>CM031237.1:399928738-401128738 GCA_018340775.1 Taxus wallichiana var. yunnanensis | reverse complement strand
AGGAAGAAGCCCATTCTCTAAGAAACCACCCGAGAACCATTTCTAATTCTTTTTTTGCATTAGATTTATATCATGTTGAGTTGGTTTCATATGTAAATCCATAAAAAAGCTCTGATATTGTTCTTATAACATTCCCTACTAATAAATTTTGTCATTCGGATTATTTTGTGTTATCTCTTGGCAAAATTTGCATGCACTTATGTTCCAGAATGTTTTTAATTTGTGTTTCTTGCTCCTGTTGCAGTCTTGTGTTTGAAAAATCTTTTGATCATACATGGTCTCATTTCTTGTTGATATTTTAGTGGCATCTACAGTCTCACATTTAGAAGATCTTTCATCTAATAAAGAGATAAACAGATTTAAAATCACTTTACCTTCCTTGAATTTAGAGATTGTTGTAAACCTTTGGGTGCACCTTAGGTCATGATAAAATAGAGATTTCTGGATGCTTTTTTGGTTCATCTGCTTCAAGATTTTGTGGCAGGTTATCAAATATTGTGTGGAAGAGTGCAGATCTGGGCCTCCATTTGGTGCACATATCCTGTTGAAGGAGTATCTCAACCCTTTTGAAGCATTCTGTTGTGTGGGTCTTACAAATTTCTTGCAAAGGTCCTCAAAGAATTTGGCAAATTCTGGTTAGTCTTGTCTAAAATATCCCACCAAAAATTTCATTTAGAATAACTAATCCTACCCCATACTACCCCTACATTGCATTGTGTGTCAACAAAAGAACATAATCTATTTACAAAAATGCACAAAGCAAATGAGGATCATACCTTGTCTCTAGTAGCCTCAGTTTTGTCTTGAAAGCATTTCCATCATTTAGTAGTGACAGCTCTGTTGAGTTTGAATAATGGAAAATTGATCATGTTTTCCCAAGGCCATCTCCATATAATATGCACAGTATAAGGATATCTCTACCTCCTTCACAAAACAGAGGCTGCAATATGTTCTCTTACCTTGGTTGAAAGGCACAACCTAAAATAGTGAGGATTAGATCAAAAACCTTTCAAAGTGCTATCCATTTCTCCATAAATTTGAGTGCCAGTAAGATCACATCCCCACTACAAAATTACATACATCAAGATCTATCTACCTTTAAGCTTCATTCCATATTTTTGATGTCTTTGCTTAGACTAAAAAGGAGAACAAATTTGGGTACCAATAGAGGTAAAATTATTAAATGAGGGCCTAGGGAGGATAAAATGGAGCATTTAGGGAGGATAAATGAATTAGATGGAGATTTAGGATTAATTAAGGATGATTAGGGATGTTTAGGGAAGATAAATTAAGGATATGATTAGGATTAGATTAAGGTGGGAAATAATGATTAAAGGGATAAATTGAATTTAGGAGGGAAAAGGGGAATTTGAATGGGAAGAGAGCTATCTATGTAAAAAAATGATTATAAAGAGGAGAGAACGTGGGATGAGGTATAAGGGATACTAAAAATTTGTGTCTACATTTGCCCATTTTTTTCAAGTGGTTTGCGTTGGGAAAGCCATGAGAAAAAAATGAGAAGGGATGGAGGATGATGAAGGTTGAGGTGTTCCCCCTCAAACTAGGGACCAATGATACAAATAAGAGTCGAACATGATTTTGAAATAGATAGATAGGGAGATAAAATGGTGGAAAGAATGATAAAAAGATATGAGATGATAAAATGAAATTCCCCAAGTGGAGAAGGAGAAAAATTAAAAATTAAAATATGGCGTGACTTTGAAATCACTTCGATAGGGAACAAAATATGGCCTTAATGGAGAAAACAACAATGTCCTACAGACTTGTGAGTCGAGAAAATCATGACAATATGGAGGGATTCCAATGGGATTCCACTTAGATGAATGTGCAATCCTTGGGACCAACAGTCGAAGGAATACATCAAATATGCACAAAAAAATACAAATATGGTTCGGTATAGGGGTCATGACAAAATGTGAGGCATATAAAGGGAATGGTTCAATATGTGTGCAGGTGGAACCAAAAATAAGGAATGACAAAAATGGTGAACATAAAAAAGAAATATGGTTCCCGAAGAGGGACACAAAGATGGTCACAAAACAGGTGGTTAGATGTAATTACAGGATTTTTGATAATATTAAGAGGAGTCCAATGGGAAAAATAAGGTGTGTGAGGAACAACACACAAGCTAAAAAAGGGGGAAATATAAATTGGAAGAGGTATTGTGTGAAAAGAGGATGGGAAATAAATAATTAGGGTTGGGATGACGGTGACCATGTTGGGTTGGTAGTGATCAAAAATGGGTCGATGGTGACTAGCGTTAGTTGACGACGATCGGGGTCGATGACCTATATAAGCCAAAGAGGGAGCTGATTGAGATCATTTGCACCGTGCAACTTTAAAATCAAGAGCTCGAGAAAAAAAAAGAGATTTAATAATTTGAGTGAGATGGAGGTTAATGGAGTAGAGAAGAAGCACTAGAGGACTTGTAGGATGGTAAGTTCCTGAGCCTTAGCCTAGTTTTTAATTTATTTTATCAATTTTTATTTTTTATTTTTTCTTACATTCTTCATAATTTTGAGGTTGGCACTAAGGGCGGTCGTAAGTGACTAGACACAACCATCGATGACCAGTGGTCTGGTCCAAAAGTAGTGACACAAGGATGGATGACATCAACTTGAACCGGGTCAAAGATCGACTAGGGATTTGGTGTAAAATTGATGATGTTAAAGATTGAGGAGGTAATGGACGAGGGAGATGTATAGGAACCTACCCCGGAGGGCAAGGTTTGACATTGATATTTTCTCATGTGTAGTTTACTAGTTAGGTGGACTATATATGATAGATTATGATGAATAGATTTTGAGATCGAGCCCATAAAGGCCTATCACGGATGTATAGACATGTTTTGATGAGGATATATATCTATAATATTTTTTCGTGGTTTATATGAGTTATATAATGCCTTATGTGATGGATATGGATTTCTTTATTATAACATGGATGTGATGTGCTATATATTTGATGGTGTGATGTTTTAATTTCACGATTGATTATGTCGATTTGATAGATATTTTTTTATTGTTTGATGTTAGGATGTGTAATGAGAACATGATTATGTGAAGAGATTTATCTAGATACAATTTTTTAGGTTGGATGATATATGTGTTTGTGGTTAGGTTGAGATAAAATAACATGATTTTTACTAGAGTAGAAATGATGGATTTATATGTTGATGTATAGATATGATGATAAGAATAATGGATTAAGAAATATTTAGATGATGATATAGATAAGTTTATATTTTGTTAATAGAGAGAGACGTGAGATAAAAACAAGACTATATTAGCTAGATTTAGAGGGGGAAAGATAAGAGCGTAATTAGATAGGATGAGAAATTTAATGAGATGACCAAAATGTGATAAAGTACATGTCTTGATAGTGAGGAGTGCACGCAGAAAAATATGCCTTAGAACAGAGATGGAGGTAAATGTGAAAGGGAACAATGCAAAACATTGCACTTGCAACCATTAACATGTGTTAAAACAAAACTAGTAATAGTTAAATCACACCTAAGGTCATGAGGAAAAGATGGAGTGTATGCTCATAAAACCTATTATAGACATGAAAAAGGGAGTAAGATGGAGCTTGTATGGGGAAAATAGGGTCTCCTTGAATGGAATTCCTAGGTCTATGCCCCAACTCTGAGCAATATGGTGCAAATTGATCAATGCGGGAAGTTTGTTGCAGATGGGAAAGATGATCGATGCGGGAAGCTTTCCAGGGATGCTTTATTTTTATAATTTATATTTGGAAGGTTGATCAATGTGAGAAGCCTTCTACTATCATGATATACAATAGTATACATCCTTTGAGGGAGTGGTCTACATTTATATTTTATTCGCTTTTTAACTTTGGATTTTTAGATGGTAGGATAGAATATGGATGGTATTCTATCTTTTGAGGGCTCAGTCTATACTTTTTACACTTTTTACTTTATGCAAATATTTTCCTTCTAGGATCATGATCTGTTTTTGATAGGAACATTCATAATTTTTGAATTTTAGTGTAGATCTTAGGATATCCAAGTAAGACACTTTGGGAGGGGATGATAAGGTGTAAAAACAACACATATGGACCCTTAGCATGGTTCTAATAAGTAGATAAGGTGGTGATGGATGTAATTATTGTGGGGTTTCCACTTAGAAGGAGGAATGTATCCATAAGGAATATGCTTATGAGTAGATCTATGGTGCCCATATTCAAGGTAATAGATAGGAAAATGAAATTAGACCACACAATTCCAAATTATTACGATGAGAGGTGAGGGGGCTAATGATGGAAGCAAGATCTTAAAAAATTACTAGGGTTTTATTGGTAGAAATGTTAATAGTAGAATGGTCACAAGCACAAGGCATTGAGAGGTTTCGTTTCCAGGTTTACCATCAAGAGACGCTAAAAAATATGTTTCATGCCCATATTTATGTGTGATAATGTATAGTTCAATATAGTTGGGAGTAAGCTTTCCACGTTGGCTCCTTTTAGACTAGTGACATTATGGTTTTCTTTAAGGACAAGGTCATCGATGTTAAATTTTTATTCCTCGAGATGTTTATTATAATCAAATTTGATACACTCTTGGTAGACATGATGATGTTAAAGAGTGAGGAGACGACGCTCATATAGAAACTCAAGTTGTGTTAGACATTGTTGGTGATAATCCTCATTATAAATAAAGTCATGAAGAGACACACCTAAGAATGAGATTTGGACTTCAAGAGGAAGAACAACTTCATATCCATAGACTAAACATAAGGGAGTAGTGCCCATAAAGGTGTGGATGCTAGAATGATAGGCCCAAAGAGCAAATGGAATATGAAGGTTCTAATTACCACCTAATGTATCAATAGTCTTGGTAAGGCTATTACGAAGAGCCTTGTTAGTTACTTTGGTTTAACCATTAGTTTGAGGATAGTATGGGGATGAGAAGTTAAACTTAATATCTAAAGAGTCACAAAAAAATATTGAGGTATTTGTTTTAAAAGGACTTTCCATTGTCCATGATGATCTTATGAGGGACACCGAAGTGGAAAATGATGTTCGATAGATGAAATTAACAATCTTATTAGCTTTAGTGGGTGCGAGTGGAATAACTTCTACCCGTTTGGTGAAATATTTTGTAGCGATGATGATAGAATGATGGCATTGCAATGAATGCATGTTAATGAGTCGATGGACAATAAAAAAATCTTATAGTCTTCTCGTGGCCCATGGGATTATAGATGTAAGTGATGACATCATGTCTGCGAATCCATTAGATGAGTGTGGGGCGGTTTGGATGGTGTAGAAGTCAAAGGCCTCCAAAAGCAATTTGATGATGTCCTTATATTTTTAAAGGATTTCATTCTTACATTGATAGATGCCCTTGACCTGATTAATTATGAGTTGAGAGTCACCATAGATGTTAAGGATTTGGACACCAAGCATGACAATGGTTTCAAGGCCTAAGATGAGGGCTTCGTATTCAGCCATGTTGTTAGTGAATTTCAATTTTAGCTTATAATAAATAGGGATAGGGGTATCCCAAGGATGAATGAGGATGATGCCAAAACTTCCCCCTTGCTAAAACTTGGATCCATCAAAGAAAAGTGTCATTTTGAGAGGAGAGAACTCATGATACATGGTGAAGATGGACTCATTTGGAAATCGTTTGTGAGGAATGATTGTCAAAAAGAGAGGCTCATGTCAGTTGATTTTTGAGAGATGAATTCTAGGTTGAACTTAGTCATGAGCACGAGCCATCAAGTGATGCAATCACTATGATAAGGCTTAGAATGCATGGTTTTGAGGAGGTAAAATATAGTGACGACAAAATTTTATGATTAAGGATATAATGACAAAGCTTAGAGGTGGAGAAGAAAAGAGTGCAACACAAATTTTTAGTTTCAATGTATTGAGTCTCATAATCATGAAGGGCATGACTAATGCAATAAATTTCTTGATCCCTACCTTGTTCATCGTGATGTGCCAACATGGCACCCAAAGCATGATCGATGGAAAAAATATAAAGATATAAATTCTCCCCCTGCACGGAGGTAGGAGTACATGTGGAGATAAAAGATACTATTTAATATCATTAAATGATTTTTGGCAATTTTTATCCCATTTAAATTCAATATCTTTACAAAAATATGGTGAAAAGGTTGGCAAGGGTCGAAATTTATGAAATGAAATGATAAACTAATTAAATTTGGCCTTGAGATTGAAGCTACTTTAGATTAGAAGGAGGCATCTCGAGGATGGATTTGATTTTGGAAGGGCCTACTTCAATACCCTAAATAGAAATGATGAAGCCAAGGTGTTTTCCAGTTAGAACTCCAAATACACACTTTGTTGGATTGAGATGGAGGAAGAAAAATATAATGCACTCAAAGATAATTTCAAGGATGGAAAGGTGGTCTTGTTAATTCATGGATTTACCTAGGAGGTCATCGACATATTCCTCTATAGTCTTATGGATGAGATCCTAAAAGATATACATTATGGCGTGCTAATAGGTGGCCTCTTAGTTTTCCAAACTGAAACGCATAACACGGTAGTAAAATGTCCCCTAAGGAGTGATGAAACAAGTCCTATGCTATTCTTTTGTTGTGATAAGGATCTGATTATACCTAGAGAATCCAGCCATAAGAGGAAGCATCTCATATTTGGTCATAAGGTTGATGAGCTGATCAATATTAGGATGATGAAAATCATCTTTAGGGAAAACAAGATTTAAATATTGAAGGTTAGTGAAAATACAAATATTTCGAAAAGATTTGGTAACATGTACGATATTAGAGGCCCATTACGGATATTTAATAGGGAATATGAAGTTTTTAGAAAGAAGAAGTTATAGCTCTTTTTGATAAGAAGAGAAATGTGAGGATGCATGTGGAGAAGATTGTACTTAACCAACTTAGCACTTGGAAAGGTAACGATGTTGTGGACAAAAATGGAAGGATCGAGGCCCAAAATGTCTACGTACAACTATGAAAAGGCCTGACTATGTCATGAGAGGAAGGTAATGAAGGATTCAATCTCTTACGGATCAAGGGATTGACCCACTTTGAGGAAGTGAGGCTCTTATGGAGTCCTTATGTTGATTTTGTTGGTGGATTCGTTGAGGAGGGTGGATGTTTCTAGTGGTAATGACTTATGAAAATACGAATATTTTACCCCCATATAGGAAAGGATGGAGTCATCATCGGTGCATTGAATAATTTCAATGGTAGGGGAATCTTCATCTATCATATCAGAAAATTGAAGAGGGAGGGACCTAGTTTCACCTTCACACTAATAAGTGAGTGGTCCCAATGTGATTGTGGAGATTGAAAAAAGGTAGAGGAAATGGAGACGGTCTCATCTATATCCAAAGGATCTTGGGATGGAGAATATTGGGGATCAATGATCATGAGAGACGAGGATGAAGAATGTGTGAGAGAATCGATAGGTTGTTCCTTAAAACCCAACCCAAACTTCTCATGGGGCTTACAAGATTAATCGATGATGAGGTCATGCATGCCTTGTTCATATCACCCCATTCCAAACCCTTTCCATGCAAAACGATGGAGGTAAGTATAGGTAAAGGATTTGTTGTAAATAAATTCAAATTCATTGGTGTAAGGCTTGGTGTGAGGTTGAGCATCGATGTGAGAGGAAGGGAGATCAATGCCCCCATAAATTAGATTGGTTTGAAGATGAGGTGGACCAAATGAAATGACATCCCCAACATCCAATTGATATATTAGAGATTTATCGGTCTTTCATGTTGATGAGGTATCATAAGAGAATTGAGGGTAAGAAGGTGATACTCCCTTAATGAGAGACGATCCATCACTTTGTGTAAAGAGTCCTCATTGGGAATCTTATATGAAAAAAAAAGATCTAATGGATGTTTCAGAAGAGTCTTATCTTGGGATGAGCACATTGTTAGGTCGATAAGTCATGTGACATGATTTGAATGGAGGAGTGTCTATAGGGAGAGTTAGAATTTTCCCTTCGTGTTCATATTTGATGTAGTGATGGAGGGTGGAAGGAATGTAACACATGGTGCAAATCCATGGTCTTGAAAGTAGGATGTTGTATTTAAACTCCCCTTCTATGATATAAAATACCTCTTGGAGAAGTTTCTCACCAACGCAGATAAGGATAATGATTCTTCCCAAAGCGAGGAAAAGTGCATAATTAAAGACAAGAAGGATGGCAAGATATTGGGTGACAATAGAATTAGGGAGCTTGAGTTGATCAAAGGTGTGGGATGAGATGATATTTATACTATCTCCTTTGTCTATTATAGAATGTTGAATGAATGTATCATTAATATTTACCATGATAAAAAGTGGGAGGTCATGGTCTTTAAGTGATATGTCAGGTATTTCAAAATCATAAAAAGATATGGTAGCGAAGCAACGAGTGCTCGAATAAGGGTTGTTAAAGGTTGAGTCTCATTACTAGATGTAGGGATGCATTTTAGAGCTTCCATTAGATTTTTCTATGATCAGGGGAGCTTTAGACTAGCTCATAGAGTGAAATATTGACTAGGGCCTGATGAAGTTGTTTCACAATACTTTGTTCAATAAAGAATAAATGTGTGAAAGCTAAGATAGAAACTATGGCTTTTGATGAAGGGGTAGTAGGCTAGCTAGAGGGAGTGGAGAAAACAACATTCGGTTTGGATGGAGAAGGTGCTTGAAATTCATGGGGATGAGAATGAGTGGTGATCTGAATGACATTGATAAAGAGAGGAGGACCTTATTTGGGTGAAGTAGTATTCAAAGGAGGAATGAAAACAAAGGTTCTAGATGAATGAAGAGATTTAGAAGTCTTAGTAGATGAAGATTAGGATGAAGAAGTGGGATTAGTTATGGATGAGCTAGTAGAGGGAAGGGGAGATCTTCTTTGATGAGAAGATCATTTTCTTCAATGAGATTATGGATGATAGTTTGGAGGATTTGCAATGTTCAAGTATCATGTTCGGGGGTATGATGATAGGCACAAATGACATTAGAATCGAACCATGATGGTTTTTTCCCATGTGAGTTAAAGGATTTGATGGGGGAAGTGTGATTGCAGATACTTGTATTAGACATTGAAGGACCTCTGCATAGGAACCAATAGAAGTTGTTGAAGAATGGATCAAAGATTACTTACATTTAGTGGAAGTGGAGGAAGGTAAGAGTAACACTTTACTCCTATGACGCTTGACGGAAAACTTTGATTTAGATTTGTACTTGGAAGAAGAAGTTTATGTTTCTGATTTGGATGTAGTTTGAAGAGGATGATTGGATGATTTAGATTGGGTTTTGAAAATTGGGGGTATGGATGGTTTTGGTTTGATAAGGTGGGTGATTTTAAAGAGAGAATTGGTTTGGGGGAGGATTAGATTGTTTTAATTTATATTTTTTGATGATAGGGTCTTAGATGAAGGGCTTAGTCCTAAGATAGAAGGAGGTGTCCCTAAAAGTGATGATGTGTCATTACATTTCTTAGGGAGATTAGGCTTGGGAGTAGGGAGATCCAAATTTTTGTGTGGGTGTGTGAGGGATTTCTGAGTGGGGTTGCCAAGGTTTTTAGATTTTTCTGAGGATTTACCTTTGGTAGGAATAACAACAATTTCAACCAGAGGATCTTCAGAGATAGAACTAGGTAATGTAGATTACATTATAGATGTGGAAATTGAAGATGGAAGTGGTTTTTGTATGATATGTTTGATGAGATCAAAAGGGGTTATAGATTCCTTAGGTCTAGGGTTTTTGGTGGAGGGATGATTGGACTTGTGGATGAGACAAGAGTATCATTTGTATTTGGATCAAGTAGTATATGTCTTAGGGATGGTATGGTTATAGATATGGGTTCAGATGTTGATGTGGGTATGATCATAGTAGTAGATGTGGTTATAGAGATAGGTATGGATGTAGGGATGTGTGATGAGGGTGTTATGATGGGTGATAAAGAAGATATGAGTGAACTAGATGTGATGGGCATGGATGTAGTAGATATAGATGGGGAAGTAGGTGTAATTGAAATTGGTATGGGTGTGATAGTTCGGATGTAGTTGATGTAGATTTAATAGATGTATAGATAGGTGTAGATGGTGAAGTTATGGATGCATGAGTATCATATGAACTAGAGATGGGTGTAATAGATAAAGAGATAACAAGTATAGGTGATGATAACGACTATTAATTTGTGGTATTGATCATATGGGCATTTTGGGGGCATGGTTTTATTGGTGGGTGATTGATTGGGAAAGGGTTTCTTGAAGACATCGATGGGCTGATTTGGAGGTGCATTAGGATTATCTACTTGAATATCACCATGGTCTATGAGATTTTGGATGAGGTCCTTGAATTTAAGACACTTATCAGTTTCATTACCATGGAATTGATGGTATTTATAATAATGTTCCTCATGATACCATGATTCTTTGGATTGTGAGTCATATAAGGGTCGAACGGTAGGAATTTGAATGAGATGGACCACCATTAATTTTTTTGAATATTCAACTATAGGATTCCCCAAGATGGGTATAGTTATGATGTGGTCTAGGAGCCCTTTGAGAAGGTTTCGTGTGAGAAGTAGATGTGGAGATTTATCACCATGTATGGAAGACATAAAATTTGGGCTTGGGTTTATTTGTTCAAATTTTAAAATGGCCTTGCTCAAGGAATGAAGTTTGAGTTTACAAGTCATGGTGAATGATCTTTAAAGGTTTGAAATGGTTGTATTTAAAGAGTGGAAGAGATATTATTCACACAAGATCATAAGAAGAGCTTGATTAATTCAATTTGTGGAAGGGAGAATGATAATTGGTTGATTATGCTATGCCACCTTGTGATGAAATCTATGATAGATTCATCATCAAATTGTCTAATAGCATAGAGGTCCGTGATGGTGAAGGAGAATAATGAATTTTATCAGATGTCGTTATACCAATCCATGCAAGACAAGCCAATGACATGAGGAATGTGCAAATCATAAGGTCTTGATCATAATTAATGAGGTAGCATTCTTGTTTAAAGGCACAAAAATGTTGTTGTGGATCCTCTTTGTTATTGAACTTGAAGTTTTTGGTAACTTCCAGTGGGAGGATAAGACTTTACGGGATAGATGGATTGATAGATTTTTTTACAAATATATTCATAAGAAAATGTGGTCTTACATCCCAAGGTGGTGGCTTTCGAGATTAGAAAATTTACTTAGTAAAGTATTCATGGGATTTTGTAATTGGACATATTAGAAGTGAGTGGATGCGGTTGTGAGATGTAAGAAGAAGATGGATTATGTTGGGGGTTGGATTGGTAATGGTGTGGGTGAGATTGATAATATTTTTGGTAAGTTAGTGTTTGAGGGGGTGATTTATAAGGAGGAATATTGGTGAATGGATGTGATTGGATGGATTGAGAAATGAGATATATGTTGAGAGGTGAGCATGTGGATGTGTTTTTGTTGTTGGCTAATATGGAGGATAGATAGATTTTGTGTGGGTTGAGTGGGGACGTAGGTAGGGGATGATTGATTTTTTTGAGTATGTTGGTTAGGAAGATTGTAATGAAATTTTTTTGAGATAGGGGTTGGTGATTTTGAGTGGATTCCGAACGATAAGGTTGGGAGGTGATGACGTTGGCATAGATGTTGGATGTTAAAATCAAAGTCCGATTGTGTTATTCAAATGGGAAATATGATTCTTGCCAAGTTTTTGTGGGAATACTAGTGACAAGGGTGGATGAAGAGACAATAGGAATAGAGGAAATAGGTGTAGTGTTGATTGGTTAAAGATTAGAAGGGATGGAACCACCAATTGAGTGGACTGGTGGGTTTGAGAATTATAGAAGAAGATTGATGGGAGATAAGATCATGTTGGGGAAATAACATGATAAGTTGTGATGTGAGAACTTGGGTAGACTTAGGATGAGAATTATAGGCATAATTTTTTGTAGAGGGGGCCTTCAATGGGGAGGTTGGTGGAATTACAAAGTAGATAGTCATGTAAAGAAATAGGTTTGACATCTAGAAGCTCTTAGAATTCCACTCACCCACAAGGAATGTTAGGAGGTCCAAAAGTCCTAAAAGAGGAAGTTGATGGGGGTGTGGCTAGTTTAGATGGGACCAAGTGGTGATAAAGGAAAGGGTTGGTTTTGACATATTAGATGGGATAGGTTGAGAATATTGAAGAGACGTAATGGAGGTGACATGTTGAGTAACTATGGAAAAAGTGACCAAAGGGGTGTAAAAATTGATAGAGGGTTAAAGTATGTTGAGAAGTGATGCTAGAAGCAGGAATGTTGTTAGATGACATAGCTTGTTCCATTTTTCATTCGTGGGAATTTCTAATAACGGGCATGAAACAAGCAACATAAACTAAAACTATGTTGATTATTAGTTATTCCAAACAAGTCACGCAGTAGAATTTTAGTAATCTTGATTATTATAAAAGGTGTGAAAGAAAAAGAATAATGGGATTAAAGGGAGACTTGAGATGGACAAACTATGAATAGTTTCGTAGTTTTGGATTAAGTCCTTGATATACCCAAATCTACGTGAGGCATAAATATATGATGACTACTGGTATAGGGTCTAATATTGGGGCCTACCCCTTACATGTCACATACCACAAAGATAAGGGTGTTGGGCGCTTAGCCAATATACCAATAGCCAAAAATTTCTAACTCCAACTTAACACCATAAAATATTTCCTATTAGGTGATGAAATCCCAATAGTTCCACCTAGTAGGATATGTTTTAGATGTGAAGTTTTGATGCATGTGTTTTGGATGTGTGTGTTACTAGATTACCAAGAAAATATGAAGGTTCTTTTTAGATCCAAAATGAAGTGTAAGTTTCGATGAAGGGGATCAAGAAAGGAAGTGGAAAATTATGTAAAAGGAGAAAATAGAGAAAAACAAAGAATAATTAGATGATAATTTTTCCTTTTATTTTTATTTTAAAAAAAAAAAATTAATCCAAGCAAAGAAACCCATACACGTAAGCAATCAAGAAATGCTCTCACATGCAAGGTGAGTAGAAGATGAATAATGTAAATGAAAGATAAATGAAAAATACTCACCAAAGAAGGGTGGATCCCACCAGAATGCCAAAATGTTGAACAAATTTCCTTGTTCCTATTTTAGATTAGTGAAATAGTAATAAAGAAATAAGTAACTCCAAAATGAGTGGGTTTAAGATACCTCTAGATGAGATGACGATGGTTTTTCGCTGAATAGTATTCTTACGTAAGAGAAAAATAGATAAGGTAAGGGTGAGGAGGAATACTTATGAGTGAAGGTGGAAGGTAGAGTGTGTGTGTTCTGATTTCCTAATCTAATGTTGATAATTTATTTTTCCTAGGAGGAACTACCTGCGAATACAAACAAGACCACAAAAGTAATGTTAAACAATATATGTTAGTGGAATACCTAGCATATGCTAGATCCGAAGTGTTCTACGTCCTATATGGTCATCAATCCACTATTTAAACTTCTTAATGCAAGAAGTAATATGAAATAATAATGTCCTACTGTAGTTGATATGATCTAGGTATCTCATTTAAGTACAATAAACAAATCTAATCTAATAGGATAGGTTATGATCAGATCTAGAAGTCGATTGTAAATAAAGTGGTTAGGATAGGTCAGGGTCAAGCTTTAGGTGATTTGGGTTGTTTGGGTGAAAGGTATGAGGTTGTTGTTATAGGAAAGTTTTCTAGACACAACGACCAATGTCGGTATGGTATGACCGATGCTGGTTGAGGGGAAACTGATGACGCTTAGTTTAACCGCATCGGTAGGGTTGGTCCGGTATAAACTTAGTGAGGGTGGGTTTTGATGATTCTCTGGGATTTCCCAGGGAATGGACAGATAATGGGGAGGTAGATGATAGTGTTGGGGGTAGTCAAAGGTGTCTAGAGTCAGGTATGGGAGGCTAGGAGGTTGTAGGTGGTTGGGTAAAGGGATTGACAAGGAGGTGAGAGGTGATGGGATGTAAGGGAAACTAGAACTCTCCAACATATATGAAGAAACTAATCTAAATAAATATGGGAAGGTGCAAATCCAATGTTACTTAATGGTGTTTATAGACCTGGTGGTTGGATGAAGGTTATGCTTGATCTATATAACCAAAGTGGTCATTTCTACGGTTTTGCTTCTTGGAATGTTGTTGTGAATGCTTTCCTTTCGATCGTGTGCTTGGTTGCCATTTCAGAGTGTCTAGATGTGTAGGACTTCTTTGGTGTGTGCTTGCATGTAGATCTCTCTTCTCCAAGACTTGAAAAATTCTTCTAACCTCTCAACCAAGGTTACCCAAGTGAATATATGGTTACCAATGATGATTTAGGGTGACCGGCATTGGTTTAGGGTTGACTGGTGTTGGTTAAGGTGGGAAATCCTAGGTTTACTAAAAATGACATATTTTAACAACCTTTTTGGCCAGCTTTTCTATCCTCATGGATCAAAATATAATGTTACACTTAGATAATAAGAATGTGGTTAGAGGAAGAATAGGCATGTGATTTTAGGGTTGAACTAAGTCTTAGTTAATTAAGATAGGTAGGACTAAGTCTTAGTTAGTTATGGTGAGTGAATATTGAGTCCTAGTAAAAGGGAAATATGCTAAGAATAGGTTTGTGATGAGGTGTCTAGGTGAGGTGGAAATTAGTTTAATTAAGGTAATTAAATAATGAATATTTTGATCATGGGTATTAATTTAATTTAGGTAATTAAATTAATATACATGTGGGTAAAGGGGAGTGTGACCTAAATTTTGTGTCTACATTTTTCCCTTTTTGTTGTGTAGCTTGTATTGGTAAGTGGTGCTAACAAAAACAAGAAGTGGTTTCCCCATGTGTGGATGAAGGTGATCCCCCTCAAACCAAGCATTTATGAGGTGTAATATAGAATCGATGAGTGGTTTGATAAATGTGTAGTTGGTGGAAGTGAAGGTAGGTGGGGAAGGGTAATGGTCAACTCAAGTAATAGGTAATAGGCTAGGTCAAAATTAGGTAATGGGTAAGGACAATAAAACACACACACATGTATAGATTGCAAACACAATACTAGGTGGAAGATATTACAAAATCTACATCATCCAAGTTCGATAGGTTTATCCAAACAAGGGTTAAGTGATTCACGTATCTCGTGTATAGATTATGGTCCGGGAACACAACGTAGGTTAAGTGTAGGAACATTTATGTATGTTCCTGCACACCAAAGGCTTGGTTGGGATAAATGGCACATAAATAGGCAAGTTGTGGTTGTTAGGATAAAACAACGTAGGTAACAACATCACAAGGTATAATAAGGACATAAGGTCAATGGTCACACCAAGTAGGTTAGGGTCAGGAAAATAGATCATGGCACAGGTAAGGCCAAGGTATAGGTAAAATAAAAAAATCCCAAGATGCAATGAAGGAAATGTAGGGGTAGTTTGGGCTTATAGGTATTGTTCCATAGGTGTTCGAAATGATAAAGGTGTGTGACCACTAATGGTTGGAGGTAAAAAAAAATCTTAGCAAGGAAAAATAGCTTTAAAGGTGACCGATGTCGGTTATAGTGTGACCGACGTCACGTGGGCTAGGTACATATATGACCAACGTTGGTTAGGTCAATTTGGGTTTATAAAATAAAAAATTATGTATTTTACAGAATCATTGTTGTGTTGTGACTTTTGAGAAAATGACAGAGTTGTTTGACCTTTTTGCACCTTTCCGAGAGATAAGGACAAGGCATTGTACCAGGTTGAGGTGGAGATTATGAGTTGGTGAGAGGAGCTAGTAGATGGGTCCATGAGAGTGGTGTGATCAATTTGATTGGTTGGAGGTGAGGAGTGGATTTTGGCATGGCAGAGGTGGGAGAGGGTTTGGGTGGGCCATCGGTGCAGCGGCCAGATGTACCACCACACCGAAGGAACCGAGACGAGGTAAGATTCAATCCAATTCTCATATTATTAGTTGAAATAGTTTGTAGAAATATGTTTGGGTAGGAATTAAATTTGAATTTGGAAGTAAAAGTGATGAAATAAGAAGGTTAGGAAGTCTAATGTGGGTTAAATAGTGGTAGGGAAAAAGGTACGGGAGATTTGGGTAGGATAGGGTAGGTATTTAGATTGGTATGGTAAAATTTTTAGAAATGGGGGGAGGGTTTTACTTGGTTTGGTTATCGTGACGATGACCAACATTGGTCAAGGGTGGCTAACGTCAATCCAACCATAGTGACATTCACAAATATAAGGTGAACGATGTTGGTTATGATAGATCGATGTTGGACATGATAGACCAATACTGGTCATCAATGACCGATGTTAGTTGGATTTTGAGGAAAAAAAAGATCGAGAAAGGGTTATGATGGGAGGGAAAGAGAAAGAGAGGTAGTGAGGTATAAATGTAAGTGTGTTGAGAATAGGTAGGGTAAAAGGTATATATGATATGAGTTAAGGGGTGTGAAAGTGGGATGGGGGAAAGGGGTAGGTTGTTAGGGTTACAGGGAAATAAATAATAAGAATTTCAAGAATAGGTTAGTTAGGTAAGTGATATGTTAGGTATGGTCAAGATTTAATAATGGTGTGGTTTGTTGGGTGCAGGCTAGGGACCAGTTGTAGATGAGAGGTAGAGTTTTTGCCTCTGCACTATTGGGTACGAGGGAGCATGATGATAGAGGAGTGGCACCACGCTTACGATGTCATCCTGTTGGGGTCGAGATGCTGTGCACATAGTTCAAGAACCGAGCTCGATGGTCACACTCATCAACAAATGGGATTCAACAACCAACACATCTCATCTACCGATGGATGAGATCACAATCACCCTGGAGGACGTGTATAGGATCTTGTGGTTACCAATAGTGGGGATGCGAGGTTTATTCTATTTTTTAGAGGCATCAAAGAAGCTTATGTTGACAAGTGTTTGGAGAGGGGATGTTACAAATGAGGATGGGTCATTGTATTCTCTAATCATTTAACTAATCAAATCTTCTATTAGTGTCATTATAAACTAGGGTTGTATCCTAGGTTGTATGCAATGGAGCTTTATGTAACCAGTTTTACTATTAGGTCTTTTGTTGGGGGTTGTTGTGAGATCTTTCTAAGTTGGTTACTCATATACTGAACTTAATATAAGTATATAGAATTTAGTTACTATGATGAAATGAAGTTAAAAGCTATACTTCTAAATTAAATGGAAATATGCACACAAAATATGAAAGATGGAATTGAAATTGCACACTTGTAACTAAGAATTAGTAGAAGTTAAAGTACATGCTAATTAAATTTTGCATAAAGGGAAACACATGTTTTGAATAGAAATTCCAATAGGAAAAGAAAATACATTCAAACTGAGATTTCATGAAACATACTGAAATAGAGATTGTAGTAAAACTTATCAGAAAACCAGATGTGTATGTGAATGTAAACAACCTCCCGTCTCTCCTGGTCGAGTGGGCTTTGCTCCCTTGGGATAGAGGAAATCTCAATAGCTCTAGATCCTCAAAATGATGCTTACTTATATTAATTAAAATAAGTTCCATGACATATCCAGTATATAAAAAGAGAGTACTAAATACAACAAGTTATATATTGTAGATTATATCTAAAATAACATCTACTCTAATGTTCTTAAGAAGGTGTCTTTATATAGACACAACTAGTTACAAAATACACCATAATATCCAACATTAACATCTCCCACTAATCAACATTAATCAAGACTCATAAATTCCTATAGGACTGCTAGAAACAAGTCCCATACTTGATAGGTCGATAGGTGGAAAAAGTCTTTCGCTTCCGCATTCCATCTCCAAACTCAGACTTCTTAATTACATTGGCAATAAATGTTCATTATTTCCCTACACACATCATCACATTTTCCTCACAAAGTAGTTAGTAGGAAGTTATATGGTAATCAGGTTGCATGAACAAAAGCAAGGAAAATGCATCAAACTCACTAAGATATAACTATACAAAGCATCCCCATGCATTAGAAAATCATATCTAAATGACAATTTATTAACCATAGAATGATATAAATGAGCCAAATAATGCACTCATCATTTCCCCACACTTTACCTGTTGCATGTCCCAATGCAACTTATCTACGCCTATGCCCTATGACCAAGCTATTGGGCCATGTCATACTCTTCAAATTGATCAACATATTGCTTCTGGTACCTTTACATCCCTGAGTGTTGGAAGTTACTTCGACCCAAGCTGTAAAACCCTCATTTAACTATGCAACATTGTTTTTGCTAGGTGGTAGTAGGACTCAAGAGGAGAGGTGGTCGCACCTGAAGTCCTACCCATTCATCATTGTACTCTTGCTAGTTTTTTTTTATAACTACCTTATGATTGTGATGAGGGCATCACCTTGTCGCATACTCCAACTCAAATTATGAGGTGAAATAACCTCCCTTCACTTCAATGGTAAGCTCAAAGTGTCCCATCTCCTATCAGATAATTCTTCCTTGCTGCCCCAAAGTGCTATCACTATATAGGTTTTAAATTCCCCACACATTTCAGTAATATCTTTGAAGTATTCTCTCCAATACCAACTTGGTAGTAAAGAGATCTGAAGTTTTTCCACATAGCCACATCATTGTGATGTGTAGGCCGAATATAGAATCCTATTGTTTGAGTTGTGTGATTAAAGATATCCATTTGTTCACCCCACATGATCTGATTTAAAGCAAGGACTGAAAGGATTTTAATTGAAAATCCCCATGAAAAAGTTAATGAAGAAGTCAGGGACATTAGGAACTAACATATTATGGAGGTAGAACTCACAGAGCAGGTTTTGAATTTTGGGGTACTGATTTGTAAATGGATACGAAAACATTACCATCAAGGGCTTCAAGGCACCGAAAACACAACTGCAATAATAACTTCCAAGAGTAAAATTGTTCCTGAACAAACATGTTGTAAATTGAAGATGGTCTCCTACAAGACAGGAGCTTATAAGCCAAAGGATAGATAGAGTCCAAAAGAGACTACAATTTTTGTTTTTCACCTTGGATGATTTCCATTTCCCCCTTTAATTTCTTATTTTCCTTTTTAATTTTGAATTCTGAAGAGACAATTGGTGGAAATCATTCAAAATACTAAGACCTCTATCTCTCTTGCCGCTTTAGGTTGCTAACTTCTATTTGTAAAGTTGTGATTTCTCTAACCTTTTCTATTGTGCGTTGAGTAAATTCAGTTTGTAAAGATAGATTTGTTTCTTCCATACCTTTCAACTGGGATTTAAGGAGTGTAATATCTTCCAAATAACCATGAGGATCGGTAGCTTGACATAACCCGAGGTGACCAATTTCCATTGCAATTGATTCTAGAGTTGGATTCTGATTCAGAGTACCAAAGTAGTTTCGGAGCTACATAGTGGAATTGGATTTTGAAGATGAGGCATAGCCGATATTTGTGGGGTCGGGTAGATGCACTAGTGAATATAGTGTTTGGTGATTTTTAATGGGGACAACTAGGTTTTCTTCCTCATCCCTTACCTCCCACACAGGGGCAGAAGCACCAAAAAAACCCTCTGACCAGGAACTTCCAGGTTTATGCAATGCACAGGACCATCACACCATAGGAAAATAGAAGAAGAGGGAGTCAAGGTTATTTCTACCTTTAGAACTGAAGGTGTTGAAGATGGGCTCACTTGATCACCAATTTTCCATGTTTGTTAGAGCGCCAGGTTCCTCCTCCTTCTTGTGTGTATGATAATGATGCGATGCGATAGCGGGCCGAGGTGTGGAAGATGGCCCTAGTTTGAGTTGCTTTAACTTGAACCTTCCCCCACATTCATCCTTTCAAGCCTTCACTTTGGCTTAAAAAACACTTGATGCAAGCACATTAAGTGAATGAGCCTTAGGTGTTTAGCACTACCTTTCCTCCCCGTCAGTCTTGTATTTTTGGCCGACTTTGATAACTGCATCTACCAAGTATTCTAGTAAATTCACCCTGAGTGTAGGGTTGACACATCCTTTCTTTAAATGAATGAGAATTTTGAGTGAATCACCACCCAAACATGATGGCTAGCCATCACATATAAAGTATCTGTTAACCCATTTGGCCATCTCCCTCCAAATGTCGGGAAGACTATCCCTCTTAACTCCTTTCTGAACACCCTGGGAGGTAAGGATTACCTCAGAAATGCCTCACCCTCCTCATGAAACAGAGCAAGCAAGTCTTTGAGGGGAGAATTTTCATGACTTTCAGACCAAAATCTGTAAACTGGATAGTTTAGAAACTACCTAGTTGGTAATCTCCACTCACTTCCCTCCAACGCGTGAGCAAGTAGCTTCAAAATTCTCTAGAATTCATCCACTATTCCTTCATCAAAACCTTCAAATTTCTAGATGAATTCAAGCCAACCGGAATCATAAAATACCTATGAAAGAAATCATAATGGGTCCGAGAATTAGGCTCAATTTTTTTTTTCCCATGATGAAGGCGAATGAATCCAGATAGTAGAGAACAAGAACAAGGGTGTGCTCAATGCTCAAATTGGCAGTATGTGATGGTAGGTAGAAAGGTGTGTTCAATATTCACGAAGCAAATGACAAGAAGTGGTTAGGAACTATAAATTTGAAATGCACCTGGATCCTCAAATCACATAAAAGCAGAGAAAATTTGGCAGTGTAAAAAGGTTGACAAGACTAGGTATCCGTGAGTAATTTTGATATGTGAGATGGTGCACATCCCATCACTTGAAATGGAAATGCCACCTGTCCCTTTCATAGAATGTGACACATGTGGTGTGTGCAGAAATCATGACTCATTACGCCCTCATGCCATCATGTCAGTAGTGTCGATTCGAAAGGATATCCATAATAAATACATCATCATTATGTATGGATGTAATTATGATAAGTTTATGCATGGGGAGTTTCTTCATAAGGAAATATCCGTAGTGAATTAGAATGCACTTACCCATGCTAGTTCAACATCTGATATCCATAGATTCCCACATCCTGTAGTATGAGATAAAATGTGATTAGTGGCCTTGAAACAATGAAGATATCTGCATTTATTAAAAGAAACAAAATGGCTAACTAAGGGAAGAAGATCAAGGTCATGACCATCCTCCTTTATTGAAATTGAAAGACAATAATTACTCCTGGCCGGAGGGGGGTGAAGAGCCACCTCAACATGCATTTCCTCACTCAACATGATGTCACTAGTGAAAGTTCCCTTGTCAAGAGGTCATTGATAAATCCTGAGCCTGTGGCCATTCACAAGAAGAGTCCTTCTTGTCACCATCGATTGGTACCAGTCACATAAACCATTATCAAACACTTTTTCGATCTGATATGGACCCAACCAGCGTGTCCATGTAACTTACCTTTAAACTGTTGATATTTGGAATCAAAGAGTAAGACCCATTCCCCCTCATGAAACGTCCTAGATTTGATATGAGCATCATGCCAAGGTCTTCCTCTGATGTTGGAGAATTTCTACCTATTGTTGTTTTGCTTCCATCCGTATTTCATCCAATTCATTTAGCTGCATCACCCATTCACACGTTGTGTTTCATCCAAATTGATGCCAACTTCAATGTTGTTTCTCTAGGTGCATAACTCAAACTCAACAGGTAACAATAATGGCTTCTTCCCATATACCAACTCATAGGGATAAAAACTAGTAGTGGTTTTCCAGGTCATGTTATAGGCCCAAACTACCTCAGGAAGTTTTGGTACCCAATTTTTCCTATCAACACTAACCACTTTAGTTAGAATGTTCTCAAGTTCTCTATTGGTGACTTCCACCTGCCCATTAGATTGGGGGTGATATGGTGATGATTTCGGTGCTTGATTCAATAGATTTCCAGAAAATCCTTGATCATTTTAGACACAAATTGAGGACCTTGATCAAATACAATGGCCCAAGGGGCCCCAAATCATAGCAATATCCATTGTATAAGAAATCAACAACAACATCCTCATTGGTAGATGCCAATGCTTGAACTTCAGCCCATTTCGTAACATAGTCCATGCATACCAAGAGGTATTATTTCCCAAAAGATGGAGGATCAAAAGGTCCAACAAAATCAATTCCCCATTTCTCGAATGGTCCTAAGACCAGCTGAGGATTAAGAGGCATTTCCATGGATAGTGTAGGCTTCCCCATTCTTTGACATGCATCACACTACCACACATACTTCTTGATAGTCTTGTGGAGGGAAGGCCAATAGTACCTAGCTCCAAGGACTTTGTGAATTTTCCTCTTTACTGAGTAATGTCCTCCTCCTGGCTCATCATGACAAGCTCGCAATATGTCATATACTTCATCTTCTCGAATACACCTATGAAGAACCATATCAAGACAACATTTGAATAAAATTCCATTACACCATTTATATGTTGCACTATTTTAACCAATCTTCATCTCTCTTTATGAGTAAAATAGGTAGGAAACTTCCTGTAGTTAAATAATTTGCAAGATCAACAAACCACAAAGTCTAAGTTGATATAGAAAATAAATGTTCATCTAGAAATTGATCTTGACTACCTCATCATCACCTAAAACATTCAATATCGAAATAAAATCAAGCAACAACATTAGATTTCCTGAGCTTATCAATAATGGTTAGATTGAATTCTTGTAACAAGAGTAACCATCTAATAATCCAACCTCCGACTACTGGTTTATTCATCAAATATCGATGGTAAGAGTGGTTAGTATAAACAAATATTTTATACCCAATGATGTAATGTTAAAATTTATTCAAGGAATACACAACAACTAAAAACTCCTTTTCCGTAGTGGTATAGTTTCTTTCCATAGGATTCAAGTTCTTATTGATAAAGTAAATGGCATACATGTGATCCTCTTCATCTTTCTACCCAAGAACAACTCCCATAGTTGTATTGGAGGCATCAGTGGATATGGAAAGGTTTCCCCCAATCGGGACCTCGTAAGACTGGGGTTGTGGTCAGCTTCTCCTTGATAATATCAATGCTTGCTACACTGAGGGGACCATTCAAAAACACAATATTTTTTAGTAATGAAAACATAGGTGTAGAAATTTTACTAAAGTATTTAATGAATCACCGATAATACCCTACATGTCCAAGGAAACTTTTGATGTCATTCTGATTTGTTGGTGTAGGTAGCTGAGTGATGACTGCGATATTTTTGGGTCGACCTATATACCTTTGGTAGAAACATGGTGACCTAAGACAATTCCCTGATCAACCATCATCAGAAATTTTTCATGACTCAAGGATAGTTGGTGTGCTCACATCTGCTCAATAATTTTTCAAGGTTATTCAAAGATTCATCAAAAGTGGATCCATGGATAGTGAAATCATCCATGTAAACCTCAACATAGTCATTTGTAAGATCTACAAAAATGGCCAAGACTACTCTCTGAAATGTAGCAGGTGCATTACAAAGCCCAAAAGGTAAGACTCGATAAGAAAATGTACCCCAAGGGAAAGTAAAGGTGGTTTTATCCTGGTCAACAGGTGTAATACTTATTTGGTTATACCCACTAAACCCATCCAAGAAAGAAAAATATTTCTTACCACCAGATTGTCCAGAACCTGGTCAATAAAAGGCAGGGGAAAATAATCTTTCTTGGTGGCTTTGTTAAGTTCCCTATAGTCAACACAGATTCTCCATTTACCATTTTTCTTGGGAACTATAACTAATGGTGAGACCCACTGACTATCAGATATAGGGTAGATGAATCCTACCTTTAGCAATTTTTCTATCTCATTTTTTACTATGTCTCTAAGGGTGGGTTAATTCTTTTTGTGGATTCCTTATGGGTTTAACATCCTTAGTGTAGATATGGTGAGTACATATTGTAGGATGAATTCCTTCATATCAGTGTAATCCCAAGAAAAGCATGGGAATGTTTCCTCAAAATCTCGAGAACCCTAGCCTCTTGGTTGGCCTCCAAATTATTACCAATGGTCAGTTCTTTCCCTATGTCAATAGGCACTTGTTTGGTATCTTCCAAAATGGTGAGCTCATTGGTGATTAAATAATTCAATGGGAAAACATGGGGCTGAAGCATGTGTAAAATGGATACATTTTCAAGAGACAAAATCTTGGTCAAAGGACAATAGAAATCAGAGACTGTGGATTCCATATTATAAGCATAGATTTCTTTACAAGCTTCATTAGAAGTATCACTTACCAAGGCAAACAATATCGGTCATGTCTAGAAAAAATGGGTCTACAGTTAGAGTTCCAATTTCATAGCCACAATGTTGATTTCTATAGTCACAGAGCCCTCTGCATCAGTCAGTGTGTATGACTCAACAACTTCCATCATATGGTTTTGCACTACAATGGTGGCCAAATAAGAAGAACTCGAGAGAATTAGTATCCAAAGAATCCACCCATACATGTTCACAAGCATACACATAAGGTTGGGTAGGAGGATATAATGAAATATGTTTGGATTTATGCCCATTTAGAATAGTCATTTTTCCTAACCTACAATCAATATATGCAGCAATAGTAGCCAACCAAGGTCATCCCAAGATGACTGGATATCCCAATTCTAGCTTTAGGTTATAGGACCATAAAATCAACAGATACTCCCAGATTCAATGGTGACCATTATATCCTCAATCACACCATCTGGTACAACAATGGATTGATCTTCGCAATTGAAGAATGGTATTGGTAGGTTGTAGTCCTATCAAGGACAACATATTGAACATATATGTTGTTATAACATTTATGGCAGCACCAAGATCCACCAAAATGTTAGATATTGACTATTTTTTATACAAATGGTAATGACTGGACTCCCAGATCCCCATATTTTGGTGAAATAAGTGTGCCAGCAACAAGATCAACCAAATTTCCTTCCACCCTGATGGTCTTTGGGTATTTCTTCTTTCTTCCAGTGTCTTTATACACTCGTTTCTAATGGTTTGGTTTAATTTTGGAATGTCCCTTATTTCTCATAGAAGTGGGACCTCAATGTGCACCTTTTTCAACTCTTGAACTAGCATCATTTCATCAACAATTTGAGTGTCCTATAACACTCAGAAAAGGAGCTTTATGGGCATTTTGATTAGTTTTTTGACTATTATGAGTGTTTTGTGTTTTTGGAGAAGGTGCATTTCCTTCATTTTCCTCAAGTATCTCATCTTTATCAGTGTCTACAGAATTTCCATGATAACAATAGGAGGATTCAATGTTTTCCCATACCTTAGTCATAGATTACCAATAGTATTAACCTGCATTGTATTACTTGGTCCTACTTCATCAATTGAAGTTGTCTGCTGATTTTTAGGGTTCACTATAGGTTGGGCTGGAAGTTGTGTTTGTGTTTCCTATCTATGTTGTTGATAGTTTTGTGGTGGGGCCATTAAATCTTGTTGTGGTTGCTGGAACCTCTGTTGTTGATTAATGTTCTGTTGTGGTGTCCACTACTGGTTTTGGTTAGGATTCTGTTGAGGTACCCACTATTGGTTGTGCCATGGACTTGTTGGGGTTGGTGGTGTCCAACCTGGATGAGTGTAGGGATTCATCCAGGGTGGTGGATGTGGGTAAGTCATCCAATTTGATGTTGTCCACTCAGGTTGTCCCCAAGTAGGTTGAGGAGCCTGACTGGCCATGACATCCTCTAGGGGTTCTAAGCAGGTCGAGGGAATATATACAACTTGATTATTTGGCCTTTGAACAAAGTTTACCTCTGCATCATCTTGAGAGACAACATTCAAGCCTCCTTTCAACTATGATAATAAGGTGCAATGCTTAGTGTCATGGTCAACAACTTCACAGATCAAACACATGTCTGTAACATCCAAAGGAAATTCTCTCAGGGGATGTCTCTTCCTACACTTAGGGCAAATATATGTCCAGAGGTTCTTTGGCAACACTGGTTTTGGCCTTAAGCCCATCTATGGTTGATGTTAATTGTAAAAAATGTTTTTTCATGTTAGCCATTTCCTCCAAAAGTTTCAAAGGTACCTAGGTAAGCTTGGATGTTTTTCTCTTCCTTATACCCCCTCGTGTTCTAGAGTAACTTCTGCATAGCTCAATGATTTGTTCCATAGTAAGTTTATGCACATCTCCTCCTCCCATAAGATGGAGGGAATATTTGGTTTCCTCATCAAGTCCTTTAAGGAAAATTGTCTTAGTGATGTTTGCATGTAACTCATAACCACTCCATCGATGAAGAAAGAGAAATCTATCCAGATAATCCTCTATATTTTCATCTTCTTTTTCCATATCTAGAAGAACTCTTCTTTCCTATCCCTTCCCCTACAGTAGTCTTGGTATTTATCCAAAAAAGTTGTCTCCATGGCTTCCCAAGAATCAATGGAGTTAGAGGACAACCCCATGAACCATCTCATAGCAAGAGTCTTTGAGAGTGGAAGGAAAGAGTTTGAGTTTTTGATTATTGGTTCTGTAGTCATAGGTTTGGCAAAGAATTTTGAACTCAAACAAGAACTAATCGGGTCTTCCATACATGCCTTAAAAGATAGGGAGGATGGATGGTGAGATGTTTTTCATGGGTGCATCCTCATCCTCATCCAAGACAATGGGATAAGTAAAGGTTCTACCCAAGGGTTGGTCTCCATTATTCTTGTGGTCCCCCATTTTTGAGTGTTGGTTGGAGGATGCAGGATGCTCAAAAAGGTTTCTAGGTGTTGTATTGGATTCAGTGTCACTCTCAATGTTCCCTTCATGTATTTTGTTTGGAGATATTTGTTGGATGTTGCATGGTGTAAATCTCCCTTGTTCATCCCATGGCCTATGCATCAAGGTTGGTTATTAAAACAAGGCTCAAGACTTCTATTGGTTGCATATGTGAACTCCATTAACACCCATAGCATGTAAAGTGAGAAAAATGATGTGGTGTGCTATGGTGTCCCCAAAATGGCACCAAAAATGATGGGTCATTGTATTCTCCAATCATTTAACTAACAAATCTTTTGTTAGTGTCATTATAAACCGGGGCTATGTCCTAGGTCTGTATGCAATGGAGCTTTATGTAACCATTTTCCTTGGGTCTTCTATTGGGGTTTTGTGAGATCTTTCTAAGTTGGTTACTAATCTACGGAAACTCAATATAAATCTACAAATTTAGTTATTGTGATGAAATGAAGTTTAAAATCTATACTTCTAAATTAAATGGAAATACACACACAAAATCTGAAAGAATGGAATTGAAATTGCACACTCATAACTAAGAATCAGTAGAAGTAAAATCACATGCTAATTAAACTTTGCATAAAGGGAAACACACATTCTGAATAGAAATTCCAATAGGAAAAGAAATACATTCAAACTGAGATTGCATGAAACATACTAAAATAGAAACATAATAAAATAGAGATTAGTAAAAAATTATCAGAAAACTAGATGCGTATGTGAATGTAAACAACCTCCTGTCTCCTTGGTCGAGTGGGCCCTTTCTCTCCCTTGGGAGACAAAGGAAATATCAACAGATTTAGATCCTCAAAATGATGCTTACTTATATTAATTCAAATAAGTTCCATGACATATCCAATATATGAAAAAGAGAGTGCTAAATACAACAGGCTATATATTGTAGATTATATCCAAAATAATAACTACTCCAATGTTCTTAAGAAGGTGTCTTTATATAGACACAAGCAGTTATAGAATACACCATAATAGTCAGCACTAACATCTCCCACTAATCAACATTAATCAAGACTCATAAATTCCTATAGGACTACTAGAAACAAGTCCCATACTTATAGGTCGATAGGTGGAAAAAGTCTTCCGCTTCCGCATTCTAGCTCCAAACTCGGACTTCTTAATTACATTGGCAATAAATGTTCATTATTTCCCTGCACACATCATCACATTTTCCTCATGAAGGAAGTTAGTAGGAAGTTATACGGTAATCAAGTTGCATGAACAAAAGCAAGGAAAATGCATCAAACTCACTAAGATATAACTATACAAAGCATCCCCATGCATTAGAAAATCATATCTAAATGACAATTTATTAACCATAGGAATGATATAAATGAGCCAAATACAGGTTCCATAGTGCGCGCTCGAGCTATGGAGATATGTATGTGGCCCATCCTAAGGAGATGAGTTTAGTGGTCCCGATTATGGAGGTAGTGTGTTGTTTTGCGCTTTATTGGCACCGCGATGCGACTTAGAGGTGGGAGATTACCATGGGCGTAGATGGGGTTCCTCCATGACATGATGGAGGAGAGGACCCTTTTTATTGGACACTAGCATACTTGGTCAGTACGATTATAGAGAGAGCTATGGGCCTCACTGGGAGGCTTTGGAGGTTCAATTTGTGTCGCACCTTTCTTTGTTGATGCTTACGGCTTTTTTGGGCATATGATCACATTGTATGTGTGTGTTGAGTTGGTATGCCACCTAGTTGGATGCATTCGATGTGGGCTTGGTTTGAGTTAGATCTGGGCGTTGGCGCGGCGGCGAAATCTCCCGTCGCTGGTGCCTATTTTTTTCATACAACCCCAAAAAATTCGCCTTCCCCGTGAAAAGCATAGGGCTACCAAGGATAAACATGATGTAGCATAATGGAGATATGTATGTGGCCCATCTTGAGGTGTAAACTAGAGGTTTTTCTAGATTGGACATTATTTGGAGGCTGTATGTTGGCTTCCCTTCCTATATGTAGATAGTAGTAGAGTTAGACGAGCTGTAACTTCTCAGATGGATAGAGGGGTGCCATGCTAGAGAGCATGAGATGATACCCATGGATAGGTTAGATTTCATTTTGGGCTACCTCAAGATGTGCCTCCACCATTCTCTCACCATAGGAGAGACGATGTGGAGAGGCCTATGCCTCTACCACAGATGGATAATGCCGATAAGGTAAGAGGAGTAGGCTAGTGGATCGATGCATGTTGATGACACTAAGGTAAGAGTGACATACATATACGGGTAGTGGTGGTCCGCGTAGCTATGGGTAGCACCACTAAGGCTAGGGCATCTAGACTTGACTACCCTTACAGTTTAAAGGTATACTTTACAAGGGTAGCTTGCTAATTTATAGGCCTAGATCACAGTATTACAAAGGAAGTTGGCGGGTCCGAGGCATAGGTTACCACATTACAGGCACAAGTGGTGGCTTTATAGGCCCAAATTACACAGGACAGTACTGCATAGGGTGGGAATGGAGATGGGGAATAGGTAGCTGCCCTATGGTACATGTAGCAGGGTTGCATGGCTAGTTTGCCACTGCACAGGCACATATTGTGACCTTACAAGCCCATGTCAAAGCATTGGCATCACCTCAAGATTAGGGGTAGGGTCCCATGGTATAGGCATCAACGCGATAAGGTCCCATGGTATAGAGAGGATGGTAGGGTTCACAGGTATAGGGGTTGAGGCCTCAAGTAGCAAGCTAGAGCTTGCGGGTTGCGAAACGACCTATGGAACTGCCATAGATAGTGTTGATGCGGGGATAATTTTAGAGGCAAATATTTGTAATATGGCAAATATTCCTTTTTTTTTAATTTGAAAAGGTGAATTTTCTAGCGCGGGTCAGTGACCTGTTCACCTAAAAATTACAGTTTAATTTTTTTAGGGGTCGACTTCACCTACCCTTGAAACTATCCCCTATATAATCCTATATTATTTGCCAGGTAGAACACTACTAGCTCACTCATACCACCTAGGGGCATATGTATTATCAAGTATAGTAAATGTGTGACATGAGGGCGGAGGCTGTAGATGCACGACAAAGAGTTTGTTGACGCATGATAGGGAGAGTTTGTTGATGCGTAATAGGGAGAGTTTTTGACATGTGACAGGAGTGCGAGAGGAAGTAGACATGCAGCATGAGAGATTTTTGTTGTGTGACCGGATGACAGAGGTTCTGACAAGCGATAGAGATTTGTGACGTGCGTCAACAAGGTGGTTGACATGCATCAACAAACCTCACCGACACATGTTAGTGAGGTTCATTGATGCGCATCAACCACCTTGTTGAGGTGCGTCAACATATCTCTATCGCATGTCTCAGTAGCCTTCCTCCCACCACTTAAAAATCAAGTGAAAATTTTACTTGTCGGACCCCCAATAAATTGTCTTCTCATGAAACTGGTTTCGAGGATATTCACCAAGTATTTTCCACCTCGATTTCTAAGAGATCTCCCTAAATGATTCCAGGTAATACCAAGATCATTTGACTACTATCGGAATAGACATCCCTTCCTATGTGGAGTACAGTGCAGTAGGCCTTGTATAAGAAGATGAGATCTCACACACATAGTACGAGAGTAAATGGGGATGGCGAGCCCGAGGTGGGGTCAGGGAGAGGCCACTAGCTCACGGAGGCCTGACCCAACTGCAAGCTAGGTAGAGGTGAGACCTAGACCCATAGAGGGTGGAGAGATGATGGCATGGTGTTGGATGGAGGAGAGGAGGAGGAGACAAATGAGACTAGTTTGGACATCAGGTGGGGTGATGATTAGTCACCATATATGTTCAGGGTATAGATTATTGTATATTTTTATGTATACCATCCCGCATGCCAAAGATAGTGAGGATGTACATGAGAGTTTTCTGATATTTTTATCATATATTGGCCTACGTGCCGAAGATAGTGAGGCTATATATGAGAGTTTGAGATAATTTTATGTATGTATATCTATGTACATTTGTATTGATGTGAAGACTTTCATTGGTATAGATGATGGGATTTATGGTATGGATGATGTAGTTTCTTTAATTTCTATTTTTATATGTATATGGGTGGAAACTAGGTGGATTAGGCATGATGGATTTAGGTTAACTTAGGCATGATGGATTTAAGGTGTTTGAGGCATGATGGAGTTAGGTCGGTTAGGCATGGTTGAGTCAAGTCGTTTTAGGCATGGTGGAGTCGGGTCAATTTAAGCATGATTGAGTCAGGTCAGTTTAGGCATGATGGAGTCAGGCCGATTTACACATGGTTGAGTTAGGTCGGTTTAGGCATGGTGGAGTCATGTCGGTTTAGGCATGGTGGAGTTAGGTATAGGCATAGTTTGGTCATGTTTTTGGTTTTGATTTAATTTTCAAGTTATTGGTAGCATGGAAAAATAAATGATGATGAATATGTATGTTATGGTGTAAATTTCTAAAATCTTTGATATCATGGAAATGTGAAATGATTGATTGGATGTTTTGATGATGTGATAAAATGGTAGATATGTATGTGTGGTAAATTTCCAAGTGTTATGAAAAATGGAAACTAATTACGGTAGAATGTTAATAGAAAATATGTGGGGAAAATGGTTAGGGTAAAGAGTGGCTGAGCTAACCTCCAAGGTCCCCATACCCTAGAGTGTTTCCTATATAGCCCGAAAAAAAAGAGGCATGCAGGCCGATGTAGTTCTCCCATAAGCTAGGGAAGAATATGATGAAGTAGAGGAATGGGTTGGTAGGTTTTAGGCATGATTGAGTCTAGGTCATAGGCATGGTTGAGTCTTAGGTGATAGTGAAAATCTTTTAAAATGTAGGTGTCGATGGTCTAATCATGTATAGGATAATCAATAAGTAATGAGGAAGGTGAATTTTTAAGAGGTGGTAAAGAGCCGCTTAATTGATAACAACCATATTAATTCTACCATACCCCGATGGAAATATTAATGTAAGACCCCAAAGGCATTACATAATGGACTATTCTAAGGGTGAAGAAAGTCACATAATCATTAAATTTCATAGTTATGGCAAGTCCGTTGAGTAGATAGGAAATTAAGGTGAAAAGGCAATGAGGTGAAAATGGGTGGTTTAGCGTAACTTAGTGTACGACAACATATTTACCTATCAAGAAACCCATGATCAAAAATAGGCAAGTCCATGACAAAAAGTTATCATTTTCTTCATATTTTTTATTTTTAATAGACTGTTCAATGTGGGAAGTCTATATGGGATGTGTATATTATCTTCTTGAGGTCTTCGTGAAGCTGATTGATGCAAGAAGCTTTTGATTTTTTTTTATTGTTATAATTAATTTATATAGTTGTCCTTTGAGGGATCATTCTATTTATTGAGGCGAGATAAAGAGAAGATACATCCCTTTTGAGGGAGTCATATTTTTACTAGAATATTGACTCAAGGAGTTGAATCCCATTTTTCTTTTGGAAGTTTAAGTCATAAAAAGACTATAGAGGAAGATTAGGTTCTTGTTTAGAAGACAAAACCATAGCACATAGAGGTTAACTATGATAGAGATGGTTTCAAGTGATGAATGACCATGGGATTCCATCTTTGAAAAAGATGAAAAGTATCCATGAGAATCATGCCATGACTAGAGCCGTCGTACTCATATTGAAGATAAGGTTGAAAGGTGATGGGTAATCACATGATTCTTGTTTAGTTGTTGATCCTCAAAACATGTAACATGGAAGGTGAATGACGCTCAACGGAAGAGTGGTCAAATAGACAAAAAATGATATAGGACTTGATTTCAAAAATAAAATGGTCTAAGTTGTAAGGCATTGAGGGGCTCAGGTTTAGGTTTTCCTTAAAGTGAAGAAAAATGATAAGCACCTGATCCATAGGCATGAGTAATGATATAGGGTCCAAGCCAATTAAAGGAGAAATTTTTCCCTGTTTTCTTTTCTCTTCTTTAGTTACATGTTGATTTTACTTCACGATGAGGTCACTGACCAGGAAGGTTCACTTGTGGATGTGCTTATCATAGGCACGTTTGATACATTCCTGGTAGGTTTAGAGATGATCAAGAGGATTGAGATGACATTCATCTAACAACTCATGTTGCGCTAAATGGTTCTGGATAAATTCATTTTCGTTGAGCATGTCTTGTAGTGATATGTGGAGAGATAGAATCTTGAATTCAAGAGGCAAGAAATCCTTGGTACCGTAGACTAGAGAAAAAGGTGTGGTAGCATTTGAAGTGTGAATACTAGTTTGATAAACCCACAAGGCAAAATGAATGTGCATATGTCAATCCTTCCCATATCGTTAACTAATTTCATAATAATTTTGTTTAAATTTTTATTGGTTGATTCTGCTTGGCCATTTATTTGTGGGTAATAAGGTGAAGAGAAACTGATTTGAATGCCAAAATCATCGCACAAATTTTTAGGGTTTTTTTTTTTTGAATTTCTTTTCATTATTAGTGATGAGGCGGTGAGGAACACCAAAGCAAAAATGATGTGATGGTTGATGAATTCACATATCTTCTCAGCTTTTGTAGAAATGAGGGGAATGGATTCTACCCATTTAGTGTAATATTTAGTAGTAGTTATAATCCATTGATGGCATTGTGAAGAATGAGGATTGATCTCTCTGATAAGATCCAAACCCCATTGAGAGAAAGGCCAAAGGCCTCGTGCGACCTGTAAGGCATGACTAGGTGTGTGATGAAGATTAGCAAATTGTTGGAATTTCACACAACATTTGACATAATCACAATAGAAATGGTTCAAGTTTTTCCAATAATAGCCAAGGTGAAGAATGTGTTTAGCGATGGCTAAACCACAAATTTGGTCTCTAAAAATTCCGTCGTGAACTTCCTTGATGGTGTAAGGAATTTCATAACTTGTAAGGCATCGTAAGAGAATACCGTCGAAGCTGCGCTTATAAAGGATACCACCTATGATGACATAGCAAGAGACACTTTTAAGAAAGGCACATTGTCCATTACGAGTGAGATCAAGATGTAAAATGGAAAGGAAAAGGTAGTCTATAAACTGCTTTATACGAAAGGTCATGTGGATTAGGAACAATGGTTCTAATGGAATGGACTTCATGAGGTAAATAAGAGGGTGATTGTAACCTTTATATTGTGATAAAGATTTTGGAGTCAACGGATGAAGTGGGTATCGAGAAGCCGGGCAAGCCATGGTATCCAAAAATTTATTGGTAGAACATGGGGTGGTTTGAAGTTCATAATGATCAAATGTAGTCAAAAGCATGTCGACATGACATTTGTACTTTTACATTATTTCATTACGACACTAGTATATACCATTGAATTGGTTTAAAATTAGTTGGGAATCATGAAAGATATTAATTGATTTAATATCTAGGAGATGGCAGTTTGAAGGCCTAATATGAGTGCTTCATATTCAGCAATGTTGTTAGTACAATCAAAATCTAGTTTGAAAGATAAAGGCATAGGTTCACCATCAAGAGGAATGAGGATAACACCTGCACCACCTCCACGCTAACATTTGGAACCGTCAAAGAATAAGGTCATTTGGTAAATTGTATCATCCAAAGAGAGGGTAGCAATGGATTCATTGGAAAAGTTGAAGTTAGAGGGTTGATCTCTAGAAAGGGGTGTGTCTGCTAGTTGGTCAGCGATGGCTTGGCCTTTGAGAGAATTTTGATGGATGAATTCAAGGTCAAGGTCATTAGAAGCATGAGCTAACATGCAACATGGTCATGTTGGTAGAGTTTGGTGTACATATAATGTAGAGGGTCAGTGTTAGTGATGCCAAAGGTTTTTAGTTTTAGTAGGTAATGATGCGGTTTAGTGGTGAAAAAAACTAAGGCTAACAAAAAAAAATTCAGCATGGGAGTACCTAGTCTCATAGTCTAGAAGTGTATGGCTTATGTAATAAATTGCTTGCTCCTATGCTACTCATCGCAATGAGTGATCATGGCACCTAAGGAATGGTCAGAAAAAGATGTATAGGTAAAAGGGTCAGTCATATCTAGGAAGAATGAGCACCTTTGGTGCTTAGAGAAGGTTTTATTTTAAGGTGTCAAATGCTTTGTGGCATTCATCATCCCATTTGAATGAGACATCATTTTTAAGGAGATGATGAAATGGTTGATAGCAGTCAGAAAGTTGTGAAATGAACCGATGGATATATTATAACTTACCTTGCAAACTTATAAGTTTTGGATATTAGTAGGTGGAGGAATTTTGAGAATAGCCTTTACTTTAGCATGATCGACCTCTATGCAATGCAAATAAATGATGAACTCAAGGAGTATTCTTGAAAGCATCGCGAAGACACACTTCTTGGGTTGAAGGAAAACACAATACTTGATGAGGTGGTCAAAGATGACCTTAAGGACTGTCATGTGTTCGGCTCGATGTTTGGATTTAGCAAGAAGGTAATCTATGTAATATTCCAATATGTGATGCATGATGTCATGGAAGATATAAGTCATGGCTCGCTGGTACGTTGTACTAGCATTTTAAGGCCAAAAAGCATGACTCAATAGCGAAGGGTCCCCAAGGAGTGATGAAGGCATTTTTGTGTTGATCTTCTAGATAGAATAGTATTTTATTATAACCCGAGAAACCATCCATAAGTTATAGCATCTCATGGTTGGTAGTGAGATCAACCAATTGGTCAATTCCTAGTAGATGAAAGTAATCTTTGGGGCAAGTGAGGTTGAGAGCACGAAATCCATGCAAATGTAGAGTCGCCTGTTTATTTTGTTTGTGACAGAATGATGTTAGAAATCCATTGGAGATAGTCAATGGGTAGGATGAAAGATACTTGAGAGAAGACACTAAATTTCTTATTTGACCAGAATAACAATGCAAGGATGCATTTTCTCGCAACTGTTGTTTTATTGGTTTGGCATAAAAAATGGTTACGATATTATGGACCACAATGTTTGGGTCGTTCTTATTGTCCCAAAGGAAAGAGGTAAAAGCTTCTTGTTCAACAAACATCTAAAGACTGCACTTCTTTAGAATGTGTGGTTCATCTTGAGTGTTAATGTTGATTTTGATAGTTTATTCATTCAACATGGTTTTTGTTTCTGAAGTAATGACCGTGAATATAAGAATCTTCTGCACCAAGGTAGGGGAGTATAGACTCATCATCATGACATTCAATGATGTTAATAGAAGGTGTATCATCATCGAACATGTCAGGATACAGGAAGGGAAGAGAAGAGGGAGCCTCACCATCATGTTGATAAATCATAGGTCCCAGGGAAATCATGTTTACAAAAAAAAACCTAGGAGGAATAGATTCAGGATCTATGGACTCTGTGGGTAAAGGTGGTGACATTGGTGAATGGGGTGAAGAAGTTTTGTCTTCCTTAATGAGGTCAATGTAGGACTTCTTAGGAGATGGTGTGGAAAATAAAATTCCACTAAGATCATTTTGTTTAGGGGTGGTACATAAAATGATGGTAATGGTCGCCTTGTTCATAAAAATTGAAACCAAAGTATTTCCATTCACAACGGTGAAGGAAAGTGTGGGCGAAGTGACGGTTTGTAAGATATTGAAGGTTAGATGAAAATGGCCATGTTTGGGATGGAGGTTCAGGTGAATAAGTGGTAGTATCAAGTCCCCCATATGTTAGGTTAGTGCGAAGGTGGGAGGACCATAAGGAAAAACCTCACCTACATGGTAGTCATAACTAGGGTGCTAGCACAAGTTTCCATACTCTTATGGATTGATGAGTGTGTCGATATTGTATAGGCGGTACTACCCCGAGTGAGGTGTTGAAAAAAACCTTCTAAAGGATGAGTATTCAATATGTGGGTGGCAGGGATAGACAACTGATTATTTGATTGGGAAGGAGGGCTAGTGGTTGGTAGGAAAGTAGAGGGTTCAACTATAGAGGTTGTGACAACATTAGGAATATAAGAGTTAGATGTGGGAGAGGTGGTGGTAGCATTGGTGGATGGTCTCATGGGATAAGTTGGGATAGTGGTAGATGCTTTTATCATTACAAGTACATTGTTGGGTTGGTACAACATGTTACAAGTTTTGAATGGTAACGAGTCAGTGGGGATGGTATAGTTATGTCCTTCATGTTCAAATTTTACATAGTGGTGTAAAGTTGAAGGGACACAACCCATGATGTGAATCCAAGGTCTGCATCGAGCAATAGGTTATACTGGAACTCCCCTCTAAGATGTAGAATAGTTCCGAGATAGTGCAAGGTCCTACACAAACATGAAGGATAATGGTGCCAAGGGTGGAGGTGATGGCATCGTTGAAGGAGCGCAACATAACTGGGTTATTATGCATATAATTAGAAGGGATGTGCATTTGATTATATGCGTGGGAGGAGATGATGTTAATGTTAGAACCACCATTGATCATGACACGCCGTACGCATATGTAATCTATATAGACCAAAATGACAAGGGTGAGATTAGTGTCATCCGAGTGGAGAGGTATAATATGCTCATCACGAAGCGAGGTGGAAACTTGGGGAGTGGGCATGGGGGTATAAGAAGGAGATGATTTGGTAAGTGAGGCCATGTGGTGAGGTGTGATAATAGAGGCCACTGGTGTGGGGTCGTTGGGTAAAACTTCGATTCAAAAATTTAGATAAGATCTTACAAAGACATCTTTAGAGGGGACTGATGTAATTATTTTATCATTGTGTGATGGGTAACCCCATCATAGATATGGTATGAAGGTCCTTAAATGGTGATTTTGGGTGCGGGTGTAGATGGTATATTGGGCACGAGGGGTTTGTTGATGGGCTAGTTATTTTTCTTTACCTTTATCTTTCTCGAGTATGGGTGGCAACATGAACCATGTTTATCGAGGGAGGTGGATGGAGAGGGTATGCCATGAAATTTATAACGACATGAGGGAAAAACCCTAGTTGTGGATAAGAACCTTGTGAAATGATTATGACACACCTGCGACATTTAGGTGGAGGTTTGTCTAGCTCTCTTATGCAGACCATGTTGATTTCAAATTGTGGAGGTGAAAAAAGGGTTGTGAGGGTGGCAATGCAGGTCATTGAAGAAGTAAAGGATGATGATGTGTGGTGATAGGTGAAGGTGGAACATGGTCCTCATCAAGAAGTCATCATCGTCGATATTTTTTTCAGGAGGAAAAAGTTAGAAAAGAATGGTCTTGAGCCTTATAATTTTCTACATCATATCCTTACACATGATGATAGGCACAAATCTTGGTTTCATCAAACAATTTTGGTTTGGGTTTGAGAGGATCGTAAGGTTAGAGTGGCGATAATGTAATGATGGAAGTATTTAAGAGATTGGTTAAAATGTTGGCGTAGGACCCCGCTAATGGATCACAATGGGAAGTGAGTGTGGGTTTGGGTAAAGGTCCGGATGATCATCGGGAAGAGGCTTTATAGGAGGAAGAAGGGGTTTGTCCACTAGTTTGATAAGTGGTATTTGTTGTCAAAATTTCCCCCCCCAGGGTAAATTTCGATAACATGCATCAGAGTTTTGCAGTTTCAGGCAAGTAGGTTGATCCAGGAAAAATTGTGAAAATGGCTAAGTCCTAGTCCTTGGGACAGTAGGGACGTGTGGGACAGAAAGATGCGGATCGGCCGAAAAGGCTCCAGGCGGCCCGCTAAGCATTTGGGACAATCGGGCCAGAAGTACGCGGCGGGCGCGAGAAGCCGATCCGGCCGAAAGAGGAAAAGAAAATCGACTAACTGCTGAGCGGGACAGTTTGGGACAGAAGTATGCAAAGGACCCGAACCGGCCGGATCGGCTGAAATGAAAACAAACGGTCCTAAAGCATTTGGGACATCTGGGACAAAAAGGCGCGAACCGGCCGAACCGGGTGAAAAGAGTCAAGTCAGTCCAAAACAAAGTGGGACAAGCGGGACAAAAAGGCGTGAACCAGCCAAACTGGGCGAAAAGAGTCAAGTCAGTCCAAAACAAAGTGGGACAAGCGGGACAAAAAGGCATGAACCGTCCGAATCGGGTGAACCGGAAGATTTTGTCCCGAGAAGCACAGGGACATCTGGGCCGCGAGGACGCGAACCGGCCGGTTCGGCCGAAATCAGCACAAGGAACACAAGGAAAAATGGGACATAGGGACGCATGGGATGCGGATCGCCGAAAGGGCTGAGAACCAACCAGATCATGACACGTGTCACAAGGAGAAAAAGTCAAAAGGTCAAAGGGGTGAGTTTTCGAGCACTGAACCGAACCAATGGGATAGTGCCACGTGTCCCACCAGGGGCCCTCAAGGAAATTTCAAAAGAAATCCCACCGAAAGGTAGAGGAGAGAGAATCACGTGACCAATCAATGCGTGCCATGTGTCATCCAGGTGGCGAAGCACGGGAAATATTTTAAAATCCGTCTTGGTCTTTCGTGCCCTAAATCTTCAGATCGTCATATCTTTTGATCCAGAGCTTGGATTTGCACGTTCCTTATATCAACGGAAAGCTTGTGAGATTCTCTACACGATTCCAGGGTCAATCTTACATTTTGGTTCAGTTTGGAGAGAGAAAATCAAGAAATGCCTCTGGCACGAAATAACAAGCAGAAGTAATGCTTCAACTAACAACTTTAATGCAGCAGACAGTTCGCCGCTTCTGTTAGGCAGCCCACCGTTTTGCCAGGATCCGCCGCTTCTGCCATGATGAGATGAATTGAATGCAACCTGGAGGTGGTTGGGGTAGTTTTGGTTTTCCCTTCTCTCTTTCCTCTCTCATTCTTTCTATATATTGTAAAGAGGAGCTTCTTTTCAAGGTCGAACATTTTTCTGTTTTGCTCCTCCCTTCTTCTCCTATCAGGTAAATTTGTGGAGTTCGAACCTCTCATTTGAACTGTAATATGACTCTGCCTCTTGGCATTCTATAGTTTATTGTATCAATCTTTGGAGCAAGTAATACATGTCTGTGGATGATTCTCAACCCTCTCTGTGTTCATCTTGCATCCTCCTGGTCTTTCACTACAAGTTTTGTTATCTGTGCATGATCTTATATTACATTTGAATGGTCTGTGTTCACTGGAAAAATAGGTGTTCTTCATTCCTCGGTGCATCACCTCTATTAGCTTAGATTTATTTTATGCATCTTCTTACCTTGTCTCCTTGGCAGATTAGATTAGGTTTTGAGAAAACCCTCTACATATTTCGTGTGCATCTGAACAGAGGAATAGAAACCAGCCTTCTCTAGAGAATCCTTTCTCATTTTTTCAAGTCCCATGCTTGGAGAAAGGATTCAATGTTATGCAATCACACTGGATGCCAAGTGATCAACCTAGAAACCTGATCTGCATCCAGGGGTGCTGTGATTTTGCATCAACAGTTTTGGCACGCCCGGTGGGACCAGAGGTCTCAATTTTATTGCAGCAAAGTTGATGTGCATCTGCTGCAATTTTCTTGCTTGAAAAGAGCTATTATTCACATATCTGGTGACTCCAAGAGAAAGATCAACTGGTTTCAGCAGTACAGGCCTAAAAGCTTATGAGAAGAATCACAAGGTCAAGAGTTGGAGAAGAAGAAGTGCTGTTTGAATACCTGCAATTATCTCCAAGAAGAAGGCAAAGAGGAAGAAGGATTCAAAGGTCTCCATCTCCACCAAATAGAACTCTCTCAACTCCTCCACCTGCTCGGCCTTTCATTCAGTATTCAAGAGTCCTTCGACCAATCAGAATGGTGCAACCAGCAAATCCCTTTGTCAATTTCACTGGCAGCAGCCCACTTGCCCTCAATGCACAGAATCCAGTTCCAATTGCAGCGTTGAAGAACATTCCGCTTTTACTAGAAAATCATACCACTCCTGGTGATCATGTCAAAGACATTGCTAACATCTGTGCAATCCATGAGATAAATGAAATGGATGTGGCTGTCAAACTGCTAGCATCATCATTCAAAGGGAAGGCATTGCAATGGTTCAGAAGCCTTGAAGCTGGTTCTATCACAAATTGGAATCAGTTGTGCATAGTTCTCCATGAGCAGTTTGGAGAGAAGGGAGACAACTTGTCTCTTCTAGAACAATTGACAACTATCAAGAGAGCCCCCAACGAGCAGCTGACTGACTTCAACTTCAGATTTCAAAGGTCTTGGGATAGGATTCCAGTGGCAGTCAGGCCAACAGCAGAAGGTGCTTTTCTCTACTATCTTAAAGCTTTGAATTCTGATATTTCTATGTTAATTCAATCAATGGGAGGCACAACCTTACCTGCTGCTTATAGCATTGCCATTAGAGCCGAAAACTGTCTTATTCAAGCTGGTAAACTGGCTCCTAGGCCTCCAATGCCATTATATCCAAGTTTAGAGAGCCCAAGTGCTAGTCAAGCACCTGTCTTAGCTCCTATTCCCACTCCTAGAAATCAGAGTTCAAATGAAGCCTCCACTTCATCTCCAAGTGCCCCAAATGAGCTTCAAGAGGTCATGAAGCAATTGCAAAATCTAGGCAATGAGCTGGTCACTCTCAAAAGACAGCAAGCTCAAGGTTTTAGACCTTCATATCAGCCTCAAGCTCAACCTAATAGGCAGCCATATCAGCCTCAAAGGCCACCCAATCCAGCTGCAAATCTGAATCAAACAAGGCCTCCTGCCAATAGACCATTCCAACCCTATAATCCAAATGCCATATCTGCCTCTAAGGCATTAGTACCAGCACAAAACAACATTGCCCAGGAGTATGATTGGTGTTTTCCATGTAATGAGCCTCATAATCAATCCATGTGCTTCAATGGTGCTTTGACTCAAGCTTTAATGGTAACAACTACTAGTGTGGAGGGTGAGAACAGTCAAGAAAACAGCCAACAACAAGAAACATTCCAACAGCAATCAGCCCCAAATGACACCACATTGGTAAATTGGCAAGCGGAGAGATTTCGTGGCATGAATCAAAGCAGCTTTCTCAAGGTGTTGCAGCAAACACAAGGTCAAAAAGGAGAAATTTGGGTGAAGAGCAGCCATTAGCCCCAGCCAATCCACAACCTTCCATGGCTCCACAAATGATTGGCAGGCAAAGTCCCATTTCAAATGCACAAGGGCAGCCAAGAACAGCCCCTAGGCCAACTCAAATGCCAGCTGTTGCTGCCCACATACAAGGAGTAAATGTGCAAACCAAGGGACAATAGAGAGATCCTTCATCACCATTCAGTATCATTGATCAGATGAAGAAGACAAACGTCAATATATCTATGTGGGAATCCCTATCCATCCCAGGCCAAAGAGATCTGCTGCAAGCTGCCATGAAGGACTGGCCAGCTTCGAATCAGCAGATGCAAGACAAAGTGCTCACAAATGCTGCCCAGCCTGAAGGAAATCATGGAGCACAACAAGGTAGAATGCTGAAGCCTCCCCCTTTTTATGTTTCGTTAATCATTGGAAATCAGCTAGTACATAATTGCATGATAGATTCCGGGGCAAGTAGCTCAGTAATGCCTAAACAGATAGCTGATCAGTTAGGGCTCCAGTATGAAATAACATCTAAGGGAGTAGTGCAGCTGGATGGGACAGCAATAGCAATAGTTGGAGTGATTAGAAATTTGAGTCTTACCTTGCATGCATGTCCAAATGTTGTTGTCTTACAAGATATATCAATCATAGACCTTCCACCACTCTTTTCCCTATGTTTGTAAAGGGACTTCACTGCCAAAATTGGGGGATATTTGTCCGCTGATTGGTCTCACATGCTATTCAGAACAAGGTATGGAACTAAGGCTACAATTAGGTCAGAACCTATTGCAAACTTCCACATTGAGCCCTATACTCCAAGTCAGATTAATGCCAATTGCTCAGCATTTGATCAAGAAGATCACCCTAGCACTGATGAAACTGACACTAAAGTTGGAAACATCCCGGATCTAACTCTTGATGAATGGGCAAACAAGGTGCATGCTTTTGATCCTTATCAAGGAATAGAAGAATCTGAGCTAGGAGTCTATTGTATACATGAAGAAAGTCAACCTATTCCTAGCATCACCAAGCCAAACCACAAGGATGACAATGAGGTATGGCAGCTGTTTTTTGATGGATCAAGGAGTAGACAAGGCGCAGGAGGTGGAGCCGTGCTTGTTTCACCTCAAGGAGTAAAGTATTATTCAGCTTTTAGATTTCAATTTTCATGCTCCAATAACACCTGCTGAATATGAAGCCTTGGTGCGAGGATGCATTGGGCAATCAAGAGAAAAATAAAGAACTTGCAAGTCTTTGGGGACAAGAGCTGATTGTAAATTAGGTCAAGGGACAGCATGCTTGCCAAAAATGATCTACTCAGGTGCTATAAGAACAGGGTGTGGGATCTCATGGAATATTTTGAGGGTTTCGGCATCAAAGCCATTCCTAGGAAAGAGAATCAAGCTGCTGACATGCTTGAAGTAGTAGGGGCAGCCTTTGGCATTGTAGAAAACATTCAACAAGATAAGGTATAGCCAAACATCCATGTGATTGTGAGGCCTTCAGTGCCGGATAACAATGTCAGTTGGCGGTATTTGAGAATGACCAGCAAATCATCCACTTCTTGCAAGAGGAAGCTGAGTTCTCAGCTAAGAATCAAGAGAAGTTGGAACAGCAATATGGTGACCGTGTAATACAAACAGAGAACTGACAAGCTGCCCAAGGGACTTATCACTTTGGAGTCCATTTTCAACCCCAATGATCAGTTTAGAAAGGAGAAAGCAAACATTCAGGTCAAGAGAGAAGATTCGGTATCCATCTTGGTAGAAGAGAACAAGCCATTGCAAATTGGAAGGATGACAACTGAGCAAGAAAGGTGTGAGTTCATATAGCTATGTCAAGAATTCCCTGACATGTTTGCTTGGAGCTATGAAGACTTGAAAGGTTTCAATCCCAACTTAGCTCAGCATACCATTGAATTGGATCCAAATACTAAGCCTGTCAGGCAGAAACAGAGACCAGTCAATCCACACATGGAGCCTCTCATGAGGAAAGAATTGGACAAGTTGATTGAATCAAGAATCATATTCCCAATCAAGCATTCTAGTTGGGTTGCTAACTTAGTTCCAGTCAGAAAGAAGAGTGGAGAGATCAGGCTGTGTGTTGACTTCAGAGATTTGAATAGAGCCTCTCTCAAGGACCATCATCCACTCCCTTCCATGGAGAAAATATTGCAGGTCGTATAGCTGGTTCGAAAGGTTTTCACTACTTGATGGTTACTCGGACTTCAATCGATTATGGTAAAGGAGGAAGACCAGATTCAAGATAGCCTTCACGACCAAATGCGTCACATATGCTTACAAGAAGATGCCATTTGGGTGCCGAACGCCGGAGCAACATTCCAGCGAGCTATGGATATGGCATTCAAAGGCTTGATCAACAAGATAGTGCTGGTATACCTAGATGATATTACTGTCTTCTCCAAGAATGCAGCAGACCATTTCTTTCACCTCAGACAAGTGTTTCAGAGGTGTAGAAAGTTCAGAGTGTCTTTGAATCCTAAGAAGTGCATCTTTCTTGCACATGAAGGAAGCTCCTTGGCCATATTGTCTCCAAGGAAGGATTAGCAATTGATCCGAGAGGTTGAAGCCATAAGAGCTCTATCATTGCCAAGCCACAAGAAAGCCCTTCAGAGTTTCCTGGGAAGGATAAACTTTGTTGGGAGGTTTGTCCTAGATTTTACAGCCCTTGTCAAGCCCATCACCAAAATGTTAAAGAAAAGCATGGCTTTCAAATGGACGGCAGAAGGCAAGGAGAGTTTTGAAGCAATCAAAGAAGCCATATCCCAGGCACCCACTCTCATCAACCCAGACTTTTCCAAGGATTTCATCCTCTATGCATTTGGAGGAGATGACACTATTTCTATCATTATGGTACAATAGAACAAAGATAATGATGAATGTACGATTGCCTTCTTCACCCAGCCTAGGTGAGCTGCGAGGTGCTTGCGAATGTGCTTGCGATGTCGAAGCTTGAAGAAATTCAAGCATTTAGTCTCAAACAACAAGATCCAGATTGCTAGTCCCACATGCAGGGTTAAGGACTTCCTCCTCAACAAGGATTTGAATGAGAAAAGGGCAGATGGATCACCCGTGTCATGGAGTATGACATTGAGATCAAGATCACCAAGTGGTAAGAGGTAAAGGTTTGTGTGAGCAGCTCGCTTCCAAACAACCGACAACCTAGAAGATGAAGAAGACGCTGTCCTGCTATTACAAGATGATCAAAAACAGAAAATGATGATGTGTCCACTCCTGTTGGACTCGGAATATGATACATTTCCTACGAGATGAGCATGTGCCCTCTAGAAATGAGCAAAGCAAAAGAAGGTACTTGATTACAAGCGAGTTCCATATGTGCTTGTTGATGGTGTTTTGTTTAAAAAGACATCAACGGTGTTCTATTAAGATGCATTGGGATAGGTCGAGTTGAGAGGATCTTACACGAGTTCCATGACGGGAGGCGGAGGCCATTTCACCCCATGAGTAATGTGCTCTCAAAATCATGAAAGCTGGTTACTATTGGCCTATTGTATTCAATGATTGCTACTCATGGGTTAAGAAATGCAGAAATGTGCATGCTTCACGGGAAAGGAAGGTTAGCAAACCGCCCCTTCGTCCAATTTCAGTAGATCATCCATTCATGCAATGGGGATTGGACTTCATTGGAGTCATCAATCCCACCCGAGTCAAGGCCACAAGTGGATTCTTACAAATGACATGCACTATTTCACCAAGTGGATCAAGCAAGAGCGCTCAAAGAGGCAAGTGAGTCTAACATACTAGACTTTTATGAAGGAATAGTAACCAAGTTCGGTGTGCCGGTCACCATCATATCAGATAATGCATTAGCATTCATAGGTTCAAAAATTACAGAATGGGCTGTCAAGAATGGAATCTATTTGAGCACCTCTTCAAATTATTACCCCCATGGTAATGGGAAAGTAGAGTCCACAAACAAGAATTTGCTAAAAATCATCAGAAGGACTCTAGATGAAAATCAAAGAACATGGCATACAAGGCTAAAATCAGCATTATGGGCTGACAGGATAACACCAAAGAGGTCTACAGGTAATTCTCCCTACAAGTTGGTCTATGGGAAGGAAGCAATATTGCATATATCATTAGAATTGCTAGCCTTGGAGCTCATGAAGCAGTTTGAGTTATCTGAGTTCGAACCAATGGAGGTCAGGTATGCAGAATTGATTGAATTAGAAGAAATCAGAGAACATGCAGTTCAGACGATTGAAAAGGATCAGGCCTTAGTAAAAAGATGGTTTGATAAGAGAGCAAGAGCAAGGACCTTCCAGGAAGGGGACCTAGTTCTCAAATGGGATGCAGATCGGGAAAAACCAGGAAGGCATTCCAAGTTTGATGCCATCTGGAGTGGTCCCTACATGGTCACGGGATGCAAAAATAGTAATGCCTTCCAATTGTCTGCATTGGATGGAAAGGAACTTCCGATTCCGGTTAACGGAACCTATCTTAAACATTGCTATTAAAAAAGAAAAGGTTTGCCCTTGTAAATATTAGTTTAGATTTTTCTCATTCCTCCAAGTGCTTGTGCACATTGTCCTGTGGTAGTTAGGTTTCTATTTCCCTAAGTGCTTTGGCACAAGTTTTTTGCTCTCAGGTTGTTTTTTACAATTCAGAGTGTTGCTGGAGAAGAAGTTGCGAGATCGTGCTCGTTTCAGGTCATTGCTTATGACTCTATGCCCAATGGATCGCTAAAAGGCCACTGATCTTCTACCTAGCGAGCAGTGACCCCCGAGTCGTCAAAACTGTTGTCAAAATTTCCCCCAGGGTAAATTTCGATAACATGCATCAGAGTTTTGCAGTTTCAGCAAGTAGGTTGATCCAGGAAAAATTGTGAAAATCGACTAAGTCCTAGTCCTTGGGACAGTAGGGACGTGTGGGACAGAAAGACGCGGATCGGCCGAAAAGCCTCCAGGCGGCCCGCTAAGCATTTGGGACAATCGGGCCAGAAGTACGCGGCGGGCGCGAGAAGCCGATCCGGCCGAAAGAGGAAGAAAAATCGACTAACTACTTGGCGGACGATTTGCATGTGCAATACGTGAAGGACCCGAACCGGCCGGATCGGCCGAAATGAAAACAGACGGTCCTAAAGCATTTGGGACATCTGGGACAAAAAGGCGCGAACCGGCCAAACCGGGTGAAAAGAGTCAAGTCAGTCCGAAACAAAGTGGGACAAATGGGACAAAAAGGTGCAAACCGGGAACCAGTGAAAAGAGTCAAGTCAGTCCGAAACAAAGTGGGACAAGCGGGACAAAAAGGCGCGAACCGGCCGAATCGGGCGAACCGGAAGATTTTGTCCCGCGAAGCACAGGGACATCTGGGCCGCGAGGACGCGAACCGGCCGGTTCGGCCGAAATCAGCACAAGGAACACAAGGAAAAATGGGACATAGGGACGCGCGGGACGCGGATCGCCGAAAGGGCCGAGAACCAACCAGATCACGACACGTGTCACAAGGAGAAAAAGTCAAAAGGTCAAAGGGGTGAGTTTTCGAGCACTGAACCGAACCAATGGGATAGTGCCACGTGTCCCAGCAGGGGCCCACAAGGAAATTTCAAAAGAAAGCCCACCGAAAGGTAGAGGAGAGAGAATCACGTGACCAATCAATGCGTGCCACGTGTCATCCAGGTGGCGAAGCGCGGGAAATATTTCAAAATCCGTCTTGGTCTGTTCCGTGCCCTAAATCTTCAGATCGTCATATCTTTTGATCCAGAGCTCGGATTTGCACGTTCCTTATATCAACGGAAAGCTTGTGAGATTCTCTACACGATTCCAAGGTCAATCTTACATTTTGGTTCAGTTTAGAGAGAAAATCAAGAAACGCCTCTGGCGTGAAATAACAAGTAGAAGTAATGCTTCAACTAACAACTTTAATGTAGCGGCGGAGATTCGCAACGCTTACATTAGGCAGCCCGCCATTTTGCCAGGATCCGCCGCTTCTGCCATGATGAGATGAATTGAATGCAACCTAGAGGTGGTTGGGGTATTTTTGGTTTTCCCTTCTCTCTTTCCTCTCTATTCTTTCTATATATTGTAAAGAGGAGCTTCTTTTCAAGGTCGATCATTTTTCTGTTTTGCTCCTCCCTTCTTCTCCTATCAGGCGAATTTGTGGAGTTCGAACCTCTCATTTGAACTGTAATACGACTCTGCCTCTTGGCATTCTGCAGTGTATTGTATCAATCTTTGGAGCAAGTAATACATGTCTCATGGATGATTCTCAACCCTCTCTGTGTTCATCTTGCATCCTCCCCGGTCTTTCACTACAAGTTTTTATCTCATGCATGATCTTATATTACATTTGAATGGTCTACATGTTCCCTTCACCGGCAAAATAGGTGTTCTTCATTCCTCGGTGCATCACCTCTATTAGCTTAGATTTATTTTATGCATCTTCTTACCTTGTCTCCTTGGCAGATTAGATTAGGTTTTGAGAAAAACCCTCTGCATATTTCGTGTGCATTTGAACAGAGGAATAGGAACCAGCCTTCTCTGGAGAATCCTTTCTCATTTTTCAAGTCCCACGCTTGGAGAAAGGATTTAATGTTATGCAATCACACTGGATGCCAAGTGATCAACCTAGAAACCTGATCTACATCCAGGGGTGCTGTGATTTTGCAACAACAGATATTGTCTTAGGCTTTGATGATATCTTTTTAGGTAAAGGAATGGTGGAAGAACTAGCACTGGAAGGTTTTTTTGGTTTGACTACCTTATTAGAGGGTAGTGGGTTCTTATATTTGGGTTGCTCCTTCTTGGGTAAAGGTGACACGGGAGTATGGGATGTAGAAGGAAAAGTAGATGGTGGAAGCGGATGGCTTACCCGTGGGGACAACTAAGTTGTAGTGGAAGTGGTTGGTTGAGGTTGGGTGGATGGTATGGGTTGAAGTTGTATAGGTAAAGTTGAGGGGATAGTAACTAGTGGAGGTATAGGTGGTAAGAAGTGCATGGGTGAGGGTGAGGGTGTTTGGTTTTGGGTGGATGAGGTGTAATAAAGGCTCGTGATGCAATAATAGGTTATTTAGATTTTGACTGCCCCGGGTAGGAGATTGTTTGATCGGGTTGATGGATGGGGCCCTAGGATGGACAGAAAGGGGAAGTTGACAAACGTGTGGTAGGTGAGACTGTGTATGTGTCCTAGAAGGTTCGTTATTCCTTTTAGGTGGATGGACAATGTTATTGCAGGTTTGGGAAGATGTGGCTAAGTCCAATTTGACAGGTGGGTGGGAAAAACTTGAAGTCGACATGACACCCAAGGTATTAATGGGTCTAGATATGGGTGAGGAGAAAGGTTTGGGTATATTTTGAGGTCTTGAAATGGTGTTAGTTGTGGGTAGAGGTTTGGATGTAGATAGAGATGATGAAGAAGAATTTTTTTCAATAGGAATGGTCAACGCTGATCTGGTTGTTGAAAATACCTTTGGGTAGATCCTTGAAGTATCCTCAGGAAAAATTTGCATTATGGTCAAAAAGGGGAGCTGAAGATGTCCCCAGAGCATGGAATTATCAATGTAATCCAAGTGATTGGCCAGCCATGAAAATGGGACTACTGAAGAAGAGGATGGAGTTGGTTTGGTGGAAATCCTTATAAAATATGTTTGCGAGATAGGGAATTGGCTAGCCTTGGACTCTATAGGTAAAAGAGCTGAGATCATGTCAATGGGGTCCTGGGATGCTAAGTGAGAACTACCCCCAATAGTTAATGGAATGTATAATGAGTCTCCCATGGGTAGGAGAGATAATAGGTGGGGTGAGGTAGACTTCTCCCTTGGTGGAGGAGAAGATGATGATGATTCTCCGTGGATGGGAGAATTAAAAGTATTGACTATTCGGTAGGTTGTGAGGTAGATGGTGAAATGACATCGGTAGAAAGTGTGGGTTCCTCCGTGAGAGTAGGGGGAGATGAGGGGACTCCTCTATGGGTGAAGGAGTAAAAGGGTACGCTCCTCTTTGGGTAGAGGGCTCATGCCAAAAATTTCTTAATAGACAAAATAGGTGGGATTTCGAAGCGATTGGTATGATATCAAAAACCGTGTGGACTTCACGGACATTGTTGTCATTAGATGAAGGTTCACTATTTTGATTAGATGACAGTTTATGGTTAGGGAATGACTTTTTAAATATGTTCAAATTTTTATTTTCTGGCGCATTTGGGTTGTCCATGATGAGGTCTCCATTATCTATCATCTCTTGGACAATGTTCTCAAAATTTATGCAATTACCATTCTATGGCCTTTAACACGATGCTAATTACTTTGTAGTCATGCTCTTTATACCATGCGGGAATAGGATGGATAGGATCAAAACCTTTATGAGGTTTTATGGGGGTAAGTGTAATGGCTCTAACTTTAAGAAGGTTTTCCAAGAGCGAAGAATAAGGCTCTCCAATTGAAGTGTACTTCCACTTTTCCTGCTAGAGTTGAAAGGCCTAAACAGGGGAAAGATTGGAAGAAGGTTGGGCTTGATTAGAAGGATGAGGTGGACCCACCTTGAGGACTACCACATTGGTAGATCTTTTGGTCTTTGAATAGTTATTTTGAGGTTTTGAAGATGAAGAAGAATTGTTTGATTTGAATGGGGCATTCTTGTTTTATAATTGGATTTTCTTTTCTTCAATGGTGTGAATTTCTAGCTTTCATGCCATGGTGAATGATTTGTTAAAGGTTTGGAAGGTTTGTACTTGCATATTTGGTGAGATGTGTCTAGCACAAGCTCTAGTGAATAACTCAATAAGCTCATTTTGAGGTAGCTAGAATGTTAGTTGGTTGATAAGACTCTGCTAGCGGGAAATAAAATCTGCGATAGATTCATCTTCATACTATTGTGTCAAATACAAGTCATTCATGGTGACCTTCTTGACTACATTGATTGAGAAGTGGTCTAGGAATGCCTAAGCCACTTGGTTAAAGGAGTAGATGGAATGTCTAGGTAAACTGTTGTACCAATCTAAGGCGGGTCCTTTTAGGAACATGGGAAATGTTCGTAAGAGCAGAGCATCATCATGTACAATTAGGTAGCATCCATGCTTGAATGACCACAATTGTTGTAGCAAGTCCTCTTTTTATAAAATGATTGAATTTAGGAATTTCCCAATGCACAAGATACGAGAGAATAGGAATGGATGGATGAATAGGCTCATTACATATTTCGTCATAGGTCAAGGAGTTACAGGAGCTAGAAACCGATGCTTCTAATGTATGCATCTTTTCCATCATCATCCTAATGAGGTCATTGGTGGGTTTTGAGGAATGGGTGCCTCCCGTAGTAAAGGGAGGTTGATGATGGGTGTATGATGTAGATGGCATCCCAATACATGGGGGTGTTGAATAGGAAAACTACATAGGAGAGATAGATATGGGAGGAATGTACCTTGAATAAGTTATAGACGAGACTGGGGGATGTTGATGATGTGTGTAAATTGGTGAGATGGTCACGATGAATCTCATGGTAATGGGTGGTAGAGACTGAGGGATAGAAAGAACCAGATTTTGGAAAGGGGTGTGGGGGTATTGACACTGGAGGTGGTTGTGACGCAACTAGTACATACAAGGAAAAGGAGGTGGATGGGGCTATGCTCAAGGTAGTCAATGAAGGAATGATTGACATCATGGGTGCAATAGATGTCATTGGGGCAGCAGTTATGGCAGAGGGAACCTAACTAAGAGACCACAATGGGTGATGTGGACAAGGGTAGCGCCGAACTAGTGGTAGCTGACGTGGAAGTGGGTGTAAGGGTAGGAGGGATAGATACGGGCATGTTGTATATTAACTATCCTGAGGAGTCCCAGGTAGATGAGTGAGAAATATAGTATTGTAGGGCCACGAGGATTTTGATCAAGGAGTCTTGTGAACTCCTCGTCACTGGTAGCAATGGGGATAAGCTGAGTCGATCCATAAGTGATAGGATGGATGACGGTGATGGACTAGGTGGGAGTTGTTGACAGATGATGTGAAATACAAGGGCATTAGTTTGGCTACGAGTCAACACCATGTGAATTATTGTTGACTTGGTAAGAATGTATTTTGTAAATGACATAGAAAATAACAGAAGTAGAGAAAGACCAAGTTTTGGGGTAAAACTTTGTCGGTGTTTTGATTAAAAATCAAACACAACAACTGACGAAAGTCAGTATGACTGATGATAGTTAAAGGGGAACCGATGATGGTTATGATAACCGATACCGATCACTGTGGAAAGTACCAGTTTTAGAAAATGAAACAGAATTGATGAATATGAATCTGGGAAAAGCGTATTCTGTAGAGATATCCAGAAAGTTGGGGATATGATGGTATCTTGAGGACCAAAAATAGAAAATAATAGGTGATGAAGGTTGTTTTAGGTAAAATAACTAAAAGATCTAGAAGCTGACACCGGTTAGGTCAACCGATGATGGTCACATAAAAAGCGATGATGGTCACCGGGCCGACGCCGGTTATTGTGAAATGAGAAGAAATGAAGAAAAATGGATGTTTGTGAATTAAAACTAGATAAAGGATCAACCCAAAAGTCTAAGAATGACCAGATAAGGTCCCGACACACTTGAGATTAACCAGGATACTACAGCTATGATGGGGAGTGCAAAAGGAAGAATAAAAATGGAGAATCATAACTCACACCTCAAAATGCAAGTCAAGAACAAAGCTAAGAAAAACACATAATCCTAAAAGTGAATTTATGTTTGTTTTAGCTTATGCTATTTAGACTGACTTGTGAATTTAGAACTTAGTTTTTGGTTGGGAAGGCATCCTATGAAGAAGGAAATCTAAAAGGTGAGGTTTTAGGTTATGTTATGGTGGGGTAGTCCTTTCTCTAAGGTGATGACTAGACAGAGATAACCAGTTGGGCGCCAGTGGTAATCCTCGAGATCATGTGATCATTGAAAGCTTCTTTTGGGTGGGATGTTGTTTAAGAATATGTGTAAATTCAAATTTGTGTGGTTTGGAAAAAAGAGAGAAGAGAGAAATGTGCTTTCTATGGTTCAATTGTGTCAACCATCAGCTGGGCATGACTTCCAGCATACATGTTGCCCTCATTTTTAAATGTGAGCTAAAATGCAACATATAAGGATGAAATGCAAAAAAATTAAACCCAAATCCAAAAATTATATTTTATAATAGAAATAAGAAATAGGAAGAGTATGCCTTTCACTAATGCAATACAAAATAAAAATAAGTGTTGTTTTTAATCCAAACTACAAGTGTCACTGAGATAGATAGGAGAAGAAGAATATTTCCAAGGGAGAAGATTTAATGGGAAATATATTTCAAAAAAGAAATAAACACAAAATGATTCCCTAAGAATGAACAATGTAAAGAGCCCAAATGGTTCCCATCTTTGGCGTGCCAAAATATTTCACCAAATACTTGTTCGTATGTAAGAGCAAAATAGATAAGGTAAGGGTGAGGAGGAATACCTATGAGTGAAGGTGGAAGGTAGAGTGCGTGTGTTCTAATTTCCTGATCCAATGCTGATTGCAAGAACTTCCTTTTTGCTAGGAGGAACTACCTGTGAATACAAACAAGACCACAAAAGGAATATTAAACAATATATGTTAGTGGACTACCTAACATATGCTAGATCTAGGAAGTGTGCTACTTCCTAGATGGTTATCAATCCACTGTTTAAAACAACTTAATGTAAGAAATAATATGAAACAATAATGTCCTCTTTGTAGTTGATATGATTTAGGTATCTCATTCAAGTACAATAAAAAATCTAATCTAACAAGCTAGGTTATGATCAGATCTGGAAGTCAGACAGGTAAATAAAGTGGTTGGGACAGGTCAAGGTCAAACTTTAGGTGATTTGGGTTGTTTGGGTGAAAGGTATGAGGTTGTTGTTATAGGTAGGTTTGCTAGAAATAGTGACCAACATTGGTATGGTATGACCAATGCGGTTGGGGAAATCGATGATGGTTCGGGTTAACCGGTGTCGATAGGTTTGAGATGGTAGAAACTTAGTGAGAGTGGGTTTTGGTGATTCTCTTGGATTGCCCGGGAATGGATAGATAATGGGTAGGTACATGGCAGGTGTTGGGGGTAGTCGAGATGTCTTAAGTCAAGTATGGGAGGTTGGGAGGTTGTAGGTGGTTGGGTAAAGGATTGGTATGGAGGTGAGAGGTGATGGGTTGTAAGGAAACTAAAATTCTCCAACATATATAAATAAACTAATCTTAAAAAATATGGCGGAGTGCAGATCCAAAGGTACTTATTGGTGTGTTTGCAGACCTAGTGGTTGGATGGAGGTGATAGTTGATCTATGTAACCGGTGTTCGATGTCATGGCTATCCTTCCCGGAATGTTTTTGTAATGCTTGTCTTTCATATCGGTGCTTGGTTTCTAGTTAAGAGTGTCTGGATGTGCAACATTGCTCTAGTGTGTGCTTACATGCAAATATTTCTTTTCCAAAACTTGAATAATTCTTCCAACCTCTCAAAAAGGGTTACCCAAGTGAATATATGGTAATTGACGATGATTTACGATGACCAAAGCATCGGTTTAGGGTTGACCAATGTCGGTTAAGGTGGGAAATCCTAGGTTTACTAAAAATGACAGTTCTTGGAAATCATATTGGCCCACTTTGTCTATCCTCATTGTTCAAAATAGAATCTTGTGCTTAGATAAGCAAAGGTAATGTGGTTAGAGGAATAATAGGCATGTGATTTTAGGGTTGAACTAAGTCTTAGTTAATTAAGGTAGGTAGGAATAAGTCTTAATCCTAGTAAAAGGAAATATGCTAAGAATAGGTTTGTGATGAGGTGTCTAGGTGAGGTGGAAATAGTTTAATTAAGGTATATAAATAATGAATATTGTGATCATGGGTATTAATTTAATTTGGGTAATTAAATTAATATACATGTGGGTAAAGCGAGTGTAACCTAAATTTGGTGTCTATAGATGGATACGGGCACAAAAGAGAGATCCTCATTGCAATGAACTTTATAACCTACAAAAAAAAAAAAAAAACTCAATATAAAGTGGATTATTAGATAGATGGATGGGTTCTTGTGCGATAGAAAAAGTGACATGTGAGCATGAGAATCTATAAGTAACTCTTCTTCATACCCGACCACCCGAGGTCATGCTTGAGACAGTGGTGGAAATGGAATATATACAGACAAACTAGTTGGGCAATCTTATATCCTCAACACATAATAATGGAAAATGTGAATCTAAGGCAAAGAAGGTTGTCCTAACTTAATTGGTGTAATGGATTGTTTAGATATAATAATCTGCTCGGAGACTCCAATCAATGTCGAGCTCTATCGAGATCCTATTTATTGGTTGTTGGATACGTGGAAAGTGACCTGTAGGTGCTTTGTGTATATTTCCGAGAGAAGGTAATGAAAAAGGGTGATGATAGGTATAGTGGATCCTCTGGAGTTTTACAAATGATTCTTTGGTCTATTCCGAAAATCCCTAGCTTTGATTGGCTGCTATGTTTAATATGGAGAATTGTGTAATGATGTCCAGTGGAAGTGGTGAGGATCTGAATATTAGTGTGCATAAACCAACATCAATGTTTGATTAATCAATAGAAACGTTGGGTTGTGGGACCAATGGATCATAACCATAAGTTTTTGGTTGTGGCGGACCTCCTATGGTCATACGAGGAGTCAATATCTTCTCCCGACTATCCAATAATTGTAAGATTTTTCAGCCTCTATGTTTACAACTAGAAGTTGTGTAATTTTATTAAAATACCTTACACGTGTTCTGACAACTTGAATATGTAAGCTAGTAGCTATGTTGATGAGGAGGTCTCCTGTGTTGGGATGTGAAACTAAAGGATCACAACCAAATATTTGTTCTCTTTCGAGTCCTTGTACAGTCATGCAGATATCCTATCAAGGCAGTCTATAGTTAGGGTGATTTGACCAAAATGTGTATGCCTTGTCGTCTTCAATATTTAACTCTCTCAATTATTCACTAACTACTCGTAGGTTTACTTTGTTGTTTGAAAAATCTAAATCCTAAGGTCTTGATCTATATCAGCTAGTGTCATGGGGAGATTTGGTTGAGGCACTATCGGTTTAAATACGTATTCCCTAAGTTCTCTAGGTCCCGTGATTGTCATGCAAAGATGATTCAATTTTAACTAAAACGAATAAACTAATTATGAAAGATGTATCTACACTATGCATATATTCTTTTATTTTTGTATTTTCGATGAAGTATTTTAACGAAATTAAAAGATCAAACTATTCTAATATATTCAGAAAATGGACAATTAATCTAGTAACAGAATCAAAACAAGCAAAGTTGCTTGGTGTAGCTATTTGCCTGTGCAGTTGTGATTTTATCCTAAATATCTAAATAACTAACTAATTTTAATTGAAAGACTCTCAATCCTACCTCATAAGTGAGGAATGAATCATAGTTTCTCAAAAACTATCATCCCCCACAACTTCCCTAGTGATATTGAGAGTGAGCTTTAACTGAAATGAAATAATTTACTACTCTATTTGATATATTGTAACTAGAACTTTGATAGCTCAAACCTGGAGTTTACAAAATAGTGGTAAATCTAGTTGTGTGTGACTTTTCCCCTCAGTGTGATCTCCTCATTCCTTTGTGTTCTCGTGAATCCAGAAAAGTGTGTATATGATAGCATCAGTAGAAGAAGATACTCAAACAATGGCAGCTTTGGATATAGACCGAATATAATGCAAGTAAGAGAGGGATAGTGCAAGTGAACAGAGCTTGACTATGCAATTCCTAGCAGGATTTATTGTGGGAATACAACACAAATACGCCGAGAATTCTGGAAACTATCTTTTGTGACAAAACAAAACCTGCAACTCTAAATGGATTCCAATTCTAAAATGAAACTACCTTATTCTAAACTGATTATATGGAACAACAATGAAGTAAGATGAAACAAGAAGATCAAATGATCTCTAAACAATAAAGGAAGGCTGATAATTGATGCAAAACATGAAACTATTGGAACTCTAAGCAAGAACTTCAAACAAATTGAATATTTAAATAGAGAAGGAGAGGGGCCTTTTGCTTGAGAACAAGCTGGCTATTTATAGTAGTTGCATTTACCAGAGGTAACTCCCAATTGATCTCTTTTACTATAAACAAAGGGAAAACACTATTTACAGGGCAGCCAAAACATAAATACAAGCCAAAGTGGTTGAAGAATGTGGGTGAAATTTGAATTTTTATGTTTGATGCATTCTTCGGAGCATTCTAGAAAACGCGCATGGGGGACTCGCCGCCACAGGGGCGGTGGTTATAGGACCGCGACCCTATCTTGGGTGGCGGTCACTGGACGCCCACCACCACTGACAGGCGGTGGTTCCATACTTAAGACCAAAATGTAAAGAAAAAGGGGGCAGAGGACAAAACAAAGCACATGGAGCTTGGATAAAGCACTTGGGATGCAAACATACACTTGGTGAGATTTTTCTGGATTCTCGAACACCTTGTGAAGAGACCTAAATCATCATTGGGGTTTTCGTAACCTCTTTCCGGTAGTACAATACCTACATTTTTGGGTACATACATATTGCCCCCTCGGAGAATTATTTTAGCCATGGAGAGGCATAAAACAGTGGGTCCAAGTATGACAGGTCCCAAAATGGGGAGTTATAAGTTATACCTGACACGCTGTGTGTCGAAATGTCACCATCCAAATTCCCGCTACCTGCAAAATGAAAAGAGGACTCAAGTGCAGATAGATAAAATAAATTGATAAATAAAAGTAAATTAATATGAAATGAGGACTTACCATCTGCACATGGATTAGAACTTACCTCCGTCAACGCTCCATTTCTGTGAAGAAAAACATTCAAAACCAAATTGGAATTCTATATATATTTAAAACTAGCTCATTTTACTATTCATTTGTGCATGTCAATTTGGTGGTTTTTGAGCTCTAGGACCAATGGTGACCATTTTTGATGAGAGTATAGTCCAAATGTCTATTACAAGATCGTGATCATGCCTCCGAGAGTAGGACATTAGCCTACGAAGTCTCAGGTTGGTTTTTCACAATTTATCGTTTTTAAACCTAAAAGATAGAAATGTAAAAATCTTTGTCTTGGGGGTTATTGGGAGAGGAGACACTTACATTGATTGCTTGCCACACTACTAGCCAGTTGATAGATAGGATAGGGAAGTTGGAGATCCACCCCTTTGATAGAGTACCACAGTAGTTTGGCCTCCCTTACATTGATATGTTTCCTCTAGCGGGGCCAGTATACAGATCTATTTGCGAGGCCAGGGGAGGTCCTAGAGGCCAAGGTTGGACTATGATCACTCCTAGCATTCCCATTACAGCTAGGAGGGTGGTTCGTGCCCGAGGGGTAGCTAGTGCTCCTCGAGCACCTTTACTTCAGATTGCACTTGGTCTTGCTCATAGTGGAGATGAGCCCATTGACGTGGACTTAGAGTCTGAGGAGTTCACTGGGGGAGACAGAGGAGGAGACAGAGGAGGGTTAGACCAGATCTGGCGGGACAGGTGAGGAGGATGATAGTGATTCTGAGTGGCATGACACTCAAGATATCTTGCGGGCCAAGAGGACAGAGAGGAGAGTGTAGAGAAGGTGACCCTGATTTCAGAGGAGTTGCCTTCTCAGGATTTAGGGGGAGATGACAAGTCCATGGTAGGCCATCACTTTGTTCTAGATGTGGGAGAGGCACGACATTCGGTGGAAGCATCAGTAGTAGGTGCAGATCCTAGAGATCCCACCTGGATGCCTAGAGATCCGAGTGAGTTACTACTCTTTTCTCAATTTTTTTAGTTAGAAATGTTTAGTTGATATTTCCCTTTCATTTTTTGTTTTTCTTTGATCTTATTTTGGACAACTTTCTAACTTTTTTCATTTCTCCTCTTTTATTTGCAGTGACCACTGAGGGATGATGAGACTTGATTTTCCAGTGTGTACGGATACTCTAATGCTCCCCTCGAGAGTACATGGGCTGAGATGACTGAGGATGTTGGAGAGCCCTCAGTAGCTGGTCGACATACTGATGTCTTTTCCCTGTCTGGAAGGTGGCAAAGATCATGAATTCTCTCCATGCTGAGGTAGTTGGATATAGGACTACGGAGCGCTTGATGAGGAGGAGTCATTCTCACAGTGAGACCACAGCTACTGGCCGTGATCGTGAGCCCTCGGTACATTCAAAGCATTGTCGCAGTAGGATTCCTAGATGAGGTTGTGCACCTTTTGAGGGATCTCACAGGGATTGAGAGATCATGGTCCCTTTTTGTAGTGATCTTTGGTCGGATATTTATATGAGTGTTTTTGTATTTTCTAGGCTCATTGAGCATTTTGACCATGCCTTAGTGCATGATGGAATTGTACATAAAACACCATATATATATATATATATATATATATATATATATATCTCTCTTTTGGATCTAGATCTTCTTATGTCGAGAATTTTATGATTCATTTCACATGTGTACACTAGATGTTTTTAGATTATTTTCTATTATATGCTTTGCGAGAATGTATACAATGAATAGAATGTTTTAATTTATTTGCTTTTGTAATGTTGATATGTGATGATGTAGAACATTTTGTAGTACTAAACTTTTGGCCTCTTTGGGAAATGTCTATTGTTTCTTCTTATGTTGGCAAAATGTGATGAATGTATAGAGATAAAGAGATGAACTTGCCCCATTCCCAAACTCCACGCAACTAGTAAGATGCGAGGGCTCAACACCAAGAGTTGGGAAGGGCACAAATTGTATGAGTTTGACTAAATGGAATGATGAGAGATAGACAAACCAGTGACAAAAACCAAACTTAGACCTACACACTTACTCTACTCAGAACTACCACCAAGCTCAGAAGGCAACTTACTTTTTAGTTTATCTAGACTTAGATCTATAAATGGCAACCTGGTTGACAAAATATGGTTTTGAGGATTTGATCTCTTTAGAATTTGGACACTTATTTTCACTTAATATAATTTGATTTGTATTTGTAAAATACCAAGATTTGTTAATTTGTGTGAATGGACCCCCCACACCCTGCCCCATGCCACTAGTAAGAAGCATGGGTTTTTCACCAAAGGCAGGATATAGGCGAGTAAGGGCACTTCTTTCCTTCCCCAACCTTGCACCACCAGTAAGAGATGTAGGCTTATCACCGAAGGTTGGTGGGGCAAAGAAGTGTGTAAAATAAAATATTTTGTTTGCTTGGTATTTTTTATTCTATTTGATTTTGACACTTCTGATCTGTGATTTTGGGATATCCTTGTTTCAAAGAGACATAAGAGGGATAGATGTGACACCAAGAAGCTTCTAGAATAGACCGTAGGTAAGAACAACTTCACCTAGTAGACAGAAAGAGCAAAACCAAGTATGCAGGCCTTGGTATGGTTTTCATCAACATTTGTCAGTCAAACTTGATGAAAATATTTTGAAATTACTTGATGATGATGTTTGAAGAGATGTGATTTGAATGCTTTTGCCAATATTTTCAGAAATTTATAATAGATTGCTTAAGAGTAAGCTCCTTGACTAAAATTTTACAAAACAAGTGGACAAAATGAAACAACTAAGTGATTAATGCAATGTAGGTAGATATAATATACAAATGGTGACACTGACGTCTCATGCGTAAAACTGTTTAAGATGCAAGGAATTGACTATTTCATTGAACTCCTCACCTTCTAATGTACACAAGAGATATGCACTGTGCATTTCCGTAGTCTTTCATGAATCGGTATGGGCCCAACCACTTGGGCCAGAATTTCCTTCCTTCATCGGTTTTCTTATCAATCCAACTGTCTAGTCTTAAAACTAGATCTCCCTCATATATTTCTCACTCATAGAATTTTTTGTTATATTGCCGGCATATGTGGTCAGCATAGGATTTGTGTCATTGTTCGGCATTTAGCTTGGCCTCATCAAGGATTTCTAGTTGAGAGAGGTGTGCCTCTCTATAGGTGTCTTCTCCCAGAATCCCTTGTAATGAGATGTGGAGGCTAGGTATTTTGACCTCAAGTGGGAGAACTGCTTCTACCCCAAATACTAATGAGAAGGGGGTTGCTCCTGTTGGTGTTCTTATTGAGGTTCGATGGGCCCACAAGGTTGGATATAATTTTAAATGCCAATATTGTTTGTTCTCCTTAACTATTTTGAGGAGAATAGCTTTTAATGTTTTGTTTGTTGCTTCGGCTTGTCCATTGGGTTGAGGATAGTAAAGAGAGGTTGTATGATGGTTTATTTTGAATTTGTTGCATATCTCATGAACCTCGTCATTTTTAAAGGATGTACCATTATCTGAGATAATGACTTGTGGGGAACTGTACCTCTAAATGATTTGGTTCAAAATGAACTTGGTGATTACTGAACCTGGTACGGTGGTGAGAGGCATGGCCTCTACCCATTTGGTAAAATATTCTGTGGCTGTAATTATAAAGTTATGGCCATTTGTTAATGAGGGAGAGAATTTCCCTATCAAATCTAGACCCCATGTGGAGAAAGGCCATGGGGTTGCTATTGGTTGTAGAGATTGTGTTGGCATGTGAATCTCGTGGGAGAATTCTTGGCATTTGTGGCACTTACGTACAAACTCTATTGCATCATGTTCAAGAGTGGGCCAAAAATAGCCCATCGATGTATTTTATGAGTAGTGGCGTGACCACCAAAGTGACCTCCACATATCCCACTGTGGGATTCATAAAGAATCTTCTTGGATTCTTTTGTGTCAATGCATCTTAGAAGCATGCCATCAAAGGCTTTACGATAGAGTACTTGTTCTAAAATAACGTATTTAGTAGTGATAATGCATAACCGCCTTCTTTGTTGCGATGTGGCACCTTCTGGGTACGTATGGTCCATAATAAAATTGATGATGTCAGTGTACCAGGGACATGTAGAGATGGGGGGCCTAGTTTCGATAAAGTATATACACTCATCGGAAAATCTAGATTTACCAGATCGCCTCCATCTAACGGATTGTTAGCTAACCAGTCTATAATGATTTGTCCCTTAACGGATTTCTAGTTTACAAATGTTAATTCAAATTCACCCATTAAGGTTATGAAACATCCAACCTTTTTAGATAAAAACCCTTGCATGAGGCATGTTCATAATTGATCCGTCTTTCCAATGACCCTTGTTTCTTGATTTAACATGTAATGTCTCAAACATTTTGTTGTAAAGACTATGACAAGGAATTCTCTCTATGCCTGTATAACATGTTTCATAATCGAGAAACGTTGATTAATGAAATAGACTGCACGTTCTCATTTATCATTGTCTTCTTAAGCCAACATGCGAGCTAGCGAGACATCGTAGCTTTGTGAGTATAGGATCAAAGGATGATTTGGTCTGGGAGGCATTAGCATGGGTAGAGACAAAAAGAAGTGTTTAACCGCTTTAAAGGCCTCATTGCATTCTTCTATCCAATCAATGCTATAATCTTTCTTTAATAGATTGTTGATTGGATGAATAGAAAAACTTAAATCCAGGATGAACCTTCGATTACACTCGAGTTTCCCAAGAAATGATCTGATACCAGACTCATCTGATGGTGGAATCATTTCAAGAACAGCCCAAATTTTGGCTGGATCAACATCAATCCCTCGTGAGGATATAATGTAACCCAGAAGCTTGCCTCCTGTCACACCAAATACACATTTCTCTGGGTTCAATGTGACACCATATTCAATCAATCATGAGAGGATGATACAGAGTACTTCTGGGTGATCACAGTGCTTCTTGGCCTTGGCCAACAAGTCATCCACATAGGATTCCACAATTTTATGGATAAGATCATGGAATATGTATGTCATTGCCCGCTGGTACGTAGCACTAGTGTTCTTAAGACCAAACGGCATGACAACGTAACAATAAGTTCCCTAGGGAGTTATAAACGTGGTTTTGGCTTGATCCTGTTTAGATATTTTAATCTGATTATACCCTGAGAACCCATCCATGAGGGACAATAGTTCAAATCTAGTTGTTGCATCAACAATGACATCAATGGATGGTAACGGAAGTCATCCTTGGGACAAGCTTTGTTAATATCCTAAAAGTCTATGCAAATGCGTATCTTCCCATTCTTTTTTAGAATAGGGATGATATTAGATACCCATTGTGAATAGTCAACAGGTTTGATGAATCCCACTTGGAGAAGTTTCATTACTTCTTCTTTTACCATGAGAGCCACTTTTGGCTTCATTGGTCTTGACTTTTGTTTAATTGGTTTTGCATCTGGTTTGGTGACAAGATTATGTACCATGATATGTGGTGTAATTCTTGTCATTTATTTGTAGTTAAATGTGAAAGCCTTTTGATGTTCTTTGAGGATTTGGGTATGTATTTCTATCTCCTCTGGAGTTAACGAGGATCCCAATTTCAAAATTTTTGGTTCTTCCTCCATTCCAATGTTTATGTCAATTGTTTCTTCGATTAAAGAAGCATTGCCTTCTTCAAATTTAGGCGGGGCTGGAGGTAGTTCCAAACTTTCTCCATTCTCTACCTCGTAGATATCGAGATCCTTTTATGGAGGAGACTCTATCATGGGATTTCCAAAATAGGAAGAGGAATGTGGTATTAGGGAAAGATCCACTATGTGGTGAGCAAGATGTAGCTCTACATAGGTGTTTAGATATTTGAGAGTGACTCTATCACTTTGTCAAAGTGATCCAGGATAGAAAAATCATTCTCAGCTTCTCTATGAGTCAGGAGTGGGTTTGTTGGTATTTTACGCACTAATGGTTCAGTATGAAGCGATACCATGAAACTTGTACCTTCCAACTCACTGTTTGGAGTGAAATTGGAAGCTGAGGTTACCATTGAATCTGTGAGAAGGTTTTTCCCTCGTAGGATTACTTCAATTGATATGAATTTGAATCCTTTGCTTAGATCTAATACCACTATTTTGTAGAGTTGTAAATGTTCGCTCTAGTCTCATATACCTCGAGACTTGGTTTGTAACTAGTTGCGAGTATCCTAGTACTCTAATGTTATCAAAACCCATTATTTTGGTTAGGATGAGGCCAAGGAGGAGGGATTCATACTCTTCCCCCATTGTTTGTACACTCAAAGTTTAATTTAAAGGAAAAGGTAGGATCTTTCCCTCGGGAAAGTAAAGATCACACCCCCCACTCCAAAGTGACATCTAGCTTCATCAAAGTGGAGAGTCCAATATTTTCTTGGAAAAATGGATGTTGGGATATTTTTCATGTCTGTTTCTTACGCCTCGCTTACCTCTACCATACAAACTTCATCGATGGAAGAGAGGCAATTCCTAGGGTATATCCTATACCCATGGAATCAAATGGTAGGATAATGGGCAAATCTTTCTCTAAGAACTTGACAATTTTTGTGGTATTCCCTAATGACACTTGTTTATGATGTTAGCCTCATTTTTGAGTCTTTGGAATGCCCTTGACTAGATTTGTAATTTCTAATTTTGTGGTAGGTATCAACTTCTCTTCTGGTTTTGAATTAATTTGTTTGCTAAGTTGATTTGTTGGGAGTTCAAACTCAGAGTGAATGCCTGGTCTTTTATTTAGTCAACTAGGTTTATATTGAAGGGTTTTGGGTTACCTTGTGCCACAAATATTTTCCCTAAGTGCAAAAATATTATTTCTTGGAATAACGTGGAAGGGATTGCCTTCATGCGGTGTATCCATGGTCGATCGAGGATCATATTATAGTTGGATTCTTGATCTATAATATAAAATTTGGTGACCGTCTTGGGTCCCAAGGTGACTTTGGTAAAACTATGGTTCTAATTGAAGTGGTTTTGAGGCTATCATAGCCTCTTAGCGTATTTCATGTTGTGGAACAATTTGTTTCTCCATATCCTAGCTTTTGAAGGAAATTGAAGGGGACTATGTTAACTGCTTCCCCATCATCAATCATTGTGTGTTTAACATAATTATTATAGACCCATACTTGTAAATGTAAATTTGGGTCACCTCTACACGCAATTTCAGCATCCGTTGTCATTTTACTTATATCAAATATAAACTTAGTATCCCTATTTGGTGCCATGGAGGGTAGACATCAAAGTCTACATGGTTTACTTGTGTTTTCGGAGGAGGAGGAGAGGTGTTAATTAAATGACCAGGGCCTAATTCTTCTAAGAGAGCAGCCCTATGGGTAGGAGAGTTCTTTAATAAATCCAAAAGGAGATGTGAGAGAAGGTCTTCATCGGTTCATTAATTAAATCATAAGTTCCTATGGGTTTTACCAACATTTGTTGAATGTTGTCTAGTTCTAATGGATAACTTGGAACTGGTTGAGAAGAATAATCCCATATTCTTGTTATGGTTTCCATGGGTAGCTCGGTGTCTAATTCTACTAGACCAACTATCTTGGTTTGTGGTCGAGTTCCTAATTGGGTGCAACCGTGGATTTAATGAAGTTGAAGGTTTATGATCGTTATTTCTTATCATAAAACCCTTGTTCGTTCTGCTTGGATCTAACTTGTTATTGTTAGTATGATTTGGGAGCAGATCGTTAAAGATATTGAGGGGTGCATTTTGAGGGGAAACTGCCCCTGTGTAAGTGTTTAGCGCAAGTACTACAGAATTTGCTAAGAACATATCTATAAAGAGTTATCTTTGGTCTTCTCAAAACATTGCATGAATTTATTGTAGTCATGACAAGTCCTAGTATCATGGCCTTGAATATTATGGAAACCACAATGTAAATTGGGATTACAATTTTGAGGTTGTTGATTTGAAACCTATTGTGGCCCAAAATTCTGATAAGGTTACTGGTTGTTAGAGTTAAAATTTTGAGGTTGTTGTCTTTGGTTTTGACTTTGATATCCAGTTGGGTTTCAATTTTGACCTTGTGTTTGGATTTTTCATCATTTTTGTTGTTTTTGTTGTTGGTGTGGTCATTGTGGATGATTAAAATCCACCACATTGATTGTTGGAGTAAAATTATTATTTCACTTATTGTTAATAGGTGGTGAAATGTTTACAACGTTTGCTCTTTTAACTTGGTCTGTTACTCCATCTGTTGTAACCCCGTGGTTTTTGTTAAGGATTTTGGGTCCTTGATTGGTATTCCCAGGTGTTAGGATAGGCCGTAGTGTTTTGTGAGGAGATATTAATTTCTTGTTTGTTCCATATGTCTTATGACCACTATCTATGGTCGCTTGGTCGATTCGGAGAGCACTCTCGAGTAATTCATCATAAGTTCTTAGTGGGAACTTTTGGACTTCTTCCTTCATCTCTCTATTGAGGGAATGAAGTAATAAATCACATAGTTCCATCTGATCCATGTTTAGAGCACTTGTTGATGAGTAGAGAACCATACACCATCTTTGAATATAATGAGCAGCGGATTCATTATGTTCTTGTTTAATATTCAATAATTCCCTGATTCCTATTTTTAACAATTTGTTCATGTCAAAAGCTTTGATGAACTCTGACATGAGTTGTTTAAATGAGTGTATCAAGGCTTCAGGTATTCTGTAGTACCAATCAAGGGCAATACCCTCTAAGGTTTTAGGGAATATCTTGGCAACAACCCCATCCCAAGGGAGTAATTCCGTATGGCCATGGCATAGGCCTTGATGTGTGCATTTGGATCTCCCTCCCCTTTGTATTTGGGTAAATCGGGAAGAGGTCTTGGAAGCATAACACTTTGTATGGTGAAGTCTAGGGGATCTTTTAAATATTCTAAATAAGTCCCTACCACATAGGCTTCGACCATCGATGGTGCTTGCTGAGGGGTGGGGTGGCATGCTTTTTGATATGGCATGGCATATGTATTTGTAGGGACATAAGGGAATCCTTGTGGTTGAGAAAACATCCCGAGAGAGGAGAACATGTCTCCCTGTGGTGATTTTGAATAAATGTTTAAGTAGGGAGGAGCATTGCTCTAGTATGGGTTGTTTGGTGCTAAGTCGGGAGGTATCATATTTTCAACTGGAGCGGCGTTTGAAAATGTGGTTCTAGTTGGTGTTTGTTGTGGATAGTTATACAAATGTTGAGGAGGCATGCCTAACGTGCCTGTTCCTATAAGGAGGTCAACCTGGATGGGATGATGCGAGGGTTGGGGATTCCTGCTTGCCCAAAATATGAATTTTGATTTGCTTGAGAAAGTTCCAATCCTCTAACTTTCTCAACTAAGGCTGAAATGACCTCGATTGGCAAAGACACAGTGTTTTGTCTTAATGACATTTGTTGTACACCTTGAGGTTGTAAAGGGGTATGATACCTTGCTATGAATTGATCATTACCCTACCAAGATTCATTGAGAGTATTTCCCATAGGTGGAGGAATGGGGGTGTTTTCTTGGAGTAGGGTATCGGGTTGTGTTTGCAAACTCCCTATAGGTGGGTACATGTTTTGGAAGCATTGTTCGCTTCTAGCGTAGCATGCTAAATACTCCTCATCCAAAAATGGGAGTGGATCTGACTGTCTACTGATTTGTGGTCTGAACAAAACCCGAGGAGATGAAATGGATTCTCCAGTAAATGTCATATTGTTAGAGCTTGAGGGCTCTGGTTGTTACGTTTGTGCAGGTTGATCCAACTCCTCAATTCAGAAAGAAGAACTAGAGCTAGTTCTTTGAAGGGGAGTTTGTGATGACAAGTAATTTCTTGAATAGTTGTCACCCATGCAGAAAGTGATGGTGATGGTTGTCTATTTTTTGACCATAATTTGCTTCGAGACCTGAGAGAGGTCTACCATATGCATTGTATCTCAACATATTCGGGGGGTATATGAATACCTGCAGAATAATGGGAAAGAGCGAAGGTGAATGAAAGATTGAAATGAAAATAAAAGTGGAACAATTGTTTGTTCACGTCAGGTTCACCAATTTTGTATGATAGAAAAGTGACATGTGAGCATGAGAATCTACAAGCAACTCTTCTTCGTACCTAACCTCCCGAGGTTGTGCCGAGAGCAAATAGTGGAAATGGAGTATATGTGGATACAAACAAACTAGTTAGGCAATATTATATCCTCAACACGTAATAATGGAAACTACGAATCTAGGGAAAAGAAGGCCCTCCTAACTTGAATTGGAGTAATGGATCATTTGAATATAATAATCGCTTGGAGACTCCAATCAATGTCGAGCTCTACCAAGATCCTATTTATTGGCATTGGATGTGTGGAAAGTGACCTATAGGTACTTCATGTATATTTCTAGACAAGGTCATGGAAAAGGGTGATGAGAGGTGTAGTGGATCCTCTAGATTTTTACGAACGATTCTTTGGTCTATTCTAGAAATCCCTAGCCTGATTGGTTGCTATGTTTAATATGGAGAACTATGTAATGATGTCTGATGGAAGTGGTGAGGATCTGAATATTAGTGTGTGTAAACCAATGTCAAATTCTGATTAATCAGTAGACCCGTTGGGTTGTGGGACTAGTGGATCACAACCATAAGTTCTTGGTTGTGGCAGACCTCCAATGGTCATACAAGGAGTCAATATCTTCTCCTAACTATCTAATAGTCGTAGGATTTTTCAACCTCTATGTTTAGAACTAGAAGTTGTGTAATTTTCTCAAAATACCTTATAGGTGCTCTAGCAAATTGAATACATAAGCTAGTATCTATGTCAATGAGGAGGTCTCCTGCATTGGGCTGTGGAACTAAAGGATCGCAACCAAATATTTGTTCTCTTTTGAGTCCTTGTACAGTCATGTAGATATCCTATCAAGGCAGTCTATAGTTAGGGTGATTTGACCAAAATGTGTATGCCTTGTCATCTTCAATATTTAACTCTCTCAATTGTTCACTAACTGCTCGTAGGTTTACTTGTTGTTTGAAAAACCTGAATCCTAAGGTCTTGATCTATATCAGCTAGTGTCGTGGGGAGATTTGGTTGAGGCACTATCGGTTCAAATACGTATTCCCTGAGTTCTCTAGGTCCCGTGATTGTCATGCAAAGATGATTCAATTTTAACTGAAACAAATAAACTAATTATGAAAGATGTATCTACACTATGCATATATTCTTTTATTTTTGTATTTTCGATGAAGTATTTTAACGAAATTAAAAGAGCAGCTATTCTAATATATTTAGAAAATGGACAATTAATCTAATAACAGAATCAAAACAAGCAAAGTAGCCTGGTGTAGCTATTTTCCTGTGCAATTGTGAGTTTATCCTAAATATCTAAATAACTAACTAATTTTAATCGAAAGACTCTCAATCCTACCTCAGAAGTGAGGAATGAATCATAGTTTCTCAGAAACTATCATTCCCCACAGCTTCCCTGGTGGTATTGAGAGTGAGATTTAACTCGAAATGCAATAATTCACTACTCTATTTGATATATTGTAACTAGAACTTTGATAGCTCAAACCTGGAGTTTACAAAATAGTGGTAAATCTAGTGGTGTGTGACTTTTTCCCCTCGGTGTGATCTCCTCATTCCTTTATGTTCTCATGAATCCAAAAAGTGTGTATATGATAGCGTCAGTAGAAGAAGATACTCGAACAATGGAAGCTTTGGATATAGACCGAATACAATGCAAGTAAGAGAGGGATAGTGCAAGTGAATAGAGCTTGACTATGCAATTCCTAGCAGGATTTATTGTGGGAATACAACACAAATACGCCGAGAATTCTGGAAACTATCTTTTGTGACAAAACAAAACCTGCAACTCTAAATGGATTCCAATTCTAAAATGAAACTACCTTATTCTAAACTGATTATATGGAACAACAATGAAGTAAGATGAAACAAGAAGATCAAATGATCTCTAAACAACAAAGGAAGGCTGATAATTGATGCAAAACATGAAACTATTGGAACTCTAAGCAAGAACTTCAAACAAACTAAATATTTAAATAGAGAAGGAGAGGGGCCTTTTGCTTGAGAACAAGTTGGCTATTTATAGCAATTGCATTTACCAGAGGGTAACTCCCAATTGATCTCTTTTACTATAAACAAAGGGAAAACACTATTTACAAGGTGGCCAAAACATAAATGCAAGCCAAAGTGGTTGAAGAATGTGGGTGAAAGTTGAATTTTTATGTTTGACGCATTCATCGGAGCGTTAAAAAATGCGCACATGACCACCGCCCTACACAGGGCGGCGGTTACAGGACCACCGCCATGTCATGGGCGGTAGTCATGTGACCACCACCTAGACAGGTGGTGGTCCTCCCACTTAAGACCAAAATGCAAAGAAAAGGGGGGTAGAGGATAGAACGAAGCACATGGAGCTTGGATAAAGCATTTAGGATGCAAACATACACTTGGTGAGATTTTCTAGATTCTCGAACACCTTGCGAAGAGACTTGAATCATCATTGGGGTTTCCGTAACCTCTTTCGATAGTACAGTACCTACATTTTTAGGTATGTATAGTTTCCCGACAATTTTGATCCCGAGAAGTGAAAACTTCCTAGGATTGATGTCAACCCACATTTTGATAAAAGATAAATAATGTAATGATTGATAAATTGGATGTAGTAGATAACCGATAGAGTAAAATACAAATCTAGTCTAAGTAAAAACCAAATAAAACCTGGTGTTTTGATGGTGACCCAAGGCTGCAAAATAGATTTGATAGCGACTGGAGTAATGCAAAAAATTTTACTTGAAAGGCCTCCTTAATCCTAGTCTGGAGCTGATTTGAACTGAGGATGATGTTGAATTATTGTGAGAAGATTGGATCTAATGAAAATAAAAAGGATGCAAGAAAATTAATGAAAGATTAAAAATTCTTGACATGGTCAATAAAGTGATCGGTCTTGATCGACGTAAATTGGATCTCGTGAAGTCAAGATCTAGAGCTATAGGTGTGCGAATGACAAGATTGGTGGATGCATAAGGTTGTGGGATCAAAATTGATGACTAAAAAACTAAATGACAAAAATTGAACAAGTGAGAATTGGGTTAATGAATACCTAGTAGGGTTGATAGTGACTAGGAAGATTTGGGTTTGATGGAAAAATATGGATAAGAATGACAATCTACAGATCGGAGTGAAGATAAGAAACAAATAAGGTAGAACTTAGAGCTAATCTGTTGAACATGTAAAAAGAGATGATAATAAAAGGTAATGAAATGGAAATGGTGGATCTAAGCATGCAAGAGAGAAAAAGGACTCCAAATCTCCAAGAGTGAAGTAAAATATCTCCAAGGTAGCTCCAAGATGATGACAACAATTGCAAAAGATGATCAAGAAATGAAGGCCAGATCACAAGAAAGCTTGAAGTCTCCAAAGTTACATCCTGAGAAAAGGAGGGGTATGGGCATATTTATAAGGTCAATGGTGACCTGCATCGGTCCACCGATGATGTGGGGAACCCTTGATTTGGTTGGTGGAATGATGCCCAACTCAAGGCAAAATGGGCCTAAAGAGGGAAGATTAGGGTTTTGGGTGATAAGGACAAGCTAGGGATGCCTAGGAAGGATAAAAGGGTAGGTGGAAGGTGGAAAACATTAAATAAAGGAAAAGGGGATGTATAACTTATAAATGAGGGCCTATAGTAGATAAAATGGAGGAATTAGGGAGGATAAATTAATTAGATGGAGATTTAGGATTAATTAAGGATGATTAGGGATGTTTAGGGAAAATAAGTTAAGGATATGATTAGGATGGGATTAAGGTGAGAAATAATGGTTAAAGGGAAAAATTGAATTTAGGGGTAAAGGGGAATTTCAATGGGAAGAGAGGTATGTCTATATGAAAATGATGATGATGAGAAGTGAACTTGAGATGAGGGACAAGGGATGCCAAAAATTGGTGCCTACAGATGGCTTGGTGAACTCAAATTTACACTCGATTATGTATTTCTGAAACTCATTCTTCTCATCTCTATCACGGATATGTCTACAAAGACACTGCTTTTACTTATGGACATTTTATCTTCCACCTATCTATATTTATTACATGCACTCCTTTCATTTCTCCATTTTCTCTTGGGAAATTTTGGCTTGATTACATTAGTGGCACCTTGGATCCTAATCATACAGATATCATGTTTCCTATGCCCTTTAACCATGTCTCTATTTGTAATGATTCATTTCTCGCCATTAGAAAAATCTTACTCACTAGTATACATATGGATTTCCACTACCGTCTTTCAATGACAAAGAATATGCAATGGGCATGTACAATCTATGCCGTAATGGCTCTTTACATGATCAACCTCATGTTATAGTTTACCGTCTCTTATGCATCTCCATTTGATTTCAGCCATGACAATTATGATCTCTTTGATGATGTTACATGATCATTCTCATCATCCTACACTTGGGAGGCATCATGATTACTCTTCCCACCTTCTATCATTCTTAGGCATCTCGCATTTCTACTTGCCCACTCTCTACACTTTGCAGCTAGTCTTTTACACACATATTACACATCTTAATACACTTATATTATCATTACCCAATGGTGCACTCTCGTGTTATGGTTCACACTTTACTATTGAGGGCATACTACATTCATGAACCTCACATCATACATGGGACACATTTCACACCTTTTTTTTTTCATGACATATCTTTCTAGTATCATATTCTACCATAACACACTACCCAATGACAAACTCTAGTTTCACAATTCTTAATCAAATGTTGACGGTCTAAATATGAAATGAACCTCATATCACCTACTACACTCTACAATCTATACTTCATTGATATATATTTATAGGACACGCAATTCAAACCATTTCCCGATGATGCACTCTTGTTCTATGGTTCATTCTTAACTACCAAGGGGTCTTTTATAAATGAAACTCTTCTTATTCTCATACACATCCACTTGGGAGCACGTTTCTCTTATTATTCACTTTGCATTCCATTCCATTCACATTCACAAAATAATGCATATCTTGGTTGCTTTTACTCTTTTTACCTATACTTACATGTACACTTTGTTTCACATGCTAGATATATATTTCATATGTAAATATATTTCTATATACAAATGTGCCTTCACTTTCCTTCTAGTTGTGAATGCAGCCTTCCTACAAATCTCTACATGTAGCATGAATGCTTTGAACTATACCTCTTGTTGACCTAGAACCCCGATAGTATTGTGAGGCTTAGGAAATTCAACCTTAGTTAAGGATGTACTGAAATACACCACATCTAATTTAAGAACAAAAACATAAAGGAAAAATACAATGGATTTCATCCCAAACTCTAGTATTTATTTATTTATCAATAATAATTACATCATTCTCAAGTACATGCATAATCTCTCATTCTATCTGATCTATCTCAACTCTCATACAAAGTATCTTAAAATGACACTTGCACATGCATTTCCTGTGACATGCCCATATACAATACATTAGTTACAATAAATATGCAACATACAATTGATTCCAAAAGACACTTCTTTTGATTCATGCCTTTTTCGAATTTTTTGTACTCTTACTTGGTATGTCTTCATTATGTGGCTTGATGTCGGATTTCACATATCTTTCCAATGTTACATAGTTTTCTTAGTATCTCACAAATTTACCTAGTTTATCATGACTTTATTAGTTACATGTGACTTCTTCATGTATCCCGTGGCTTCCCTTTTACCTTCGCGATTAGCTCTATCTCTTTTGACTATCTCTAGACTTTCGTGGCTTTACTCTTATGCTCATATTTTATACAAAACTTGATGAAGAATCTTGTCAAAATCATCCCCCCACTAAAAATTTGTCTCTTCCTCAAGACAACCAAAGATGAAGAACCCTGTTCTTTCCTCTAAAACATTTCTTCAAAATATCTTATGTAGGCATGCACCACTAGAATTGATACGTATGGCATAAGGAAGGATTCCTCGCTCAACTCACCCAAATTAGATTTATGGGATGCCAATTGATGAGGATAAAATATGTCTCATCAATGCACAATGAATTATCTCATTTTACTTCCCTTTTAATCAAGTTTTTATGCATTTCATAACTTTTGTTTGATCTAAATATAAGTTTAGGAGCTAATTATCCATCTTTTTTTATTTAATTCGGATGTCTAAAAACACTATAATTCCTAACAAAATGTGTGGAAATTAAGTTTTAGAATAAACATGTCATATTTGGTTAGATAAGTGAAGTTTGAAGTAACCAACACCTTTTTCGAGGAAGATGGCCAAAATGCGGGTTAGCTCTAGAAATCTATCACTTAGCTCTATAAATTTATCACTTAGCTCTGAAACTTTGCTTGATTAGTTCCATAAGGTTTCACTTTGGTTCTAGAACTTCTCCAAAGTTCTGGAATCAATGGGAATCTCCTTATTATATCAAAATTTGGTTATGAACAAAATAAGGGGCCTTCCAATCAGAAATAGACCAACAATTTTCTAGTTCTTCACACTCCAAAAATACATATGTGAGACCAATAGCTGTATGTCTAGCTAGTTTTCTAAATTTCATATCTACTTTGGGCACTATTTAGTTCCACTAGAATCTATAGACAGCTATTGAACACTCATAATTGTAAATGCATCTTCGATGGGAATATATATATATATACATATACACGGGGAGATCGTCACCACTAGGGCTATCGAGCCTAGATATCTATCTATATGGGGCGCTCGGACAAGAGGCCCCTATCTAAACTCTACCGTCGCCATATCTAGATTATAGGGGAGCATAGCATAAATGTGAATGTTGAATGTGCCCCTCGATCCCCTCAGATCAGAACAGAATACGTACGATAGACAGTCGAAGATCTCATCTATCTATCCTATAGAGGGGCTGGGGGAGGAGATCGCAGGAATCGAACTATGATCGATCGCCCATAGTTCTATTCCATCTGGCCCCCCCCCTCCTCTCATTCATAATTCTAGATAGGGCACGTATATATATATATATATATATATATATATCTTCCCTATCTATCTAACTGGCGGTCACCCATCACCCATGGGGCCTCCATAGTGATAGTACTAGATAGGGGTCGGTTGCTGGAATGAGTCTATTACGTACGATATAGAATAGAGATTCATTGATGCAGTCAACCACTATCACTATGGGGGCAGTCGAGTGCATCAATATATCAATCGAGTGCCCGCGTCCCGGTTGATTTGATAGGGGCCCGCTCCCACCTGCCTTCTCTCTCGCCCCCTATCACTATCTATGAGAGGGGGGGCAAGCATCCGATCTAGATTATTTGATTAATATAGGGGGCGCACCATATAGAGTATAGATAGGGATATGTATATGGGTTAGGTGCTGACCGCTTCAACCCCCCATAGAATAGTTCAGATAGGGGCCGCTCCCCGATACCTATATATCTATCCCCCACCCCTTCCTATCTTATAGTTCTAGATAGGGACCAACCCATGATTGGGACACCTATTCCATCACCCACTATGATTAGATGGCCCTATATATAGAAATATGGAGCATGCTTCCTATGGTCCCCCAGGTAAGTAAAGAGAAATACGGGTGGGCCAAACCAGAGCTATGTATTCCTATCGAAGTGTGTAGGCAAGCAAACCCATAAAATATATAAGATATATAGATTCTATATAGAGGTTGAATATCTATATAGAGAGGGGGATAGATCTATATATATAAAGGGTGGGTGAGGTTGAATATATATAGAGAGAGGAGGGATATCACCCACTCCTATATCTATATCTAAAGGGTGAGGGGGCCTCCCAAATTGGTAGTTGCCGTTCCTGTTTCTTTGGTACCTTTAGTGGTTCCTATACCTGTAATGTTTCTAGGATTATTTACAAGTGGTATTCAAGCTTTAATCTTTGCAACTCTGGCTGCAGCTTATATAGGTGAATCCATGGAGAATCATCATTAATTCTAATTAGATTGGACTTAATCTTTTCTAATCTTCGTGTTTCACCATTTTCTTTATGTTTTAGAAAGACGAAACAGAGATAGTGTTATGGGCTAGGAGGAATACATGTTAAATGGGTTGGTTGATGGTTATTGTGCGTGTTCTAACTACTTGATCACATTCCAATTGTGCGATATTACTTTTGGCTAGGAGGAACTACCTATTAATAGAAAACAAGACCACAAAAGAGAAGCTAAATGATATACGACAGTGTATTGCCTAGCGTATGCTAGTTCTGGGAAGTGTGATACTTCCTAGATGGTTGTCAATCCACTGTTTAAAACAAATTAATGTGAGAAATAAGTAAAGTCCTACTATAGTTGATATGATTTGGGTATCTCATTCAAGTACAATAAGCAAATCCAATCACAATAGGCTAGGCTATAGTTGGATCTAAAGGATGAGGTAACTGTCAAGGTACTGGGACTAGTTAGGGTCTGATTCTGGGTTGTTTAGGTCAATGGGTAGGAGGTTTTTTAGCTCTATTATTAGGCGGGGTATAAAACACGAGAGGCAGACATCGATCTTGTATGACCGAGGATGATTTAGTAATAACTTATGATAGTTACTACAGATTTTCAATAACTCAATATTTCATGGTTTAGGGATTTTTCTGAGACTGACTCGGGGATGGTGAGGAGTGGATGTAATTCTAGGGAGGTGTTAGAAATACTCAGAGGTGTCTAACTGTCAGGTATGGGTGATTTTATGTTTTGGGTGAAGGAATGATCAAAATTTGTATGGAGATAAATGGTGGGGAACTGAGAGTTCAAGTAGAAACTAATAAAAGAGGTAACAAAGCCTACTAGAAAAAAATAGGAGAATATTGGTTAACAAGATACTTACTGTGATGCAGTTTCATGGCTGGATGGAGGTGACAGTTAATCAAAGGAATGGTGTTTGGTGTCGTGGTAGTGCTTCTTGGGATGCTACCGTGGGTGTAATGCTTCTAGATCTATCTAGATAATGGTTTTGGATTCCTAGATACACAAAAATACCTTGGTTCTACATGCATGTAGCTCCTCTTTCTCTTCCTTGATCTCGAATGTGCCAACCTCTCAAACAAGGTTATTAAGGTGAATCAATGGTAACCGATGATGGTTTCATCTTGACCAGCGTCAATTTAGATATGATCGGCATCGGTTAAGGTGGGATTCCCTAGGTTTACTAAAATGGGAAGATCTTTCTAATTTCTTGGGCCAAGTTGGTTTGTTATCGTGGATCAGAATGGAAGCTTCCCTTCTAATGAGTGGGAATGTGATTAGAGAATCTTTGGCATTTATTTTACGGTTAGACCAAACCTTGGCTCATTAAGGCAAGGAAGAATTAGTCTTGTTAGATATGGAAACATGCCAAGAATAGGTCTAGGGTGAGGTGGTTGGATGAGGTGTCTAGGTGAGGTGGAAATTAGGTCTATTAAGGTAATAAAATAATGGATATTGTGAGGATGGATATTTAATTTAATTTAATTAATTAAATTAATTATTAATGTGGGGTGAAAGGGGCCATGGTTAGGTGCCCCATGTTTAAGTTGGTTATCCGATCAGGGGCTAAGGGGAGTGTGACCCAATTTTGGTGTCTACATTTTCCCCTTTTTGTTACATAGCTTGTATTGGTAAGTGACATGTCCAAAAAAAAGATGTGGTTTCCCCATGTGTGGGTGAAAGTAATGTTTCCCTAAGCATCGGTGGAGGTAACCCCCTCAAACTAGGAACTAATGAGGTGAGAGAAGGAAGTGGTGAGTGGTTTGATAAAATGAGGAGGTGGGTGGTTTGAGAACAGTGTGAGGTGTGAAGGAGGTGATGGTCGAGGGTATGGTGATTGTAAGAGGTATGGTGGGTGATTAGGTAGAGCATTCAGATGTATGCACACGTTGTGAAATGCCATGAGATACCAGGGTTGCTTCAACATAACAAATGTATGTTAGCTAGGGTTGTAAAGGTCATCCAAACAAGGGTTGTTGAGGTCTAGTATCCAGGGTAAAGGATATGGTCCGAGAACTCAATGAGGTAAGATGTAGGAACATTTAGGTGTGGTTCTAATACATCCAAAAGGTCAAAAGTTCAAGGTTCGTTTGGATAAGGATCATAGACATAGGAAAGGAAAGACTATTAGGATTAGTAAAATAGTTACTATCATCACAAGATGCAATGGGTGAAGACTTGGGAATATCCACTTAATGAACAGTGAGAGTAGTTAGGTGTGGGTTGGTAGGTGGAGGTAAAAATGAGGAAATGGGGTAAAGGTAAAATTGGGAAAAAGGGAAATGGTCCAAGGTAAAAGGTAGTGATAGTTGAATGTACGCACACGTATAAACTATGGCACAATACCAGGTTGAAGAGCATGCAAACTCTACATCATCTAAGGTCGATAGGATTATCCAAACAAGGTTAAAGTGATTCCGGTATCCGGGTATAGGATATAGTGTGGAAGCATATCGCAGTCGTGTGTGGAACATGTAGGTATGTTTCGGTACACCAAAGGTTGGGTCAGGATAAGCGGCATGAAAATAAGAAAGGTAAGGTCATTAGGTCAAATAACACGGGTAACAATGTCGCAAGGTATTGTGAGCACATCGGTTCATAGGTCACTAAAAATGTTCAGGTACGCAGTGAGGTCACATCATGGGTAGGGCTAAGGTACGAGTAAAATAACAAGTCCCTAAATGTAATTAAGGACATGTATAGGTAATGTAGGCTTGGAGGTAGGTTGCGATAAGGGTGAGTAAGGTCAACAAGGTGGTGGGAAGGGTAAATTTTGGTTGGAAATGGGGAAAGGGTATTGACAGGAGTATGACAGGTAACCGATGCCGGTCATACTTAACCGGTGACGGTCTAGGTAAACCGACCACAATTTTCTAGGGCACATGACCGATGTTAGTCTAGGTAGAACTGAACATGATGTGTTAGGGCACAAGGCCGATGTCGATCTAGGTATAACCGACACCAATCAGGTTGATGTGGGTATATAAAAAGGAAAAATCCATATAATACGGATTCATTTGTATATTTTGGATTTTATGAAAATGAAGAGAGCACGAGACTTTTGTGCCTTATTGAGAGGAAAGTATGTGGGGTTGTACCGAGATGAGGTGGAGAGATCTAGTTGGAGAGGAGAGCCAGGTAGATGGGTCCATGAGATCAGGTGGAGGGAGGTGATTGGTAGAGAGGAGTGAGGTAGAGATTTGACATGGTAGAGGTAGGAGAAGGTTCAGGTGGACCACCAACATAGCGGCCAGATGTGCCACCATGGAGGTGACGTTGAGATGAGGTAAGATCTAATCCTTTCATTGTTATTTGATGTGGCAAGAAGGAAATCTAGAGGGGTAGAGGTAGGGAGGTTAAAATAATTGAAATTTTTTGTTAAATGAACGAAAGAGGGGGTGGGAAAGGTCGAGGTAGGGGGAAGAGGGTTGGGGAGGGACTTAAGTGAGGTATTGGTAGGTTTATAGGCAAAATGGAAAATAAATTAGGTAAATGAAATTAGGGTTTTGGGTTTGGGCACGTTGATAGTGACTAATGTCGGTCTTTATACACCGACATGACATCGGTCGGGTATGAGGGAACCAATTCTGTTAGAATGGACGGTGATGGGCGGGGAGTAACCGATGTCAATTAGGGTGAAAGGGATAGAGGTCTAGGAATGATAAAGGGAAATTGGTTAGGGTAAAGAGTGTAAAATAGATAGTGGGTGAGGGGCCAGAAAGAAGGGAGGGGTTGAAGTTTAATGTTAGGTAAAATCCAGTTTTAATAATGTGTGTGATTGGTTGAATGTAGGCTAGGGAGTAGCTACAGATGCGGATAGGGTACCTCCCTTGTTTATGGAGGTACGAGGGAGTGTGACAGCCGATGATTGGTGCCATGTTACAGAGGTTAGCCTAATTGGGGTCAGATACTACTAGCATGTAGACCAGGAGATGAGTTATATGGTCACTCTCATCGACAGATGGGACTCAGTGACCAATACCTTCCACCTGTCGATGGGTGAGATCACAGTCACCTTGAAGGATGTGTACAGGATCCTGTGACTACTAAAATTGGGGATGCAGGTGTATTCTATCTCTTCATAGGCAACTGAGGAGTTGATGTTGACCATGTTTGGTGAGGCGCTGGAAGAGTTGAGGTTCTATAACGCCAGTATAAGCTATAGGGATATGTACTGGGCCCATACGGAGGAGATGAGACTGGTAGTGTTGCTGATGGAGGAATTATACTACTTTTCACTACCGGATGCAGAGGATGGGAGATTCCCATAATCTTTGATGGGGTTTTGGATGACATGGTGGAGGATAGGACCCATTTTGCATGGGCACTTGAATTCCTTGTATAGTTATACAGAGAGTTATGGGCTTATGAATAGCTACAAAGGTTTATCCTGTGTTGTACTTTCCTATTCATCTTTGGCTGAAGACCCGGCTGTGTTAGCATGTTGTTGAACTTTTGTTGAATCTTTGCTGGGTATACTTAAAGATTCTTCTGATTAGAATGCTTGTTGTGTTTACATTTGGTTCGACTCATTGAATCTTTGCTGGGTATACTTAAAGATTTTGACTTCTGTTGGAATGCTTGCTGTGTTTGCATTTGGTTTGACTCTGTTGAAATGTGTGCTGGGTTTACATATGAACACGACTTCTGTTGAAGTCCTTACTTGTGTTTTCATTTTGGTTAGACTCCGTTGAAATGTTTGCAAGGATTATATATGAAAACGACTCTGTTGGAGCTCTTGCAATGTTTTCATATGATTTCGACTTCTGTCGAAGCTTTGTTGTGAATACTTGTTGGAAATGACTCTGTTGGAGTCCTTGCAATGTTTTCATATGATTTCGACTTCTGTCGAAGCTTTGTTGTGAATACTTGTTGGAAATGACTCTGTTGGAGTCCTTGCAATGTTTTCGTATGATTTCGACTTCTATCGAAGCCTGGTTGTGAGTACTTGTTGGAAACGACTCTGTTGGAGTCCTTGCAGTATTCTCATGTGAATGTGACTCCTGTTGAAGTCCTTGATGTGTTTGCATGTTGGCTCGACTTCTGATGTAAGTCCTCACTGTGCATACATATTGATTCGACTCTGTCGAAATGTTGCTATGTTTGTATATGGGTTTGAATTCTGTTTTGATGTTACCTAGTCTCTTGTTCGACTGAGGTAATGAGTTCCTAACTGTGCCATGACAGTCGATGGCGTTGGGTAATTTCATGTTTGAGGAATGACATGGAAAGAATTGTTGGGTTTAATTTGATTGTTTTATAGATTATTACTTGGTCGCAAGAACTCTTGTATTGCTTAATAGCTACAGGTGATTTTTATAATTGAATTTTGATGAAACTGTAGTTTCTTCTTTTGATCTCGACTGATTTAGTCGCAAGCGTATAATGTAAGTTATATTTGAGCCTGCACCTCTGTAAAAGGGTCTGGATGGTCAATAAATATAGATTCTGTATATGATGAAAAATTAATGTGATTATTGTTTTCTTTACGACCTTGCTTGGTTAATGGGAACACATCCTGACCGAGAGAAATCTTGCTTGAGGAACTCTGATTTAAAAAAACGTATGTGTAATCCTAGACCTGCATGGATGGAAATCAGGTTTGTATTTGGAAGGAATGGGTGTTGATTTTCTTGCCTTCTCTTTTCCCTTATTGAATTCAAGCTTGAATGTATATGCGTTATTCTTGAGAAGTCGGTACAGTCCTGAACATGATTGGAATGGAAATCTGATTGCCTCTGTTTCTTTCTCCTAAGCTGTAAAGTATATGTAGATATATAACTGTAGGAATAAGAAAATATTCTCTCCTTGTCTAGAAACTTTGAGCGCTTTCTTCTTTGTATCCTTATGTGAACTCTACGGTATGGGCTTAAGAAGAAAAGACTGTTAAATTCTATGGAGAGACTGGTAAAATTGTATTGCAATATAAGTTGGTGTATTTTTCAATACCATTGAAATAATGTAATGTTTATAAAGGAATCTCATCAGTTGAACTTGCTGGATGTTATAATCTACCTTTGTGGAATTGTTAAAAACATACCTGTTGGATACATGAATTGATAGGATATTCATTTTTGAATGGAATAATTTGTTGGATTATTGTTGTTCTTGGGATTCAAATGGATGGATGTTTTGGATTCATTTTGTGCTTCTCAGTCTCTAATATATATGATGAATCATCTAAAAAATATTTAGGTTTAATTGGCAGCTATAATATGAGTCATGCGTTAAAGTCATGTTAGAATTGTAGAAAGTTGATTAGCCTGATTCATGTATAAGGATTTGAAGAAATGATTTCATTTAAACAGGTTGTTTAATGAGAGCAATTGGTAGAATGCAATTGTTTTAAGAATTAGTGATTATCATGCTCGGGCCTTCACGAACCGACTTTGTGCTAGAAAATTTTGCAGATGGACATTGTAAGTAATAAAGGCACGTGGATATGATATGATGCTCAGATTGTTTAATCTGGTTTTATGATGAATTCCTATTTGATATCTCTAATTGTACTATAGTAAGAAAGTTGTTCTTTTACTGTTGAGTATTGTATCAAATATGCTGAAGTGCATAAATTGTAACTGTATGGCTTGGAAATAAATGAAAAGGGGAAAATTGTTACTTATGTGGCTGCATTTTTAATTGATGGAATTGATCTTCTTAGGTTCGATTGATTTTAAGTGCATTTTTATTATTTTATACCATAGAGTTATTGGATTCTCTAAGTAGGCCTTGTAAAGATTATGTGACTGAATACTTCATGAATGATTAGTAATTCTTTTATGTTTTGAATAAGGCTAAATTGTAAAATTAGTCCACTGTTAACGAGAAGTTAAGGTTAAACTACATCTCTATAGGTAGCTGAAACAGGAAGAGTAATCTATTACTTCCTATCCATGATCTAAGTCAAGACAACGTAACTGATGATTTTAAATCACTATATCTTAATAACAATAAGTAAGATATATTTCAGTTTTGAGAACTGATATAAACTCATATGGGTATAGTTAGCATCCTTATGAGAGGACTTAGGGCTACTGCCCAATTTCGTTGATTAAGATTATTTTGAATCAATGATCTCCTTGACGAGATCTCAAATTTATTAAACTTCTCTCTGTGAAATGGATCTTAAATAAGTAAGGCAACTCAAAGGTGAGGAACCCAGGGGTTGGGAAAAGACTACCCAGATAGGAGAGTCTTAAATTATAATTTTAACTCAACGTAAGTAACACCTTGAAGTTAAGTAAATCTTTCTGAGGTAGTTTTGTAGGATGACGAAACATGTCAACTGCAGGGTTGTACCTTCGAGAAGATTAGGATCTTCTCGAGGATACAACAATGTAGGTGACTTATGGCAACACCCTTTGCATTGATCGTTAATATTTACACCTTAAACTCGAACAAGTTTTTACTCTGGGACTGGTTAGGAACATGGTCATGTTATGAGGCTGCCCTTGGAGACTCGGGGTACCTTGACACACAGGGTTAACTAGGGTTGACCCAGTATGTCAGCTTACCCTAGTCCTCGAGAGCATCCTTATAACGTTGTCATGTTATTAATCCATTCCTGAGTGAATGACTTGGGATAGGGGAGGCTGACAGAAGTCAGTATAAGACATTCTAATTAACATCGGAGTGGGGTGAAGGACGTATTCCAGATTGACGAGTATGCCATCAAGGAATACGAGATACGAACAGTATGTTTCAAATCTTTGGCCAAAGTATCGCAAGCTGCTGATTGCGTTGTCCTATGTCACCTAGTCTGAGGGATGTGATGCCGATGAATAGTGGTAACAATTATTCAGATAGGTTCCTTGGACAGAGCATTCTGAAATCCTAGATTAGGGAAGAGAACTGCAAGAGTGAAGTGTTAAAATAAAAATGCCAACTCTATGATACCCATGAATAGATTGGTAGATCACCGAGTCATGGAATGAATAGATCGGTGGTACACCGAGTCATTACAGCTGCATATGGTTATCTGTTATAAGAATGATTGTTATGATCTGTGAGTTCTAAATTATGTATTTAGAACTAGGAAGCACTTATCAAAAAAAAAAAAATATTGTTCTAATGTGCTAAATTGGGAATGTTACAAATGAAACTCGGTACTTTCCACAATGACTAGTATTAGTTATCATAACTATCGTCGGTTCCCTTTAATCAAGTATCACTCATACTGACCATCGTTGGTTTCTATGTTTGATTTTTAATCAAAACACTTACCATATTTTACCCCCAAACTTGGTCTTGCTCTCCTCTGTTGGTTTCTATGTCATTTACATAATACAATCTTACCAAGTCAACACTAATTCACATGATGTTGACTCGCAACCAAAATAACACCCTTGTATTTCATGCCAACGATCAACCAATCCCACCTATTCCTTTACCTCCATCCATCCTATCACCTATGGATCTGACTCAGCTTATCCCCATTACTACCTATGATGAGGAGTTCACAAGACTCCTTGATCAGAATCTTGTGGCCCTATAATAATATATTTCTCACTCATCTACCTGGGACTCCTCAAGATAATTAATATATGACATGCCCATATCTATCCATCCTACCCTTGCACCCACTTCCACATCAGCTACCACTAGTTCGATGCTACCCTCATCTACATCACCCCTTGTGGTCTCTTAGTTAGGTTCCACCTCTTCCATAACTGCTGCCCCAATGATGTCTATTGCACCCATGGCGTCAACCGTTCCTTCACCGAATGCCTTGACTGTATCCCTATCTCGCCCTTTTCCCTCCTATATACCAGTTGTGTCACAACCACCTCCAGTGTCGGAAACCCACACCCCTTTCCAAAATTTGGTTCTTTCTATCCCTCGCCTCTACCACCCATTACTACAAGATTCATCGTGACGACCCCATCGATTTACATGCATCATCAAAGCAACCCCAATCTTGTTTGTAGCTTATTCGGGGTACATTCCTCATTTATCTATCCCTCCTCCATAGGTTTCCTATTCGAAACCCCTATGTATTAGGATGCCATCTACATTATACACCTATCATAAACCTCCCTTTCCTACGGGAGGCACACATTCCTCACAACCCACCAACGACCTCATTAGGATGATGATGAAAAATATGTATACATTAGAAGCATTGGTTTCTCGGCCCCGTAACTCCTTGACCTATGATGAAATCAATAATGATCCTATTCATCCATCCATTCCTATTCGCTTGTATCCTGTGAATTAGGAAATTCCTAAATTCAATAATTTTAACAAGAAGAGGACCCACAACAACACTTGTGTTCATTCAAGCATGGGTGCTACCTAATTTCCCATGATGATTCTCTACTCTTATGAACATTTCCCATGTCCCTAATAGGACCCTCCTTAGATTGGTATAGCAGTTTACCTAGATATTCCATCTACTCCTTTAACCAAGTGGCTCAGAATTCCTAGACCACTTCTCGATCAATGTAGTCAAGAATATCACCATGACCAACCTATATTTGACATGACAATATGAAGATGAATCTATCATAGATTTCGTTTCCCATTGGAGTCTTATCAACCAACTAATGTTCCAAATACCTCAAATCGAGCTTATTGAGTTGTTCACTAAATCTTGTGCTAGACATATCTCACCAACTTTGTAGGTACAAACCTTCCGAACCTTCGATGAAGCATTCACCATGGCATGAAAGATGGAAATTTGTGCCATTGAAGAAAAGAAAATCCAATTATGAAATAAGAATTCCTCATTCAAATCAAATGATTCTTCTTCATCTTCAAAACCTCAAAATAACTATTCAAAGACCAAAAGATCTACCAACATGGTAGTCCTCAAGGCAGTCCATCTCATCCTTCTAATCAAGCCCAACCTTCTTCCAATCTTTCCCCTATTCAGGCCTTTCAACTCCAACAGAAAAGCGGAAGTACCCTTCAATTGGAGAGCCCTATTCTTCAATCTTGGAAAAGCTTCTTAAAGTTAGAGCCATTACACTTCCCCCATAAAACCTCATACATGTTTTGATCCTCCCCTGTCCCCATGCCCGAATGGTATAAAGAACATGAATACTATAATTACCATTGCATCAAAGGCCATAGTGAGAGTAACTACGTCACTTTTAAGAACATTGTCCAAGAGATGATAGATAATGGAGACATCATCATGGACAACTCGAACACGCCAGCAAATCAAAATTTGCACATCTTTAAAAATTCATTTCCTAACCATGTGCAAATTCCCCAATAGGTTAGGGAATGAATTTTTAAAGATCTTCGACATGCCACTACCTATTGGGGGAAGTTCTCCCTTGGTATCCTAGGACCCCATTGACATGATCTTGGCTCTTTTACCTATAGATTATGAGGCTAGCCAATTCCCTATCTCGCAAACATATTTTATAAGGATTTCCACCAAACCAACTCCATCCTCTTCTTCAGTAGTTCCATTTTCACAGTTGGCCGATTACTTGGATTACATTGATAATTACATGCTATGGGAATGTCTTCAGCTCCCCTTTTCAACCATAATGCAAATGTTGCCCGAGGATACTTCCAGGATCTACCCAAAGGTATTTTCAGCAACTAGATTGACATTGACCATGCCTATTGAAACAAATTCTTCTTCATCATCTCTACCTACATCCAAACCTCTACCCACAACTAAAACCATTTGAAGACCTCAAAATATACCCAAACCTATCTCCTCACCTGTATCTAGACCCATTACTACCTCGGTGTCATGCCAACATCAAGTCTTACCCACCCACCTGTCAAATTGGACTTAGCCACATCTTCCCAAACCCACACCAAAATTTTCCCTCCACCTAAAAGGAAGACCCAACATTCTAGGTTGTATACACCGGTCTTGCCTACACAACACCTTTGTCACCTTCCGCCTTTCTTTCCATCCTAGGGCCCCATCCATCAACCTTGATCAAATGAGCCTCCTACACAAGACCAAATAAAAGCTAAATAACCTACTACTACATCACAAGCCTTCATTACACCTCATTCACCCAAAACCAAACACCCTCACCCTCACCCATGCACTTCTTACCACCTATACCTCCACTAGTTACTATCCCCTCAACTTTACCTATATGACTTCAACCCATACCATCCACCTAACCTCAACCAACCACTTCCATTATAACTCGGTTGTCCCCATGGGTAACCCATCCTCTTCTACCATCTTCTTTCCCTTCTACATCCCGTACTCCTATGTCACCTTTACCCAAGAAGGTGCAACCCAAAGATAAGAACCCACTACCCTCTAATAAGGTAGTCAAACCAACAAAACCTTCTAGTGCTAGTTCTTCTACGACATCTTTACCCAAATAGATGTAATCAAAACCTAAGAAAATACCACTTACCAAGCTAGTGGGCCAACCCATTCCTCCTCCTGTAAATCCTCTTCCCTCACAATCATCCACACCTTTACCCAAACCCACACTCACTTCCCATTGTGATCCATTAGCGGGTCCTATGCCAAAATTTTAACAAATATCTTAGAGACTTCCATCATCACATTACCGCCACTTTGATGTTATGATCCTCTCAAAGCAAAACCAAAAAGCTTTGATGAAACCAAGATTTGTGCCCATCATCATGTGCCAGGACATGATGTAGAAAATTTTAAGGCTATGAAGACCATTCTTCTCCAAATTTTTCCTCTTGAACAAAATTTCGACAATGATGACCTTCTTGATGAGGACCATGTTTCACCTCAACATATGACCACACATCATCATCCTTTGATTCTTCAACGACTTGCATCTTTACCCCCACAACCCTTTTTCCACCTCCACAATTTGAGATCAACATGGTCCACATAAGAGAGCTAGCCAAACCTCGGCCTAAATGTCAGTGTGCCCTACCATTTCTCGTAATGCTCTTATCCACCGCTAGGTTTTTTTTTTTCATGTCATTATACCTTTCATGGCACACCCTCTCCATCCACATCCCCTCAGTTAACTTAGTTCACGTTGCCACCCGCGCTCGTAAAGACAAAGGAAAAGGAAAAGTAACGCCCATCAACCAACCCCGTGCCCAATGTATAATCACCCCATACCCAAAATCACCATTCAAGGATGTACATACCCTATCTTTGATGGGGTTACCCATCGTGTAATGATAAAACAATTACATCAATCCCCTCTAAAGATGTCTTTGTATGATCTCATCTAAACTTCTGAATCTCATAGACAAGCCCTTATTGAGATTTTGCAATCCATTAAAGTTTTACCCAATGACCCCACACCAGTGGCCTCCATCATCACCCTTCACCACGTGGCCTCACTTACTAAATCATCTCCTTCTTCTACCCCCATGACCACTCCTCAATTTGCCACCCTCGCTTCCCGATGAGGAGATTGGACCTCTCCAAATGATGACCCCGATCCCACCCTTTTCATTTCCGTATATATCGATAACATACGCATACAATGTGTCATGATCGATGGTGGTGTTAGCATTAAAATCATCTCCTCCCACACATACAATCAAATGTGCATCCCTTTTAATTATATGCATAATAACCCAGTTATGTTGTGCTCCTTCAATGATGCCATCACCTCCACCCTTGGCACTATTATCCTTCACGTTCACGTAGGCCCTCGCACTATCTTGGAACTATTCTACATATTAGAATGATATTTCTAGTATAACTTATTTCTCGAAAGATCTTGGATTTGTGTCATGGGTTACATCCTTCAACTTTACACCTTTGTGTAAAATTTGAACACAAAGGACATAACTATACCATCCTCATCGACACGTCACCATTCAAAACTTGTAACATTTTTACCAACCCAAAAATGTACTTATACCGGTCAAGGCATCTACCACTATCCACACTTCTCCTTCACCCACGAGCCCATCCTCCAATGTTGTCACCACATTTCCCACATCTAACTCTTATATTCCTACCGCTGCCACAACCTCTGCAGTTGAACCCTCTATTTCCCAACCAACCACTACCCCTCCGGCCCAATCATCTAGTGATTCGTTTATCCCGCCACCCACATATCGACTACTAATCCCTTAGAAGGTGTTTTTCAATGCCTCACTCTAGGGGAGTACCACCTATACAATATTGACACATTCCTCACTCCACAAGAGTATGGAAACTTGCACCAAAGACCCTAGTTATGACTACCGCGTAGGTGAGGTTTTTCCTTATGGTCCTTCCCACCTTCACACTAACCTAATGTATGGGGGACTTGATACTACCACTTATTCACCTAAACCTCCATCCCAAACATGACCATTTTCATCTGACCTCCAATCTCTTACTAACCGTCGCTTCGCCCACACTTTCCTTCACCATTGCACATGGAAAGAATTTGGTTTTGGTTTTTACAAACAAGGCCACCATACCAACGCTATGGGAATCTAAGTCCCTCTACTTGAAAGGTGCAGCTTCCGTATGTGCATGCGTGAAAAGTGGATTTCAATGGTGGCCTTTCACCAGAGATCCAACATGGGCACTCCACCGACCCTATGTGCAAAGCTAGCAATTTCTCACTAGAGAAGAACTTTGTCTCAATGAGATAGGAGAAAACTAATGTTGTGAGTAGAATATGTCAGATGCCCACACACATTAATTAGAAATTTCATTTACATGCATTTATAATCGAAGAAAAAAACAAATCCATAGGAGAAGCTACAAGACCGAATGAAACTCATTGGTCAAAGTACCAATCAATTCCTCAATCAAAGAGGCAAAAATTCCTTCTTTTTATTATTAAGCTTGAGTAGAGTTTGTACATAGCTTGAGAATGGAAGAAATTTGAGGAAGAAGAGAAAATAGAAGAAGAATGGCATTTTTCTATCTTTTCCAGGTACAGAGCACTCTGTCTTTTTTTCAAAATCAATCACTAGCACCTTGGAATGACGTCAAGAAGCCATTATATTCTTCACAAGAAACCATTACAACTTCACAAATCCTCAACGCCTTTTCAAATTCCTCTGATTGTGAAGAAAAATGCTCATGGCGGGTTAAAAACCAGATCTTGCAAAGCAACCATTACATTTGATTTTCCAATTTAAATATAGACCATTTGATTTGCTCCTATAGCTTTGAAATCGGGTCGTCCACGTGGCAGGAAGGGATTGGAGTGGTTACAGGGGAAGCCTTTCACATTTTGTGATTTTTTGAGATTTGGAAATTTGGAACAAATTGGCCCGCACCCCGCTTTGACTTTTCAACTTAGACACGTGGCACCTTCTTATTGGAAATGGGGTCGCGGCCCTTTTCTCAACATTTTAACCTTTTTTTGGAAAAAGGCTCAAAAACTCAATTTCTCCACCCCCGCTCTCTCCGATTTGACTAGACACGTGGCACATTCTGACTTTGAAATGGGGTCACGGCTTCACTTTTCTCAACATTTTAACCTTTTTTTGGAAAAAGGCTTCAAAAAAATTTCCTCTGACTTTTTTTTTTCCTTTTTTCCTTCACCTTTGATCCTATTTTGAGCTATAGGTCACTTTTTTTTTTTAACTTTTCACCTTTTTTTTGCAAAGAGGCTCAAAAACACAAATTTCTTCAACCCCCGCTTCTCCACTTTGACTAGACACATGGCACATTCTAGCTTTTTCCTGAGACAAGGTCACGGCTCTTTTTTTAAACATTTTAACCTTTTTGGAAAAAGGCTCAAAACTCAATTTCCTCCATCCGACCCCGCTCTCATGCTTTTGAATTTTTTGGGATTTCGAGCTTTTCTCGATGGTCCCAAGTGTCCTGATTTAACTTTTGACTTTTTTTTCAAAAACTTCCACTTTTTTCTCGCAATTGGAAATTTCATACCTCACTTTGAATCCCATTTTTCAATCCCAAGTTTACCTTCCAATGAACTTGTGCAACTCGGGACAAAAACTTCCACTTTTTCACAATCGGGTAATTTTGTTTTTTGGTCCCAAGTGTCCCTCAATTTTAACTTGTGTAGCCTGGGACAAAAACTTCCACTTTTTCTTTTCAAAATCGGCAACTTCAAACTTTCGGTCATGGGGAAATTTACCATTTTTTCCAAAAGTGACCAAAAGTGTTAAGTTCACCAAAAATCCCATTCCTCCCCATCCAATAGGATCTGACCACGTACCTACATTCATTGGGGTCAAAAATTTGATGGGGAAAAGACACCCATCATCCCGACTGTGGAAAATACATAGGAAGAAGAAACTTCATCATTTTGAGTCCAATTTTTGAATTTCCTTCACGAACCAGAGGCATGGAGGCAAAAAATGATTTGACGACCCAAGCCATAGAACAAGTGAACAATTTCGATCAAAAATGGAGGTTACAAAGAGGATATTACGTGCATAGACCGAGAAATGGAGGATTTCTAAAAATGAGCAAAACAGAGGTTTAAATAGCTCTAGGGCACGAATTTTGCTAATTTCTTGAATCTCTAACTTGGCTTAAACACCAACGAAGGGCATGAGCTCAAAAATTTGAATTTGGCTATGAAAACATAGAGTAGTTTTCAGAGACAACAACTGGCTCTAGCTTGGGGACATGGCGTGAACTGGGCATGGCTAGGGCACAACATGAGGATCCAGAATCTCAAGTTTCAAAACATATTACGTTGACTAGTGCCTTATCCATTGGGCCTTGTAGAGTCATGTACAATTCTAAGAAAGAATGGAAGAAGGAGAAAACACACAACAAACCAAACAAAACTAAACCAAAACCACACAACAAAAAAAGGGAAAAACACACCTACGAAAATCACCTATGGTACAAGACAGGGGACAACCCGCTTTCATTGATGATACAGTTTCAAGTATTTCCCACTTCAGGAAATTCCAATGGCATTCCATCCAAGTATGAGAGGAGAAAAACATTCTCACCACAAGTTCCATGAATTTGGAATGGGCCGAGCCATAATGAATCAAACTTTCCATGGCTGCCCTTTGGTTCTCTTCTCTTGTCCCATAGCAGACAAAATCTCCAACCTTGAATTCTCTTTCCTTTTCCTTCTTGTCAAAGATCTTCTTCACTTTCAATTGGTGTTCTTTAATTCTATCCACCACTTGGCATCTGCTTTCTTCCAGCTTTTCTCCAGAAGAGGATCCTCTTGTCAATGGAGTCTTTATTGACCATCTTCTATTTCTTGCAAGCAACTTGAGAGCTGGCATCTCAATTGTGAGGGGAATCTCTACCTCAACTCCATACAACATTTGGAAAGGTGACATACCTATTTCCTTCTTAGGAGTGATCCTATCAGCCCACAATGCATCATATAACTTCTTGTGCTAGTTCCTTTGATTCTCATCTACCAGCTTGCGAACAATGGTCACAATGTTCTTGTTGCTTGACTCAACTTTCCCATTTCCCTATGGGTAGTAGTCAAAAGAGTGAGATAGGGAGATTCCAAAGCCATAACAAAACTCTGTGAGCTCCTTGAAGAGAAATAGGTGGCATTGTCTACAACAATTTTCTGTGGTATTCCAAAATGAACAATGATATTCTCCTTGATGAAGTTAGTAGACTGTTTCGAAGTTGGCTTGCTTGGTCGGGATGGCTTCCACCCATTTAGTGAAGTAATCAGTTGTAATGAGTACATAAGTATGCCCTACACTAGAATGAGGATTCAAAACACCAATAAAATCTAGCCCCCATTGCTGAAATGGTTCTTCAATCACCACAGCCCGAGTGGCAATGCAACTAGTTAGGGGCTTTTCCAACAAATTGTTGGCATGCTTTGCATTTGGAAACCCAATCTTGAGTGTCTACAAAGATGGAGGGCCAATAATATCTCCTCTCGAGGATCTTATGTGTGGTGACCATTGCTGAGAAATGTCCACCACAAGCTTGATCATGATATGCCCTGAGAAACTTTTCTTGCTGCTCCTTATCTACACACCTGAGGAAACAACCATCTAGGCCTCTCTTGTAAAGTGCATGATTCCAGATCACAAACTTGGCTGCCTTTAGCTTGAGTGTCCTTCTTTTTTTGTAATCAAGATGAGGAGGAATTCTCCATAAGTGAGATAGTAAGCAATGTCAACATACCACTCATCAATGGTGGTGACAAAGAGCACCTGTGGACTGTCTCCTAAACAGGTTGAGAAAACACCATCCTTTTTCCCCCCGACTGAGCTTTGAGAGCTTCATCTTCAGCAATCAGCTTGCACAAACCATTTCCTCTTACCAGATTAGAGGGTCTAATCTCCAAGTCATACTCTTGGGTCTTTGCAATCCAACTTCCTCTCTTAGCCCCAAGATCTTGTTGAGTCAAAATGGACTTGATTGCACTTCCAAGGACCATCACCACTATATGGGAATTGAGAATGTAGAATCTGAAACTTTTAACATCTTTGACCACTACGTAGGCATGTTTCTCCAATTGGTTACTTTTTAGCTCATGATTTTTCAAAGGACAACTCATGAAAGCAATGGGTGCTTCCAAACCTTCATCATTTTTCTAACAAGGACAACAGAGAGTGTATGTTCTGATGCATAGCAATACATGATGAACTCCTTGTTGAAATCTGGAGATACAAGAGTTGGAGCTTTGGCAATGGCTTTCTTGATCTCCTCAAATGTTGTTTTTCCTTCCTTATTCCACTTGAAACTTGCTTGAGGTTTCATCATGGAAGTTATATGCTTAGTCAGTTTAAAAAACTCAAGCACAAAACAACGAAGGAAGTTTACCTTTCCAAAGAATGAATGAACTCCCTTCTTACTGTTGGTAAGGCTAGTGCTTGGATAGCTCTGACCCTCTCAGGATCAATGTGTGCTCCATGTTTGTTCACAATGTGTCCCAACAACTTACCTTCTGTGACTCCAAAATGCACTTTTTTGGATTTAGAGAAATGCCATGTTTCCTACACCTTGCAAGGACTTGCTCCAAATGACTGATATGATCTCCCCTCCTCTTTGAAAAACCATGAGGTCATCAAGGTAAATGACAATGCAATGTTTCAAATATTTGAAGGCCAAGTCCATTTCTCTCTGGAAAGTGGCTCCAACATTGATCAAGCCAAAAGGCATTTTGTTGTAGGAAAAAGTGCCCCAAGGTGTTGTGAAGGTTGTTTTGTTGCAATCCTCTTCTAGCCACCTTGATTTGGTTGTACCCTGAGAATCCATCAAGAAAGAGAGCATCTCAGATCTAGTGACTACTTGCAAAATATGATCCATGATTGGAAGAGGGTAGTTGTCCTTGAGAGATGCCTGATTCAGATTTTGGAAGTCTACACAAATCCTTATTTCCCCATTCTTCTTCCTTACTAGCACAATGTTAGCCACCCATGTTGAATGGTGGATGGGGAAATGATTCTAGCATTGAGCATCTTTTTCACCTCTTCTTTGATAACATCAAAATCTTTGGATTATAGGGCCTTTGTTTTTTCCTGAAGGGCTTGGCTCCTTGCTTCAAAGGAATGGAGTGATGCATTTCCTTTGGTTAAAAAGATTTGAGTTCATCATAGGAGTAGGCCAGACATCTCGAGTACTTTTTAGCAGAGCAACAAACTTTCTTCTTCTTCTCGTGAGCAACATTTACCAATGTTAACCATCCTTGGATTCTCTAAAGTGCCAATGTTTTCTTGATCAAAATCAGATGGACACCGAGAAGACTATTTTTTTCTTTCTCTTGATGAACCTATCATGCTTGTCAAAGAGGTCTTCCAAAGAAACTAGGCCTTTGGGGATTTTGTTTCCTTTCAGTTTGATTACTCCCTCTTCATCAATTCCCTCAATTCCTTCCTTCTCTTCTTTGGGGATTGATTCACGGTGTGGGTTTTCACTTCCTTCAAAGAACAGATTATTGAAGTTATCCCTTTGTTCTAAGAAGGCTAGGATCTGATTATCATCATTGAAGACCTACCAATGATTTGCATTGTCTGGTATGTTGGGTCTGAACACCATCTCAATGGTCACTTTATCCTTTCCAAAAGAAGGATGAGGTGTCACTAAGGAAGCTGACACTACTAGAGAATCAACCTTTTCATTCTTCTCCCTAGGGATAGCTTCAATGGAGAATGCATCAAAGGATTCAATGCAGTCCCACACTCTATTTCTATAGTGCCTGAGCCTTGGATTTTTCACCTGATATTGTTGGTGGACCTACTTCACCACAACCTCTCACATCACCTTTGCATCTCAACTTCTTGATTCCCATGTCCTCTGTCTGCATTCATGCCTAAGAGAAATGCTTCATACTCTATAGTATTGTTTGTATTATCAAATTGCAGCTTGTAGGCAAAAGGATATACCTCATTGAGGGAGAGTATAATACTACACCAGCTCCTGAACCTCGCTCGAATGACTGCCATCAAACTCCATTGTCCAAATCTGATCTTCTTCTTCTCCATGAGGAGTGGCAAGTTCTCTTCCTTTTGTGATGTAAGGAAGTAGTTTCCTAGCCCACAATCTTGAAAGAGGATGTTAGCTCTTGGATCATCGATTTCCTTACTGTGAATTTCATTTTCCTGATTGGCAAACAACTTCTTCATTTCTCCTTTCACTGGGATAGTTGCAGATGACCAATCCATTTTTATTTCTCCACCTAGATCTCTACAAAAACTTCTACTCAACAACATACCAAAAGATGTTGGGATGTCTGCCACCAAAATGGTCAAGAGTATCTTCTTATCAGGGTAATCAACTAGTGCAACTTGAGCATCCTTAATCCTTCCTACCAATGGAACTTGTTTGGATTCCATTGAGTAACATGTGCCATTTACCCGGTCAAAGTGAGGCCAAGAGAATTTGCAACTTTTGTTGGCATCACATTATCTGAGGCTCCAGAATCTATAATGCAATTGTTCAACTGAAACCTTTGATGAGAAGTGACAGGTAAAAAGGCTCAACTCTGTTGGTGGTGGAGGCACTGAGGGCTAACATGTTTTGAGAAGGTGGTATGGATGGTGTGGGAAGTAAGCCTTTAGAATTAGAGATTTGGGATGTAGAGTTACCACCCTGAACTACCTTGATGAATCATCAAATTGGGCAGGATGTGTTTGTAGGTATTCAATCTCAGAGAGCTGAAACTTTGGTTTTGCTTGCATGCTCCACAAAGTCAAATGGAGTTATGGTAGATGAGGAAGAGGTTCCAACAGTGGATGAGGACTTAAATGGTAGAGGTTTTGTTACTTTTGGTGTTGGGTTCTCCTTTTCAAATGTAGCAATTGGCTTGGAAGGAGGTGAGGGTGTAGCCTTTGATTGAAATTTAGATGTTCTTGCAGAACCAATATTTAGAAGAGAATTTCTCTTAACAACTTTTGAGTTGGGAGAAGAATCAGATAACTTACTTGGCACAACAGTGTGATCCTTGACAACTGTGAATCTGATTTCTCTCTAGCTGATTCCATGGAAGGTGGTAATGGTGATCCCCTGCTGATGATCTTGTTTAGTGGAGGCTTTGAAGAGCTATCTTCTTTGTTCTTCCTACTCTCAACTACAACCACTGAGGCTGAAACACCATTCTTGGATTGTGCACGAGTGAAAATAGCACATGAAAAACTTGAGCTTCTTCATCACCTTCCTCCTCATCATCAACGTATTCAATCAAGCCATTTTGCATGCCAACCTCTTCAATTTCAAGATAGTTTTCATAGTCATCCATGCTTTCTTCTTCAGTTTCCTCAATGTTTGTTCCTTCTTCTACTTCCCTAGTGTCACAGAAATGGCATTGACTGGTGGTGCTTCAAGAGCAAGCCTATGAGGAGGTGGAGAAATTCTTGGTCTATCATGAGGATTTGGTCTCCTTGAGCATTCCTCATTGTGATTTGTGACAACTGCTTCTTCAAAGCAACTAGGTCATTTGCCATTTTTTGAAACATTGGATCAGTGGTGACTAAATTTGAACTCGACCTTTTTTTCTTCCCATTTGGTCCTTTCACTTTTCCAGAAAGAATTAGATCATCATCAGTCTCAACTACAAAGTCTTGAACCTCCCTCAATGTTCTTGGTTGGGCTCTTCTAAGGAAGAAACCAACTTCTGGTGGCAAAGCACTGATGAAGAACCTTTTCAAGTTGTTTTCAGGGGTACCACATCTTCTGGGATCCTTCTTATCAACCTATTATACCTTGCTACAAAATCTCTCATTGATTCAGAGGTCTCCTTCTTCATCTGAACCAATTGACCAAAGAGATCCCGACAATCTTTTGTGCTCTTAACCTATGTTCAAATGCACTTCTTATATCTTCCCAACATGTGACAGATCTTGGGGGCAACATGTAGAACCATTCAACAACCTTTTCTTGGAGTGACTCCACAAAGAGCCTAACTGAAACATCTTCATCTTCAACTCCCAACACTCCACAAGTAGTGATGAATGCTGCTACATGTTCTTCCTGGAGCTAAGAACCATCCCCTTTGAATTTTGGGAAGTTCTTTCTTGAGCCTCTTGGGAGGTCATGAAGTGGTTGTGGAAGAGCAAGTGGACCAATATTTCTTCCCCATGGTACATTAGGCCTATGTGTTCCTCACGCTCATGATCACCCATTCTATTCTTTCTTTCTATCCTCCAGCCTTGGCTAAGGCTTTCTTTCTTCAAGTTGCTTTTTTTCTTCTGCTTCAATTTGGAGTCTTTCTATTTCTTCAAGTTGAGCCCTTATCTCCTCTTCAACAACTACCCTCTCTTTCAAGCTCTTCAAATGTGGGATCAATTTGTCCTCCAAGCCTCAGTTTTTCTATGTACCTTCTATCACCACTTGAAAGTTTATGCTCTTCTCTGGGGTGCTGGAATTTGTCTCTGCCTTTCCAATTTGACAACACATTCCTCTTCCAAGTCCAGAATCCTTATGGCAATGAAGTATTGATTGACACTTTGTCTATTATGCCAAATAGCTTCTCTCATATCAGAAGCAATGTCTTCTTGATGTGAAAGAGTAAATCAGGTCTCTCAACAGGAGGATTTCCCATAATAGCCATGATTTACATCCATGTAGTTTGTGTGATTATTCAATCTCCAGAAAATTTTCTTCTAGAATATTTTTTTTATTTTATGACCCTGAGGTCATTTTTAGGTGCAGATGCTACAAAATCTACCCCACGGTGGGCGCCAAAAATATGGCAAGAAAATTTGTCTTGTGGACAAATTGGTGGTTTCAAGCCAACGCTATGGGAATCTAAGTCCCTCTACTTGAATGGTGCAGCTTCCATATGTGCATGCGTGAAAAAGTGGATTTCAATGGTGGCCTTTCAACTAGAGATCCAACAGGGGCACTCCACTGACCCTGTGGCAAAGCTAGCAATTTCTCACTAGAGAAGAACTTTTTCTGAGAAGGGGAAAGGGAGTGAGAATGGAGATAGGAGAAACTAATGTTGTGAGTAGAATATCATATGCCCACACACATTAATTAGAAATTTCATTTACATGCATTTATAATTAGAAGAAAAAAAATCCACAGGAGAAGCTACAAGACCGAATGAAACTCATTGGTCGCAAAGTACCAATCAATTCCTCAATCAAAGAGGCAAAAATTCCTTCTTTTATTATTGAAGCTCGAGAAGAGTTTGTACATAGCTTGAGAATGGAAGAAATTCAAGGAAGAAGAGAAAATAGAAGAAGAATGGCATTTTCTATCTTTTCTAGGTACAGAGCACTCTGGTCTTTTTTAAAATCAATCACCAACCTTTGGAATGACATCGAGAAGCCATTATATCCTTTTCAAAAAAACCGTTACAAATTCACAAATCCTCAACACCTTTTCAAATTCCTCTGATTGTGAAGAAAACACTCATGGGGGTTAAAACCAGATCTTGCAAAGCAACCATTACATTCGATTTTCCAGTTTAAATATAGACCATTTGATTTGCTCCTCTAACTCTGAAATCGGGTCATCCACATGGCAGGAAGGGATTAGAGTGGTTACGGGGAAGCCTTTTTCACATTTTGTGATTTTTTAGAGATTTGGCAATTTGGAACAAATTGGCCCGCACCCCCGCTTTGACTTTTCAACTTAGACACGTGGCACCTTCTGATTGGAAATGGGATCGCGGCCCTTTTCTCAACATTTTAACCTTTTTTGGAAAAAGGCTCAAAACTCAAAGTTCTCCACTCCCGCGCTCGCTCTCTCCCACTTTGAATTTTCAGGACACGTGGCTTCACCTTTGACTTTTCCTCCTATGGGGCTTCAACTTTGACTTTTTCCCTTTAAAGCCTGATCGGGGTTACGGGTCACTTTTTAACTTTTCACCTTTTTTTTTTTAAAAGGGCTCAAAAACAAAATTTCTCCATCAACCCACTTTTCTTCTTCTTTGACTTTTCTAGGACACGTGGCACATTTCTTTTTGAGATGGGTCTCGCTTTTTCTAAACATTTTAACCTTTTTTGGAAAAAGGGCTCAAAACTCAATTTCAAAACTTTTCAACCTTTTTTGATTTTCAAATGGCTTTTGGTTAAATTTCAATTTCTGTCCCAAGTGTCCAACCTTTTGAAAAAAGGCTCAAAAACAAAACTTCCTCCCGTTACCCGCTCACTTTGAATTTTTCTCAATCGAATTTTAGCTTTTTGGGTCCCAAGTGTCCCAATTGAACTTGTGCAACCTAGGACAAAACTTTCACTTTTTCCACAATTGGCAATTTCAGCTTTTCGGTCCCAAGTGTCCTCGTGAACTTGTGTAGCCTCGGGACAAAAACTTCCACTTTTTCCACAATGAACCAAAATCGGCAACTTCAAACTTTCTGGGGCCGGGGAAAATTTACCATTTTTGCCAAAAGTGACCAAAAGTGTTAAGTTCACCAAAAATCCCATTCCTCCCCATCCAATAGGATCTGACCACATACCTACATTCATTGGGGTCAAAATTTGATGGGGAAAAGACACCCGTCATCCCGACTATGGAAAATACATGAGGAAGAAAACTTCATCATTTTGAGTCCAATTTTTGAATTTCCTTCACAAACCAGAGGCATGGAGGCAAAACAATGATTTGATGACCTAGGCCATAGAACAAGTGAACAATTTCGATCAAAAATGGAGGTTGCAAAGAGGATATTACGTGCACAGACTGGAAATGGAGGATTTCTAAAAATGAGCAAAACAGAGGTTTAAACAACTCTAGGGCACGACTTTTGCTAATTTCTTGAATCTCTAACTTGGCTTAAACACCAATTTCCCTATTTAAAGTGTTATTATGGATTAATAACACTTTAAAGATAGTAGACGGGTGTAAAATAGTGAATGAATGATAATGAAGTGTGATGAATCTCCTAATTTTTACCATTGAATCATTTGGATACCCTAACAAGTTTGGATTAATAATGAGGGAGTTATCCCTCAAGAGGATGGGCGATGCAACAAAACGTTGGACAACTGCTTAATAGGAAAAAGGAGAATGCGGATTATGTGAGAGTGATAAGGAGAATGATGGGAGTGATTTTTCTCATAGTAAAGCTTCCATTCAAATTTGGTATTTTGGAGCAACCTACTTTTCTATTGCATATTATAGTTTGCACCGTGATGAGCAACCCATGATGTGTGTAAAAATACACACACACAAAAATAAAACAAACCCAATATACATAGTAAGATGATGACATCAAGGTTATATATGAACCAATATGCTAACAAGATACTTGTAATTGGTCCAAAACGAAGACAAAAAGGAAATAAAACCCAATAATTCAAAGCAAGATGAGTACATCAAGGTTATGAATAAACCAAGATGATAACAAATAATTTTAATTAGTAAAAAACGTAAGACAAGAATGCAAAACAAACCTAATATACAAAGCAAGATGAGTACACCAAGATGATAACAAAATATTGATAATTGGTCAAAAATGAAGAAAAAAAAAGAACAACCCCAATATACACAAAAGTAAGATTATATACACCATGGCTATGAATAAACCAAGATGAAAATAAAATACTTGCAATTGGTTCAACATAAAAGCAAAGAAAACTCGAACGAAAAGCAAACCCAATACACACAACAATTAAGACAGATACACAAAAGTTATATTCAAACCAAGATGTTATCAAAATTACTTAAAATTGGTCAATAATAACAACAATGCAACAAAAATTAAATAGATACATCTAACTATGACCATAATGTGGGTAAGGATACATACAAGGAGATTAGATCAAATTTAAGAGTGGAGTTAAGAAAATCCTAATGACATTGTGGTTGGATCTAGTTGAAGAATGATCCGAGATTGATCAAGTTAGCACTTCCAAGAAAGGATACATTCAAGGAAGAAATGAGATCTGAAATTTCCCAAGTGATAATATACACGCATGACTAAGATGATTATTTGGTAATCATAGGATAGTTGAAATGATCTCTAGGGTATTAGTTAAAAGTTTGATATTGTTGGGTTGTGTTGATAGTTGTTGAGATTTTTTTGTAACATTTTTTAAAAGTTTTTATATTTTTAAATGTTTTAATGTTTTTGGATTTTTATATATTTTAATGTTTTTGGATTTTTTAAATGTTTTAATGTTTTGGATTTTTGAATATTTTGATATGTTGGATTTTTTGAATGTTTTGGTTTTGGATTTTTGAACTATATGATTTTTTATTTTGGATTTTTTTGGCTTTTTGGAGTTTTTACTCAAAAGTATAGGGTGCACTATATGAGTCCATGTTCAAAAATTCTAAACATTTCATTCCAATTACTGAATGTTGATATAGTGATAGGATGTCTGACTCATCCTTTACTCCATGCAACTAGTAAGATGTGAGGGATCACCACTAAAAGACAAGAAGGACGTAAGAAAAATGAGATAATGATGTGTAAATGAAGATGATGGATACAAAGACACGAGGTTAACAATGGTCCATCTAGGAAAGTGTGACTCATCTCTAATTAAGATTATCTAACTGATTCCTCGATGATTTCACATTATATGTCATGACTATACTTATACTATTATGTGGCTTATTAATTGGAAATATCCAATTGAAGGACATGTCATCTCTCTTAACATGAGAAACTAAATTGATTATTTGGGATTTTGTATGATTAACAACTTTAGATTTGGAAGGATTCCTTTTGTATATTTGTTTGAAATGACCCCCTGCATTTTCCCCACATCACTAGTAAGTGGTAAGGGTTCAACACCGAAGTGAATATGTAGGCAAGTAAGGGTACCTTTCTCTTTCCTAGTCTCGCTACTAGTAAGAAGCATGGGCTCAACACCAAATACTATGAAGGGAAAATGTGTAACAATTTTGTTTTTTTTTTTGTCGTTTTGATTGATTTTTCCTTGTTTGTATATTATGTTTGTTTTGAATAGATATTTTTCCCCCAAATATGAGCCCCACGTGAGTAGTAGGATGCAAGGGATCGTCACCTTAGACTGAGATGGGTGGAGAAAATAATCAGGTAAATAATTTTAGTGCTTTATGTTAGAGAGAGAGAGAGAGAGAACATTTTTGGAAGGAGGACTTTCCATCGGTAAAGCTTCTGACAAGACCACCGGTAAAAATATCCAAAATGGTAGAAACCATAATAGGAATGAGATACACAATACCCCACAGGAACAAGATTAACTTACATCTGATAGGTGAAAAGTGTGAAAATATGATGATGAAATGATAATGATATTTGCTAATGGATGAAACAATTAAAATTATTTGCATAAATGGCCTCCTCAAGTCACGAGAGTACCGATCAATAAGAATTTTTGATATTTTTTCTCTTTTTTACTTTTTAATGTTTATGTTTTTTTATGGATTGGGGTTCAGTAACGGAATCATCATTTTGGAAGAGGTATTTCTTATGAAATTGAAATGGTCCCGATTTAATAGATTTGGGCGAGATAAGGTCCAAGTCAATGGATTGATAAAAATATTTTCAATAAACTTATGATTTGATTGGTCTTGATTTACAAGACTTGGGTAGACGAGGTCCAAGTCAATGAAGTAAATAGAAATATTTTCAATAAATCTATGATTTGATTGGTCCTAATTTATGAGACTTGGGCGAGACAAGGTCCAAGTCAACGATATGTGATTTGGATAAGTTTTTGATGATATTGAAAAACCTATGTGAGGATAGAGGTAATTTGTCGATGTGGAGAATATGTTGAAATTCATATTCTTCAATACCTTCATCAATGATTTCCAATGTATTAGATGGTTGGAGTTTTAAAATGTTCTTTGTGTCAATGCATTTTTCATCTATGAATAAATGATGTGAGGAGTAAAGGATTAATCTATAGATGGGAATTCAAAGCATATTTTAGGATTTATAGAGTAAATATTCAATATTTCTCCTTTGTCTATAAGCATTCATTGGAATTTATGATTAGTGATAAATGCTTCAATGTGTAAGAATTTAGTGTTTGGGATGTTAATATTCAGAAGGTTATGTGGACCAAATGACAAGATTAGATTTATTGACGATATACTTGCAATTAAAGCTTAAAATGGAGGTGTGCTTTGATGGGAATATGAACCTTGTGGAGTGGATGGGATACTTTATACCCTTTTCGACTTTTTACATTTGAGCATGAGATACTTTGTCCCCAATGTTGATAGTAAATTGTGTAAGAAATTTATTTTCCAATGTAGTAAAAGATTGCATAGAATGTGTGGGGAGGTCATTGAACCATTGTAAAGTAAATTCCTTGAGACTTATAAGGAAAATATTTGTAATTAATTTATCATTAGGTGCATAGTCAAAGCATGCTACATGTAATAATTTAAGGTGTTCTACAGGGTCAATCTTTCCATCATAAATAGGAATATTAGGAACAATGAAACCAAGATGCAAGGGATAAGAAGCCGGGGATAAGAAGCCACTTCAGGTGTAAGTGTATTATGAAGAAATTGATTAGAATCTATAGTATGAGAAGCAATGGTTGTGCCTTGTTGTAATTTTAATATTTTTTCTTATAAAGAATGAAAAAGGGTTTCAAGATCATGTGTGCTAGAAGAATAAACATGAGACCCACTATGAGTGCATGTAGGGGAAATTCTAGATGTAGGAATATGCATAAAGAAATTAGGTGTTGGCATATGTGGTGCCCTATAGATGTAGGTATTGTAGATGTGGGAATAAAAAATTCTCAATATTAGAGTTTGAAGTAGAATTAAGTTATTCCCAAGAAACATATAGGAGAATGTCATTATTACCGTATTTACTTGTAGGAAATGTGTAAGATTTTTTTCCTTATTTTTGGGAAGGTCATGAGATTGGTTATCGAAATTAATGTTAAAATCTTAACCTTGTACATGATCGGTTATAACAAAGTGAAAATAAAATCAGCAAATATATCGGTAGTAGAATAGGAGCCAATAGTAGGAACCATAATGTCACAATGTGTAGTGACATAAGAGGAATATTGTCTCAAACTAGTAGGAGAACAAGAGTCTTTAAGATTAAATAAATTATTATAGAAGAGTTGAGGATTAATCCCGATGTTATATAGAATGAAAAATACAACACCGATAATGAACAAGTAAAGCATACAAAAATGAATCCTAGGGAAGTTAGGGTTTGATCCTAAACAATTCGATGCAAGAATCAAGTTCACTAAATATTTATACCTTTTTAATATTAAATTAATATTAGATCGTTATGGAATACACAAAAAAACTAAAAAAGGAATGTAAGGTTAGAATACTAGGAGCTATTATGATTAATTAACTTCCAAAATTAATCATATAATATCATAATAACATATTGGTACTTACAACTAGTGTTTGAAATATGTTAGAATCTTGAAAACATGAGAGGAAAGATGTATTTAGCTACACAAAATGGTACAATAGAAATATGGGTGGAACAACTAAATAAACTAGAGTAATGGATTTGTAGATGCTTCATTCTAGAAAACGTGACTTGAAATCGCAGTGGTACAAAACCATACATGTCTCATTAAGAATGTTAATATGGTCTTGGAGTTTCGAGAGATGAGTCTTGCAACTTATTTTTCCCTTTAATGGTATGAAAATATGCTTCATTTTCAAACCATAAGTGTCACACAATCTTTAAACCCTATGAAATTATCTAAATGGAACTCAAATCCTAATAATGGGTGGAAGACCCTATCTATGACATAATCTATATAGATCGGGGTAGGGAATCACTCTAGGGGTCATCCTATTATATGTGTGTGTGTGTGTGTGTGTGTGTGTGTGTGTGTGTGTGTGTGGGGATCAGGGAAGGGGAACAAAGAATGAGGGGAATCTCTTCTTGTCATAGATCGAGGGCCCCCTCCAGAGAGTTTGGGCCCATATCTCATTTATAAGAAGGTTAGCGGTTGGGTTGAAGTGTAATCCATGCACTACCTACATCAAAACTATTTTGAAGAATCCTTAAACCACATACGCTTATCCACATAACATACTATATATAGATGAATGTATCTAGTTTACATCTTGAATCACTTTAAACATGCTTGAGATGGTTGTGCTCTTGCTAAGACATTGAGTAGGGCTCTTTGAGTGCTTAGAAATGAGGGAAGAGAAATTCCTTGACTTGGTTGAGTGATTTATAATTGTATCGTAGCTACCTTAATGGATGTACATTATCTTTGGGAAGATTTATAGACCCTTGGGTTCCTTTTGATTATATTTTTAATGAGTGTACTAAGTGGATTGCTATATGCTTTCTAGGTGATAAATGAGGTGATATAAACCTGCTTATATAGGGATCCAAAGGTAATTTTCATGTTAAGTATGACCCAAGAAAGTTAATAGACCGAACAAATATGGTACAATTGATAATAAATTTAGAAGATGTGTCACCAAGATTGTATAGGTTGGCCAGACCGGAATCTACATCCTAACCTTGTATGGTTTTGGAAAGGGATATCGTGGATGAAATATAGAAATTGCATCATGATAGGAAGATATTATACATTGATTAAATGTATTAATATTTAGAATTTTTCAACACATTATTGTGTAGAAATAAGAAAGTTAGAAGAGAGATAAAAAATTCTACAAGTAGGGATAGGAAGAGAGTATATGTCTTATCCAAGAAGCATAGTCATAACCAACAATGTCAAAAATATGAATTTCCAAATTTGAGAGTCTATACATGGTGTAACTTATTTATAAAATTAGATCTATGATCAATATATCATCAAATAATAATTCTTGATGAAGATATTTGTAAAACAACATTTATGAGACATGAGGACCATTATGAGTTTATAATAATGATTTTTGGCCTTACAAATACACCCTATACATTCTACAATTTTATGAACTCAATATTTAGGCCATTTCTCTTAAAACTTGTCTCGATATTCTTTGATGATATCTTAATCTACAACAAGACATGGGAGGAACACTTTTATCATGTTAATAAAGTATTAGAATATGTTAAACAACAACATGTTTACGCTAAGCCATCTAAGTGATCTTTTGGAGTCATGGATGTAGAATACTTAGGTCATGGTGTTTCTCATCAAGGTGTAGAAATGGATCCTCATAATATTTAGGCCATGGTGGACTAGAAGATACCTAAAATTCTAAAAAATCTTAGGGATTCTTAGGGATTAGAGGTTACTATCACAAATTTGTGAATAACTATAGAATAATTTAAATACCAACCACAACCTTATTAAAGAAAGAATCATTTCATTGGAATTAGGAAGTAACCCAAGCATTTGAGACATTGAATATGTAATGCCCCGCTTGGGACACTGGAAAAACACTCTGAAATTCTCTAAAGAAAATGGGTAGTAATTTTTGTTTTTATTTTTGTTGAGAGTCTAATTAATAATAATACATTTGCCTAACCTTCTCCCTTAAAGATTATTTTAAGTTAATTTATATTTTTACTCAAAATTAAATAAATCATTAACCCAAGGTAATTTAATTACTTATTTCCATTAAGCTCACTAGGGTTACAAATTTTAAGTCTATACCTCTTTTAATTTAATTAGAGTTTCCCCTTTTTATAAAGTTGCCCACATCCCTCTATAATTTATCTCCCAATCCCATAAAGTGCACATAACTTAAAATATGTAGGGTTGATTTTGGGCCCTTGGATCAAATCTAATCTTGACCCTTGATTTCGAATTTACCCTAAAGGTGCCCTAAACTTCTCTATGTTCTTTTCCTCTCTATTTTCTCTTCTCATTTTGTTTTGTCTTGTCTTTTGCAGGTGCAGGTTAAGGAGCTATGGGGAGAAGGATTCATGGAGTACTTGGAGAAAAGAAATACCATTATCATCCATTATCGAATATTATTATGTTGTTTTTTTATAGAGATTTCTACCAGATGCATTCTCTGGTTGGGTATGTTGAAATACCCCAATTTTTTTACTTTATTTTTTTAAGACAATTATGTTTGAAGCCCATATATATATATATATACACACGTTATTAAAAATATGAATGGAATAAATAAATAAAAACCACAGAGTTTTGGTTGTATGGAGGGTAGCAGCTTTGGAGGGAGAGGGTTTAGAGTTTTCACGCATGTGTGGGGGAGGGAAGGACCTATGTGGAGGATGGGAGTAACGGTGGAGAGGGGAGTGGGTAGGATGTGTGGGAGGAGGGCATCTAGGGCTGCACACGAGTTGGAGATCGTGGTCTGCAGCATGGAAAGAAGGAGGGGGAATCGACAAATGCGGTGGGCGCAGTGTGTGGGGATAGCGACGGTAGTAGGGGATGCGCGAGGGAGTGGGGAGGGGTTTCGCCCTCCCTAACTCCTTTCTTTTTTTTGTTTATTTTATTTTATTTTTTTGTTATTATATCATATATATATTTATATGTATAAATATATATCTAGTATAATATTTTTTAGATATTGTAATATATATATATATATATATATATTTTATTTTATTTTCTTTAAAAACCTATCTTAATATAATTACATATATTAATGAAATAAGAAATATGTATACAATTAGACTAATACCTGAATTATTATGTATCTTGGTAAATTTTAACATAGTCCCAATAGTATAAGACAATCACCATTATCCATACTTTAAAACATACTTTATTTTATTAAATTTCAGTTTATATATCATTTCTTTTCATACAAGTTCAAGAGGTTATCCCAAGTTATACATAAAGGAAGTGATTGGACAATGTTGTAAGGTATAAAACTCACTATTCTCACCTAATTTATTCATTTCATTTTGACAATAAGGAAAGAGAGAGAACTAGTTTCATTCCATTCACTAAACTTTCAAAAGCAATTCAAAAAGAGATGCATTTCAAGAATGATGTTTTAATTTACATTTAGTCATGTTATAACATTTTACAAGAAGGAAACATATATCAAAATTACAATATTTCCATAGATCAAATTCCCTTCAAAATGGAGTTACAACAAATTCGTATTTAAAGAAATCAACTAATTCAATAATTCATTTCCAATAATCTACTTTCCCTCAAAATGGAGTTTTCAATCATTACATAGTCAAGTAATTAAATCTCTTACAAGGTTTATTTTCCAATGGCTTAAGCACACTAATCCAACATGTTTACAAATTTATGTGAAATACTCAATAAACCTTATTACAATCCTCTTTGCAAGATTGAAGAGAGAGATTGCTCAAGCAATCATTACTCACGTTTACAAATAATGCTAAATATAAAGAGGAGAATTTTACAAGGACATGAAGACTTCCACATAGCCATACTCTTCAAGATACATTGAGAATGATGTCCATAAAATAAGAAGGGGACAATGGGAACCAAGATGACAAGAAAAATCCAACTATCTCCAACACTTGAGCTCCAACTTTCGAATGCTTTAAGGAACCAACACAAGGAGAAATAAGAGCTTGTTTAACCACCCAACCTTTAGGCATCATTACATGTCTTTCCAAGGTTGGAAGACATGCTAGCCTCCCCCAAGCCCATGGGAAAGAGGACTAGCTTCCACAACTTTGCACAAGATTTAGGGAGAAAACCAACATTACATTCACATAAAGACAAGACAAATATTAAGACAAACACCAATTTTGCAAAGATGGAAATGAGGAGAAACCATGTTCTACCTCTAAAATGGGGAAGAGAAGAAAGAGATCTCCAAGTGCCAAAAGTGTAGCCAACATTGGTTGCACATAAACAATGATCTCCACAACCTCCTTATTCCTCCAAAGTCATCAAACCCTCCTTATTTCTCCATCCATTCACCAAAATCCTTCTTGGGAGGATTTTCAAACCCAAAAGGGTTTCCTCTCCAAGAATGGGGAAGGGGGTTCAAACCATATGAACCACCTTCCCCACCTCAAACCATTTGAGGGGAGTAACAAAAATCCTACATGGCTTTCCCATCAAGCCATGAGGATTGAGAGGGAAAAATCCCTCTCTCTTCCCCCACAAACTCCAAAAATCCATCATGTCATATGATGGATGGAGAAAAAATAAACAACAAATAAAATCAACTAAGTAGCAACACACATTTTAAACAAACAAGACTAATATCTAACATGATATAAAACACAAAAATGAGCTCAAGGAGCCTACCTCCAAAAGCTCTCCAACTTCTAACTTTTCCACTTCTTTATCCAAGCAAGCTCTAGCTCCAAAATCCACAAGCCTCCAAGCAAAAGCTCCAAAAAAGTTCTCTTTTTCCCCATGAAGGAGAATTTGAAGAGGAGCCAACAAAAATCCTCAAAAATGAGGGGGTGACATGTGTCACCCCTCTCTTCCCTCAAGGTCAAAGATTCTCAAAATAAAAGAGAGAAAGGATAAAATATCTTTTAACCCTCTTCTCCCAAATTACCCAAAATGAACAACAAAACAAACTTGTGCAACTTTTAACAAAGCACACATACCCATCCACCTTACATGGATGTGACCAAAGGGAGGAAAAATGGGAGGGAAACTCCCTCTATGCCTTGGAATTAAGCCCCCTACCTATTAGGTAGGGTCCAAGGGCCCATTTTCATGCTAAGTGAACTCCCAAACTAAAAAGGGGTCACTTAAAATGCCTAAAATAGCCCAATTTCGGGTTTGGCACATTTGGGCACAAGTGTAGAGGGTGTGGGGCCCACCCAAGGGTTCACATGTGACCCTAATCCCCTCTAATTAAATACATCATTAATCAAACTCAAAACTTAATGCAAGTGGGGGCCATTAAGTCCCCAAATCAAGTTTACAAGGAAACTAAACATCCTAAACAAGATTAATATTACATGACATTCTACAAGTATAAATGAGGGTCACTCATGGTGCCTAAAATAATGAAATCTAATACTAAGGCCTCATATAATAAACACGGTTAGGACTTAGCCTCGTGGGCTGCTTGTGTAAAATTGTGTAGCTGGCATGAATCCCACATTCTTCTCGTGACATGTCACCAAACACTCATTGCACACATTAAACACACATGTCTAATAAAATGTGAATCAACTACTCAATAAGAAATCAATGAATTCTATGCTAGCATATCATCATTCTAGAATCAAAAATGTGATAACATGCATAATTATACACAATTCACCATGAGTTAGACATAACGATAAAGTGACATACATCCATAGAATCCAAACATACAACTAACTGAGTATCCATCAATATAATTTTTTTTTATTAAGGGCAAATAGTTTTGAAGGGACTATACCCTGTGTACAAAAGGGCTCAAAAGCCAGATAATAAACATGAGAAAAGCAGCCCAGAGAAGGGCAAAACAGTCAACTAAGAAAGGCTCAGCAGCCAGATATTACAATAAAGGTGAAGAGTGGATCTAAACGTATAGAGATCCAGAGCAAAGGAGACAAGTTCAAAAAGAAACCAAAAGAGAAACAGAATACAGAGCTCCGTCAAAAAATAGCTCTAGAACCACCCGATGACAGCCAGATCACAGCCAAAAATAGCAGCACATCAGCCCGTTACTTGAGGGCTCTGTCAATCTTGGCCTTGATGGCCTGCAGTGACATGAAAAAGGCAATGGTTGTGGCCTGAGAGGGGTCCTTCATGTCTGCTTGGGAGATTGCAATGTCCCTATTTTCTTTAGGGCCCCATATATCTTCATTGATTCCACTTAAGCTGCAAACACTGTGGACGTGTTGTTCAATGAAGTTATAGATGCTTTTTAGGGCAGACAAAATACAGTCATTGCGGCTTTTGGCATTCCCCAATCTGCCATCAAGGGACTGCAGCTTCTTGAAGACTTCATCAATGACCCCCTCTTCCTCCTCACCTTGCAGGATCCTTTTACCTTTGGCTTTCTCCATGTTCTTAAGAGCCCCTTTGAGCTCTTGAATCTCCTTCTCCAATCTGTCAACCTTCTCCAGCAAATCCTCCTCCTTGGGCTTCTCCACAGGCATGCTGATATGCAGGAGGCTTTCAACAGTTCTAAGTCCTTGTGGCTCCTAAGGACACGTTGGGAGGCAGGGATTCTAGTTTTTAGGCTCTTGCTTTTCTTGCTGGAGCCCACATCATCATGCTTTCTTTTTGGCAGGGGTGGAGTGGGAGCAGTATGGGTAGGTGGGGGTGTGGAGGAGGGAGGTGGGATGGGGTTCATGGGAGGGAAACTAGAAAAGTGGCGGTGAATGAGGAGTATAAGGCCCTGGTGCAGGGGGATAGCCCTAGAGTGATTTTACACCTCCCTTATAGACTTCTCCAGGGATTTGATCAGATAATGAGGAAAACTAATAATGTTATTTCTATGAAAATGATTCAGAAAAATCAGATGCTTGTGTGGGATAGTCACATATCTTCCTTCTAAGGTAACATACCTTACCACCATTTTGGCAAGTTCATCAAAAGGTGCAGGGATCGACTCCACCTTGAGGCCAGTAGTTACAAACTCAAGGTTCTCTCCCTCTTCCAGAAATTTCTTGGTTTCAACCTCCCTGTCAACTTTCTTGTTGAAAAATTTTGCACCTTCCAAGCTGAGACCAGTGACCTGAGCTATGAGCTCTTCTATAATTTCCATTTTCATGTTACTGTACTTGACAATTCTGTTCTTCCAACCCTTGGTGAATTTGATGGAGACGTCTTGATCGAAGCCTTGAATCCTCTCAATGAAATTCGACAGGCCCCCGATTTGTAGGTACTCCCAAAGCTCCGTGTTCTCTTTCCACTCAGGGTTGTGGGTCGGCTCGGTCTTGCATGGCGGACCCCCCATGTTTACTCTGTTACTATTCCTATTTTTAACGGTAAAAAAACTTGCAATGTGCGGGACAGGCCAAGCGGTGCTTTTGGTTTTTGAATATGTTCCTCCCATGAAAGTCGGCTTAATAATAATGTAGCGTTTGTTATTATTGCCCTTCTCCCCCGCTTTCCTCCCATGCCAAGAAATGATGGCAATCCAGTCCGCACACATCGCAGAAATCATCCAAATCTTTTGTGATGTCATCATCATGTACTTGGGGATCCGCTCATTAGCATCCATAAAACAGCCGTTATTCATAATTTTCACAAATGCCCGAAGATCAATGATGATGGCTTTATTGACATGTGCGCGTAACGTCCCCGCCAATCCAAGTTTGAAAGGAATTAGTCACTCCTAAGTTAGCCAAGCCGTAGGCAACCCCCGTTTCCTTCCCGATAAGTATGGGTAATCCATCAATATAGTTACGGTTAAAAAATCATATTAGTTAGTATTTGTGACATCATAAGATAAGGTGTCAACACAGTAATCAAGCTAAATTGGCGCTATACGCCTAAATCTCCATACATGTCTAATAAGGTCAAATATCCTAATATAATGTCCAAAATATATCAAATCCCTGCCAAAACATGTCTATGATTAAAAGGGACAACAAATAATTGATGTTATAAAAATGTGGGCACTACAGAATAAGGCCATGTGTACCACTTCAGTTTTGGCTACACTATATTTCTCCAAAACCTTCATTATAAAAATGTGATGCTTCAAGGTGTGGTTTAGGTGTAATGCTCATGTAAGAGGGCTGCCCCATTTTATTTTAGATTCATCAAATCAAAGGTAATAACCTATTAAAACCAACTTATGATAAGGAAATGATGGATATTCTTCATACATTCAAACAATGGATACTATATCGCATAGGTTATCACTTTAAGATCAATACATATCATGATAGTTTGAAATACTTCTTAGAGCAACAAATATCATTTGAAGAACAAAAATAATGGGTCACAAAGGTGTTGGGTTATTAATTTGAGATGATTTACAAGAAAGGAAAGGAAAATTCGGTATTCCATGCACTATTCAAGAGATATGAATCCACAAAAGCATTATTATATGTCATGTCCATATTACAGGTAGATTGGGTTGTTAAAGAAAGATTAAAATGGAAGAATGACATAGAAACCCATAGTCTCATTTAGAATCTCCAACATGATATGATAGTTTTAGAAAACATTATATGGAAGGGGATGCATTATGGTAGAAGGATTGATTGTACTTATGCAAGAACTCTACACATGAAATTCGGTTCTCTTAAAGCTCCATGCTTCTCCAATGGATGGCCTTTCTATGTTCCCAAAAATTTATCATAGAATCAACAAATATTTATTTTGGGAAGGGTTAAAAGGGGATGTCCAATTTTTTTTTGTAGAATGTTTGTTGTGTCAATGTAACAAGGAGAAACTATTAAGAATTTAGGTCTTCTGTAACATCTATCTACTCCTAGTGAGTGTTGCAAAGGTTTTCATAGATTTCATCACAAGATTACCAAAATATGAGGGAAAATGTGTAAATATAGTGGTTTTTGACATAATCACCAAATATACTCTCTTTTGTGCCTTATCACATCCATTTACAATGAGTAAAACAGAAAATATGTTATGGATACCATTAAGAAACTATTTAGTATACATAAGATTATAGTTAGTGATTATGAGCCTATACTTATAAAAAAAAATTAAACTAAATTATTCTCTTTTTTGCTACTCATTCGGATCATATTTCATCATATCATCCCCAATATGATGGAAAAACTAAGGTATTAAACAAATGTTTTGATGGGTATCTTTAATGATTTTCTTTATATAAGTAGGAGAGATGGGTTCGAGTGGCTACTACTTGCAGATGGTGGTATAACACTTCATTTCATACCTCATCCAAAATGTATCTATTATTAGCATTGTATAGCTACCATCTACCATCCCTAAACTCCAACTTTAGGGTAAATATTAAAGTGAGATTAGTTGAAGAGAATAATTAACACCAACACGAGGTACTCTCTAGCCATAAGGAGAATTTGGAAATGTTATAAAACTACATGAGGCAGCAAGTTGATTAACACCATAGTTAGAAAATATTTGAATTGAATAATTTTTTTATGATGTTATAATCATATAAGAAACCATATTTTAAATAAAAAAGAAGTATAAAAATATTTCACCTAAATACTACTACCATTATTAAGTGTTGCTAAAAATTGGTAGTGTGGCATATAAATTGGGGCTTCCTTAGTCAACTAAAATACATCCATTTATCCATGTTTCTTACTTCAATAAGTTAGTTATATATATATTTTTTTTCAATTATTTTTATCTAAGCCTAATGAGAAGGGATGCATCATTTTGGAGCCTAATGGAATCTTGTAAACATGTACTAGGAAGTTGAGGACATGGGTCATTATCAAGTATTTGATTAAGTGGAAGAATTTAGCCATTTAAGATGCAACATGGGAAGATGAAGCATTCTAGTAGTAACATCCAAAGATAACTAACATTGAGGAAAATGTTGCTTTGAATGGGAGGGGCATGTTACACCCTTAATCCTAGGTCATATATTAGGATATGTATGGCCAAATTATGGCTAACATAATCTCTTATAATGTCATATCACATTTATTTATGCTTTCACATGCTTAGTAGGTCCTCCTTGGTGCTTTTCATAGCATAATAGAGTATATATTTAGGATTTAAAAACTACTATATTTTTATAATATTAAGCACTTGAGTCTTATTTTATGGTTTGGAGGTTTGCCCCTCAAAGTGGCTAATTAATTTTACTTGCATATTTTGATAATTTATCTATAGTTTGGTGTCACTTGGTTTTCTATTGTTGCTGATATTTAGATCTATCTAAGTGAATTCATTACACACTTTTAGATAGGAAGACAATAATGATCACAACCCATGATCTGTGCATATTCTAAATTTGGCCAATGACACAATATGAAGTCAACCTAAACTAAGTTATCTCTCAAACCAAAATTATACTATCAATTGCTTTATCGATATATTATGCTTGTAATGCTTTAATTTCCATTATACACATACAATATATCTGATATAAATTTTTCATTTCCTATAACATTCTTTATTCCTAATTAATTTTTTAAAATAATTATTTAATTAATTTATGGTTAAGGTAGGAATGAATATAAATGGTGGTATACAAACCAATGCTCTCTCATTTGGATTTTTTAGAGATTGTCATGGAGTTATTTTCTTGAAATGGTGAAAATTGTCTAAAGATAACACTATTGATCATAACAAAATGGCATGGGTCATACCAAACCCTATTATAGGGAGAAATATTGATGAAAAAATATCCAATTCTTAGATAAAGAGGTGTACAAATTAATCATTTATTTCTACCTCATCATCAATCTAAGGTAACCCTTTGCACACTAGTTAAGAATATGTTTCTCATGTAAATAAAAACCTAATATCTAATTATGTAGGTTATAGGTTGGTCTAAAATGAAATAATATTCTAATTGTATGCCCTCCTTTTGAGGCAAGGAAAGTTCTTCCATATCATTTGTATTAAAACAAAATCATCATAAGAATCATGTGTAACATGTATAAAGTAAATAAATTATTGTAATCATCATGTAAAACATATGTAAACACATGTGTAGGATACGTAAACATACAAAGATATCATCATGTAAGAACAATATGTAACATGTATTTAAATATGTAACTTCTTAGAAAATATTTTTTTCAAGGCATAATAGGAATGTAATATATGTATATATATATTTAAAATATTTCTTAATAAAATATCAATGGAGAAGAGGAAAAATGATATGCCCCATTGTAATAAGAAAAAATATGGGAACAAATGATATGCCCCATTCATAACAAGCATACCCCAAGTAGGGACAAATATAGCAACAAAAGACATAAACAATATATACACTTATAGATGTATGGTTATAATTTTGAAACTAGTGTTTAAAACTTATATATATATTGTGTGTGTGTAAATATGATTTAAAATCATAAATACAAAAATATTTAGTAAATCTATGGATCTTAGCAACATATAATGATCATATATGGAAAATATAATGTTATATAAGTTAAAGTAGAAGTTAGGGTGATGGTTTAGGAACATATTCACCCCAATATATGATCAAATGGTATGATAACATGATTATATACGGTGAGAAATTTGATCAAGATGTCGCAAAGCTTCATGATATCTCAAGGTCTAAAACTGAATGCATGGTAGAATTGATTTTAAAAAGGTCATAATAGTTTGGATATTTTTGCCATGGGAAAATGATTATACCATCCACTAATATGTTCTTTCTCATTTTTGTGTGTTGTTTTACCTACATTCGAAAGCCTTATTTTTGAATCCATATTCTTATAAAGATTTTTCAATACTCTGAGATATGGATTTTCCATTGCAAAAACCGTAACTCTCTTAAAGACATGAAAATTGGGTTCATCTAATTGGAAAAGACCAACCATACCCTACCCCAAGTGGCGTGATTGTATTATTTACTAATACTATAAAGAGGTATCAAACCTCACATAGTTTTACCTCCTGATGGATGTCTATGAATGTGTAATAAATTGTTTTTATGATATACTAATAAAGTTTTCGAACACTTGAAGTGATCTTTAGTGCAGGTTATAACATTTGATAATGATATAGGGTAGTAGTGTGAGATGTATTTAAACTTAATATCTTGTATGTGTGCTTCAAGTAGTGATATTGTAATGATATACTTTCACTTGGGTGATCTATGTTGGAATCACAATGGACTAAGGGGTGGGGGTGAATCAGTCCAAAAAAATCAACTCATGTACCATCACATACATTCATCATTTCATTCATCCTTTAATACCCATAATCATATGAGCACATTAGGCATGTATTAAGAATTCATAAGAACATGAAACAAATAATAAGACACATTGACACCAAATATAAGTGGGAAACCTTCAAGGGAAGAAAATTTATTTAAACTCTACTTATATTACACAAAGAAAAGAGATTTAATGAATCACCAACTTCACAAGGAGCACCAACCCCTAGTTTAGTAGGGAACCAACCCTAAAAGGAGCACCAACCCATAAGTTAGTGAAGAACCTACTCCAAAAGGAGGTTATAACCCCATAAGATGGTCAAGAACCAACTAAACCATCTGAATACAAATATCTCTCGAGTTTTTTTCACAATTGATGGAGATCACAATTTCAGCTCACACATACACCTTCAAACCCTCATTCCTTCAACTCTCTCTTTCTTCTTCTTCTTCTTAGAATTGTATTGGATTAAAAACCTTGCACACATGCTCTCTATCACTCCTAAACCCATCACACACTTATTTAGATATGAAATGATTCCCTAGCACCACCACTTATCTCTCACGCAACTTGTATTTTCCCCTCCAAGAGCACTAGTTCAAAAATGAACTCAAATCATCACTTTTATATGCTTTACAAATAAAAACATAAGAAATGTTATTCCAAATCCATTAGATATACCATTAAAATATAAACATATAACCACACACTTCTAAATATTCATCAAGTGGACCCATGTAGGTCGATCATGCCCGAATGCACCAAACTAGCACAAAATAAGCTCAAAATCACATCACCTAGATGAGAAAAAGACACAAACACAATAACCATTATTATTCAAGCTCTAAAATTAAATACACATGTAAAATATGACATAAAAAAACCATACATGGTTTAACATTTTCTTACACAATCAAATCTATCATAACTAGCTCAAGAAGGATCATATCCTTCTCAAAACAATTGTTTCTATGACCCTATCTTCATCTTTGGGCCTCAACACTACACAAAACCACCTTAAATATGGCATGTAAAAACTAATTGGAAATCCCATGACCTATATATCACATCCATGCATGTTATATCTCATGAAACATTCATATGTACAAACCACAATAAGTTTCCTCTTTGCCAAAAATGAACTCGCCAAAGTATGTTTAGATACACAACTGGTTTGCACACTTGCTTCCAATTTCAAGACCTATAAAGGAATTCAATAGGAACAAAATTAATCCATATTTTCTCTCTAACTTATAGAAAGAATCATAAAATCCAAAACATGCATTATCTACCTCAATATTTCATCCCGAGAAATTATGTCTTGAAAAAAACAAACATTCTTATTCACAAGATGAGTTGGATGGCCTATCAAATCTCATCATCATGAGAAAAAAATATACCACTGGGAATATATTTGAATACTATTTCTATAACATCTTACATTTTATTTTAAATCAAAGTGGAAGGCCTTCAACCAGTCCATCTCTCGAAACTACTCATTTATCCTTCTAAGACTCAAGAACTAACCTTTTGTTTAACTTGCTCCATCACCTCAAAAATCAATTCCAAGATTAATAAACTTTTTAAACACCATTATAAAAATTTATAAGCACTCAGTAACATTCAAAAAGCATAAATCACCCCAAACAATCATATTACCTCATAAAGTTACTCGAGACCCTACTTAGACCAAGCATCATCCATATTTGACCCTAAAATATAAGGTCATAACTTACCAATACCTTATCAAAAAAATTTTTAATATGTAATTAGATAGATATCTGAACTAGGATCACATTACAACTTGAATCAAATCTTAACTTCACATGTAGCTCTTGTAATTCCACTTTTACCGAAGCCACTCCAAATTGCCCCAAAACCAGTCCTCATAAATAGGGAACACTTTTCCATTTAGGGCCTCAACATAATATGAAACTATAATGGAAATATATAAAAACTATAGGGTTCAAATAATGTCAATTTATTTCTTACCTTCTTTGGGAAACTTCTTCACAAATTGAACATCTTCAAAAATAAGTATTTTTTGGTGGGGCCCACATATATTCACATGTTATAATTTACCTTTATGGAAATATGGAGGATTCCTATACAACCTCCAATAATAAATTTTGAAAAAACAATCAAGATAGGATCAGTATACTTTATTTTCTCCAAGTTGTTTTTAGGTAGGGTTTAGGTAGGGTTTCAAAGTAACTTATCTTCTTAACAATCGTTCATAATAACTAGATGATCATACCACCTCATTATTTTTTTCAAACCTTCATAACTGACCTAAAACAATATTCCAAATATCTTAGGCTCCCATGCAAAGGATACAATCAACAAAGAGCATCAAAAGGTTCATTTTTGCTTCAAAAACACACTCTAGAATACCCGATTTCACCAAAAATGACATATCTTCAAAATTATTCTTTAGAATGACCTAAAACTTATCATGAAGCATCATGAAAACATCCTATAACTTTCCATACTCACCATATATCTCAAATAGATCTGAAAATATCCAACCAATCTCATTTATATGTGCTTACTTAGCTTGTTTCCACCTTCTTGCTTCCCAAAGACCTTATACATACACTATACCTCTGAATTATGACCTGAAACTCATCATACACCTATTACATCATGTCAAAAAACCTTTACCATGCTTGGATAAGACTGATATTCTCCAAATCTCATGCCTTTATATCATTCACATACTCCAGGGCTAGAAATAGACTTGGAATGACCTGACTCAACCATAACACCTCATGAAAATTTTTATACACCTATAACACACCTCTAGGACCATGTATTACATCATGACAAAATTAAACCCACTTAAGAGAGCTCACATCATAACTATGCAATCTAGAACCATGCCAAGACAACATGACAATTCGCCAAATCTTGACACTACCAATCAACCATCATGTTTGACACTTGACCAACACCTCATAAAGAGACATGTGACATCATAACATCCTTTTTCATCAATGTAATTTACATCAATGACAATACTAACACATAATGGCCAACAATCTCACCCTTTTTCATTGATGAAAACCACCTTCAGAAACATTAATGACAACCTCAAGATAAAACACACCTAATTGAATCTTTTCCATGTTTCTGATGCTTCTCTCACCCTTTGACATCTATGAAAAGGGCTAAAAATATGAATAGACATCGAAAAATTACAACACACACCAAGACACAATGAAAACAATACACAAGCTAACTTACTTGCTGAAGTAGCTCCCCCTTGTATTGCAATTTCTCTTTTCTCGACCTCAATAACAACATATGAAGATCCACTATAAATAGGAATAATAGAGGAAAAAAATTCAATTATGATGGCAAGCTCCAAATTTTGTGACCAACTAAACCCTATCCATACTTGTGAGGTTCTTAGGAGTGAAGATGGGTTCCTAGACAATGGCAATAAGAGGAAAAGAGCAGGGAAAAATATTATCGGGCTTGGTTTTACGTCCAATTACTGAAGAAGGCATTTAGGGACAAGAACAACTTGTATAAAGGGAGTAAATTCCCTCTATTAAATGGATAGGCTCCTCACTGGAAGGCTTCATAGTATTTCATATGCACTTTGAGGGGTTTTACCCTTTGCATCCAACTCCCTCACCATGCTTTGGGTAAGGGTCTCAAAATGGTTTTGGCGCCAACATTGGGCTACAGGGTGGATTTCATAAACTTAATTTTTGCAAGAAGTGTGTTGAATGATGAATCCCTTCTCATCTCTTATGGGATTGGTAGAGATTCAATGATTTCAATGACCAATCAATTTTTTTGTGGAGCCAAGATGATACATCCTTACCCCTTCGATGGTCTCTTTTTAAAAATTTCACTTATGCTTCAGCTCCTCCTCCCCCTACCTACATTGTGGAGCAATCATCTGATTCCCCTTCCTGGAGATTTTCAAAGATGATGCTTTTGGATTTAGGAAAAACCTAGAAAATAAATCTCTCATTTGTAGGTTTAATGGATTTTGGCCAATGACTAATGCTTTGATCTAGTGGATTCATTCCTTGTGGATGGAAAATTGTGAGTATTTCTTTTATGCTAGGGGTTTCTTTGTAGTATACTTTTATGATTTGGAGGACTATCAAAGGATCATTGATGAAGGACCTTGGTTTTGGGGCATGGTGGGGTTGTTCACTACCCCATGGTTTCCACAATTTGACCTAAACTCCTTCTCCATCTCACATGTACCTGTTTGGGTCAAATTGCCAAACCTTCCTCTCCATTTTTTCCTGAACTTGGAAGATATTGACAATAACCTAGGAAGGTTCATCAAACAAGATGACAAGAGGTTACACAGTGGGTTGTTTACTTTTGTTGGGATCTGTGTTGAAGTGGATCTTAGTAAAGGACTTCCAGATAAAATGACTCTTAAGATGGGAGATGTAATTCACATCCAAAATCTCAACTATGAAAGCACATATTTTTGATGTAGAAATTGTAGGTCTCCGGTCACCTTCAAGCTACCTACCCTCAACGAAATTCAAAGCTCCACGAGAAAAAATGATCCACCCCCAAAGGTGGAGCCCTCCAAATCTCAAAGATGAATTAGAATCAAAATCGATGATTAGGAATTTGAAGTTACTCTACAATCGACGGATGCTCCGACCTCTGCGCTACTCCAACTACTATTTCTGAATGTACTGAGGTAGGAAAACCCTTGGCTCATCCCCCCTTAGAGAAACCAAATTTAGGAATAAAGAGGCCTCATGAATCTGATCACTCTGATTCGGATAAGGAGGGTCCCCTTTCTCCAAACAAGGAGTTATGAATTTTCACCCCCTGAATTTATAAGTTTCCAATCCTCTTAGCTTGGAGGACCACTCTCATGGAAACCGACGCTTAATGCGTACGGAAAAGGGAAATAAGATAAATGATTATCTGTATTTTCCTCGTTATAGTCACTTCACTTGGGGTTGCATGCTTTGATGATTCCTCTTATTTTTCTTATAATTGTTGGGGCTGCTTTTGGCTCCCTCTTCACTTTCTCCTTCTTGCTACAATTATGCTACAGTCTCTCCTTTTCCTTTGTTGTACTCTTTTGTTACTTGATGTGTTAGTTGTTTCTCTTCTTGGTTCTAGTTGATGGCACTTTCTTTCTTTCACTTTCTTGTTTGGACCTTTTGGGTCTTTTTTCCTCTTTCCTTTGGGATTATCTTCTATATTGTTTCATGGTTTTATCTTTCCTTTTGGGCCTATTAAACTAGGACGTGGGTTCTTTCAAAACCCTCAACATTTTACAATTTCCAAAAACAAATGAAGATCCAATGGACTGTTATGAACCTTAGCAAAGCTCCCCTAAAAATATTGTCTTCATTTTGTCCTTCCTTCATGTTTGGCATCACTTCCTTGGACTGTACCATGTAAGGAACCAATAAATTTTTCCTCCAAGCTTATCATAGCGACATTTAAGACCAATGTATCTAATCCTCATCTTCAATGAAAAATGGTCAACTTCTCCAAATTCTAGAGCCCCATATACACCATGAACCAAATTCTTATGACTCCTATAGGTTTGTACCATTCACCTCTAACCATAAGTGCAAAAACAAGATTCATACCTTTCATACATGCCTTGAAGATGACTCTACTTATTCAATACTATCCATGAAGAAAATTCTCTGTGTTCTCACCTTATTTCATCATGAAACACTTATTAGATATTTGGAAAGCTACCCTTTATGAAATTCCTATTATGAACCTAGAAATCATCATTTTTTTCTAGAAACACATCTTACTTACATTAATTGAGGTCAAAAATTCTACCCGTGCTTTGTTAGGATATCACAATCATGTAGCATACTATTTTGATGTATAATGACCTTCCGAGCCTATAACACTTTATACTCATCCTTGAATCATTGTATCTACTTCATGAATGAACTCGGACACTTACCTTATAAAACTCATACTTTGATCAGCCTTCTTAGAAACACAGACCTTATTCTTTGTAGATCACCTAGAATATTTGTATCAAATCCAAAATTCATCTCCCCCTCCTTATTAGGATATATCATACATATACCTTGATATTTTTATTTCACAATCCACGCCTTCAAACCATGAAGGCACACTACTTTGAACTCTCAATATCTTCAAACTTTGTTTCATACTTAAGACTATACTCAATAGTCAAACTTGTCACTAATCATACTACATCTTTACACATATTGAACACATTCTTGGAGAACTTATACCACTTTGTATAAGATCATTTTACTCTTGTTGTATACCTTAGAGTTATTCTAACCTCTCTGTTACAAACTAGATGACTTTTACCCTTGATTTTGATGAACATTTCTTAATCTCTCATGTTTGTGACCAATATTTTATCACACCCTTTAGGTCAACCTAGTGGAATCAAACATGAGAAATCATACCTCTTTTTTAGACAACTTTGTAGTTTACCCCTACCACACTCTATCTCATAACTCTTGACACACATAAAGATGACTCCTTAAACTTATATTGAAGAGTTCAATGTGTATATACCTTATATTTTTACCAAATTTTATCTTTTGATAGTGATATTGACAACCTATGAACACCTTAGCTTGTATACCTATAGAAATCCATTCTTTACCTTGAAGTTTGATTGACCTTAAGAGACAAGTCAAAGATTCTTCTAACCTTAATCAAGCCAAAACTCACATTTTAATCTTGAGTATCTCTCGTAACTCATCTTAACATACCTTATGCTTGATTCACTTATAACTAGACACCATGGGGACAGAGACATGGTTTTAGATTTGAACCAAATTCTTAGAGAGAGAAAATTACCTTCTTAAGACACATACCTCAACATTCTAGGAGCTCATATCATGTCATTCATTCTGAAATCAATCTCAAAACTAATTCAGGATTGTTCTACCTCTCTTCTACTTTTCATGCATTTTTCTTGACCTCTAGACATCTTATATTCACAAATATCTTGTTATAGACTTGTGGATGTAACATTTCATTCACTTGTCATAGATTTTTCTTACTCACAAGGTTTCTGATACAAATTAGATGCTCTACCTTCTTTATATACTAGGTCTTGTGATAATGTCTCATGAACCTTAGTTGAAAGTGTCAAAAACAAGACAAGCACCACTCCACATTTCCTTGACTATGCATTGGCCCTATTTTTTATCATTTGACTTTTTCTCATAGTATATAGTCTCATAAAACTTTACACACTACTTGATTGACTATCTATAGGATTTAGTATGGTTACCCCACTTTATACAAGTCCTGTGAGGCATAAAAACTATATATCACCAGATACTCTAACAAAATTTGAAACTTCTCATAATGTCGACCATCCTCATATAGTGTCACAAGTCCTCTACCATCAACAAGACATTAAGACCAACTTCCAAGAATCCAAAATTCATAATTTTCTATAGTGACAACACTCCTTATCACTTATCACTTTATAAACTTTTTGTACAAGCCTCAATATGCAAATTATTGTGTAGTCCACATTATCTTCCCTTGATTTTGAACAAGACACTTTTCACCATCTTGTAATTTCTTAAGGATCATACAATTTCAGACTATACCTTCTTTCCTTCATCATAGGCTCATGATAGATGCATCAACAAACCTAAGGAATCTATTCTTAGATTTATTGAAACCAAACTCAAACTTAAAAATGCATACAACATCTTGCAATGATCGATAATGTCATGCTTTTACCAACTACATTAACTCTTCAATACAGACTGAATATCACTTAAACACTTGCTCCACTATACCATGACACATTATAGATCCTAAAACACTACCTCATACTATAACTCATTACCTCAATATGATGAGATTTATCGTAGGATCCAAATAATTATATACAATATTTATAACCATGTTTCATATTCACTTATACTATGCATCCTTAGCATTTTCACTTTATACAACCTTCTTGAACCAAACATCTAGATGAATTTTCTTCACAGTCTTTATACCCTACTACTTGGCTTCCAAAATGGTTACTTTGGATTCATTGATGGATAAGATACCTCTTCACATACTTAGACACCCATTAGATAATCTTGAAGAAAAATATAGTCCTTGGAGCTTCAAACAAATCTTGAGACCTCACACCATCAACCTTACCCATTTTGAGAATAAAAAACACCTTAAGCATCCTTGACATTTACTCACTGACTTGGGACATAATGGAATCAATCAATCAAGACTTGAGGATAAGCTTTAGACAAGATGGCGTTATTTCATTTTGACTTTCAAGTTATAGACCTCGGACCTTAGAAGAACTAGAACACTTTGACCAAGAGGACTAATAATATTTTGAAGATAACACAAAATAAGATCCTTTCATGACTACTATGACAATCACATATATTTATCGTGATCAAAAGATATACCTCAACACCCTGAAAAACCTAGTAAAGACTCTTTTTTATCTTAACCTCATCTTCAAAATTCCTTTCAATAAATCAAGGTTTTGACATATCCTTAGCCCCTAGAGACCAATATATTTACACACATGAAAATAAACATAGAACCATGACCTTACATACCTACTCTTAGACTAATGAAAATAGAGACTTTGAAAAGAAACCTCTAAAGACACACACAAACTCACATTAGATAACAACATGATATATGTGAACAACACACTGAGACACCTATGAATAATAAGGACACAAAAACTACAAGGATAAGTAACTTATAATACCTTATTAGTCTTGAAGAATCCCAAAATCCTATTCTTCTCAATTTTTCATGTACAAGAGAATGAAAGGATGTTAAACACATATGCTTTTCTTAAACCTTTGATTTAGGCTTCTTGATCTCACTTGCATGGATAAGCTTTTTTTTTTCATCCTTGACCATTTTTTTCTTTCAACTTGATTGAATCTAAATCTTCTTTGAATGATTTAGGCATCCATACTTCCTTGATTTTTGGAGCTTCAAACTTGTTCACTTACCTTAATGATTCAAGAGAGGAAAACCTTGCAATATGGACCTTGAAATGACACTTGTGGAAAATAACCTCTTGTATATCTCTTAACTGATGACATTTGTGATCTTTTCATTACTCTAAGGGTACACACAACTAAAAAAATTTCCTAAAATCCCTTGCTCTATGACCAAAACCATTACAAGCATAACAATAACCATGAATTTTTCATACCTCATTACATTTGGTTGTCTAATGAGATTATGCATTGAGTAGACCTCCTTGGTATGAATACCTTCTTTTTCACTTCTATTGGAACTAGAGCCAACTTCTTGATCCACAAGATTCGACCTCTCATCTTCTTTAACCTTTAGGGTTTGAATCTCTTCTTTGAGGATGACACACTCATCTCCTTGTCCTTAAGAGCTGTTATCATACCTTTGATTTTAGACTTTAAACTAATGTTCTCCATCCTATGGAATGATAAATTTATTTATAGATCCATCACCACCTATTTGAGATCATCTTGACCATGCATACACACATCACAAGGCTTGTTTTTCAATCTATCACATTCCTCTTCCTTTGATCTCAAATATGAAATAGCCTTCTCCAACTGACTCTTGAGAATTTTGATGGTTTCTTCATCCTTTTTGGCCATGGCTCTCAATTCCTAATTCTCTTTCCTTGTTTTCTTATCCATTTTTTGCTTTTAGGATCTCCTCCAAGATGTTAGACTTTCTTCACAAGGACCTAATCTGATACCAATTATTGGAAGAACAATTGATTATTAGGGGAAGGGGTGAATCATTCCTACAAAACTTTTAACTTATTTACCATCACATACATTCATCACTTCATTCATTTATTTAACATTTTTAGCCATATGAGAACATCATGTGTGTATTAAGCATTCACAAGAACATGAAACAAAGAAGAAGAGACATGAACACCATATATAAGTAGGAAACCCTCAAGAGGAAAAAAACCACTGAGACTTTTCTTATATTATACAAAGAAAAATATTTAGTGAAGCACCAACTTCACAAGGAACACCAACCCCTAATTTAGTGAATCACCCACTCCATAAGGAGGATATAACCCCCTAAGATGATCAAACACAAACTCAACCATATGAATATGAATATCCCTGATTTTTTTCTTCCATAACTAATGGAGATCACAATTTCAGCTCACGCATACAACTTCAAACCTTCATTCCTTCAACTCACTCTTTCTTCTTCTTCTTGGACTTGTCTTGGCTTAAAACCTTGCACACATACTATATATGATTCATAAGCCTGTAACACACTTCTTTAGATATGAAATTATTCCCTAGATCCACCACTTGTCTCTCATTCATCTCACATTTTTCCTCCAAGAGCACTAGTTCAAAAATGAATTCAAAACATCACTTTTATATGTTTTCCAACTCAAAAACATAAGGAATGTCAGTCTTGATCCATTATATAGACCATTAAAACATAAAAATATAACCACACACTTATAAACATTCATCAAGTGGACCCATGTAGGTCATCCATTCCCAAATGCACCAAACTAGCACAAAACAAGCTCAAAATCCCATCACTTGGATGAGTAAAAACCACAAACACCATAAAATTGATTATTCAAGCTCCAAAATTTACCACAAATGTCAAATATTACATAAAAACACCATCTATGGTTTTATATTTTCTTTCACCAATCAAATTTATCATAACTAACTCAAGAAGGCTCATATCCTTCTCGAACAATTATTTCAGGACCCTATCTTACCATTTAGGCCTCAACACCACACTAAACCAACTAAACTATAGAATTTAAAAATAATTTGAAATCCCATAAATTTTATATCACATCCATTTATTCTAGAGATCATTTCCATATGTGCAAACCACACTAAATTTCCTCTTCACCAAATTGAACTTCCCATAAAGTAGTTTTAGAAACACAACTAGTTTGCACCATTTATGCCACTTTAAAGACCTAAAAATTCCTTAAATATGAAAAAAATTAATCCTTATTCACTCTCCAACTATTAAAAATAATCATCCAATCCAAAACATGCATCATCTACCTCAATCTTTCAAAATTTGAGAAATTCCGTCCTAAAAACAACAAACCTTATTCTTCACAACCCGAGCTAGATGACATATATAATAAAATCATCATGATACAAAAATTATGCCACTAAAAATATATTTAAATCCTATTTCCATAACATCTTACATTTCCTTCCAAATCCAAGTGGAAGGTCTTCAATCAAGTCCATCTCTAAAACTATTCATTTATCCTTATAGGACTCAAGAACTAGCCTTTATTTCAACTTGCTCCATCACCTCCAAAAATCACTTCAAATATTAATAAAATGATGTAACACCATTATAAATGTTTTCTAAGAACTCAAAACCTTCAACAAGAAATAAGCACTCATAACAATAATATTACCTCATGAAAGCTACTTAAGACCTGTTAGACCAATCATCCTCCGTTTTGACCCTAAAATATCAGGTCATAACTTACTCATACCTTATAAAAATTAAATTTTAATATGTCACTAGAAATATCTCTGAACCATGATCACAACACACCTTGAATAAAATATAAACTCCACCTATAACTCTTGTAATTCTACTTTTGCCACAAATTGCTCCAAACCGCCCAAAAATAATCCTCATAAATGGGGCACACTATTTAGGACCTCAACCATGATCTGAAACTATCATGGAAATATAGTACAAATCCATGGATAAAAACAATGTCAATTTATTTCTTACCTTCTTTGGGAAAATTCTTCACAAATTGAACATTTTTAGAAACGATCATTTTTAGGCAGGGCCCACATATAGTCACGTGTTGTAGCATACCTTTATGTAAATATGGATGAGTCATATATAACTTCAAATAATATATTTTTCAAAACAAATCAATACAAGCCCAGATCTACTTCATTTTCTCCAAGTCACTTTTAGCTAGGGTTTAGGTAGGGTTACAAAGTAACTTATCTTCTTAACGATTGTTCATAAAAACTAGAAAATCAAACCACCTCATTATTTTTTGAAACCTTCATAAATAATCTAAAAATTTATTCCAAATATATGAGGTCCCCATGTAAATAAAATAGTCCACAATTAGCATCAAAAGGTTCATTTTTGCTTCAAAAACACACTCTAGAATACCCGGTTTCACCAAAAATGACATATCTTCAAAATTATTCTTCGTATGACCTGAAACATGTCATGGATCATAATGAAAACATCCTTTATCTTTCCATTCTCACCATATAGATCAAATTTATTTTAAAATCTCTAACCAATCTCATGTGTTTGTGTTTACTTAGCTTGTTTCCACCTTCTTTCTTCCCAAGGACCTCATACATACACTATACCTTTGAGTTATGACCCAAAACTCATCATAAACCTGATATATCATGCCAAAACACCTTTCCCATGATTTCATAGGAATTATCATCTCCAAATCACATACCTCCATACCATTCTGCATGCTCCAGGGCTAGGAATAGGCCTAGAATGACCTGACTCAACCATGACACCTCATGAATTGACCATGTTGACCTCATGTAGACTCTTAGACACCTATAACACACATATAGGACCATATATGGCATCATGAAAACATTAAAACCATACTAAGAGATCCCATATCATGACTATGCAAGTTATAACCATGTCAAGACAACATGACAACTCACCAAATCTTGACACTACCAATCAACCTTCATGTTTGACACTTGACCAACACCTCATGGAGACACATATGACATCATGACACCCTTTTACATCAATGATAACAGTAACACACAAAGTAGCCAACAATCTTTTTATGTGATCCATTAGATAGTCCAATAATGTGAGATATTGACCCCTTCTAATGAGTATGGTGATTGTGATTTTATATCTAGTTTGTGTAAAATTGTTTCATACTTAATTGACCCAAATATGACCTAGGTAGATTGTGTATTTGAAAATTAGTTTTTGCAAATTTTTAGTCAAAATAAGATGGCTAGGGGAATTTTTGGGTGATTCTACTCCATTTTAGTTTGGGGCCTAATTTAAAAGTGGAGAAAGTTGGATAGAAGTCCGAGGATGTTAGCTATATATCATACAGGGTTTTAGATGAGCCAAATTTGAGCAACAATTGTGACATAGTGGATATGGAGTACTAAATTGAGAAATATGCATGTAGGAATAAGTGACTACCTATATAAAGGAGATCGTGATAGGATTATTACCAAGTGTCATTGTTATAGATTTAGGGTCCTATGTTTCCCCTCGTTTTAATCTAGTAATTGAATTTTTTTGAATTAAAATAAAATTATTTTTAAATGTGAACCTCCCAAAAGGACATGGTATGCATGAGGCTATAATGTGTTTATTCCCTTCCCTTCTCCTTTTTCCATACATGTGACCTTGTATGCCACATGTAAAAAATTTGTATTAATGCCCAAAAAAAGATGCTTATAACATCAATAGAATAACATAATTGAAATTAAATCATGAAACATGTACAAATGTATTCCCCTAGTGTTAAATATAATTGATGTAAATGTCATATGTAATAATTTTGGCATTTTATTTTTTCATAAGCCACTATAATAACTGAGCCTACTATGAGATCCAACTTGTATGCAATTAAGCCTACCACAAAGCCAACCTATGTGTGTTTGAGATTTACATAGGGCCAATTTGTTTATGACCTTGATATATAAGACATAATTTTTCTAAGCCTCATAAGTTGACATGCTCAAATATTTTTAATGTGTTTGGAATAATTTTGTGAATTTCATTATATGATGTCAAATGAGTCATTTTTATTTGCATGAAATTTCTATTAAAATACTATAATATTCTCCCTTTTAAGATGAGGGATGTTGCGAAAGGATCAATTAACTCAAAAAATAAATTGTTCGTCATATAAAGTGCATAAGCATAACATCAATGATGTATAACCATATGTAGTGTATAAACTAGCATGATACATGAGTAGTGTTCATAAGATATAAGTATTTAGGCACAAGTAGTATGTTTGATCAAAAGTATGAAACATTTCATGATAATATTATAGTAATCCAAAAAATAATATAGTATTGATAACAATAGTAGTATGATAACAACACATGACTAAATGCTTAATGGATCCATAGTGACCTATGACACGATAGTCGATTATAACTAACATAACGATAAGACATGACCGACTTGACCAATGTTAGTACATGTTATTTGTTAGCTTGTGTGTGCAAAAATAAGTATGTTTTAAAACATTTGGCATTGGGAAAATACTTAATAAGAAAATATATAAGGCCAATGTGTAATAATAAATGATATAATGATAATAATAAAAATATTAGAGCTAGGAATGTAACAATGAAAATTCCATGAGAATTTGTAATAAGCGATGATATAATCATAAAAGTGCATCAAGAAATAGGCCTAGAGTCAAGAATGTAAAAATGAAATTGTCATGAACTTGTAAGAAGCAAAGTGATATAATCATAAAAGTGCATCAAGAAATAGGCCTAGAGTCAAGAATGTAAAAATGAAATTGTCATGAGCAATGTGTAATAAACAAGTGATATAAATCTAAAAGCGCATTAAGTAATTGGTCTACATCCAAGAATGTAAAAATCAAAGTTCTATGAGAAATACATATTTATAAGTGATATAATCATAAAAGTGCATCATCCTAGAACCAAAAATGTAAGAATATGACAAGTGCCTAAATTAGTGAAATCACATAATATAGATAAACATAAAAATAAGCATGCAAATTAATAATATAAGAAATAATGTCATGTAGTGAAAATAGGATTCTGGGCCAATAATAGTGAACTAGCATAATAGTATGTAGTAACACGATATGTAAAATAAGTGATAAATGTAATTAAGTATGGACTATGGTCAAATTAGTATCTAGAAGAAAGCAATGTGATCATCAAATAAAACATGACATAGCATATGTAGTATGAGTAAAGTAGTGTAAGATAAATATAATAGTTTAGTGTCGGTAATGGACTTGTGTATAAATATACGACTATTATAAGCTTAGTTGTGTAGATTTTTAGGTATTCCCCACCATGGTAGAAATCACATGAGATAAAAGGTTGTAAGATTTTGTAATTTGCTAAAGATATTTTCAAGGTAAGCTCAATGTATAATATGTCCCCACTATAGACAATCCCCCATGGTGATAGGTTGTAAAAGCCATAAAAATGTAATGTCCATGTGTGTGTACCTACTTTATTTGTATAAGGAAGGAAATGTGTTGGAATATAACGTAAATCTGTCATGTTAAATCTAAATCACCATAAGGATCAAATATATGTAATGGACAAACCTAGCACATGTAGGTTTTAGTTTTTTTCATAATATTATATTATTTTTGTATTTTTCATTATAAGAGATTGGAAAATTATAACTACTAAACATAATCAATACTAATGACCATGGAGCATAGGCTATAAATGGTGGAAAATACAATATATGGTCTTGGGTAGTAATCACTCCCCTAACAATCACATCAAACCCATGAAATGTGTTACATTTTTAGGTAATAAATTAGTAGAGAACCATGATAGAAACTGTTGAATAGTGATTACACCCTAAAAATTAGAAAAGGGGATAACAACCTAATAGTCTAATAATAAGATTGGAATCTAGGAGAGACGTATATACTTATTATTAACTCAAATGTTTATACATAGATATGGACATGCATTAAATGATCAATAAGTTGGATTAATCAGGAACATGCTAAATATAGTAAATCAAAAGGAGAATAATGCAATTAGATTTTCTACATATTTTTGGGCCAAGGTGGGTGTGAAACCGAGAGGAAAATGATCAAAATATTTTATATATTATGTCTCTAAAATTGAGCCTTAATCTCTTTATGAAAAAAATCAACCAATATGATAGAATTGAACAACACAACCTATTTGACTTTATATAGACATGTCCTAAAAATGGATCTATGACTACACAACCAATTATGACTATTGAATGTGTTTATCTATGTGCAATATGGGATTTGAAAGATGTATATAAGTTACCAAAATCAGTCTTCTTCTCTTGATACCCTAACTTCCTTGAAATCACTATAAAAGGAATTAGCATTTTGGGTTAAGGCACCCTTGTGCCACCTATGTGGAACTAATTTAAAGACGCTTCAAACCCACATAGTTATCCACCTATTAGAATTGTAATCTGTGAATGAAATATAGATATATTCAACTAGAATTTGGATCTATGAAAATTAATAATGTTTTTCTTAACTTTGTTTTTAATTATTTATACTTGATTACACTTTATCTTGATATGTTTTGAAATTATTAAGAATTTCATGAGGGATATTCAGTGTATTATTTTACAATAGGGAAGAATAGTGCATCTTCCTTGATGTTTTGATAGTGGAGATCAAATGTAATTATCAAAAATGCTAAGTGACTAAATGAGTGAGTTTTCTTTGTATTTATATGACTCTACGGGTAATATTTCACACTAAGTCCGACCTAGAGGGAAATAATGACTCATAAGAAGATGCACATTAAAAATTTGATCATCGAAGGCTAAGGATGAGATCAAATAGTAGGGACATGTTAGTGAGAAAATTTTTGGGTAGAAAAATCTATGGGTTTCTTGCCAACGCTTTGGGAATTGAAGTCCCTCTACTTGTACGGTGCAGCTCTATGTGTATATGCGTGATGAAATTAGGATTTTCTGGTGGATTTTCAGTCAAAGATACGACAAGGGCACTCCACTGACCCTGTGGAAAAGCTAGCAATTTCTTTCTAGAGGAATTTTCTAGAGAGCGGAAAAAGGGAGTGAGAAAAATAGATAGGGGAACTAATGTTGCGGGTAGAAAATCAGATTCCTGCACACACTAGTTAGAAATTCCAACACACATATTTATGAGAAGAAACAACAAAATTTTGATGCTACTGGCTAGAGGAAACCATGCATACAAATATGCACACATTCATATGCCTTGAAAACAGAAACTTCTTCCTTTATTAGCATCTCTATTAGAGTAGCACATATCATGATAATAGAGGAAAAACAGAGAGGGGAAATTGGAAGAAAAATGGATAACTCTTTTTTCTTTCACAAGTAGACAAATTCTCTCTCATGAATTCACAAATATGCAACCACCTTTTGAGAATGGTCAATTTGTTACATTTTATAGGAAAAGAGGTAACTTTTCATATGCCCCCTAATGACTCTTCATATGTCTCGACATAACTTAAAACTTTTCATCTTCCTAGGAAAACATTAAGTCCCTTTTTATAACATAAAGGTGAATTTATACATTAGAAACCTTAAGTTACTTTTAATTACATTAGAGACATATGAAAAGTGAAGCCCCAACATGAAATAAGAACATATAAGAGAGAGAAAATTGAGGGGAAGGTGGAGAAGAGAGAGAGAGAGAGAGAGAGAGAGAGAGAGAGGAAGAATCATGTCGAAGAAGAGAGCATTTCTCTGTTGACCTAATCTCACTACCTGATTGATCTTTGTCCCACGCCACTAAAAATATCTCAATTCCCTTGAAGGATTTTTGGAAATGAGTCACGATAAATGTCACTCTATTAGCGTGAGGGATACGTATGCAACTCGAATTTTTGTCCAACCATCTCGAAACGTTTTTGATATCTCTACACTTTTAAAACCAAGATTCATATTTCTCTACAATGAGTGTGGTGGTGGAACAAATTCCAGCTAGAGAATCTATAGTATTCTTATTGAAAGACAATGGATTCCCAACCTCTTTCTTGAAAACTTCCTCGAATGGTCCAACCAACTCATCTTCTGATGTGCTTTATTCAATTGTATGCACTCCAAGTCTTTGAATTTGGTGATTGATGTTGTATTGTAACTTGTATGCATATTCTTCTTTTTCTTCCAACTCTGCGATGGCTCGATTGATCATCTTGTACCTAGTCACTAGGGCTCTTTCCCACACACGTGATAAGTCTTCTGAAGGAGCATTGAAAATAATTTTTCGATCAGTAGTTGAGATCGAGTGTCACTCATTTCTATCACCAATGGATAAAGAGGGTCCCAATGATCATTTTTTTTCCAAGCCTTCCCTAATCATATGTGCCTTATTGGTAGTTATGCACATTTATGTAAATATTATTCTTGCCTCATGAAGCAATGAATTTCCTTTCTCAACAATTGTACTTATCTATTCACCATTATCTTGTCCCTGCACTATGAACTCTTATGTCTTCTTGATGGATTCTGAATTGAAGCTTCTTATGGGCACAAATTCCTTGATAGGGATTGTTGAAGCACTTGGATCCACTAGGTGTTTTACATATGATGAAAGAGTTTGTACTTGTCCTTCTGGTATTCAATCCTTTTTCTTTTCCATTAGGAAATAAAAATATTGTTGGTACATGTGTAGATCTCCTTCATGGGTATCTGGGCCCGGTGGAATTGTGCTCTTCTCATAATCCAATGGTATCATTTCATCCAATGGCTTGATAAATTTGGGTCGGGCCACCTCAATATACTATTCACCTGTTTCTCTCTTGTAGAAGTGCGAGGCTGAATGAGAAAGTTTTATTTTCTTTCCCTTAGCCAATGATGTTATTGTTGACAAATCAAGGATAGTGACACTGTTGAATAGTACATGTGTCTTGTGTAATTGTCTCCTTCATCCAAGGAAACATTTCATCGATTATGGCTTTTCATTGGCATATTGATTGTTTCTACTCGGGTGGAAGAGATATATCATGGATAGGAGAGGTAGTAGTGTTAATGAGGGGTGAGAACTCCTGTGGGTACTCGGGGATTGGGTCTTGAGATGCATCTTCTTTCTCAACTTATGCTTTTGTAACTAGATTTTATATTGTTCTAGCTCTTTTAGGAGACTCCTCATGAAAAGAATCCTCCAATTCTACAATTTTATGTTTTGAGCTTGCCTAGAGTGGCCCAAATTTGAAGTAACCTCTAGAACCTTTGATGATGATTATTGTGAAAATTGCTTCGGGTATAGGGAGACTTCTTAACTCGTATGGAAATTACCTTCTTCTTTTGGAACCATTCCCTCATTCTCTTTATCACCTTGTTTGTTCCATGATGTCTCCCGACTTGTGAATACACCAATTCACCCGAGGTAAAGGAGAAGCCTTTACCACCTCATAAATTGGATCATAAATTTCAGTTTCGTCATCTTGTAGACCTTCTTCATATCATGAGAACTGATAATTTCTCATTTCTCCTACCGTTATCCCCATATGGTCCTTCTCACACATTGAAATCATGGACATAGTTGGCCCATAATCTTCTACTGGTGGAATTTGGTGTAACTCTAGAACATAGAATATGTTTGGATCTTCTCATATGTCAAAGTCATCCACAGGGTCGTATGAATACGAAGTCGGGTGTGTGAAGGCCATCTCTAGGTGGGATGCATCATTTACGTTATTTCATGTGAGATGGGGAACAAGATAAGATTCTTCTTTTTGTTCCTTATTCTATTGTTCACACTGTGCAAGCTACTTGCAGAGCTCAAATAACACTATTTGATCACTAAGGTACCTGGTAACCATAGTGGGTTTTGATCGAATTTGAAGAGTCTAATGTAGGAGGTGGTGGAAAACTGGATGAAGTAGAAGTTGTATCTTTTGATCGAGATGGTGCATATGGTGACATTCTATCATACAAATCACCCTCTACACATCTGATAATGAACATCATAAAGGCATCATTCACGTGGGTGAAATGTCTGTGAATTTCTCTTTACACCAGTTGAGGAATTTCTCAAATGCGGGAACTCGAGCAGAGATGTTTTGGGTGAGAGGAAATCCCTTGAATGGCCTAGAATCAAGCGAGGAGATATACCAAATAGGAATTCATGTAGAAATTATTTTTATAAGAACTCATAGTAGTTGGTGATGTAATTTATCGCATATTATGTGACCCCAATCTATCATTTTATCTCCTTAAGTCATTGTTAGAATAAAGAGTGCCATATAATTCTTCACAAAATTTACATCATGAGAGAGTCTTTGGTATTCTAAAATTCTTTCTCCATGTCTTCATCCACGATGCTAATGTAAGACTTGAATGTAATAAGTGGTGGAAAATTGGATGAAGTAGAAGTTGTACCTTTTGATCGAGATGGTGCATATGGTGACATTTTGTTGTAAAAATCACCCTCTATACATCTGATAATGAACATCATGAAGGCATCATTCATGCGGGTAGAAATTTCTATGACTTTCTCTTTGCACCAGTTGAGGGAATTTCTCAAATGCGAAACTGGAGAGAGATGTTTTGGGTGAGAGGAAATCCCTTGAATGGCCTAAAATTGGCGAGGAGATATACCAAATAGGAATTCATGTAGAAATTATTTTTTAAGAACTCGAGTAGTTGGTGATGTAATTTATTGCATATTATGTGACCCCAATATACCATTTTATCTCCTTAAGTCATTGTTAGAATAAAGAGTGCCATCTAATCTTGAAAGTCCCATGTGCTTACTTCTCCCATCACCCTGCTAAGAAGGGTGATTGCATCAAAAAATCCTTCACGAAATCTACATCATGAGAGAGTCTTTGGTATTCTAAAATTCTTTCTCCATTTCTTCATCCATGATGCTAATGTAATCCCCAACATATATGCATTTCTTTTATTCCATTCATTCATGGTCTTTTCCTTGTGATGACTGCCATATTGTTTGAAGTGGGAATTTTTAGTGCAAGCGAGATATATCTAGGATTGATGACCACCCTGGCCTTGCCATTTTCTTCTCATATTTTATGTGTATCAGGTTCTTATTGATTTGAGTGGGCCAAGACCAACTCAATGCTTTGTATGGACACATGGTTCTCAACAACTGCAAATAGTCCACTTGTGTACACCTTGTCTTCAATTTTTCCCTTCTTGTTAGACAACATACGTGACTTGATATTGTTGAAATCCATATAGAAGACATCAATGTCACCTACCTCAGCATATTCTAATGATAGATCCTGTTTTGGCTTCACCCCTATAAATTTGAATTTTATTTTTCCCTAACACTTACTATATTTAGAAAGGGTACTTTACTATTTTTAGTAAGTGTCAGAATTTGCCTTTTGGAATCCAACCGATGATGTTGAATTGAATGGTTTCCCCTCTATGTACTCCTATAAAAACAACGTTATTGAATGACTTACTACCAATAGTACGTGCCTACAAGACAACTTTCTATTTTTAGCAAGTAGTGATTTTTACAAACCGACCTTACGAATGAGATTTACATGTATCACTACCCCTATGTACATTGTTCTTTCTTTGAGTTCTCTTTCTGGAATGACTTACTAACAATGGAAAACACCCATATGGGAGAATTACTATTTTTAGTAAGTGATGATTTTTGTTGCTTTCTGAACTAACTAATCAATCTGATCTCATTTTCCTCCTTAGTGCACATATCTTCATCATAGCTTCTTCTAGTGATAGCTTACCCAAAATAGAATCTGCTCATGTAGGTAGGCTTACTATTTTTAAAAATTACGTCTTTGGTGCTTGGTTCGTGATGAAATGAAAGTTTTCGATATGGTTTTTTTCCCAATAGTGCTACTTGGGAATTTTAGCTTCATTCGATTGCCAATTTGAGAGATTTTTAAAATAAAAAAATTTCCGCGGGAAACTTGGGCTTTCTCTCTTAGAAAAAATCCACCTCACTCATGAAAAAAATATCTATGAGTGTTTAGGCACTATAAAGGTCAAGGAATGCAAAAAATGGTGTCTCAATTCGTTCAACGGTTTGTAAAATACAAAGATTTCTTATTCTGGTGACTTTGGGGTTTAGCATAAAATCTTTATTTTTCCTCCATTTGAATTTTTTATTCTTGTGATTTTTTATGTTTTCAGATAATGGAGTATTTCATAGAGTTATTCAAATGAAAAAATGGTGGATTTGTATTCGGAGAAAATTTTCCACTATTCCAACAACGTATGGAGGTGTGGGGAAATTTTCAAAAAATGGCTAACTCCTGCATTATTTATATTTTAAATGGAAGGGGGAAGGATGGGGTGAATTTTTATTTCCCTTTAATCCATTTGAGAAAGGTGCAAAAGGGACATGAAAATGTGCCTCATTCTAGGCATGCCATTTATCATGTTTTCATTTGTTGAGCAAGTGAGATGAGGGGGCTAAATGGAAGCACTTGGGAGCTGATTTGAGGTCACATGAGGGATCAGAGGGCTTGTTTGGGATGGGATGAATTTTTGTCCCTTTCATACCTTTGAAAAATGTGAAAATTGTACATGAAAATGCACCACATTCTACGAGTTCCATGTGTCAAGTATGTGAGGGTAGGTAGGTGCACAAGTCAAATTGGTCAACGAGGGCTTAAGTGAGTGTCAATAGGTCATATGGGTGACCAAAGGGCTTCTTAGGAGTTGGGAAAAAATTTATCTCCCTTTCATCCCTTTGAAAAGGTGAAAATGGGACATTAAAATTTTCCTTCACTAGAACTTCGTCACGTGTCCCAATAGAAATTTGATTGTGGTCGGCGTACCTTGGGAGCCAACTTGTGAAGATGATATCTCGAGCTCCCGGATAAATTTTTGGGTGAAATTTTATATGATTCCACCTCCCAAAAACTCACTAAATAAAATGGTGATGGTTTAAAGGTACAATTATTACTGAAACACCTCCAAATGTCTCCTTATTTCTCAGGGACTGCCGGTTGTGTGTCAAAAGCATCAATTACCTAGAAACGTGCATGAGGTTTCAAGATGTCCCATATTTTCCACCATGTAGAGAATTGGAAATGATTTAAATAGGTAATTTTTGGGATTTAAAATCACTATGGATCTCCTATAATATTTCTTTGAAGATCACATCCTCTTTTACGGTGCATGCTCCTTTACGCCTAAAAACCTGCTTCTGGTGAATCGGCTCTAAAATATCCAAAACTTCCCCAAATATTCCAAAATCAGCTCCTTGGTGTTCCTATCAATTGAATACTCATCTATGCTAAGTTTTGTCTTATCAATCCACTCCAAGGATGGTGCCCTATTCTTAGGAAGGTTGATGGGAGCCCTTCCCAAAATTGCTTGAAAGCTTCAAAATTTCCTAAATCACCTAGGGGCTGATTTTATTTTCATAAATTACCTAGGGGGATGATGATGACCATTTGGGGATCACTTAACTGATAGGATAATACTAGTGTTAAGGATGGACTGGCTTGGGGGTGTCTCTGGGAGGTATGGCTTTGAAATATTTTGACATCGTGGTATGGTTGTCTTGTTTTTTAATAAATTTTGCCTTAATAAAAACACGGGACAACAACTAGCTCTAGCTTGGGACATGTTATGGACTAAGAACAATAAGGACATGACATGAGAAATCCCAGAATATTAATTTATAACATGCTCACTAGTGCCCTTATCCATTGGGAAATATGGAGTTGCTTACAACTTGTACAAGATAACAAGAAAGGAAGAACACACACACACACACACACACAACACAAAAACAAACATATAATATGCGAAAAGGGAAAGACACACACAAAAGGAAAGGAAACACACACCTAAAAATAACATATGGTACAAGGTGGAGGAAAACCCACTTTCATTTATGATATTTTTTTAAATATTGCTCACCACGTTTCAACTCCATCAATGCCTCAACCATATATGAGAGTAGGAATACATTATCACCGCAAGTCTCACGGATCTGGAATGGACTGCCATAATGAATATAAATTTTTATGGATACCTTTTAGCTCTCTTCTCTTATCCCATAATAGAACAAGGTTTCTAATTTTGAACTCCATGGATTTGGCCTTTTTGTTGAAAACCTTCTTCACCTTCAGTTGGTGTTCTTTTATGCGATCAACCACTCAAATACTATTCTCTTCCAACTTCTCAAGAAACAGAATTATTTTTCAATTGAATGCTTGTATTGTTCATCTTCTATTCCCTAGAGCAACTTGAGAGATGGCATCTCAACCATGATGGGAATCTCTTCCTCAATTCAATAGATCAACTGAAAAGGTGACATGCCAATTTCTTTCTTCAGTGTTATCATGTTCACCCATAATGTATCGTATATATTCTTATGCTAATTTCTTTGGTTTTCATCTACAAGCTTGTGGAAAATGGTCACAATGTTCTTGTTACTCAACTTAGCTTGACCATTTCCTTTTGGATAGTAATCTGATGAGTGAGATAGGGAAATCACATAGCCATAGTAGAATAGGTTCAACTCCTTCGAGAAAAAATAGGTGGCATTGTTCACCACAATATTTTTGTGACTCCAAAATGGATGATGATATTCTTCTTTATGAAATTACATACCATTTCAGTGTTGGCTTGCTTGAATGGGATGGCCTCTACCCACTTTGTGAAATAATCTATTTCCGTTAGAATAAAGGTGTGACCCTCACTTGAATAGGGATTCGTGAGTGCCAATGAAGTCTAGTCCCCACTGTTGAAATGGTTCTTTGATGACAACTAGCCTAAGGGGAAGTGTTGTGAGTTGTGGCCTCATGATAAATTGTTGGTATGTTTTACATTTGGAGACCCATTCTTGTATGTTTGCGAAGAGGGTAGGCTAATAATATCTTCCCCAAAGAATCTTATGGGTAGTGACCATTGCTAAAAAATGTCCACCACAAGCTTGGTCATGATATGCTCTTAACAAATTATCATGTTGCTCCTTATCTACACACTTGATAAAAATCCATCGAGTCCTCTTTTTTAGATTGCATGGTTCAAAATTACAAAATTTGTTTCCCTTAGCTTGATTGTTCTCCTTAGCTTGTAGTAAAGGTGGGAAGGTCATTCTTCATAGGTTAGGTAGTAAGCGATATGAGTACTACTCATCAGTGGTGTTCATGAAAATAACTTTTGGCGTGTCTTCAAAACATTTGGATCAAAGATAATCATTCCCACCATATTGAGCTTTGAGTGCCTCATCCTCGTAGAAAATATGCACAAACCATTTCCCCACACCAAATTAGAAGTTCAAATTTCCAAGTCATACTCTTGAGTATTTGCAACCCAATTTCCTCTTTTGGCCTCAATATTTTGTTGAGTCAAGATGGAATTAATTGCACTCTTAAGACCATTACCATTGTGTGAGAGTTGAATATGTAGAACCTAAAAAACTTTACGGCCTTGGCAACCACATAGGCATGTTTTCCGACTAGCTATAGTTAAAATCATGTATCTTCAATGGGAAAATCATGAAGGAAATAGGTGCTTCCACACCTTCCTCATTTTTCTAGACAAGAAAAAGAAAGAGGGTGCACTCTGAAGTGTAGCAGTACATGATGAATTCTTTATTAAATTCAAGGCACACTAGAGTTGGGGCCCTAGCAATGGATTTTTTGATTGCTTCAAAAATTATTTCCATCTTCATTCCACTCGAAGATTACTTGAGGATTCATCATGGTCGTGATTTTCTTAGTCAATTTTACAAACTCGGGGACAAAGTGTCAGAGAAAATTGAATTTTTTGAAGAAGGAATAAACTCCCTTCTTACTCGTGGGAAAGGAGAGTGCTTGGATGGCTTTTACCCTTTCAATATCAATGAGCACTCCTTGCTTATTTATAATGTGTCCCAATAGCTTACCTTCTGTGACCCCAAAGATGCACTTTTTGGGTTCAGGGACATGTCATGCTTTCTAAATCTCATGAGAACCTACTCCAAGTGATAAAAGTGGTCTCCTCTCTTCTTTGAGAACACTATGAGATTGTCCAAGTATATTACAATGCATTTCTTCAAATCCTTGAAGGAAAGATCCATTGCTCTTTGAAAGGTTTACCCTGCATTTATTAGGCCAAAAGGAATTCTATTGTATGAAAATGTTCCCCATGGTGTTGTGAAGGAAGTTGTGGTATGATATTCCTCTACTACCTCAATTTGATTACACCCCAAAAATTCATCAAGCAATGAAATCATTTTGGATCTTGTGAATGTCTTTAGAATATAATCCATGATCGGGAGAGGGTAATTATCCTTAAGGGGGCTTGGTTTATATTGCAAAAATCCACACATATTATTATCTCACCATTTTTATTCCGCATTGGTATGATGTTTTCTACCCATGTGGAATGATGGATAGGGAAAATGATCCTTGCATTAAGCATCTTCATCAATTCCTCTTTGATGGTGTCCACTATCTTTGGGTTGTATGGAATCTAGTTTTTCTAAACAACTTGGCATCCATCTTCAAGGGAATTGAATGGTGCATTTCCTTTAGTTAAAAGGACTTGAGCTCGTTGTAATATTATGCCAAGACATCTGAATAATTCTTGAACAATGAAATGAATCTTCTCTTTTCTTCTGACGAACAACACTTTCCAATGTTGACCATTCTTAGATTCTCTGGAGTCCCGATATTTTCCTTTTCAAAATCGGCGGCATACCGAGAATATTGCATCCCATTCTCTTGAATGAATCTATTGTGCTTATCAAAGAGATCCTTTAGGGAGACTAGACCTTTAGGGATTTTATTCCCTTTTAGTTTGATTACTCCTTCTTCATTGATGCCTTCAATCCCTTATTTTTCTTCTTCATCCACTACTTCCTGTGTGGATTCTCACTTCCTTCAAAGAAGAGGCTATTGAAATTATCTCTTTGCTCTAGGAAATATAGGAGTTGATTGTCATTGTTGATGACTTGCTAGTGTTTTACATTATCAAGTACACTGGGTCTAAAAACCATCTCCACGGTCACCTTGTCTTTACCAAAATATGGATGTGGTATCACAAGGAAAGTTGACACTACAAAAGAATTGAACCTTTCATTTTGTTCTCATAGAATGGACTCGATGGAGAATGCATTGAAATATTCAATGCAGTCCCATACTCTATTTCTATAATGTCGAAGTCTTGGATTCTTTACTGATAATGTTTTAGGACTTTCTTTACTATCACCTTCGTGTCTTTAAGACACACTGAGCTTCTTCGCACCCATTTACTTTGCAAAATTCATTCCTAAGAGGAGAGATTTGTATTCTACAAGTATGGTTAGTATTTTCAAATCGAAGCTTATACGAAAATGGGAAAGATTCACCCAAGGGTGAATTCAATACTACATCGCCCTAGACCCTGCACTTGAATGGCTTCCATTGAACTCCATGGTCCAAATCTGATCTTCCTCCTCTTGAGTTAGGAAAGGAATATTTTCATCCCTTTATGATGTGAGAAAATAATTTCCCATCCCACTATCTTGGAATAATATGTTAGCCCTTGGATCATCTAATTTTTGTCTTGTACATCATCTTGCATACCAAGAAAACTTCTTCATTTCTACTTTCACCGAGATAGTCACAAAAGACCAATCCATTTTTATGTCACCACCCAAATCCTTTCTTAAAATCATTCCGAAAGAAGTTGGAATGTTGGCCACTAAAATAGTGAGCAACACTTTCTTCTCTGGGAAGTATACCATGCCACTTATGCATCTTTAATTTTGCCTACCAATGGAACCTTTTTGGATTCCATTGAATAGAAATATCCACTTGCATAGGTCAAGGTAATCCTAGGGCATTGGATACTTTGATAGGCATGACATTTTTAGAGGCTCCAGAATCTATGATATAGTTATTCAATTGGTAGCCTTTGACCAAAAGGGATAGATAGAAAGGTTCAAATTTATTGGTCTTTGATGCACTGAATGCCAACATGTTTTGAGAGGGAGGTTTGTTTGGTGTGGGTAGTAGGAATTTATAATTGGAGCTTGTTATTTTAGCACTACCACCATAGACAACATCAATGAACCTATCAAACTGGGCAGGGTGTGTTTGCAAATATTCAAGTTCTGTGATCTAGAATTTGGTTTTACTTGTATGTTCCATGTAGTTAAATGGAGCTATAGTGAGGGATTTGATTTACCATGAATGATATAAGCTTTACATGGCTGAGCATGTTGTTACCTTGGGAATTTGATTCTCCTTAATAGGTGAGGTAACATGTTTAGAAGGAGGTGGGGTGGTAGGATTCATGGTTACCTTGGATTATTTTACTTGAGTGGCATTTGGTGAAGGATTGTTCTTAGAAATTTTAGGACTAGGAGAATAACTAGGGGGCTTACATGATGTGGGAACAGGGTTCTTGCTAACCATTGGGTCTAGATTTTCCTTGGAAAAATCCATCAAAGGTGGTAGAAATGATAATCTTCTAATAATCTTGTTTTGTGGAACTTCAACGGGAGGATCCTCTTTATTTTCTTTCGTGATTATTAAAGATGAAGCTTCTTTCTTTGACTGTGCATGCATGAACACTATGCATGAGAATATTGGAGCTTCTTCATCATCATCATCTTCCTTCCTTCGACGTAATCAACAAGGCCATTTTTCATTTCACCATTAACTTCTTTAACCTCAAGATAGTTCTCATCATCACCTACATCTTCTTCTTCAAGTTCCTTTATCTTTGTTTCTTCCTCTCGGTTCATCAACATCACATGTGGTGTTAACTTGGTGGTGATTCAAGAGAGAGCATATGGGGAGGAGAGGTGATTCTAGGATGGTTCGGAGGATTAGGATTCCTTAGGGTGTTATGCAGGGTGATTTGAGAAAGTTGTTTCTTCAAGGTAACCATGTCATTAGCCATCTTCTCAATCACGGATCAATGAGAGCTGAGCTTAAGCTTTAGCCTTTCCATTTTCCATTAAGACCTTTTACCTTTCCGTACATGATCAAATCATCCTCGGTCTCTATTGCATAATCTTATGCTTCTTTCAAATTATGAGCTTGGTATCTTTTAAGGAATAAACCAACTTATGGTGGTAGAGCATTGATGAAGAATATTTTCAAATTTTTATTAGGAGGCACAACATATTCAGGGATCCTTTTGATTATCTAGTTATATTTGGCTATAAAATATCTCATTGACTCAAAAGGCTCCTTCTTCATTTTCACCAATTAGACCTAAGCGGTTCGACAATATTCTATGGTCTTGAACCTATGCTTAAAGTTGCTTCTTATGTCTTCCCAACAAGTGATAGACCTAGTGGGTAACATGTAGAACCATTTGGTAGCCTTATCTTGTAATTATTTCACAAAGATTCTGATAGATATGTCCTCATGTTCAACACCCAATACATTATAAGCATGATGAATGTTGTTATGTTCTCCTCATGGAGTTAGTAATCGTATCCTTAGAATTTTAGGAATTTCTTCCTAGAACCTCTTGGTAGCTCATGCGAGAGGTTGTTTACATGTGAGTTCACCATTATTTCTACCCCATAGTACATTTGGTCTATGTTCTTCTTCATGGTCCATCATCTCATCTCCGAGTTTGGCTTCCAACCTTTTTAGGGCCATGGCTTCACTTACTACTCTTACATCTGATTTGGCTTAAGCTCTTTCAATCTCCTCAATTTGGGATCTTATCTCCATTTCAACTCTTGCTTCTCTTTCTCAAGCTTCTTCTTTGGTTTCCAGTGTTAGTGAATTATTTAAGGTTCTTGTTAATATTTGGAAACTCTGCATCTAATGGATTGACAACGCTTAGACTTCCAAAGTGAAAGTAGTTTCTTTACTAAGGGTACACCTTGTATTTCTTATTAGCTCTTGTCTTCGTTGAAGTTCTTCAAAAATAGGGTCAATTTTTCTCTCTTTCCTTTGTTCTGAGTACACCTTCTATCTCATTAGCTTGAAAATTTATGCTCTTCTCTGTGGTGCCTAAACATTCCTTGCTCTCTCTAGTGCTTTTAGCACACATTCTTCTTCGAGGTCAAATAATATTATAGTAATGAAATACTTGAGTGAAGCTTTATCGCCATGTCGATAGCCTCTCGCAAATATGACGCTATATCCTCTTGGATGTGGAATAGTAACTCAGGTCTTTCACTAGGAGGATTACCTAAAATGGCCATGGTTTTGAGGCATAAGGTTCATGTGGCTTTTCAAATTCCAATTTTTTTGGTTTTTTGGATTTTTTATTTTTAGGTCATATTTTGGGTGCAGATGTTGTTAAATCTACCCCATGGTGGGCACCAAAAACTATTGGCAAGAAAAATTTTAGGGTAGAAAAATTTATGGGTTTCTTTCCAACTCTCTAAGAATCAAAGTCCCTCAAATTTTATGATGAAACTCCATGTTTATATGCATGATGAAATTATAATTTTCTTGGTGTCCTTTCGGTTGATGATCCAATAAGGGGCACTCTATTGACCCTGCAAAAATCTAGAAATTAGAACATAGAAGATATAGAAAGTTGGGGGATGGTGAGAGGAGAGAGAGAGAGAGGAAGAATCATGTCGAAGAAGAGATCGTTGCTCTTGTTAACTGATTTCACTACCTAACCAAAATTCATCTCAAACCACTAAAAAGATCTCAATTCCCTTGAATGATTTACTAAAATGAGTCATAGTATATGCCACTCTATTGACGTGAGGGATACGTAAACAACTCGGTTTCCATCCAACCATCTTAAATGTTGTTTATTTTTCGCACTTTTCAAACCAAGATGGATATTTATTTGCGATGAGTATGAAGGAAACATGAATTCCAAATTAGAGACTCTAGAGTATCCTTATTGAAAGATAATGGATTCCTCACCTCTTTCTTGAAAAATTATTTGAATGGTCTAATCAACTCATCTACCAATGTGCTTTCTTCAATTGCGAGACACTCTAAGTCTTTGAATTCGAGTGATTGATGTTGTCATGTAACTTGCATTCCTATTCTTCTTTTCTTCCAACTCTACAATGGCTCGATTGATCATCTCGTACCAAGTCACTAGGGCTCTTACCCATACACATGAAAAGTATTTTGAAGAAGCATTGAAAATCCTTTTTCATCAAGATTGAGATCGTGTGCCACTCATTTCTATCACCAATGGATGAAGAGGGTCCCAATGATCCTTTTATTTTTCCGTGTCTTCCCTAATCACTTGTGCCTTATTCATAAGTGTGCACATGTATGTGAAGAGTTTGACTACCACGTGAAGTAATGAATTTCCTTTCTCAACAATTGTACTTATCTATTCACCATTATCTTGTCCCTACACTGTGAACTCTCTTGTCGTCCCGATGGATTACTGGATTTAAGCTAATTATGGCATAACTTCCTCGATAGGAGTTTTGAAGCACTTGGATCCACTAGGTGTTGTACTTATGATGAAAAAGTCTATACTTGTCCTTCTAGTTCTTCAATCCTTTTCTAGTACTCTTCTCTCCTTGCCACCGGAGAGCATAAGATTGTTAGTATATGTGTAGATCTCTTTCATGGGTAGTCGAGCCCAAAGGGATTTGTGCTCATCTCATAATCTTCTAGTATCATTTCCTTCACTAGCTTGATCACTTTATATCAGCCACCTCAATGTATTGTTCACCTATTTCTCCACTATAGAAATGTGAGGCTACGAGAGAAAGTTTTCTTTTCTTTCCTTAGCCAATGACGTTTTTGTTGACAAATCAAGGATAGTGACTTGTTGGACAAGTACACGTGTCTTGTGAAATTATTTCCTTCATCCAAGGAATATTTCATCAAATTTAGGCTCTGCGATTTGCATATCAATTATTCCCTACTTGGGAGGAAGATATATCTCCTAGATATGAGAGGTAGTAGCGTTAATGAGGGGTGATACCTCTTGTGGGTGCTCGAGGAATGGGTCTGAGTTGCGTCTTCTTTCTCAACTTGTGCTTCTGCAGTGTTTCTTCTTTTTTCTAGCTCTCTTAGGTGACTCCTCGTGACATAAATCCTCCAATTATGTAATCTTATGTTTTGAGCTTACCCTAGAGTGACCCAAACTCAAAGTAACCTCCAGAACCTTTGATGATGATTGTTGTGAAGCTTACTTGTAGGGTATAGTGAAACTTATTGAATGGATGGAAATGGCCTTCTTCTTTTGGAACCATTCCCTCATTCTCTTTATCACTTTGTTTTTTCGGTCCATGTTGTATTCTAACTCATGAACATGCCAATTCACTGAGGAAAATTAGAAGCCTTGACCACCTCATACTTTGGATCATAAAGTTCAATTCCATCATCGGACCTTCGTACCATGACGAGACCGATACTTTATACTTTCTCCCTCTGTCATCCTCATATGGTCCCTCTCCCACATATTGAACTCATCGACATAGTTGACCCAATAATATTCTATTTGTGGAACACGACACAACTCGGAACATGGAATGTGTCTAGATCCACTCATATTTCAAAGTCAACCCTGGTAATTTATGAGTGCAGAGTCGGGTGTTGTAAAGGCCATCTCTAGGTGGGGTGTGTCATTTACATTCTTGTACGTAAAAACTCTAAGGGATATGGGGAATGAGACAAGATTATTATTTTTGTTCCTTTGTTTTTTGTTCACCTATGCAAGCTTCCTACAAAGCTCAAATAACACTATTTGGTCACTAAGGTACCTGTAACCTTAGTGTGTTTTGTTCAAATCTAGAGACTCGAATGTAGGAGAAGGTAGAAACTTGGATGAATTAGGAGCCTTGTCTTCTTATCAAAGATTCTACCTGTAATGAAATTATATCAAACACATCACCCTTAAGACTTCTGATAATGAACATCGTGAAGGCATCGTTCACACAGGGTGAAATATCTATGACTTTCTCTCTACACTAGTTGAAGGAATTTATTGAATGTGAGAACTTGAGCAGAGATGTTTTGATCAAGAATCAATCCCTTGAATGGCACTAGGCTGGTGAGGAGATATACCAAATAGGAAGTCATGTATAATTTCTTCATCATAAGCAATTAAAGTAGTTGATGATGTAAATTATCACATGTTATCTAAGCCCAATCGATCATTTGATCTCCTTCAGGTCATTGGTAGAATAAAGAGCGCCATCCAATCTTGAAATTACCTTATGCTTAATGCTCCCATCACCCTACTAGAAGGGTGATTATATCAAAAATACTTAGTGAAATTCACATCATGAGATATTCTTTGGCATTCTGTAATGCTTTCTCCTTGTATTCATCTACAATCCTAATGCAATGCCCTATACATATGCATCTATTTTATTCCATTCATTCATGATCTTTTCCTTGTGATGATTGCCATATTGTTTGAAGTAGGAATTTACAGTGTAAGTGAGATAGCTCTAGGATGGATGACCACCATCACCATACCATTGTTTTATTGTATTTTTGTGTATCAAGTTCATAGTGATTCAAGCAAGCCAAGACAAATTCAACTCTTTGTATGGACACAGGGTGCCCATCAACTACAAATAGTACACATGTGTAAACCTTGTCTTTAATTTTCCCCTTTTGGTTAGACAACATGTGTGACTTGAGATCATCGAAATCCATATATGTGACATCACTATCACCTACCTCATCCTATTCTGATGATAGAGCATGTGTTGACTTCACCCTATGAATTTGAATTTCATTTTTCCCTGACACTTACTATATTTAGAAAGGGCACTTTACTATTTTTAGTAAGTGTCAAAATTTTCCTCTCTGGACCCCAACTAATGATGTTGACTTGAATGGTTACCCCTCTATGCACTCCTTCTGTGAAAACTACTTTTTGGAATGACTTACTATTAATAGTAAGTGCCTACAAGACAACTTACTATTTTTAGTAAGTAGTGATTTTTTCCCAACTGAACTTCACCAATGAGATTTTCTTGTATCATTGCCCCTGTGTACACTATTCTTTCCTTGATTTCTCTTTCTAGGATGAATTACTAAAAATGGAAAGCACCCATATGGGAGACTTACTATTTTTAGTAAGTGATGATTTTTTCTACTTTCCTAAACTGACCAATCAATCTAGCCTCATTTTCCTCCTTAGTGCACACTATCTTCGTCGCAACTTCTTCTAGTGTTAACTCACATAAAATAGTAGCTGCCCATGTAGGAAGGCTTACTATTTTTGGAAAGTGGGTCTCTAGTGCTCGGTTTGTGAAAAAATGAAAAATTTCAATATGGGTTTTTTCCCAATAGTGCTCCTCGAATTTCAACTTCACCCGATCATCGGTTTGAGAGATTTTAAAAATCAAAAAAATTACAGAAACTTGGGTTTTCTCTGCTAGAAAAATATGCTTCACACATGTGAAAAAAATCTCTAGAAATCTTTATTTGCATTGAAATCTTGAGGAATGCAAAAAATAGTGTCTCGATTTGTTCAACGGTTTGCAAGATATGAAGATTTCTTCTTCTAGTGACTTTGGGGTTTTAGCATAAAATATTCATTTTTCCTCCATTTGAATTCATTATTCTTGTGTTTTTTTGTGTTTTTAGATCATGAAGGATTTCAAAAAATTATTTGAATGCAAAAATGGTGGATTTGGATTATGGAGATATTTTGCTAGCATTTCGCAATGTGTGGTGGAGTGGGGTGAAATATCGAAAAATGGCTAACTACCGCATTATTTATATTTGAAATGGCAGGGGGGAGGATGGGGAAAAATTTTAGTTATCTTTCATCCCTTTTAAAAATTTTAAAATGGGACATGAAAATTTTCCTCATTCTAGGCATGCCATTTGTCATGTTTCGTTCGTTGAATTGTGAGATGAAAGCGGCCTGGGCGAAGCACCCGGGAGCTGATTTGAGGTCACATGAGGGATCAGTGGGCTTGATAAGGATGGAGTGAATTTTTATGTCCCTCTCATCCCTTTGTAAAATTTGAAAAGGGTACATGAAAATTTGCCTCATCTTGGGAGTGTCATGTGTCAAGCATGCGGGGTAGGTAGGTGCACAAGTCAAACTAATCAATGGGGGCTTATGTGAGTGTCGGTAGGTCATATGGGTGACTAGAGGGATTCTTAGGGGTTGGGAAAAAAATTTGTCCCTTTAGTCCCTTTTAAAAGGTGAAAAGGGTACATTAAAATGTGCCTTCACCACATCTTGCCACGTGTCCCACTAGAAATTTGACTAAGTGTTGGAAAGCATACCTTGGGAGCCAACTTCCGAAGACAATATCTCGAGCTCCTAGATGAATTTTTGATGAAATTTTATATGATTCCACCTCCCAAAAACTCACTTAATTGAATTTTGATGGTTTAAAGGTAAAATTATAAATTAAACACCTCAAAATGGCTCATTATTTCTCGGGAGCACCAAATAAAGTGCGTCAAAAGAATGAGTTGCCTAAAAAAGTGCATGAGGTTTCAAGATGTCACGTATTTTCCACCATGTAGATAATTAGAAATTATTTCCATATGTAATTTTTTGGGATTTAAAATCAGTATGGATCTCCTAAAATCTTGTTTTGAATCTCGTCCTCTTTCACGGCATGCGTCTCCTTCAAGACCAAAACCCTTCGATGAATCGGCTCCAAAATATCCAAAACTTCCCTGAATCTTCCAAAATCAGATCCTTGGTGTTCCTATCACTTGGATACTCCTCCGTGATTATTTTTGTCCTCTCAATATGCTCCAGGATGGTGCACTAGTCCTAGGAAGATTGCTTTGATAGGCCTTCCCAAAATTTCTTGAATGCTTCAAAAGTTCCTAAATCACCTCGAGGGACTGATTTTACTTTCCTAAATCACCTAGGGGACTAATGAAAACCACTTGGGGATCACTTGAATGATATGATGGGATTGGTACTGAGGATGGATTCACCTGTGGGTGTCTTGGGAGAGTATGGCTTTGAAATTTTTGACACTTTGGAATGGTTGTCATGTTTTCTAGTGAATTTTGCCTTTGAAAAACATAGGACAACATGACATAATTAAATAGTCTATCTTGTCCCTACTATATTATTATATCTAGTGGGACATAAATCTCAATTGATGATATAGAATGAGCTGAACAAGAAATATAATGGTTTTTTGACTTAAATTTTTTTGTATTGGGTTTTAAGCATGTAATGAGGGATTGCAAACCTTAATATGTTGTAGGATAGTGCTTTTAATCTTGATTTATGTGCACAAGTTATGTATAAATAATAAAAAGACAATACTACCATTATAAAATACCAAATGACCAAGTTTGGGTGTATAAATTTACCTCCCCATTAATATAGTAAATCTAATTATCTAATTTAAAGGAACTCACACCTCAATGTGTGTAGACACACTTTGTCTTCACTTTAATGTTTGTTTGTTTGAATGCTTGAATGGTTTTGAGATGTGTGAAGAGAAACCTACAAGACAAAAGTGTGTTGAATGTCCATATAAAGAAAAATTTAACTGTGAAAATAAAAATAAAAATTTTAAATTCAAATAGGAGAGAGAAAGGAAGAATTTGTAGACATCTAAATTTAGAAATTAATCACTTGATAATTTCAATATTGGCTTAATCCTAAATAATGACTTGTGAGACTATTTAGAGCCTAATTGCTATATCCCTAGTCCTGTTGTAAGAATTTATCTTCCTCATACACTACTCGACCACTCATAGAACATATCACATTAGTCAAAAGTAGGTTATTAGTTGTAATTTTCATGTATATAACTTTCTAGTACTGCACACCCTTTTTAGACTGAACCACCAAATAGTATGGTCCTAAACTAGTGATTTATGTTGGCCATTGTTTGTTATTGTGTGCATTGATGACAAGATCATTTATGGAAAATGTTGTCATGATGTCATGCGAGTATCCATGATGTGTCAATCGGATGTCAAACATTAAGTTTGATTGGTAGTGGACTCGAGTTTTGTGAGTTTTATGTGGTCCTAGTGCATGGTTGAGCTTGTATAGTCATGGTTTGAGTTCTCCTAAGTATTTTGATGGTTGGTATGATGTCATTCATGGTACATGAGGTATGTTAGAGGTGTACATGAGTCTGCATGAGGTCAGCAATGTTAGTACATGTGAAGTCATGTTTGAGTCGGGTCATTCAGGGCCTATTCCTAGCCCGGAGCATGCAAAATGATTTGGAGTCGTGATTTTTAGAGATAATTAGTATTTTTAAGCATGATTACAGCATGGTGATAGTTTACCTGAGGTCTATGGTGAGTTTTAGGATAGAAGTAATAGGTATGATGCATGTATGAGGTTCTTAGGAAGCAAACAAGTGAGAACAGACAATTTAACACTATAAATGAGATTGGACAGAGATTTTCAGAGCTATTTGGTATGTGTGGTGAGCATGCACAATTAGATAATTTTTTCATGATGTTTCATGGCAAGTTTTAGATCATTATGAAGAAGGAATTGCAAGATACATTAGTTTGGGAAAAACTAGGTTTTCTAGAGTGAAGGTTTGAAGTTAAAGTGGACCTTCTGATGCTCGTTGTGAGATGTGTGACTTGAATTTGGACCTAAAATATTTTTCATAGATTATTAGGTAAGTTAGGAAGGTTTCATAAAAATAATGAGGTGGTTTGATTGTCTGATTTTTATGAACAATCGTTAAGAAGGTAAGTTGTTTTGAAATCCTAGCTAAACCCTAACAAAAAGTGACTTGGAGGGAATTGCTTGTACCAGACCAATTTTTATTGGTTTTGAAATTTTATGATTGGATGTTTTATAGGAATCTCCAATTTTTCTAGAAAGGTGTATTAGTGCATGTGATAATATGTGGGCCCTACCTGAAATGGCTTATTTCTAAATAATTTTAGTTTGAGAAGTTTCCTAAAGAAGAAGAAGAATAAAGTAACATTATTTTTATCCCTTTAGTTTTTATAGATGCGAATGAATGTTTCAGGTCATAGTGGTGCTTATAAATAGCAAAATTTTCCCTATTAATTAAGATTGGTTTTTGGTGCAATTTGGAGCATCTTGGAGTAAAAGTTGATTTACATGAGCTACAAAAAATTAAGTGGAGTAAGGACTCCACTAAAATTTTGTTGTGATCATAGTTCACCTAGATTTCCAATGGTATATTAAACTTGTGTTTTTAATATGGTATGTATAATTTATGACATGTTCTTTGAGGGTCAAATATGGAGGATGTTTGATCTAGCATGGTGCTAAGTAGCTTCATGAGGTAAAGTGATGATTATGAGTTGTTCACGCTTGGTGTAGTTTGACTAGTTCTTATAAATAGTGTTTAAGGGTGTTTCATGCTTTAGTAAAGAGTGGAAGTGTGTTTTGTGGTGATGGAGTAAGTTGAGCTCAAGGTCAGTTCTCGAGTCCTAAAAGGCTTAAGAAGAAATTTTCAAAGATGGTATTAGTTGAAGGCCTTCAACTTTGATTTGGAAGGTGTTGTAATATGTTATGGAAAGAGGATTCATAGGGAGTTATAGTGATATAATCCTTGGGTCATTCAAGTCATTTTGTGAGAGAGAAGGTTGACTGGTTTTTTAGGACAAATCTTCTTAGGCTGAAAGATTGAGTTAGTTTAGGAATGAAATGGATTGGATGATGTTTTATATCATTTTTAACATGAATAAGGATGAAATATGTTCCTATTAAATTAATTTGGAAGTCTTAGAAATGACAGAAAGGGTGTGAACCAGTTGAGTTTGGAAAACTACTTTCTGAGAAACTTGATTTGGTAAAGAGGAAAGTTGTTGTGGTTTGAGATTATGGATATTTCATTATGTATACCATGTATGGATGTTTTATACATGCCTTTAGTATTACATATAGTTGATACATACATATTTTAGTTGTTCTTTTATGGCTTTGATGCCCAAAGGTGAAGACAAGGTGCTAGAAATATTTGTTTGGTGAAGGATATGAGCCTTTTGGCTTGTGTTATGAATTATTATATTGGTCTAAAATAATTAAATACCATGGATGATTTTTTTATGATATATTACACATGTTTTATGAATTTTAAATCTTGAATAATCATTGTTTCGGCATTAGTGGCTTTAGCTCATCCTAGTGATGGGGTTTTGAGCTTGTTTGGTGCATGATTGATGGTATTGGGCATGGCCAACCTATATGGGTCATATATCAATGTTGTAATAAATTTATTAGGGTTTTATAAATTTTTTTGGTTGAAATTATGATGAATAAATGTCCTATCTTATGTCTTAAGGAAGATAAACCTAAAAATAAGTGTTTTGAGTTCATTTTTGAACTAGTTCTCTTCGAGGGAAAAGTGTGACCCATATAGAAGTTAATAAAAGGTTTGAATGCATGATTTTAAGGCTTAGTAATATTTTTATATGTTTAATACTTATTGATAGTATGAAATCAATATTTTAGAGCCAAGAAAAGTCCAAGAAGAAGGAAAATGAGTGAGTTATGTGAATGAGGGTTTAAAGGTGTGTGTATGAGTTGAATTAGAGATCTCCATTAGCTGTGGATATAATCATAATTAGGTGGTTGAGTTGGTGTTTAGTCATATTAGTGGGTTTTATCCTCCTTTTGGAGTGAATGTTTCACTAAACTAGGGGTTGGTGTTCCTTGTATGGTTGGTGCTCTACAAAACTAGGGGTTAGTACTCCTTGTGGGGTTGGTGGATCACTAAATTTTAAACATGGAAATATAATTTTTTTAAATGGTTTTCTTCACCTTGAGGGTTTCCCACTTATATCTGGTGTTCTTATGTACTCTCTTTCCCATGTTCTTATGTATGGATTTTTCTATGCTTAAGTAAATACACATATGATTTATGGTTGATTGAATGGTTATATAAATGACAATGAATGATGAATGGTAAATAGAATAAATTTTTATAGGACTAATTCACCTCCCTCTTAGTCCATTGTTTTTCAATAATTGATATCAAAACAGGTTCCCGAGAATAAATTCTAATTACTTTAAGGAGATCCTCGAATCACAAACAATGTGAATGTCTTCAAATGTTGAAGTTACATTAATGAGGATGAATGAAGTTTCTCATTCAGTGATTCATGTATTATAAGATCAGATAAAGGTTATGGAGATATAACATGGTCAATCCATCAAGGGTTTGGAGTCACAAGTTGAAAATATGTCAAAATCCTGAAAGGATAAAGAAGACACTTATTCTAGGTATAAAGAGAGGTTAAAAGCCCTAGAATTTGATTTAGTATATGCATGCAGTTGGTTGAAAAAGTATGAAAGGTTAGAAAATATTTTCAAACCCCTTGAAGGGATCTTGTCCAACTAAAGAGTGGCTAGTGAAAAAACAAACCTAGGGTTCAAGGGTAAACATGTGAAGAATGACGGTGAAGCTGGTTCTATCTCTCAATCGATGACCAAGAAGGCTGATTTGAAATGTTCTAACCCTATTAGAAAACCTAATGCTATGAGGTATGGTTCTTCATTCAATGGATATTGCTTTTTTCCATGATGTTGGTCATAGAGCTAGAGATTTCAAAAGGAGGACTCCTAAGAGTGATGTAGGTCTTCAAAGCTGAATTATTTTCATATTGTGAGTATGGTCATAGGGATAAAGATTGTGGTTGGAACTTAAGTGTGTTTAAACAAAGAAGAAAGAGGAATAATTTTTGTGGCATAAGTGTCACAAAAAGGACACATTGCTAGATTCTGTCACCGATGTGAAACTCCAAGGGCATCCAAAAACTTTCAAGATACTAATTGGAAAAATGGAAGAGTGCTCAAGAGAAATACCAGTTCTATAAATGAGGTAAAAATATTTGGTTCTCATATTATGAAAATTGAATATTAAAAACTAGATAATAAATGGGATTACAGTGCTATCAAAGTTGTAAACATATTCGTAAGCCTAAGAAAAAGCTAGGAATCATTCTTTCTCTAGTTGAATAAGATCACATGTGTCACAATGCTTTGGTACATGAGAAGTTGAAGGAGCTAGGTGTGTGGAAAGCTTCAAGAACTATAAGGTATGTGAATTGGCATATTCATTTGAATTTGAGTTCATTTCATTGTAAGTTGTTTGAGTTTACAAGGGTGCATCATTCATCTATATTTTCGAGTTTGTGTGTCCTTATTGAGGTGATTTTAAGGCCTAAGTTTGAGTATAAGGTCTTGTAAAACTATAAAAAAATTGTCTTCGAGTAATGGTCATGTTGTGGTATAAATTAAAGGGTGTATGTCTTGATTTCAAAGCTTCATGCTCAATTTGGTTGATTCAAGGATGTGTGAGGATGTTCATCATGGTATGAAGATGATCCGAGTTCCTTTACCTAGGGAGTCAATTCCCTATTCTACAGTAGTTCAAGTATGATCTTCATATGATTTAAAGGATGGTTTTTATAACTTTAAATATGTCTTGAGTCCATGGGATTTTACCAAAGTTTTTCAAGGTATAAGGGTCTATATAATTGATCAAGAAGTCTTGTTCATTATGTGTCATAGGTATGTCAATTGCTATAATGCCTATATCAAGTATGTGTAAGAGTATATGTAGTATGTGAAGTTGTATAAAGGTATCAAATGTTCTAGAGAAGGTGCATCAATGTTAAAAGCTCAATTGTTTGTGCTAATATTTTAGAGTTCATGTTTGTTTCATCTTGTCAAGGAGTGTGGGGATCTTGAAAGAAGTACTTAGTTAAGTTTCTTGATTTTTGTCATGTATGTCAAAATTTGAAAAAATTGTCTCTGTGAGTGTCAAGCTACCAAGGTATGTATGTCCCTCATCTAATACCGTGTTGTTTCTTTGGTATCAAGAATTATGTAATTCATAATGTGCAATTACTTACCTAAATGTGGAGTTGACCTTCTCTTATGGGTTTAAGTATTTTTTCTAGATCCTTAAGAGTATGAATTTAGGTCATACACTACGTTAAAGGGTTGAGGAAAATAAAGTGATTCTTCAAAGTAACATGGTGCAAGTATCCCAAGGTCGGGTAACTCGGAGTGTTATTATGCTAAGTATTTCTCTATGAGCATGTTTTGTTGATTTCAAGTTCAGTGTAAGTCAAGAAGAAAATAAAATTGAGTCTTTGTCTAGGATATATCTTGTGCATTCCATTGAGATGGAAGCCATTAGAAGTTCATGTATGTGAAGGATATATTGATTACAAGTTAGTGTCATGTTGTTTTTTTGTTGTTAAAGATTCATTCCTTTCATGAATTCTATATATCTACTCAAGAGGGTATTTAAGATATATGTCTATCTAAAGGTGCATATGCATTGTGTCATGTTCTAGTCAATGATATCGTTAATTGGCTTAAAATTATTTTTCCTTAATTTCAATCAAAAGTGTCAATATTCTAAGTCTAATCTTGGAGAACTATTCAAGAAGCCATGTGGATAGTCATAAGAAGGTTTGAGTATAGGTTAGTTGGTTGTGCTAAGGTCAAGTGCTCCAAGTTGAGTGGTTTTCATCCTATGAGGAAACTCTCATATGGTTGTAAGAGTATGTGAGTCTCAAAAATGATTAAAAAAAAGGTATATTGTGTCAAAGTATCACCATTCATGTAAAGAAAAGGTTGGAATTTTTTTTATATCAAATATCATCAAAGGTGTGTCGATTGCTCTCATTCCAAAATGAAGAAGATGAAGAATGTAATAAGTATAAGTGAAGAATTGGCACTAAGTTTGTGGTTTCATTATAAGAACCCCCATGTATTAATACGGAAGGAAGATCTGGTTAACATAAGGTACGGAGAATGACGAAAGTGTTTCACCTATTTCTTAGATTGTTTCTTTGAAGCATTGACAAAGCGAGATAGGGTAACAGTGTAGGAGGAATACCTGTTCAAATGTTGGTTGATGGGTTGTTGCATGCGTATGAATTTTGAATCCACAACTGATCATGAGAGCTTCCTTTTGGCTAGGAGGAACTACATGTAATGAAAACAAGACCACCATAAGGAATTAAGCAATATGGGTAGTGAACTGCCTAGTGTATGCTAGATCCGAGAAGTATGATACTTCCTAGATGGCTGTCAATCCACTGTTTTAAACAATTTAATGCTATAAACAAAGTAAATCCTATTGTTATTTTAAAATAATTTAGGTATCTCACTTAAAAACACAATAAGAAATAGATCTAATCTAACAGGCTAAGCTAGAATAGAATCCAAAGGTCAAATGATTGGTTCTGGGTTCTGCAAGTTTGACAGAGGTCACGGATAGATCACAGGTGAATGAGGGTAAGATGAAATTTGGTGGGTAGGTCTCTGTTCTAGGCTGTGTGGGAAAATACAGAGACCGGTGTCGATCAGGGGTGACCGAAGGTGGTTAGATGTAATCGGTGCCCATCGTGAGATCTAGAAATATCACAAAACAAGCTTTGTCTCCTTTGTGATTGCACAAAGGACTTTGGTGGGTCGAGATGAGGTATTGGGTGACTGGAGTAGGCTTTGGCGAGGTTTTAATGGGTATATGGAGGTGAAATTTTTAGAAAAGGTTAGTAGGGGCAAGATAAACAATGGATGATAAAATGATGATGAAATGAAATAAACCAAGAAAGTATGATGTTATACTTACTTGGATTCTCGCTCCTAAATGCCTGTGTGTGAGGGATGGAGGTGTTGATGATGGGTTTGAAGGTTGCAAGTGATCACTAAATGAATAAAATCTACCACATGGTCTGCATTTACACTCCTCTTTGCTTGGATAGATCGATCATGGTCTGGGATGGGTCATGCAGGAGAAGATGCTCAATCTCCTTCCTCAGTATGTAGGTTTTCACTAGAATTTACTCCCTAAAGATGTGTTATCTCTCCGAGATGTGTTCTAAATCGTCAACCCTTCTCCCAATGTTTTCCAACCTTGAGAATAAGGTAGTGTAGGGGTTAAAATGGGTAACCGACGGTGGTCCGGATTAACCGGTGATGGTTAGGGGTAACCGATGTCAGTCAAGGCGGGATTTCCTAGGTTTACTAAACTAGGGAGATCCTCCTGATTTCCTTAGATCTCATGGCATTATCCCACATATTAGACTGGGAGATTCTTGTAAGCATGCAGAAATGTGGTTAGAGGGAATGTAGGCATTGATTATTAGGGTTTGGGTAAGTCTTAGTTAGTTATGACAACTTGTTAAGAATAGGTCTTAGGTTGAGTTGGCTTGGTGAGGTGTCTAGGTGAACTATATGTGTGGATATTATTTAAATAAAATATTCAAATAATAAATATAGTGAGGATAATGCATTAATTTAATTTAATTAATTAAATTAATATTAGTGGGGTGAAGGGGGGTCATGGCTAGGTAAATGTAATAAAGGGTGCTTTTTGGTTGAGGTACGAAAGGGGAGTGTGACCTAATTTTAGTGTCTACATTTTTCCCCTTTTTTGTTGCGTAGCTTGTATTGGTAAGCAATGCTAACAAAAATAAGATGTGGTTGCCCCATGTGTGGGTGAAGGTGATCCCCCTCAAACTAGGAACTGATGAGGTAGCAGGCTGAAGCGGTGAGTGGTTTGATAAAAGGAAAATGTGAAGAAAAGGTAGGTGGGCATGGGGAAAAAAAGGTAAAAGGTCTACTCGGGAAATCTAGGTAATGGGTTAGGGTCAAAGGTAGCAACAATCAAATGCACACACATGTATAAACCGCAAAGATGCTACCAAAGTTGAAGAGTATGAAAATTCTACATCGTCTAAGGTCGATAAGTGTATCCAGAAAAGGTTGAAGTGAATCTAGTATCTAAGGTATAGGATATGGTTAGGTAACATAGTGTAGGTTAGGTGTAGGAATGGTTAGGTATGTTCCGGTACACCAAAGCTAGGGTCGGGATAAACGGTCACGGTAATAGGCTAGGTAAGGTCATTAGGTCAATTAACACAGTAATAATGTCGTAAGGTATAGTGAACACATGAGGTCATAGGTCACTAGCGATGGTCCAGGTCCAAATATCTAGGTCATGGCATGGGTAAGGCCAAGGTAGGGGTAAAAGCATAAGAATTCCCAAAGGAGGAAAAATGGAGGTAGGAAGTGACGAGGTCGGAAAGGTAAGATAATGGGTTAGGTAAAGGTTGGATGGGGTAAAAGAGTAAGGTAAAGGGTGGGGTAAAATGAAAAAGTAAGGGTAATGTGTAGGTGAGGCTAACCGAAGACAGTGAGGATGTCTATTTTGAGCATATTTCAGCCTACGTGTCGAAGATATTTTGTATCGATTCATTCATTATTTTTGTATATATGAGACCATCCTATGTGCCGATGACATTTTGTATTATATATATATTGTCTTATGTGCCGACATTTTTGAGATGATGGACAGGATGAGATATACATGTATATTGAGATACATATTTATTGATTTGTATGATGAGATTCATAGTATTTCATGATTTTTTGATGTGTGTATGAGACATTAGTTTATGGCTTATATTAGATGAGATATGGATTTGTTACTTTAATGTGGTTTAAAATTAGGTGAGTTAGGCATGATGGAGTTAGGTTGGTTTAGGCATGGATCGATTCAGGTTATAGGCATGGATTGAGTCAGGTTGGTTAGGCATGGATCGAGTCAGGTTATAGGCATGGTTGAGTTAGGTTATAGGTATGGTTGAATTGAAAGTAGTCCTAGTTATGATTCATGATTTTGGCAATGAATGATACTATGGGTCGTATGTGAAATGTTGTATAATCTATGCATAGTGATGATAGAGGGATAGTAGGTGTAATAAATGTATGTTGTGGTAAGCAACTTGTTATGTATGTGGCTTAATTTCCAATTTTGTTATATAAGGGGAACTAAGTGAAATGTGATGTAAATGGTGAGTTAGGAATGGTTGATGAAATTTTTTAGGGTAGATAATGGCTGAGCTAACCTCCAAGGGCCTCATGCCCTCAGAGTGATGCCTACATAGTCTCGGAAAAAAGGGACCTCAGGCCGATGTAGTTCTCCCATGAGCTAGGGAAGAATATGAAAATGAGTTTGCAGGTTTTTTTGGGTGTATTATGGGTTTAGGTTTAATAGGTGTAGGTAGATTATAGGGAAAAGGATGCAAGTGAAGGTGATTATGGTGAAAGGGGAGGATTACCTCAAAGGTAGGCATCATGGACCAAGTCCTATATAAGGTAATCAAAACATAAACAAAGATGGTTAAAAGATAAGAGGGGGCAATAAAGCCACCTAATTGGGTAGGATCATACCAAGTAGATCATACCTTAGAGGAGGTGAGGAACATAAGACCATAAATACATTACATGATTGACATGTTCTATGATGACGGTAGTCACATGATCACCAAATATCTAAATTCCATGATGTCCCTTGAGTCAATGGAGGAAATGAGAGTGGAAATGGTAAGGTGGGTAAAAGGTAGCTAATTTTATATGTTTTGAGTGACAGCGCCCTTGGGCAAGGGGTCCTAGGTCACAGTGGGCAATTCCATGACTAAAACATTTTTGTTTTGATAGACTGATCGATGCAGAAGTCTATATGGGATTATGAATATGGTACTCCTTGAGGTCTTCATGAAGCTGATTGATGCGGGAAGCTTCGGTTTCTCTTGTTCATTTTTTTTTCTAGTTAAAATCTTCACATAGTTGTCCTTCGAGGGAGCAGTCTATTTATAGCAGCAATTTTGTCGAGAGGAAGATGTCCTTTTGAGGGATTCATCTTTTATTAGAAGTTTGACTCAAGGAGTTTGGTCCCATGTGAGGTCATTGAAGTCATGGACAAGACCAAGGTGGAGGATAGGACTCTTGTTCAAAAGGAAAGGTGGAATGACCATGGGATCTCATCTAAAGGTAGACGAAAAGTATCCATGAGAATCATGTTATGTGTAGTTTCATGGTCAACATATTCAAGAGAAGATAACAAGTGACGGGTACTCACATGATTCTTGTTTAATCGTTAGGGAGGTGTATGGAGTGGATGGCACTCAAGGAACGAGCTTGTAAAGAGACAAAGGGTGAGGTAGGACAATGAGTCAACAATAGAATGGTTGAAGATGCAATGCATTAAGGGGCTCAGTTCAGATTTACCATCAAGTCGGGATAAACAATAGGCACCCGATCCATAGATATGAGTTACGATGTATAGTCCAAGCCAATTAGTTGAAAATTTTCCCCATTTACTTTTTTCTACTTTGGTTACGTGTTGATTTTATTTCAAGACAAGGTCACCAACTTGGAAGGTTTGTTCATGAACACGTCTTTCATAAGCACGTTTCATATGTTGTTGGTAAACTTGAAGGTGATCCAAAGCATTAAGACAACATTCATCTAATAACTCTAGTTGTGCTAAGAAGTCCTAATGAAATTCATCATCGAAGCATGTCATGGAGAGAATTGCAGAGTGAGGGGATAGAGACTTCGAGAGGCGTAACAACCTCTCGTACTATAGACCGAGAAAAGGGTGTGGCCGTAGTGGAAGTGTGAATACTAGTGCGGTATGCCCACAGAGCAAAAGGAATGTGTGTATGCCAATCCTTCCCAAAGATCGCGACTACTTTCATGAGAATTTTGTTGATGGTTTTGTTCATGGATTTGGCTTGGCCATTGGTTTGTGGGTGATAAGGTGATTAGAAACTAAGCTTTGAATGTCGAAGGCGTCATAAAGTTTTTGCAATTTTTGTGTTTGAATTGTTTTCCATTTTCAAGTGATGAGGTGATGAGGGACACCAAAGCTGTAAATGATGTGATGGTTAATGAATTCACATATTTTCTTAGCTTTCATATCTAGATGAGTGGTATGGATTCCACCCATTTTGTGTAGTATTCGGTAGTAGTTATGATCCATTGATGGCATTGGGAAGAATGAGGATTGATTTTTCCGACAAGATCCAAACCGCATTGAGAGAAAGGCCAAAGGTCACGAGTGACTTGTAAGGCATGACTAGGTATATGATGAAGTTTGGAATGTTGTTGACGTTTTACACAATGTTTGACATAGTCACAACAATCATGGTTAAGGGTCGGCCATTAACAACCTAGGCGAAGAATACGCTTAGCAATAGCAAGGCCACTAAAGTGACCTCCACATATGCCATCATGAACCTCCTTAATGGTATAAGGAATTTCAAAACTTGTGAGGCATCTTAAGAGAATGCCATTAAAGCCACGATTATAGAGGAGTCCCCCTCGAATGATGAAACGAGAGACCCTTTTAAGGAAGGTGCGTTGTCTGTTATAGGTGATATCAGGAGGTAAGATGGAGAGAAAAAGGTAGTGAGTACTATTTATACCAAAGGTCACTCGGGTCATGGGTATCGGTTCCAATTAAGTAAACTTTGTTAGGTAAATAAGAAGGTGAATGGAGGCATTGTACGGTGACAAATATTTTGGAATCGATAGGGGAAGTGGGTATTTGGGAAGCTAAGCAGGCCATGGTATTGGCAAATTTGTTGGTTGAATGTGGGATGGTTTGAAGGGTGTAACGATCAAAGGTGGTCAAAAGTATGTCTACATGATGTTTATACTTTTGAAGTATCTCATTATGACATTGGTACATACCATTGACTTGGTTGATGACCAATTGTGAATCACCAAAGATGTGGATTGATTTGACATCTAGGGCATATGCGGCTTGGAGACCTAGTACGAGTGCTTCGTACTCAAAAATATTGTTGGTGCATTCAAAGTCTAGTTTGAAAGACAAAGGCATGGGTTCTCCATCCAAAGGAATGAGGATAATACCAGCCCCACCCCCATGCTGACACTTGGAACCATCGAAGAATAGTGTCATTTGGTAAGGGGGTCATCCAAGGAAAGAGTAGCAATTGACTCATCAGGAAAGTCAAAATTAGAGGGTTGATCCCAGAAATAGGTGCATCAGCCAGTTGGTCGGTGATAGCTTGGCCCTTGATGGAATTTTGATGAATGAATTCAAGGTCAAGATCAGCTAAAAGCATAAGCCATCATGTAGCATGCTAATTTTGATAAGGTTTGGCGTACATGAAGTGTAAGGGATTGGTGTTGGTCACAACATAGGTTTTGTGGTTGAGTAGGTAATGGTGGAGTTTGGTGGCAACGAAAAGTAAGGCTAATTAAAGTTTTTCTGGATGGTTGTATCAGGTTTCATAGTCTAAAAGAGTATGGCTTATGTAATAAACCACCTTCTCCCTTTGTTGTTGATCGTGATGAGCGAGCATGGCTGCCAAGGAATGATCACTAGCTGATATGTATACATAAAAAGGTTTATCATCTTTAGATGGAATGAGTACGGTGGTGGTTGGAGAAGGTATTTTTGAGGGCCTCAAAAGCTTTGTGACATTCATCATCCCATTTAAAGGAGACATTCTTCCGAGAAGATGATGAAATGGTTGACACCGATCCGATAATTGTGAAATGAAACGGTGAATGGACTATAATTTACCTTGTAGGCTACGGAATTGTTTAAGGTTAGTGGGTGAAGGCATTTCCGAATGGCCTTGAATTTAGTAAGGTCAATTTCTATACCACGAGGGAAATGATAAATCCCGGGAGCTTTCCTAAGAGAACCATGAAAACGCACCTCTTAGGTCAAGGCGGATGCAATATTTAATGAGGTGGTCAAAGATGGTTTTGAGGATGGCAAGGTGCTCAGAGCGACATTTAGATTTGGCAAGAGATCATCCACGTAATCTTCCAAGATGTGATCAATGAAATCATGGAAGATGTAAGTCATAGCACACTGATATGTGGCACCATCATTTTTAAGGCCAAAAGGCATGACTCGATAGCAAAAGGTTCCCCAAGGGGTGATGAATGCAATCTTGTGTTGATCTTCTAGGGCAAGCAAAATTTGGTTATAACCCGAGAAGCCATCCATGAGTGATAGCATCTCATGACCAGTGGTGAGGTCAACTAGTTGATCAATATCGGGCAAGGGAAAGTCATCTTTCGGGTAGGCTAGGTTGATATCACGGAATTCCATGCAAATGTGGAGTCCCCTATTGCTTTAGTAACAAGGACAATGTTATAAATTCAATGAGGATAATCAATGGGTAAGATGAAGGAAACAGAAAGAAGGAATTTAAGTGCTTATTTGACGAGAAGATAAATGTGAGGGTGCATTTTCCTCAGCTTTTGTTCGATAGGTTTGGCATTGGGCATGGTTACGATATTATGGACCACTATGGTGGGGTCAATATAGGGCATGTCTGCGTAAGACCAAGCGAAAGCGTGGTTATGATCTTGGAGAAAAGAAGTGATGGCTTCCTATTCAGCAGCATCTAAAGATTTTCTAATCTTTAGGATGTGTAGGTCATCTTGAGTATGAATGTTGATCTTGATAGTCAATTCATTCAACATGGTTTACGTCTCAAAGGGTAATAACTGATGAATATATGAGTCTTCTGCACCAAGGTAGGTGATTATGGATTTATCATCCTATCATTGAATGATGTTAATTGTAGGTGTGTCATCATCGCTCATTTCAGGATACAGGAAGGGAAGAGTGGAAGGGGCCTCACATTTGCATTAATAAGTCGAGGCCCCAAGAAAATGGTGTTTATGAAAAAAAAAAAGTTAGGAGGGATAAATTCAAGATCCATCGACACCATTGGTGAGGATGGTGATGAAGGTGGAGTGGGGAAGCCAATACCACTACCATCATTATGTTTGTGGGTGGTACATTGAATAACGGTAAAGCGGCCTTGCTTGTAAAAGTCAAAACCAAAACCCTTCACCACACAATGGTGCAGGAAGGTGTGGGCAAAATGGCGATTGGTAAGTGATTGGAAGTCATGGAAAATGGGTGGGTTTGTGATAGTGGTTCGGTGTGTAAGTGGTAGTATCAAGTCCCCATAGGTGAGAATATTACGAAGATGAGGAGGACCATAAAGGAGGCATTCTCCTATATGGTGATCATAGTGAGGGTGTTGGTGAAGGCTTCCATACTCCCGTGGAGTAAGGAATGTGTTAACACTATATAGGCGGTACTCCCCAAAATGAGGCATTGGAAACCACCTTCCAAGGGATTAGTGGTTGGTATGTAGGTAGTTGGAATGGATGATGTGTTAGAGGTCAATACAGAGGTGGAGTTAATGGATTGGAATCTAATAGGTTAGTCATGGAAGTTATAGCAAGTGGTAGGAATGGAGGAGGTATGTGCAAAGTGAAAGCAAATGGCCGTGACTAGTAGGCGAAGGTGTAGGTGAAGTGGTATTGGTTGTGGAGGTAGACGGCAGATAGGTATGAGCACATCATTGGGTATGTAAAGCATGTTACATATTTTGAAAGGTGATGGGTTAGCTAGAATGGTATAAGTGTGTCCTTCATGTTCAAACTTTACACAACGATGTAAATTGGAAGGAACTCAACCCATGACATGGATCCAGTGGTCTACCAAGCAACAATTTATATTGAATTCCCCCTCTAAAAAGTAAAACAATTCGAATAGTGCGGGGGCCACGCGAATGTGAAGGATGACAGCTTCTAGTTTGGAGGTGATAGTGTCGTTGAATGAATGCAACGTGACCGAGATGTTTATGCATGTAATTATCGGGTATGCGCATTTGAACAAATGCATGGGATGAAATGATGTTAATGTTAGCACCTCCATCAATCATCACATGGCGTACCTATATTTCATCAATGTGGACGAAGATGAAGAGGGTTGGAGTCCAGGTCATCATTTTGGTGTTAAGCGATCTCTTCCTCCGAGAAACTAAGGAGGCCACTTGTTGAACAAGGTTGGGTGAAGATGAAGGTGGTAATTTGGTGAGAGAGGCTACATGATGGGATGTGATAATGGAGGCTACGGGTGTCGGGTCATTGGGTAAAACTTCAATAGATTGAAGAACCTCCATGAGGGCTTGACAATGGGATTTTGAGGTTTAGATGAGGTCATATAAGGACAATTTGAGGGGAGATTGGTGTAATTATTTGAGCATGGTGTGATGTGTGATGGCATTAGAATTGGGGTACGTGGGGCCACGAGATAGTTATTTTAGGTATGGGTGTAGATGGTATGTTGGGTATAGGATTGGTTGGTAGGTCACTGTCTTTTCTTTTCCCTTCGCACGCGCAGTAGTGACGTGCATCATGTTGATTTGAAGGGGGTTGGCAAATGGGGAAGGTGTAGGGTGAGTGGTGTAATGACATAAAGGTTAAAAACCTACTGGAGGAGAAAATCCTTGTGAGGTGAGCTGGGCACAACAACATTGGGGTGGTGGCGTGGAAAGTTCTCTGATGTGAACCATGTTAATTTCAAATCTTGAGGGTGGCTCTAAGAGCGGTGAGGGTGGAGGTTGTGGTTGTTGAGTGGGCAGTGTGGGAATGGGTGTTAGTGAAACAAGATCCTCGTCAAGAAGGTTGTCATCATCAAAGTTGGTTTTTGGTGGACACAATTGGATAAGGACGAGTTTCAAGGCCTTACAGTTCTCCACATCATGCCCTAGCACATGATGGTATGTGTAAATTGTAGTATCATCAAACCCTTTTCGCTTGGGTTTGAGGGGGTCGTAAGGTCGAGTATTAGTAATGTGATAACAAAAGTCTCAAGGAGGTTGGTTAAAAGTTTGGCATAGGACCCTGCTAGTGGATCACAATGGGAAGTGAACATGGGTTTGGGTGTAGGTGTGGTTGATTGTCGAGGAACTATTTTTGGAAGAGTAGGAACGGGTCAAGTTACGGTTTTAGGTCTTTGGTGTGGTTTTAGGTATCGGTCATGTTTTTTTGGGTAGGGGTATAGTAGATGGACGGGTAGGAGGGTGTGTGGTTGTTTTGACTACCTTATTTTGGGGTAGTGGGGTTTTGTTTTTGGGTTGCACCTTTTTGGGTAAAGGTGATGTGGGTGTACGAGGTCTAGAAGGAAAAGCAAATGGAGGAAGAGGGTGAGTTACCCACGGGGATAACGGGGTGCTATGAAGGTAGATGACGTGGGTCGTACTTGGGGTGTGAGGGACAATGACTGAATTGTAGTGGGTAGTGAAGCAATAGCTAAGGGTATTAGAGGTATTGGTGGTAAAGAGATTGTAGGTGCAGGAGTACGTCGTGTTGTGTGCCTAGGTAGATTAGAGGTTTGTGAGGAAGGAATGGGTTGTTGTGTTATTGGTTTATGGATGGGTGAAGGTTTCTTGACCATGTTGGACAAATTTGAGGTCTTAAGATAGACAGGACAAGTGCGGGTGTGATTGGTGTGGTCATGGTATGAGGTCGAAGGGTTTGTTTGTTTTATTTGTGTGTAGAGTAGGTGTGGTATTGACATTGGAGGATGTAGCTAAATCTAGTTTAATAGGTGGATGAGTAAGGCTGGTGGTTGGGGTGACCCATAAAGTGGTAATAGGTTTAAATGAGGTAAATGTTGTAGGTGTGTGTTTGGGTTTAGATGTAGGTTGGGTTACGGGTAAGGGTGTGGTTTGAGTTCTAACAGTGTCATGAAAGGTGTTGTGATAGAGGTGGTTGTGTTTGGTTTGCTTGGACAAAATGCATTTGGGTAGATAGTGGAGGTATCAAAGCAAGGGATATCTGCATATCTCGTGTTGAGACAGGGAATAAGAGGCATCCCCATAGTAAAGCCCTATCTAAATACTCTAAATGATTGGCTAAACATGAGAACGTCACGTCTGTGGGTGGAGTTGGTGAGGACCTAATGGAAATTCCCATAAAATGTGTCTTAGAGACGGGGAATTAGCTAGCTTCAGCTTCTGTGGGTAAGAGAGCCGAAAGTAGGTCTGTGGGATTCTGGTAGCTGATGGAAAATGTTTTCCAAGAGGTAAATATATGTTAACGGGTCTATGATAGGTGGAGGAGATGATGGGAGCTCCTCTATAAGTGGAGGAACAAATGGGCACTACCCGTGGGTGGAGGAGGTAATGGGTGCTCCTATGTGGGTGGAGGGGATAATGAGAACTCCTCTATGGGTAGAGGAGGTACTGTAGGTCAAGGTTCTCTAAGTGGTGAAGCCAGGGGTGAGATGGGCTCAATGTTAGTGGAAGACCCCTACGTTGGTGATGAAGGAAATGAAAGTTGTTCCTCCGTTGGTGAAGGAATACGGGAGGTTTTATCTAATGCGGAAGGAGGATTTCGGGCTAGGATCTCCTCTATGGAAGGAATATGGGGTAATTGGGAGGTGACAGGTACCTCATTAAAGATAGCGTGAACCTCGCAGGTATGGGTATCATGAGTTGATGTCTCACCGGTTTGATTGGATGAAGGGGCATGGTTGGGAAATGGTTTTTTGAAGATTTGTAGATTTTGGTTGGGGGTGGCGTTGGGATTATCCATAGTTAACTCACCTTTCTCGAGCATTTCTTGGACAATATTTTTAAAAGTGATGCAATTTCCATCACTATGACCCTTTACTCGATGATAGTTACAAAATCATGTTCTTTATACCATGCGGGCATGGGGTGAGCAAGGCCAAAACCAATGTATGGTTTTATAGGTGGAAGGGTGATGGCTCCAGATTTGATAATATTTTCTAAGACAGAAGAGTAAGGTTCCCCAATTCTGGTATATTTTCGTTGTTCTCATTTGAAGTGAAAAGTCTAGATAGGTGAGAGATTAGATGATGGGGTAGCCTGATTTGATGGATGAGTCAATGGCCGGCCTTGAGTACCACTTGTGTTAATGGTGCCCTTGGATTTTGAATAATTGGTTTGTGGTTTGGAATAAGAAGAGGTATAATTCAACTAGAATGTCAAATTATTATTGCGTAACTAGATTTTCTTCTCTTTGATGGCTCCGAATCTCTAACTTTTGTGCCATAGTGAATGCCTCATCAAATGTTTGAAAGGTTTGGACCTGTAAGATCGGGGAGATATGTCTAGCACAAGCCCATGTGAAGATCTCGATGAGTTCTATTTGTGGCAGTTAGAAGGTAAGTTGATTGATCAGGCTACGCCAAATGAGTGACAAAATATGTGATAGATTCGTCCTCATACTAATGTGTGGAATATAAATCATTCATGATAACCTTCTTAACGATATTTATAAAGAAATTATCCAAGAAGGCTTGGGCTACCTGATTGAATGAGAATATAGAGTGTTTAGGTAACCCACTATACCAATCTAATGCAGGTCCAGTGAGGGACATGGGAAAGGTTCTCAAAAGCAAGGCATCATCATGAGCGATTAGATAACACTCATGTTTGAACGACCACAAATATTGATGTGGGTCTTCTTTGCTATTGAAATGATTGAATTTAGGCATTTCCCAATGCACAAGGTATGAATGGATAGGAATGGATGGGTGAATAGGCTCATTGCAAATCTCATCGTAGGTGAGAGTGTTGCGGGAGCTAGAAAATGATGCCTCCAATGTTTGCATCTTGTCCAACATCAATTTAGTTAGGTCATTGGTCTGTTGTGATGATTGGATGCCTCTTGTAGCATGAGAAGGTTGGTTTGGTGCATATAATGGGGGTAGCACTCCAATGTATGGGGCTGCCATGTAGGGTGGTAGAGAAGAAGGTAGTGAAATAGGGGGTACATACCTGGAATGAATAATGGATGAAACAGGAGGTTGTTGGTAGTATGTATATGGGGGTGGAAGGGTCGTGGTAACCCTAGTGGTAATAGGGGCTAATGATTTTGGAATGGAAAGAACCATGTTCTGAAATGGGGTAGGGGTCACCGACACTGGAGGTGGTAATGTAACTATAGGTATATGTGAGACATTAGGGGTGGATGAGGTTGTGTTGGGGGTAGTCATCAAGGGTATGGTGGATGTAATGAGGGCCACGGAGGTAACAAATGTGGCATTCATAGCGGTATACAACCTAACTACAAAATTACTGGGGTAAGGTGGATGTGCGTAGCACAGAGCCAAATACACCGATGTGGAAGTGGGTGCGAGAGTTGGAGGGATAGATATGGGCATGTCGTACATCAACTGACCCGAGGTGTCTCAAGTGGATGAGTTGGAAAGGTAAAACAGCAAGGCGGCGGGGTTACAGGTCAAGGAGTTGTGCGAACTCCTCATCTCCGTAGCAATAGTAATAGGCTTTGGATGGGATCCATGACTCGGTGATAAAATAGAAGGTGGTGAAGGATTGGGTGGGAATGGTTGAAAAGCCGGCATGAAATATGAGGGTGCTTTCTTGTCTTTAGGTTAACACCATGTGAACCAAGATCTTGATCATGTGGGGCTACTTCTCTGTAAATGAAAACAAAGAACAACAAGAACAGGTGAATCTGCAAAAAAAAGTAGATTAAGTACCAAATGGTGGTGGAATGTGAAAAAGCTAACTGATTCCACTTAGGGAAAACTCGACGCTGGTGAGGGGTAATCTGCTTTCAATTACTATAGAAAATGACAATGAGTAAACAATGAGGCAGAAGGTAAAATCTGATAGGTATGCCAAATCTGAAGATGTTTGAAATGCCAATGGGAATAATGACAAAGGACAGGACTGTGAAAAGTGGAAGAAAGTGAAGCAAAATGTCCTTTTGAGTAGGTTAGCAAAAGGACCTAGAACCGATGTCGGTTGGGTATAACCGATGGCGGTCAAAGGTAACCGATGACGGTTACTGTGAAATTGAAATAGTGATGAAAGAAAGTGGTTGTGAATTAAACTCTGATGTAGAATCAAACCTAGAATTCTAAGAATGATGATTATATGGCCCAGCACACTCGGGTGAAGCTAGAATACACCAGTTGTGATGAGGAGCATTTAAGGATGAACAAAAAAGTGACGAAACGTGATCTCTCACCTCAAAACACAAGCCAAGAAAAACACTAAGAAAATGTGATCCTAGGAATGCCTTTTCTATTATGTTTGTTTAGCTTATGTTATTTAGGGACTGACACATGAATTATGAAATAGATTTTTGGTGAAGATGGCTTCCTACAAAGAAGGAGATCTAAAAGGTGAGGTTTCGGTATGTTATGGTGGGGGTGAGCTTCACTCTAAAGTATGACTCGACAGAGCAAGTGAGCATGACACCTACCTTCTTCCGGGTAGTATGTTGTTTAATAATGTATGTATTTTAAATTTTTGTGAGGTTTGGTAAGACACGAGAAAGAGAAAAGGATAGAAGTGCTTTTCTATGATTCATTTGTCAACCATCAGCTGGGCATGACTTCTAGTGTATAGGTTGCCCTTAATTAATGTGAGCTAATGCAATAAATCAGAATGGAATGCACTTATTTTTAAACCCAAATTGAAAATGTGAAATTAGATGACATAATAAGATGAAGAGGAAGAGGGATGCTCTTTCACTACAATGCGAAAACATGAAGAAATGGTTCTTTTTAATTACACTAAAAGAAAATTTTCCTTTAGAGAAAATAGAAAGAAAAGGTGGATTACCAGGAAGAAAATTAGTGTGTACACTTTTCGAGAAGGGAAACAAACACATAATTTTTCTTAGGAATGAATGAAATGCAAGGAAGCCCAGATTCTTAGATCGTTCTTTGAAGCGTTGACAAAATAGATAGGGTAACGGGCATACGAGGATTACCTGTTCAAATTTTGGTTGATGCGTTGTTGCGTGCGTATGACTTCCAAATCCACAACTAGTCATGAGAGCTTCGTTTTGGCTAGGAGGAACTACCTGTAATGAAAACAAGACCACCAAAAGGAATTAAACAATATGGACAAAGTGAACGCCAGCGTATGCTAGATCCGGGAAGTATGATACTTCCTAGATGGTTTTCATTCCACTTTTTTAAATAATTTAATGTTGTAAAAAAAGTAAATCCTATTGTTATTTTAAAATGATTTAGGTATCTCACTTAAAAACACAATAAGAAATAGATCTAATCTAACAGGCTAAGCTAGAATAGAATCCAAAGGTCAAATGATTGGTTCTGGGTTCTACAGGTTTGACATAGGTCACAGATAGATCACAGGTGAATGAGGGTAAGATGAAATTTGGTGGGTAGGTCTCTGTTCTAGGTTGTGTGGGAAAATACAGAGACCGGTGTCGGTCAGGGGTGATTGACGGTAGTTAGGTGTAACCGGTGTCGGTTACTGTGAGATCTGGAAATATCACAGAACAAGCTGTGGTCTCCTTTGTGATTACACAAAGGACTTTGGTGGGTTGAGATGAGGTATTGGGTGACTGGAGTAGGATTTGGTGAGGTTTTAATGGGTATTGGAGGTGAAAATTTCAGAAAATGTTAGTAAGGGGAAAGATAAACAATGGATGATAAAATGATGATGAAATGAAATAAACCAGAAAGTATGATTTTATACTTGCTTGGATTTTGGCCCGAATGCTGTGTGTGAGGATGGAGGTGTTGATGATGGGTTTGAAGGTTGCAAGTGATCACCAACTCAAGAAAAGCTCTTCTGTATAGACTACATTTACACTCCTCTTTTCTTGGATAGATTAGATCATGGCTAGGATGGTTGTGCAGGAGAAGATGCTCAATCTCCTTCCTTGCATGCAGTTTTCGCTAGAATTTTCTCTCTGAACATGCGTTATATCTCTAATATGTGTTCTAACTAATCAACCTTTCTCCCAATGTTTTCCAACCTTGAGAATAAGGTAGTTTAGGGGTTAAAAGGGGTAACCAACAGTGGTCAGATTAACCGGCGACGGTTAGGGGTAACCGACGTCGGTCAAGGCGGGATTTCCTAGGTTTACTAAACTAGGGAGATCCTCTTGATTTCCTTGGATCTTGTGCCATTATCCCATAAATTATACTGGGATCTTCTTGCAAGCATGCGTAAATGTGGTTAGAGGGAATGTAGGCATTGATTTTTAAGGTTTGGATAAGTCTTAGTTAGTTATGACAACTTGCTAAGAATAGGTCTTACGTTGAGTTGGCTTGGTGAGGTGTCTAGGTGAACTATATGTGTGGATATCATTTAAATAAAAATATTTGAAATAATAAATATAGTGAGGATAATGCATTAATTTAATTAAATTAATATTATTGGGGTGAAGGGGGGTCATGGCTAGGTAAATGTAATAAAGGGTGCTTTTTGGTCGAGGTACGAAAGGGGAGTGTGACCTAATTTTAGTGTCTACAGAAAGGTTCAAGAAGACATGAAATAAGTGTGTTGGCTAGTTGTCAAGAAAATAATGGTATTGAATGGTAACCTACAAATTTGTAAAGGATTGTGTGAGATAGATACCTAAGCAAGGAGTATGGTGGTATCTTCAAGATTATGTCATCATAAGTTGAAAGTGGATATAAGTCATGAAGTGGTCTATGACAACATAGAGAGGTGATATGATCTCAAGTAGACATGTAATAGTCAAATCAGTGTATTCTTAGTCCGTGTGTGCTCAAAACATGGGTAAGATGGAAACTTTGTGTCTATACTATAGACACTAAAATTGGGTCACACTCCCCTTTGGTCCCTCGACAAATAAACACCCTTCATCACATTAACCTAGCCATGACCCCCTTCACTCCACTAATATTAATTTAATTAATCTAATTAAATTAATTCACTATCCTCACTATATTTATTATTTAAATATCTTAATTTAAATAATATCCACACATACACTTCACCTAGACACCTCACCAAGCCAACTCACCCTAAAACCTATTCTTAGTAAGTTGCCAATGCCTACATTCTCTCTAACCACATTCCTTCATGCTTACAAGAACCTCCCAGTCTAATCCATGGGTTAACGACATGAGATCCAAGGAAATCAAGAGGATCTCCCTAGTTTAATAAACCTAGGAAATCCTACCTTAACCGACGCGTCGGTTACCCCTAACCATCATCAATTTGGTTAAGCGGAACCGCCATCAGTTACCCTTTAACCCCAAAAACAACCTTATTCTCAAGGTTGGTAGAAGGTTGGAAAAAGATTGGAAAATTTGGCAAACATTAGCACATTCCAGAGAGATATTGCATCTTCTGAGAGTGAATTCCAATGAGAACATGCATGCAAGGAAGGAGATCAAGCATCTTTTCCTACACAACCATCCCAACAATGATCTGATCTAACCAAGCAAAGAGGAATGCACATACAGCCCATGCAGAAGATTTTCTTTAGTTGGTGATTTCTTGTAACATTGAAACATCTCATCAACACCTCTATCCCTCACTCACAGGCATCCAAGACCAAAATCCAAGTAAGTAAACGTTATACTTCTTTGGTTTATTCCATTTCATCATTATATTATCTATTGTTTACCTAGCCACCCATTGACCTCCTTCAACATTCCCCCTCCATATACCCATTAAAACCTCACCAAATCCCTCCCAAATCACCCAATACCTCATCCCGACCAACCAAATTCCTTTTGTGCAATCACAAAGGAGACCTAAATCTCATTCTATGGCATTCCCAAAACTCCATAGTAATGCACCTTTAGTTACACCCAACCACCATCACCACCATTAATAACACCGGTTACTATATTTTCCCATACAAGTAAGAAAAATGAACTACCCACCTAATTCCCTCTCACCCTCATTCACCAAAGATCTACCTAATACCTCTGTCGCTGTAGAGACCCAAAACTAGTTACTTGACCTTTGGATCCTCTTCTAACCTAGCTTGTTAGATTAGATCTATTTCTTATTGTGTTTTAAGTGAGATACCTAAATCATTTTAAATTACAATAGGTTTTACCTTATTTACCACATTAAATTGTTTAAAACAAGAGATCGATGTGACCATCTAGGAAGTATCACACTTCTCGGATCTAGCATATGCTAGGTAGTTCACTGTATATATTGTTTAAATTTTTCTAGTGGTCTTGCTTTGCATTACAGGTAGTTCCTCCTAGCCAAAAGGAAGCTCTCACAATCATCTGTGGATTCAAAATTCATATGCATGCAACAACCCATCAACCAACGATTTGAACAGTATTCCTCTTACACCCGTTACCCTATCTATTTCGTCAATACTTCAAAGAAACGATCTAGAATCAAGTGAAACATATACTACTATGATAGTGCCTCAATCCAAATTGAAGAATAATTTATTCATGGTTTTTATCAAGGAAAATATTGTCACTTAGATTGCACACCCACAAAATCATCGATGATCTAGTGTAACATGGGAACATCCCCAAGGTGTGGAACCTTGGATCCTTGGGATGAACCTCCAGAGAAGGCTGAATTCCTTATAAAATAAGTGCATCTAATATAATATTAGACTGGGAAAGCTACATTGTGATAAAAAAACTAAACTATCCAATTTTTCGGAGAAAAAGATAGAAGGATAACTAAAAATATACTTGAAATAAGGTGATGCACTAATATTTTTATGAACAAGTAGATCTGCTTCACAAGCACAGAGTACTTCTACAGAATAATATATGACATGCACAACTTCTTATTTTCTTATCCAGCAAAAAATATTTATGAATATAAAACTTAGAGATAACATAAGGGATTTTATTTATTCCACAACTGAGATAAATAAGTTCATAAATCAAAACTTGCAATTTAACTAAAGAAAGATAATTAATATGAAGGCAAGATAGATCATCACATATAAGGAAATAAGAGAATTCACAAGTATTGAATGAGCTATTGAAATACACAACACATTAAATAGTCGAAGGTAAAATATTGTTTATGTATATTACTGAGGCTAAACCCTGTATATGAGAACTCATAGAGCCTCCTTACACAAAGATCTCAAAGTCTCGTATTACATAGCGTATCCTTTTATTTATAGATTAAGGGGTTGAGAAATTATATCTACTCCCATTAATCATTAGAAGATAAAAATAGAATGTATTTACACTTGAGAAACAGTCTCTCCAAAAATAGATAAGTGGTTGTGAAGGTTTTACTCACCAAACTTGTAACTCGATTGGTGTTATAGCTTGAAACCGTATAAAAATTATAACCAAGTTCGGTGAGGATTGACGCCACCCTTTTCTTGATCCAATTCTTCTCCTCCTTCACCAGATACCTCATGCATGTAACCAAGAAACCGTTTGATGATTTCTTGAACTTATTTTTCATCCTGTCTCGCACGCATAGCAATTCAGACCTTGGCCAATTTTGTTGCTCTAATTAGTTTTTCTAGTAGTTTTTTGGTATCAATTATGAATTTTTGAATGGATTCGAGACCAAAGGATTTTGGTACCTCATTATCTTCATTTATCAAGCTCTTGAACCGAGGAATAATTCATTCTACTAGAAGTGTGTCAACATTCTCATCAAGAAACCTACAGTGAATGATGTCAAACTCATCTATGATATCATTGAGGCCATCCAGCTTCCCGATTCTCTTCTCATTTATCTTAGATACTTCCTCCTACAACATTCAGACCCAAAACTCCATGGCTTCAAAATACATGAACAATTTTGAGGAATAATCAATGATCCCTTATTTTAGAAGTAGATCATACTCAATGTTCCATACCGTTTTCCAGGCTTTGAGCGTGAGATCCAAATTTTGCATTCTTCTCGTGAGTATTCCATCCATTTTGTAGATGGTGTCATTTTCAAAATCCTACTCATTATACAAGTTAATAACATATTTTATTACTCGCTCTCCTTCTTTATTTAAACTTTTGATCTAGGCCCCAATTTTCTCGACCATGGAGAAAGAGGTATCATCAAATATTGTAGGCACAATAAGAGCACTTATATGAACAGGTTGTGTAATCTTATGTAGGATGGTGGTTAACTATTCAACCTTTCCTTTGAGCTGATCCTTTGTGACCTTTTCCTTTTCATTGTGTTTGTCTCCTTCATGAGTAGCCTTCCCAAGGGAAAACCTTGAGATCGACAATCCATTCTTCCCAAGATCTGGAGTTATAGTATCAACAAATCTCTCCCCAATTTGATTGAATGAAAGGTTAGAAATGACCCTTGGCCTCTTTTATTCTCACCGGGAGTTGGATCTAGGATGATTGAGGTCAAAAACATCTCCAATGGGAACCTTCTTATTCTTCTTGGGAGTATGATTGTATAACCATGAAAGGATAAAAGAAGAATATAATTGTTCAATTGATGATATAGTCACTATCATCTCAGTAGTAGGTTGGGTAGGTGTTACTAGGGAACTTGTTGTAGGAACCATGAATGGAAATGATGTGGTGACAAGTGAAGGTGGAGTGGAGAGGATGACCATAGGCATTGATGAAATGGGAAGAGTGATGGGAGTGGAAATGGGGAGAGTTTTTTGGGGAAGAGGAGTCCCAAGAGGGATCCTAAAGCCATAACATCTCTAGATGAAAGAGAGGGGAGAGAGGAAAAAACTTGGCCATGGAAGGGGATGAGGTGAGGAGCATAGGAGAAATGGGGAAATAAATAGAAGATGTGGTCAAAGGGAGAGTGAGAGGTGGAGGGGAAGGAGGAACTGAAAAATTTTGAATTAGGAAGAGGGGGAAGAGATAATTGCAACACTTGAGAGGTTATGGGAGAAACACTAAGGTCAATGACCTCTATGGAAGGCACCTTAGGAGAGACAACTTCTATTGAGGGAACCCTAGAGGAAGAACCAAAAACTTTATAGATAATGGGGATTTTACGAGGCTTTGGAGTGGGTTTGGAAGTAGACCTCCTTCCTTTTGAAAAGGTGGGATGGAACACTAGTGGTTGTACTTAAAATACCTCAACAAGAAGTTGTTATGACACTTTTGAATGATTCCCAATGATATCAACCATTAGTAGGTATGATTTAGAATAGGATCGCTCATTCTTTTTAACTATTGCATTCTTCAAACGACCAATCGATCCATGGAAAGGGTTGATTTTTCACATTGTTTTGATCATAAATGGGGTCCAAAACCTATCCATAGTCATCAATACCCTCTGGAGCATCTATAATTCCATACTGGGCCACTTCTTAGAGATTTAACCTTTCAAAGTCCCTTTTCTATATCGTGACTTCATCTTTGTAATTAAACCAGATATCTTCCAATTATGTTATGTGAGCACCAGTTGACCCATGTCCATCTAACTTGTCCCAATAATCAAAACTAACATGTGGGCGAAAGGTTTTCAAATTCATTTTCTTCATTTCCCCTTCGACATTCTTTTCATTATACGTAGATGCACAAGTATACCTTCCCAAGATTATGGGTAAGTAAGCTCTTGTCTTGTGCCTATCATGTTGGATCTTGTGAAAATGTAACAGTTGTCAAACTAATTCCATCAAGACCCATTTGTCCATGGGAACCTTGGTAACTTTTAAGGAGCACATGAGAATCCTACCACCCTGAGATATGTGAATGTTGGAAATTTCAAGTAAATTCCTCCCCATTCCCTAACACTTTCTAAGAATTGTCCAAAATTCTTCATTTTATATTATTTGTTAAATAAATACAAGATAATGGTGAAGAAGGCATCATTAACTCTTATTAAATGCTTTTTCCCTTCCTTCATTGTAAGCTAGGGATAAAATTTATAAATTTGAGATGAATTCACTAACCTCACAGTGATAGACCTAGGTAGTTCCTCATCCTGGAGCCGCATACACAAGGTAGGGGTCATGAAGAAATTTTCAGAAGTTAGAACATCTGATAGTTGGAAATGGATAGCATTGCTAATATTATCTACCCATCGGATAAGATCAACATTCATTTGGATAGTGGCAATGTACAACTACATAAACTCTTGGAATTATTTAGAAGATGAAAGTATTGTAACCCTGCTCAATAATTTGATGATATCATTCACCTCTTTGATAAAATCCACATGTGGGATAGTCTTTAGAACTCATGTCCACTAAAGGCCTAGGTTTCAATAGGTATCTCTTTTTAAGACATTAGTGCAAGTTTCAAATTTTATCCCAATGCACAAGAGCATACCGCGGAGAAATTTTAGCATATTCTTTAACATCAGGAAGCTTCAATAAGTCTTCAAAATAATCACTATCCAATTTGATTATGATTGTCCCATCATCATCTCTCGACTATTCAAGAGTCTCTATCATAGTGCATGGTAGATGTGATCAAAAACTCTGGACATTACATTGATGAAGGAAAAGCAACAACTAAAGAAATCCCACTATCAAAGATACCTTGCATCCATGACTTTTTTCATAGCTCTACCTCTCTCCCTAAACTTTCAAAAATTAATATGCCCAAGATTTTTATCTCTGATATTATCAACATCCGATGTGATACTTGAAGGGGGAGCTACCCCTTAGAAACTATATTTCACCTTCTCCTTTTCCTTTGATGATGATCCATACTTTGGCCCGTTAAGGGAAACCCGAGAAACTCCTCTAAAATTGAGACCAGAATTCCACTCTTATAATGCACCCCCGCACTTCCAACATGTAGTTCTACCCTAAACCTCCGACCTACGAGGTGTCTACCAATATTTGACTTTCGACGATGGAATTTGGTCTCTACTTTATAGCCCTAGATCTCTAACTTAACCTATAGTGGGACTAGGGACCTACTTTTCAATCTTAAACTTCTTATATGGTCTTTCAAAGTGCCAACATCTCCTTCTCAAGAAAATGATGTTTTAAAGTGTAAGCTTAAAAAAATGAAATGTGTGAGGTGAAAAGACATACAAAAATTAGTTCATGACACAAGGATGAAAACCAAAAAAATGACACCAAAAGGAGAAAGAAAAGAGAAACCATGAAAATAGATGAAGAATTGATAAGAAAAACCTCATAAGTGAATTTAGAAAACCTTGCAAAATATTGAAATGCAAAGAATTACCTAAATACTATGTGGATTTTAGGATAAAATTGTGAAAAAAATCCAAAATCCATGTAAGGACTACGATCGGAGGTCGGTGAGGTGTCGTCAAAGGTCATCGTATAAAATGTCGGAGTAAAAATACAAGTAAAAACTACTTATGGACCTGGTACCGAGGAGAAAAATAGGTTCCATTTAGTGGCTTGGGATAAGGCTTGCACTAACAAAAGAGTGGGTGGCTTAGGGATTAAAAAAATTAGGACAATGAACACTTCCCTCATCTCCAAAATGAGCTGGAGGCTCCTCAAAGAAGATCACCCTTAGACTGATCTTATCAAAGCTAAATATCTTGATCAATACAAAGCTCATAATTTCTTTAAGTTTGAAACTCTCCCTATTGTTCGATCTTTTGGTATAATTTTTCCAAGAATAGAAGGGTGCTAGAGATAGGATGCAAATGGAATCGGGAGATGGGGAAGACATACTCTTCTAGGAAGATAGACTGATTTCCAAATCCTTAAGAATAATAACTCTTATGAACATCTTAAAAACAACCTCACAATAGCAGTTGGATAGAAATTCAATGACTACATATGTTGTGTTAATGGAAGGATTCAATGGAAGATTCTCAATACTGATCTATCTTGTCATGAAGATCTTATTAAGGACTTACAAAGAATTCTCACCACATCCCAATAAGTCAGATTCAATCTAAAGATGAGTTCATCTGGACCCATTCCTTTGATGGAGAATACTCGATGAAAACTGGGTACCAATTGTTCATAGATGATACTCCATGTGAATTTGACTGGAGAAAATATGGTATAAAGAACTTACTCCTAAAATCAACCATTTCCTCTGGTTGGTTTTGAACAAGAGCATTCTCACCATTGACAACCTCATCAAAAGAGGCTCTACCATGCCTAATAGGTGTTTCCATTGTAAGAAGGAGGCTGAGACTATACACCACCTTTTCCCGCATTGTCTCTATTGTTTTTGTTCAATGGAAACTTATCTTTAATATATTTGGCATTGAATGGTCATTCCTAGAGTATATGGTGCAAGCCTAGGAGAAATGGCAACCTCCTTTCAATAATGACATTCTTAGGAAGATTTGGAGGCTCATTTTCACCCATACCATCTGGATAATCTAGAAGGCTCACAACTCCATAATTTTCAAAAATATCATGAAATCTAGCAAGAGGCTTCTAAGTGAGATTATTGTTGAAGCTAAGGATAATATTATGAAATTCAAGCCCCCCAAGAATTCAAAATATCCCAAGGAAGAGGAAATATTCTTGATTGCATGGAATATTGATATTGAGAAGATTCAAGTTCAAACCCCCAACATTGATAGGTCTCTTATCCAATGGATTCCTCCACCTGAAGGTTGGCACAAGTTAAATTTTGATGGTGCCTCTAAGGGAAACCCTGGTCTGCAGGTGGTGGAGGCTTAATTAGAAATCATCTAGGTCATCCCCTTGTTGCCTATGTAGGTCCCATGGGCACTCAATCAAATCATTATGTTGAGGCCCTCACTACTCTCTGGGGTATTAGAACTGCTAAAGAACTCAAGGTAAGTAATTTAATTGTTGAGGGTGATTCTCTTAACATTATAAATAATCTCATAGGCACCAAACACCCCAGCTAGACAATCAAATATTTTTTAATGAGTTCAATAACATTTGCAAAGAGTTTATCAATGTTAATATATGTCATACATATCGAGAAGGGAATAGTGTTGCTGATTTTTAGCCAACAAAGGTGTCATCATTAAACAGTTTAAAATTTGGAATGATTACAAGGAAATATCTCACACAACGAAAGCTATCATTACTAAGGATGCTAAGGTAACCTTTCCATTTCAATAAAACTTGTTGGTGTATTAGTCACGTGAAGAGCAAGTATAATGTGGACCCTACATATTTGAGAGTTATATTTATCAAACGGTTCCTTTCTATATGATTTTTGCATTTATGTTTCAACAATCAAGCTATTAGGAAGCCTAATTTTAGCTATGTCTAATCTATGAAAGATCTACATGTGACAATTCTCTCCATAATGGGTAGACCCCCTTTCCATGTTGAGCTTATCTCCGACCCATCATGGAAATAGAATGAAGAATTATGGAAGGCCCTTGACCTAGATGGCTTCACAGACTTCATACGCAGGGGATTAAAAGGCCTAATAGGCACATTTCTCTTACCTTTTCCCACAAATAGAACTCATGAGGCCTCCCCTTCACCAAGGTGTTATTTTCCTCTTGCATCAATACTTCCATGATGTTGTGGCTAATAATCCTCCTCACTCCTTAGTCCCCCTCCATAACATCCTTGAGTCAAAAAAATAATCCTAGCTTCTAAGCTTCCTCCTCTGATCCCCATCCTACTAAAAGGGTGCTAGGTTTGAAGGAAAATACTTGGCTATGGCTAAAAATATCCTTCATTTTAGCTAATTTTCCCTCGACCCCCAAGCAAGCATTGACTCTAGAGACCAACCGAACTAGAAGGAAGATACAATCAAGGTCATAAAAGATAATGTTGTTTTCCTTCTCAATAAAGGCAACAAGGATGACTTGGGCTCTACAACTCTATCTAAATTGGAGGAAAAAATTGGCATTCTTACTTAGCAGTAGCATGCCATGGAGGAAAAAATGCAAAAATTATTACTAAGCAAATTAATCAACTCTCCATGCATAAATTTTTTCTTGAATTCATTCGAGACTTAAATAAATATGTGACATCAACGACATCTCTGAGGATATATGGAAGGAAGGTAAGGTTAAGAAGAATACCTTAGCATCGAGCAACCAAGACCCTACCTAGAAAACAAACCTCAACCTCTATAAGGCCTTAGTGGATGCTTAGAAGGTTTTCAATAAGTTTCTCAAATAGTAGTCTCGTGTATTATGTGATCTTTTCACTAGATTTTTTTTTACGGTTTCACAAACTGTTATTTTACTAGTTTTTAGCTATTATTGAGCTTCTTTCTGGCATTCTACCCTTTACTTGATCTTATTTTATATATCTAGATCTATTTGGTTTTTTTTTGTTGGGTTGTGGCCCCACATATCAAAAAACCATTGTGCTTACATTTTATATCCTGGATTTTGAGCCCTTTTGTACCACAGGTATGGTCTCCTTCAAAACCATTTATCAATAATAATAAAAAAATAGCTTACCCTTAAATAGAAAATAGAAAATTAATTACCACCGATCGACACATGCGGGTAGTTGGCGTTAAATGTTGACCTAACATTGGGTTTCAGTAATTCAGAAGTCCGAACACAATTTGCATACAAACCGCACTTAGGGTTTTGAAACTCGAAAAGTCGTTGACTTGGTCAGAGTTTAGAGGTTAGAAGTCAAACTATAGTTTGCATGTAAACTATGCTTTGGCTTCTAAATTTCACTTGGGACATGGGGAATTTGACCTTCAAACTCAACATGCAATGTGCATGTGAACCGTAGTTGGAGTTCCGACTTCGAATGGCACAAATTTCTTATATATGACATGTTTTGGGTTTTAGAAGTCACCAAATAGTTTACATGCAAACTGCGTATGAATTCTCAAATCCAAAATCCAAACTTCGGTATAGTACTTAGGTAATTTTTAAATAAAATTGAAATAATAATACTTGGTATAAGGAAAAAAATTATAGGAAAATTTTCGAGAGCTCTATAGCAAGAAGGGTCTTATAAATTTAATAGAAACTAGGTCTATGAAAAGGGCTTCGTGTTTCAAGTGCTAGTAATAAGAAATTTCAAGGTACAGAGGTATGAAGATACATGTTACTAGTCTAATGAGGCTCTTGAAACTCTTCTACTTGATCTAGTTGATGGTATTTGCACTAACAGTGAACAATGAGATTGTATGAGTGTACATAGTTTGAAAAGGTTTGTTTGAAGTCCATATGGCGTGCTCTATCTTAAACTTAGTATGGTTGTAAGCCCAAGTGTCTTGTACTCTTAATCTATGTTGTATTTTTATACTTTACACTATTGTACTTCAAGATAGGTGTGAGATATCCTAAAAAAGTAGATGAGAGTTTTGAAATACTATAATGATGTTCTCAACTTGAGGTTGATAGGTAAGTGTGATCCTTTTAAGACAAAATAAGGTAGTCATGATATTGAATCAAATGAATAAGGCATGTATAAGGTCATTAGTACTTGTGGTGGTTTTTAAAAGTTGATGTTGACAAAAATTTCTTGAACTATGTGCTCAAAACAAAGTGTGGGAAAATTGGGTCAATGCTTCAAGAGAAAATGGTAAGTATTATTTATGGCAATGGATGCTACATCTCAAGAAACATTGTGGAAGTGATAGTTGGTTCTGATAAGTGAAATGTCTTGGTTCATGCATCCGAGGATGAATCCATGTCCGAGCATGAGAAAATAAGGTTTCCAAAACTAAAATGAGGTCTATGATGACTATGTAAGTGTCAAATCACAGGTTACACTCCTCAAGAGATCAAAATGAAGACCTATAGGTTTTTATTCATATTCTTAGGTAGGGGGGTTGGTTGAGCTCTCTAGGAAGGCAAAAGGTGTGAAAAAGAGTGAAAAGTAGATTAGATGTTTTAATCATGCACGATGATGTGATTATAGAAGCACTAGAAAACCAAAAATGTTGAATTTTACAAGATTATTGGCTTAGAATGTGATACAAGTACTTAGTAAGGTACGATGTCATGCAAAGGAGTTAAAATATATTGAAATTGTTCCTCAAAGATTGTGATAAATTACTAGAGCCTCTACAAGGCAAACAAAGCAAGGTAAGAAGCCTAATTTTTTTTTCATATGTAAGGTATGTGGCTTACGTTTTTTTCTTTCGAATAGAGTGGGGTGCTACAAATCTAGGGGGAGAAATTTGGAGTTGTTTTATGCTAAGATTGAGATGATAGGGCTTACAAAAGTACATAAAAATGCACTAAAAGTATTGTTTAGGGATAAGTGGTTCTAAAGGTTGGCATGTTGGATTTAGAAGAAAATGGTGATTTGAGCATGAAAAAGACCCAGTAAGAGATGTATTGCATGAATGAAGGACAAAATGGAGATTACATGTTCAAGGGGATCTATTTTAAGGCTCACTACATGTCCATGGTTCTTCACATGTTATCAAGGAGTTAAAGAGGAGCATGTATACCTTCCGGGGAGATTTCTGAGTTAAGTAAGTTATGTTTTACATTTTTTCCATTGTGTGTTTTCATTTTCCATTAGTAGTGTCATTATAACCTTTTTCATAGATGTCAAAGGGGGAGAGAAGCATCAGAAACCTGGAAAAGACTCATGTAGGTGTGTTAGTCTTATTGATTGTCATAAAAAAATTTGAAGGTGGTTTCCTTCAATGAAAAAGGGGGAGATTTTTGGCTATTGTGTGTTAGTGTTGTCATTGAAAACAATTTAATTGATGTAAAAGGGATTCATGAGGTCATTTAAGTCTCCATGAGGTTCCAATCAGATGTCAAACATGAATGTTGATTAGTAGTGATCCGAGTTTTGTGAGTTCTATGTGGTATTGATGCATGGTTGAGCTTGTATAGTCATGATTTGAGTTCTTCTAGATGATTTTATGGTTGGAATGATGTCATTCATGGTCCATGAGGTATGTTAGATGTGTACATGAGTTTGCATAAGGTCGGAAGGTCGGTACATGTGAAGTCATGGTTGAGTCAAGTCATTCCAGCATATTCATAGCTCTAGAGCATGTAAAATGAGTTGGAGTCATGAGTTTTATAGCTTATCAGTATTTTTGAAGAATTTTTGCAGTGTGTAAATATTTTTCTTGATGTTTATGGTGAGTTTTAGATCAGAACTCATAGGTATGATGCATGTATGAGGATCTTAGGAAGTAAGTAATTGAGAACATGCAGTTTAACATAGGTAAATGAGATTAGATGGAGATTTTTAGATCTATTTGTGATATTTTGTGAGTATGGAAAGTTATAACATGATGTCACAATGCTTTATGACAAGTTTCAGGTCACTGTGAATAATTCCTTACAAGATACATTAGTTTTGGCAAAACCAGTTTTCTAGAATGAAGATTTGAAGCAAAATTTGACCTTCCGATACTTGTTGTGAGATGTGTGATTTTTATGGGGACCTAAGATATTTTGAATATATTCTTATATTAGTTATTAAGGTATCAAGAAAATAATGATGTGGTATGATTTTATGGCTTTTATGAACAATCGTTAAGAAGGTAAGTTGCTTTGAAACCCTAACTAAACCCTAGCTAAAAGTGCCTTGAAGAAATTGCTTGTGCACCAGCTTTGATTTATTTTGAAAATGTGATGATTGGATTTTGTAGAGGACTCTCCCATATTTCTAGAAAGTTGTATTAGTGCATGTGACAATATGTGGGCCCCACCTGAAATGTCTTGTTTCAAGAAGTTTAGTTTGAGAAGTTTCCAAAAGAAAGAGAAGAATAAATTGACATTACTTTTAGCTTTTGATATTTTTATATATTTTCATGAATGTTTCAGGTCATGGTGGTGCTTATAAATACAAAATTGTTCCCTATTAATGAATATTGTTTTTGGGGCAATTTAGAGAAGCTCGAATTAAAAGTGAAATTGCAAGAGATACAAAAGGAGTTAGGACTCCACTCAAGATTTTTTAATCCTGGTTAAGATATATTTCTAATGGTATATTAAATTTTCTTTTTTGATATGGTGTGAAGAATTTATGACCTGTTCTTTAATGGTAAAATTTAGAAGATGTCTGATACAATAGGGTGCTAAGTAGCTTCATGAGGTAAAGTGATGATTTTTAGTTGTTCATGCTTTGTGAAGGTTGTTGAGTGCTTAGAAATCATGTATAAGGGTGTTCCATGCTTCTTGAATCATGGAGGCATGTTTTTGGTGATGGATTAAGTTGAGCACAAGGTAATTTCTTCACTTTATAAGGCTTAAGAAGTAGTTTGCAGAGATGGTCTTGGTTGAAGTCCTTCAAATTGGAGTTGAAAGGAGTTAGAATATGTAATGGAATATGGATTTAGAGGTGTTTATAATTATATAAAGCTTGCATCTTGGTGGTGATTTTTATGGGTCATTTAGGTCAGTTTATGAGAGAGAAGGTTGGTGGTTTTTAGGACATATATGTTGAGGATGAAAGATTTAGTTAGTTGAGGAATGAAATGGATTGGATGATTTTTGATATCAGTTGGAGAGTGAAAAGGAATGAAATTAGTTCCTTATTAAGGAATTTTTAAGTCTTGGAAATGACAGAAAGGGTGAAAATCAAATGAGTTTAGAAATATAGTTTTAGGGCAGCTTGATTTGTGAAGAGGAAAGTTGTAGTTTGAGCATATGGATGTTTCATGAGGTATAACACACATGGATGTGTTCTATAGGTCTTGAAGATTCCATGGAGTGGTTACATGTATAGTTGTGTTTCACATGTTTCTTAGATTGTTTCTTTGGAGTGTTGACGAAATAGATAGGGTAATGTGCGTAGGAGGAATACATATTCAAATGTCGGTTAATGGGTTTGTTGCACACGTATGAATTTTGAATCCATAGCTGATTGTGAGAGCTTACCTTTGGCTAGAGGAACTACCCGTAATGAAAAAATAAACACCGGGAAGGAATTAAACAATATGGGCAAAGTGAACTACCTAGTGTATGCTAGATCCGAGAAGTATGATGGTTCCTAGATGGTCATCACCCACTATTTTAAACAATTTAATGCTATAAACAAAGTAAATCCTATTGTTATTTTAAAATGATTTAGGTATCTCACTTAAAAACACAATAAGAAATAGATCTAATCTAACATGCTAAGCTAGAATAGAATCCAAAGGTCAAATGATTGGTTCTGGGTTCTGCAGGTTTGACAGAGGTCTCGGTAGATCACAAGTGAATGGGGGTGAGATGAAATAAGATGGGTAGGTCATTGTTCTAGGATGTGTGGGAAAATACAGACTGGTATCGATCCAAAAACCGACGGTGGTTAGGTGAAACCGGTGTCGGTTACTATAAGATCTGGAAATATCACAGAACAAGTTATGGTCTCCTTTGTGATTGCACAAAGGACTTTGGTGGGTCAAGATGAGGTATTGGGTGACTGGAGTAGGATTTTGTGAGGTTTTAATGGGTATATGGAGGTGAAAATTTCAGAAAAGGTCAATAGGGGCAAGATAAACAATGGATGATAAAATGATGATGAAATGAAATAAACCAAGAAAGTATGATGTTATACTTACTTGGATTCTGGTCCTGAATGCCTATGTGTGAGGGATGGAGGTGCTGATGAGGGGTTTGAAGGTGCAAGTGATCACCAACTAAAAAAAAGCTTCTACATGGGCTGCATGTACACTCCTCTTTGATTGGATAAATCGATCATGGTCGGGATGGTCATGCGGAGAGAAGATGCTCAATCTCCTTCCTTGCATGCAGAATTTTCCAACCTTCTCGAATAAGGTATTTTAGGGATAAAAGGGTAACCGATGGTGGTCCTGGATTAACCGGTGACGGTTAGGGGTAAGTATGTAATCGACGCGTCGGTCAAGGTAGGATTTTCTAGGTTTACTAAACTAGGGAAATCCTCCTGATTTCCTTGGATCTCATGTCGTTATCCCACGGATTAGACTCGAGAGCCTCTTGTGAGCATGCGGGAATGTGGTTAGAGGGAATGTAGGCATTGATTTTTAGGGTTTGGGTAAGTCTTATTTAGTTATGAAAACTTGTTAAGAATAGTCTTAGGTTGAGTTGGCTTAGTGAGGTGTCTAGGTGAACTATATGTGTGGATATTATTTAAATAAGATATTTAAATAATAAATATAGTGAGGATAATAAATTAATTTAATTAGAGTAATTAAATTAATATTAATGGGGTGAAGGGGGTCATGGCTAGGTAAATGTAATAAAGGGTGCTTATTGGTCGAGGTACAAAAGGGGAGTGTGACCTAATTTTAGTGTCTACATTTTTCCCCTTTTTGTTACATAGCTTGTATTGGTAAGCGATGCTAACAAAAATAAGATGTGGTTGCCCCATGTGTGGGTGAAGGTGATCCCCCTCAAACCAGAACTCGACGAGGCAAGAAAGTCAAGTCAAGTAGTAAGTGGTTTGATAAAAGGTAAATGTGAAGAAAAGGTAGGTGGGCATGGGGAAAAAAAAAGATAAAAGGTCTACTCGGGCAATCTAGGTAATGGGTCAGTGGTCAAAGGTAGCAAAAAAGCAAACACACGCACATGTATAAACTACAAAGACGCTACCGAGTTGAAGAGTAGGCCAACTCTACATCATCTAAAATTGATAGGTTTATCCAAACAAGGTTGAAGTGAATCGGTATCCAAGGTATAGGATATGGTCGAAACACAACGTAGGTTAGGTGCGCAGAACGCTTAGTTATGTTATGGTACACTAAAGGTAGGGTCGATAAACGGTATCGCAATAGGCTAGATAAGGTCATTAGGTCAATCAACACAGTAACAATGCCGCAAGGTATAGCGAACACATGATGTCAAAGGCCACTAGCGATGGTCCATGGCCAAATATCTAGGTCACTGAACGGTAAGGCCAAGGTAGGGGTAAAATAATAAGAAGTCCTCAAAGGAGGAAAAATGGAGGTAGGAAGTGACGAGATCAGGAAAGGTAAGGTAATGGGTTGGGTAAAGGTTGGATGGGATAAAGAAGTAAGGTAAAGGGTGGGGTAAAATGGAAAAGTAAGGGAAATGTGTAGGTGAGGGTGACCGATGGCGGTCATGGATAACTGATGTCACCAGAAAACCGGAAATGGTTAGGTAGGGCATACGAATAATGTCGGTTAATGGTAACTGACGTCAATTAGGTCAGGTGGGTTATAAAAACAAAAAATCCATATTTCTATTATTCATTTGTTATTTGCGACGTGAAGAAATGATAAAAATGAGAGAAAAGAGAGAAAAGTGTCCAGAGAAATTGGGATAGTGAGCTGGCAATCTGATTTGACGAGGGTTGGGTGGGTGAGTAGCGGGTCCACAGGATCAAGGCGAGAGATTTGATTGGTCGGAGGTTGTGAGTAGATATTCGGTGATGGTAGAGGCTAGAGAGGGATCAAAGGCACCACCGGCACAACAACGGCTGACATGCCACCGAGACAGCAGGTAAAGACAACGCTGGTAAGCGCCTTTAACTCTAGATTGGTGATTAGATAGATTAGAGGTTGTGATATTTTTTATTTGTAGGGTTTTATGGTTTTTGTGTTTTTTGGGGTGGTTAAAAATAAAATGTGGGTATGGGTGAATAACGAGACAAAAAAGAGGGGGAGGGTAGTAAAGTGTATAGGTGGGGTGGGTAGGGGTCTAAGGGGAGTTTAGGTCAGTGTAGGTGGGGTAAAAGGGTAAGGGGGAGATTTATAAAAGAGGGGAGTTTGGGAAGTCACAGACTTTTCTCGCAATGTGACCGCATTAGTCAAGCTTGGCCGGTGTCACTAGGTAGAACCGTATCACTATCAAAATGTTGACCGATGCTGCTTAAAGGTAACCAAGTCGGTTAGAATAAACTTGTACCGTCAGATTTTAGGCACAAGGGTGCAAAAGTGATGTAGGTTAGGTGGTTGAGATGGGTAGGGTAAAAATAGGGTGGAGGGTAATGATAATTGGTGAATATGATCATGGTAAATAAGGATTAATGTCATGTTTGGATTGGATGCGGAGAGTTCAGCCACACATGCGGATAGGGTTCCACCTCTAATGATGACATCGCATTACCTTAGCGCGACCCTTCGGAGCTGCGACGTGGAGGTAGTGGGCTTGAGTGGGATTCGGTGCTACCGACATGTTGTTTGGCATCCCAGCTTGATGGTCACACTCATCAATAGATGGGACTCCGCGACCAACACATTCCACCTTCCGATGGGTGAGACGACATGACCCCGGAGGATGTGTTTTGAATTTTGTAGTTACCCATATTGGTGCCCAAGTTTACTCTATCTGCTCTAAGGCCTCGAGAGGAGCTGATTGGGATAGTTTTTAGTGAGGGGGCGGTGGATCTAAGATTCCATAGTGCCAGTTGCTATGGTGAGATGTACCTAGCCCGTCCTGGATGAGACGAGGCTAGTGGTTCTATTGATGGAGGCAGCAGTCTTGCTAAGCACTACCAGATGCAAAGGGTGGATTATTTTGCCGATCACCGATGGGGGTGCTCCACGATATGATGGTGCATGAGATGTGCTTTTCCTAGGCACCAATTCTTGGTGTAGCTATACCGAGAGTCGTGAGAATATGGGTGGTTGCGCAGGTTTAGCCTATGTTATACATTTATACTATAATGTTGGGCCTATGAGCACATAGTCTCGTGTTTGACCTATAGGATACCTTGAGTAGATGCATCTCCTACGAGATGTGTGTGGTGGGATATAAGAGATGGGTGCCGGTTGTAGGAGAGCGGAGATCGGATAGGCCGATATATGATGTGGCCCATTTTAGGCAATTATTGGAGGGGTTTTCCAGAGTGGACATTATCTGAAGGCCATATGTGGGATTCCCCTCATATAGGCACATGCATGAGGAGCTAGTTGAGATCCAGTTAGAGAGGTGGATATAGGGTCATCGTGCTAGGGAGGATGAGATGATCCCGATAGATAGGGTCCGATGGCAGTTCGGGCTTGTACATGATATTCCTCTGTCCTTCCCATAGTATCGGAGAGATGATGTGGAGAGGCCTCTACCTCTACCACAGCCTACAGTGCCTACAGGGGAGGAGGAGGAGCCATGATCATGGGATTGATGATGTCGGATGTACGTGACAGTATAGGTAGTGGTGGGTGGCTCAGTTACGAGCCATACCACCTAGACCGGGCAACCTGACTTAGCTACCATTACAATGCAGAGAGATGCCCTACAGGGGCAGGTAACGATGTTGATCACCCAGATAGGTATATTGTAGACACAACTGGAGGGGTCAGAGATAGAGGTAGTAGAGCTACAAGTATAGGTGGCTAGTCTATAGGCCCAGATGGCAAAGGGAGAGGGTGGAGGAGATGGAGGAGATGGAGATAGAGATGGTCAGGTGGCAGGTTTATAGGGCTAGTCAGCACAGCCCCATGCCTGGGATATAGCACAGGGGTAGGGGGCACCACCATAGGCATAGGGAGCTGGTCCCAGTTCATAGGCTAGTGCAAGGTAGGTCACTACAGGGAAGGTGCAGGGGCCGAGACTTATGGGTCCACCACAGACCGTGCTTGTATCTAGGTTACAGGATGCCCTCGTGAAGGTGAGATATTATCGTGATCAGCTCACGACAAATGGGATAGACTTCTTATCCTACAAAGAGTACAGATCACAAAGCAGGCATCTAGTGAGAGGAGGAGATCCCACACGCATACTGTGGAGAGCACAAGAGGTCAATGAGCTTCTAGGCCCGATCAAGGAGAGGTCACCAAAGACATGGTGATAAGAGCTAGGTGATGTGCTAGAAGGGACACAAGAGGTCGAGGGTGCAGTGACACAGAGATGAGGACATCCTGAGATGCTCGCGATGCGGTCACCTAATTTTCTATGTATACTAGTGATTTTAAGATATATATGCTGGCCTACGTGCCAAAGGTAGTTGTATTTTTTATCACATACTGGGTTTGCGTGTGTCAAGACAAAGGAGGATGTACGAGTGATTTTTGTATATTTTGAGCATATACCAACCTGCATGTCAAGATATTTTGTATTGATTCATTCATTCTTTTGTATATATGAGACCGGCATGTGTTTCGATGACATTTTGTATTATATATATATATATATATATATATATATATATATATATATCGGCTTGTGTGCTAACATTTTTGAGATGATGGATAGGATGAGATAGACATGTATATTGAGATACACATTTATTGATTTGTATGATGAGATTCATGGTATTTTGTGATTTGTTGATGTGTGTATGAGACATTGGTTTATGGCTTGTATTAGATGAGATATGGATTTGTTACTTTAATGTGGTTTGAAATTAGGTGAGTTAGGCATGATGGAGTTAGGTTGGTTTAGGCATGGATCAAGTCAGGTTATGGTTAGGCATGGATCGAGTCAAGTTATAGGCATGGTTGAGTCAGTTGGTAGGCATGGTTGAGTTAGGTTATAGGCATGGATCGAGTCAAAGGTTATGCATGGATTGAGTCGAGTTATAGTTAGGCATGGATCGAAGTCAGGTTATAGGCTTAGTTGAGTTAGGTTATAGGCATGGTTGAGTTAGGTTATAGGTTTAGTTATGATTCAAGATGTTGAAATGAATGATACTATGGGTCATATGTGAAATGTTGTATAATCTATGCATAGTGATGATAGAGGGATGGTAGGTGTAATAAATGTATGTTGTGATAAGAAACTTGTTATGTATGTGGCTTAATTTCCAATTTTGTTATAAAAAGGGAACTAAGTGAAATGTGATGTAAATGGTGAGTTAGGCAGGGTTGATGAATTGTTTTAGGGTAGAGAATGGCCGAGCTAATCTCCAAGGAACCCATGCCCTCGTAGTCACTGCCTACATAGTCCCAGGTGAAAAAGGGACCTCAAGCCAATGTAGTTCTCCCATGAGCTAGGGAATAATATGAAAATGAGTTGGTAGGTTTTTGGGCATGTTGTGGGTTTAGGTTTAATAGGTGTAGGTATAATATAGGGAAAAGGATGCTTTGGTGAAGGTGATTATGGCGAAAGGAGGATTACCTCAAAGGTAAGCGTTGAGGACCAAGTCCTATATAAGGTAATCAAAATGTACACAAAGATGGTCAAAAGAGAAGAGGGGGAAATAAAGCCACCTGATTGGGTAGGATCATACCGAGTAGATCATACCTTGGAGGAGGTGAGGAACATAAGACCCTAAAGACATTACACAATTGACATGTTCTACGATGACGGTAGTCACAGGATCACCAAATGTCTAAATTCCAAGATGTCCCTTGAGGTAATGGAGGAAATGAGAGTGGAAATGGTAAGGTGGGTGAAAGGTAGCTAATTTTATATGTTTTGAGTGACAGGGCCCTTGGGCAAGGGGTCCTAGGTCACAGTGGGCAAGTCCATGACTAAAAAGTTTTTGTTTTGATAGACTGATCGATGTGGGAAGTCTATATGGGATTATGAATATGGTACTCCTTGAGGTCTTTGTGAAGCTGATCGATGTGGAAGCTTTGGTTTCTCTCGCTCATTTTTTTGTAAAAGCTTCACATAGTTGTCCTTCGAGGGAGCAATCTATTTATAGCAAGCAATTTTGTCGAGAGGAAGATGTCCTTTTGAGGGAGTCATCTTTTATTAGAAGTTTGACTCAAGGAGTTTGGTCCCATGTGAGGTCGTTGAAGTCATGGACAAGACCAAGGTGGAGGATAGGACTCTTGTTCAAAAGGAAAGGTGGAACAACCATGGGATCTCATCTAAAGGTAGATGAAAATTATCCATGAGAATCATGCTATGTGCAAATGGCGTAAGGTACGAGATATTCAAGAGAAGATAACAAGTGATGGGTACTCACATGATTCTTTTTAATCATTTGGGAGGTGTATGTAGTGGATGGAACTCAAGGGACGAGCCTCTAAAGAGACAAAGGGTGAGGTAGGACAACGATTCAACAATAGAATGGTCAAAGATCCATCGTTATGGGCTCAGGTTCGGTTTACCATCAAGTGAGGATAAACTATAGACACCTGATCCATAGATATGAGTTACGATGTATGGTCCAAGCCAATTAGGAGCAAATTTTCCCCATTTATTTTTTTCTACTTTGGTTACATGTTGATTTTATTTCAAGAAAAGGTCACCAACTTGGAAGGTTTGTTCATGAACACGTTTGTCATAAGCACATTTGATACATTGTTGGTAAACTTGAAGCTGATCCAGAGCGTTAAGATGACGTTCGTCTAATAACTCTACTTGTGCTAAGCAGTCGTGACGAAAGTCATCATCAGTAAGCATGTCATGGAGAGAAATGTGGAGTGAGGAGATCTAGACTTTAAGAGGCGTGAAATGTCTCTATACTATGACCGAGAAAATGGTGTGCCATAGTGGAAGTGTGAATACTAGTGCAATATGCCCACATGGAAAAAGGAATGTGCATATGCCAATCCTTCCCCGCATCATCAATTACTTTCATGAGAATTTTGTTGAGGGTTTTGTTAGTGGATTTAGCTTTGCCATTGGTTTGTGGGTAATAAGGTGATTGGAAACTAAGTTTGAATGCCGAAGGTGTCGAAAGTTTTTGTAATGTTTTGTTTTTAAATTGTTTTCCATTATCGCTGATGAGGTGATGAGGAACACCAAAGTAACAAATGATGTGATGGTTAATGAACTCACATATCTTCTTGGCTTTTGTGGAGATGAGTGGTATGGCTTCCACCCATTTTGTGAAGTATTTGGTAGAAGTTATGATCCATTGATGGTGTTGGGAAGAATGAGGATTGATTTCACCGACAAGATCCAATCCCTATTGAGAGAAAGGCCAAAGTTCACAAGTGACCTATAAGGCATGACTGGGTGTATGATGAAGGTTTGAATTTTTTTGACATTTTACACAACGCTTTGACATAGTCATAACAATCATGGTTAAGGGTCGGTCGGTAATAGCCTAGGCAAAGAATACACTTAGTAATAACAAGGCCACTAAAGTCACCTCCACATATGCCATCATGAACCTCCTTAATGGTATAAGGAATTTAAGAACTTGTGAGGCATCATAAGAGAATGCCGTCAAAGCCATGCTTATAGAGGAGTCCCCTAGAATGACGAAATGAGAGACCTTTTTAAGGAAGGTGCGTTGTCAAGATTACAGGTGAGATCGGAGGTAAGATGGAGAGAAAAAGGTAGTGAGTAATCGTTTATACCAAAGGTCACTCGGGTTAGGGGTGTCGGTTCTGATTGAGTAAACTTTGTGAGGTAAATAAGAAGGTGAATGGCGACATTGTATGGTGACAAATATTTTGAATCGCAAAGAAAGCGGTTATTTGGGAAGCTAAGGAGGCCATGGTGTCAACAAATTTGGGATGATTTAAAGGGTGTAATGATCAAAGGTGGTCAAAAGTATGTCTACATGATGTTTATACTTTCAAATTATCTCATTATGACATTGGTGCATACCATTGACTTGGTTGACGATCAATTTTGAATCACCAAAGATGTGGATTGATTTGACATCTAGGGCATATGGGGCTTGAAGACCTAGTACGAGCACTTTGTACTCGGAAATATTGTTGGTGCATTCAAAGTCTAGTTTGAAATACAAAGGCATGGGTTCTCCATCCAGAGGAATGAGGATAATACCAGCCCCACCCCCACGCTGACACTTGGAACCATCAAAGAATAGTGTCATTTGGTAAGGGGGTTCATCCAGGGAAAGAGTAGTAATTGACTCATCGAAAGTCAAAATTAGAGGGTCGATACCCGTAAATACGTAAGGTCACCACTTGGTCGGTGATACCTTGCCCTTAATTGACTTTTGATGAATGAATTTGAGATCAAGATCAGCTAAAAGCATAAGCCATCATGTGGCACACTGATTTTGATAAGGTTTGGCATACATGAAGTGTAAGGGATCGGCGTTAGTCATAACATAGGTTTTGTGGTTGAGTATATAATGGCAGAGTTTGGTGGCAACGAAAACTAAGGCTAAGAAATTTTTTTCTAGATGGTTGTATCAGGTTTCATAGTCCAAAAGAGTATGGCTTATGTAATAAACCACCTGCTCCTTGTGTTGTTCATCGTGATGAGCGAGCATGGCTCCCAAGGAATGATTGGTAGCTGATATGTATAGGTAAAAAGGTTTATCGTCTTTAGCTGGAATGAGTATGGGTGGTTGGAGAAGGTATTTTTTTAGGGCCTCAAAAGCTTTGTGACAGTCATCATCCCATTTAAAGGAGACATCCTTCCTAAGTAGATGATGAAATGGTTGACACCGATCGATAATCAGTGAAATGAAAAAACTAATGGACTGCATTTACCTTGCAGGATATGGAGTTTTTTAAGGTTAGTGGGCAGAGGAATTTCAAGAATGGACTTGACTTTAGTAGGGTCAACTTCTATACCATGGAGGGAAACAATAAATCCTCCCAGAGATTTCCTAAGAGAACCATGAAAACACACTTCTTATGTCTTGAAGGCGAATGCTATATTTAATGAGGCAATCAAATATGGTTTCAAGGATGGTGACGTGCTCGGAGTGATATTTATATTTGGCCAAGATATCATCCACGTAATCTTCCAATATGCGATGCATGATATCATGGAAGATGTCAACATAGCATGTTGATATGTAGCACCATCATTTTTAAGGCCAAAAGGCATGACTCGATAGCAAAAGGTTCCCAAGGGGTGATGAAAGCAGCCTTGTGTCGATCCTCCTGGGCAAGAAAATTTGGTTATAACCCGACAAGCCATCCATGAGTGAGAGCATTTCATGACCAGCGGTGAGGTCAACTAGTTGATCAATACCGAGCAAGGAGATTCATATTTTAGGCAAGCTAGGTTGAGGTCACGGAAGTCCATGTAAATGCGGAGTCCCCTTGTTGCTTTAGTAACAGGGACAATGTTAGAAATCCAACGAGGATAATCAATGGGTAAGATGAAGGAAATGGAAAGAAGGTGCTGAAGTTATTCTTTGACGAGAAGAGCAATGCAAGGGTGCATTTTCCTCAGCTTTTGTTTGATAGGTTTGGCATTGGGAACGGTTACGATATTGTGGACCACTATGGTGGGGTCAATACCGAGCATGTCTGCATAAGACCAAGCGAAAGCATGGTTATGATCTCGGAGAAAAGAAGTGATGGCTTCCTATTTAGCAACATCTAAAGATTGTCCGATCTTTAGGATGTGTGGGTCATCCTGAGTATGAATGTTGATTTCGATAGTCGATTCATTCAACATGGTTTGTGTCTTAGAGGGTAATGACTGATGAATATATGAGTCTTCTACACCAAGGTAGGTGAGTATGGATTCATCATCCTGACATTGAATGACGTTAATTATAGGTGTGTCATCATCGATCATTTTAGGATACAGGAATGGAAGAGTGGAAGGGGCCTCACCTTCACGTTGATAAGTCAAAGGCCCCAAGGAAATGGTGTTTAAGAAAAAAAAAAAAAAAAAAAGTTAGGGGCATAGATTTAGGATCCATCGACTCCACTCGGTGAGGGTGGTGATGAAGGTGGAGCGGGTGAAGGTGGTGATGAAGATGAAGGTGGAGAAGGGCTAAGGTCCTCAATGAGTTCAATGTGAGCCTATTTGGTAGGAGGTTCGGGGAAGCCAATACCACTACAATCAAGTTATGTTTGCAGTGGTACATGGAATAACAAGATAGCGGTCTTGCTCGTAAAATCCAAAACCAAAACCCTTCACCACACAAAGGTGCAGAAGGTGTGGGTGAAATGGCAATCGGTAAGTGATTGGAAGTCAAATGCGGAAAATGGGTGAGTTTGTTATGGTGGTTCAGTGTGTAAGTGGTAGTATCAAGTCCCTTATAGGTGAGACTAGTACGAAGATGAGGAGGACCATAAAGGAGGTGTTCTCCTATATGGCAATCATAACAAGGGTGTTGGTGAAGGCTTCCATACTCCTACGAAGTAAGGAATGTGTTAACACTATATAGGCAAGACTCCCAGAGTGAGCATTATAAAACACCTTCCAAGGGATCAAGTGGTTGGTAAGTAGGTATTTGAAATGGATGATGTGTCATAGGTTGATGCGGAGGTGGAGTTAATAGATTGGGAATCTAATGGGTCAACCGTGGAAGTTATAAAGAGTAGTAGGAATGGAGGAGGTATGTGCAGGTGAAAGCAAGGTTGTCTGATAGGTGGAGGTGTAGGTGAAGCGGTATTGGTTGTGGAGGTAGATGGATTAACAGGTATGAGCACATCATTAGGTCAAGAAAGAATGTTACATGTTTTGAAAGGTGAAGAGTCAGTCACCGAATGGTATAAGTGTGTCCTTCATGTTCAAACTTTACACAATGATGAAAAGTGGAAGGAACGCAACCCATGACATGGATCAAGGGTATACCAAGCAACAAGTTATATTGAATTCCCCCTCCATAATGTAAAACAATTCGAATAGTGTGGGGCCCACGTGAACTTGAAGGTTGGCGCCTTCTAGTGTGGAGGTTATATCGTCATTGAATGAACACAACATGACCGGATGTTTATACATGCAATTGTCAGGTATGCACATTTGAGCAAATGCATGGGATGAAATGATGTTAATGTTAGCACCTCCATCAATCATCACATGGCGTACCCGTATGTCATCAATGTGGACGGAGATGAAGAGGGATGGGTTTTGGTTATCATTTTGGTGTGGCGCAATATCTTCCTCCGAGAAGCTAAGGAGGCCACTTCTTGAACAAGGTGGGGTGAAGATGAAGGTGGTAATTTAGTGAGAGAGGATACATGATGAGGTTTGATAATGGAGGCTACGGGTGTAGGGTCATTGGGTAAAACCTCAATAGATCAAGAACCTCCATGAGGGCTTGATGATGGGATTCCAAAGTTTGATGAGGTCATATAAGGAAATTTTGATCGATATTAGTGTAATTGTTTGACCATGGTGTGATGTGTGATTTCATTAGAAATGGGGTATGTGGGGCCACATATAGTTATTTTAGGTATGGGTGTAGATGGTATGTTGGGTATAGGATTGGTTGGTAGGTCAGTTACCTTTTCTTTTCCCTTCTTTGCACGTGTAGTGATGTGTATCATGTTGATTTGAGGGGGGTTGGAAAATGGGGAAGGTGTAGGGTGAGTGGTGTAACGACATGAAGGGAAAAAACCTATTGGAGGAGAAAATCCTTGTGAGGTGAGTCTGGTGCAACGACATTGGGGTGGTGGTGTGGCAAGTTCTTTGATGTGAACCATGTTAATTTCAAATCTTGAGGGTGGCTCTAAGAGCTGTGAGGGTGGAGATTCTAGTTGTTGAGTGGGCAATGTGGGAATGGGTGTCGGTGAAATAGGATCCTCATCAAGAAGTTCGTCATCATCAAAGTTGGTTTCTGGTGGACATAATTAGATAAGGACATTTTTCAAGGCCTTACAATTATCCACATCATACCCTTACACACGATGGTATCTACAAATTTTAGTATCACAAACCCTTTTGGCTTGGGTTTGAGGGGGTGTAAGGTCAAAGTGGTGGTAATGTGATAAGAGAAGTCTCAAAGAGGTTGGTTAAAATTTTCACATAGGACCCCTGCTAATGGATCACAATGGGAAGTGAACGTGGGTTTGGGTGTAGGTGTGGTTGATTGTCAAGGAAATATTTTTGGAAGAGTAGGAATGGGTTGAGTTACGGTTTTAAGTGCCAGCAGTGTGGTTTTAGGTATCGGTACGTGTTTGTTTGGGTAGGGGTAGTGAGAAGATGGACGGGTAGGAGCGTGTGTGGTTGTTTTGACTACCTTATCAGTGGGGTAGTGGGGTTTTGTTTTTGGGTTGCACCTTCTTGGGTAAAGGTGATGTGGGTGTACGAGGTCTAGAAGGAAAAGTAGATGAGGAAGACTTGATTTACCCATGTGGATAACGGGGTGTCTTGTGAAGGTAGATGACGTGGGTCGTACTTTGGGTGTGAGGGAAAATTACTCAATTGTAGTGGCTAGTGAAGTAATAGCCGAGGGTATTGGAGGTATTGGTTGTAAAGAGACCGCAGTGTAGGTGTATGTCATTTTGTGTGCCCGGTAGGTTAGAGGTTTGTGAGGAAGGAATGGGTTGTTGTTTTATTGGTTTATGGATGGGTGAAGGTTGCTTAACCATGTTGGACAACGAGGTCTTAAGACGAGATGGGACAAGTGCGGTGTGATTAGTACGGTCGGGTATGAGGTTGATGGGTTTTTTTCTTTGGTTTGGGTGTTGGATTAGGTGTGGTATTGACGCTTGGAGAATGTATCTAAATCCATTTTAATATATAGATGAGTAAGGTTGGTGGTTGGGGTGACCCCTAAAGTGGTAACAGGTTTAGTTGAGGAAAATGTTGTAGGTGTGGGTTTGGGTTTAGATGTAGGTTGGGTTATGGGTAAAGGTGTGGTTTGAGTTCTAACAAGTATCGTGGAAGGTGTTGCGACAGAGGTGGTTGTGCTTGGTTTGATTGGTCGAAATACATTTGGGTAGATAGTGGAGGTATCAGTGAGGGATCTCAACATCTATGTTGAGACATGGAGTAAAAGGAATCCCCATAGTAAATCCCTATCCACATAATCTAAATGATTGGCCAAACATGAGAACAAAGACGTCTATGGGTGGAGTTGGTGAGGACCTAATGGAAATTCATGTAAAATATTTCCTAGAGATGGGGAATTGGCTAGCTTCAGCTTCTGTGGGTAAGAGAGCCGAAAGTAGGTCTATGGGATTCTGGGTAGCTGATGGAGAATGCTCACCAAGAGGCAAAGATATGTCAACTGGGTCTATGATAGGTGGAGGAGATGATGGGAGCTCCTCTATAAGTGGAGGAACAAATGGGTGCTCCCCTATGGGTGGAGGAGGCAATGGGTGCTCCTCTGTGGGTGGAGGGGATAATGGGAGCTCCTCTATGGGTGGAGGAGGTACTATAGGTAAAGGTTCTCTAAGTGGTGAAGCCAGGGGTGAGATGGGCTCAATGTTAGCAGAAGACCCCTCCGTTGGTGATGAAGGAGATGAAAGGTGTTCCTCTCTTAGTGTAGGAATAATGGAGGTTTGTTTCAATGCAAGAGGATTTTGGGCTAGAATCTCCTCTATGGAAGGAATATAGGGTAATTGGGAGGTGACAAGTACCTCGTTAAAGATAGCATAAACCTCACAGGTATGGGTATCATGAGTTGATGTCTCACCAGTTTGATTGGATGAAGGGGCATGGTTGGGAAATGGTTTTTTTAAGATTTGTAGATTTTGGTTGGGGGTGGCATTGGGATTATCCACAGTTAACTCACCTTTCTTGAGAATTTCTTGGACAATATTTTTGAAAGTGATGCAATTGCCGTCACTATGACCCTTTACTCAATGATAGTTACAAAATCATGTTCTTTATACCATGCGGGCATGGGGCGAGCAGGGTCAAAACCAATGTGTGGTTTTATAGGTGGAAGGGTGATGGCTCTAGCTTTAATAATATTTTATAAGACAGAAGAGTAAGGTTCCCCAATTGGGGTATATTTTCATTGTTCTCGTCTGAAGTGAAAATTCAGACAGGTGAGAGATTAGATGATGGGGTAGCCTGATTTCATGGATGAGCTAGGCCGGCCTTAAGTACCACTACGTTAATGGCACCCTTGGATTTTGAGTAATTGGTTTGTGGTTTGGAAGAAGAAGAGGTATCATTCGACTTGAATGCCAAATTCTTATTACGTAACTAGATTTTCTTCTCTTCGATGGCCCGAATCTCTAACTTTCATGCCATAGTGAATGCCTCATCAAATGTTTGGAAGGTTTGGACCTGCAAGGTCAAGGAGATATGTCTAGCACAAGCCCGTGTGAAGAGATCAATGATTTTTGTTTATGGCAGTTGGAAGGTAAGTTGATTGATTAGGCTGCGCCAACGAGTGAAAAAATCTACGATAGATTTGTCCTCATACTGATGTGTGGAATATAGATCGATCATGGTAACCTTCTTGACGATATTGATAGAGAAATGATCCAAGAAGGCTTGGGCTACCTGATTGAATGAGAATATAGAGTGTTTAGGTAACCCACTATACCAATCTAATGCAGGTCCAGTGAGGGACATGGGAAAGGTTCTCAAAAGCAAGGCATCATCATGAGCGATCAGATAACACCCATGTTTAAACGACCACAAATGTTGTTGTGGGTCTTCTTTGCTATTGAAATGATTGAATTTAGGCATTTCCCAATGCACAAGGTATGAATGGATAGGAATGGATGGGTGAATAGGCTCGTTACAAATCTCATCGTAGGTGAGAGTGTTGCAGGAGCCGGAAACTGATGCCTCTAATGTCTACATCTTGTCCAACATCAATTTAATTAGGTCATTGGTGGGTTGTGATGATTGGATGCCTCCCATAGCGTGAGAAGGTTGGTTTTGGGCATATAATAGGGGTGGCACTCTAGTGTATGGGGCTACCATGTAGGGTGGTGGAGAAGAAGGTAGTGAAATAGGGGGTACGTACCTAGAATGAATAATGGATGAAACAGAGGTTGTTGGTAGTATGTATATGGGGGTGGAAGGGTCATGGTAACCCTAGTGGTAATAGGGGCTAATGATTGTGGAATGGAAAGAACCACATTCTGAAATGGGGTAGGGGTCACCGACACTGGAGGTGGTAATGTAGCTACAGGTATGTGTGAGACATTAGGGGTGGATGAGGTTGTGTTTGGGGTAGTCATCGAGGGTACGGTGGATGTAACGAGGGCCATGGAGGTAACAGATGTGGCAATCATAGCGAGTATAGGACCTAACTACGAAATGATTGGGGGTAAGGTGGATGCGGGCAGCACGGAGCCAGATGGGGCTGATGTGGAAGTGGGTGTGAGATTCGGAGGGATAGATACGGGCATGTCGTACATCAAATGACCCAAGGCATCTCGAGTGGACGAGTGGGAAAGGTAAAACTGCAAGGTGGCAGGGTTCTGGTCAAGGAGTCATGCGAACTCCTCATCTCTGGTAGCAATAGTAATAGGCTAGATGGGATCCATGGCTGGTGATAAAATAGAAGGTGGTGAAGGACTAGGTGGGAGTGGTTGACAACTGGTGTGAAATACAAGGGTGTTTGCTTGTCTTTGGGTCAGCACCATGTGAAATAGTACTGATCAGGTAGGGCTTCTTCTCTGTGAATGACACAGAGAACAACAAGAACAGGTGAATTTGGCAACAAAAAGTAGATTATGTACCAAATGGTGGCTAAAATGTGAAACAAAGCAACCAATGCCAATTAGGGAAAACTAATGCCGATGAGGGGTAACACGCTGCCATCTGCAGAAAATGACAGTGAGTAAACAACGAGGTAGAAGGTAAAATCTGATAGGTATGCCAAATCTAAGGATGTTTAAAATGCCAATGGGAATAATGACATCCATGAGAGACTGTTAAAAGTGGAAGAAAATTAATAAAAAGTCCTTTTGAGTAGGTTAGCAAAAGGACTTAGAATCGACATCAATTGAATGTAACCGATGGGTGTCGAGATAACCAACGATGGTTCTTGTGAAATTGAAACAGATGATGAAAGAAAGTGGTTGTGAATTAAAATTTGATGTAGAATCGGACTGAATTATGAGAATGATGATGATATTGCCCAGAACACTCGGGTGAAGTCGGAATACACCAGTGTGATGAGGAGCATGCAAGGATGAACAAAAAAAAGTGATGAATGTGATCTCTCACCTCAAAACACAAGCCAAGCAAAAACACTAAAAAAATGCGATCCTAGGAGTGCCTTTTCTATTATGTTTGTTTAGTTTATGTTATTTAGGGACTGACACATGAATTGTGAAATAGATTTTTTGGTGAAGATGGCTTACTACAAAGAAGGAGATCTAAAAGGTGAGGTTTCAGGTATGTTATGGTGGGGGTGGGCTTTGCTCTAAAGTATGACTTGACAGAGCAGCGAGTTGTCGGGACCCCACCGTGATGTGATTGTGTGATCACCTACAACTTATTCCAGTAGGATGTTGTTTAAGAATGTATGTATTTTGAATTTTTGTGAGGTTTGGTAAGACTCAAAGAGAGAGAAAAGGATAGAAGTGTTTTTATACGATTTGTTTGTATACCATCATCTAGGCATGACTTCAACAGTATAGGTCAGTTGCCCTCAATTAATGTGAGCTAATGCAATAAATTAGAATGGAATGCACTTATTTTTAAACCCAAATCGAAAATGTGAAATTGGATGACACAATAAGATGAAGAGGAAGAGGGATGCTCTTTCACTATAATGTAGAAAACATGAAGAAATGGTTCTTTTTAATTACACCAAAAGAAAAGTTTCCTTTAGAGCAAATAGAAAGAAGAGGTGGATTACCAAGGAAGAAAATTAGTGTGTATGCTTTTCAGAAGGGAAACAAACACACAATTTTTTCCTAGGAATGAATGAAATGCAAGGAACCCCGGATGGGTCCCACCGGCGTGCCAAAATGTTTCACATGTTTCTTAATTTTTTTCTTTGAAGTGTTGATTTAAACAGATAGGGTACGAGCATAGGAGGAATACCTGTTCAAATTTTGGTTGATGGGTTGCTGCACATGTATGACTTCTGAATCCACAACTGATCATGAGAGCTTTCCTTTGGCTAGGACGAACTACCTATAATGAAAACAAGACCACCATAAGGAATTAAACAATATGGGCAAAGTGAACCCACTGCCAGCGTATGCTAGATCCGAAAAGTATGATACTTCCTAGATGGCTATCACCCACTATTTTAAAAAATTTAATGTTGTAAACAAAGTAAATCCGATTTTTATTTTAAAATGATTTAGGTATCTCACTTAAAAACACAATAAAAAATAGTTCTAATCTAACAGGCTAAGCTAGAATAGAATCCAAAGGTCAAATGATTGGTTTTTGGTTCTACAGTTTGATAGAGGTCTCGGGTAGATCACAGGTGAATGGGGGTGAGATGAAATTAGATGGGTAGGTTGTTTTTCTAGGCTATGTGGGCAAATACAGAGACCGGTATTGGTCAGGGGTGACCGACGGTGGTTAGGTGTAACTGTGCTCGCTTTCTTGTGAGATCTGGAAATATCACAGAACAAGTTGTGGTCTCCTTTGTGATTACACAAAGGAATTTGGTGGGTAGAGATGAGGTATTGGGTGACTAGAGTAGGATTTTGTGAGGTTTTAATGGGTATATGGAGGTGAAAAAGTCAGAAAAGGTCAATAGGGGGCAAGATAAACAATGGATGATAAAATGATGATGAAATGAAAGAAACCAGGAAAGTATGATGTTATACTTACTTGGATTCTTTTCCTGAATGCATGTGTGAGAGGGATGGAGGTTTTGATGAGGGGTTTGAAGGCTACAAGTGATCACCAACTAAAAAAGGCTACTGCATGGACTGCATGTACACTCCTCTTTGCTTGGATAGATCAGATCATGGTTGGGATGGTTGTGCAGGAGAAGATGCTCAATCTCCTTCCTTACATGTAGGTTTTCGCTGGAATTTGCTCTTTAAAGATGTGTTATCTCTCTGAGATGTGTTCTTTCTCATCAACCTTCTCCCAATGTTTTCCAACCTTGAGAATAAGGTAGTTTAGGGGTTAAAAGGGGTAACTAATGGCGGTCCTGGCTTAACCGGTGATGGTTAGGGGTAACCGACGTCGGTCAAGGCGGGATTTCCTAGGTTTACTAAACTAGGGAGATCCTCCTGATTTCCTCAGATCTCATGTTGTTATCCTATAGATTAGACTGAGAGCCTCTTGTGAGCATGCATAAATGTGATTAGAGGGAATGTAGGCATTGATTTTTAGGGTTTGGGTAAGTCTTAGTTAGTTATGACAACTTGCTAAGAATAGGTCTTAGGTTGAGTTGGCTTGGTGAGGTGTCTAGGTGAACTATATGTGTGGATATTATTTAAATAATAAATATAGTGAGGATAGTAAATTAATTTAATTATAGTAATTAAATTAATATTAATGGGGTGAAGGGGGTCATGGCTAGGTAAATGTAATAAAGGGTGCTTATTGGTCGAGGTACGAAAGGGGAGTGTAACCTAATTTTCGTGTCTACAAGTTGAGTTGTTATTTGATAGTTTTGATGCCCAAAGGTGAAGACAAGGTGCTGGAAATAACTAATTGGTGAAGGATATGAGCCTTTTAGCTTGTGATATAAATTATTTGATTGGTACAAGCTAGTTAATGACCATGGATGATTTTTTTATGATATATTACATATGTGTGATTAATTTTTAGGTTGTATTAATTAAGGTTTTGGAATTAGTGGTTTTAGCTCATTCTATTGATGGGGTTTTGAGCTTGTTTTGTGAATGATTAATGGTTTTGGCATGGCCTACCTATATGGGTATGTTTTCATGTAAATGTGCAACGAGAAAATTTACAATTTTTGAGCATGACAATGATATCCTTGTGTCAAAATTTTCAAGTTTTACCCTTCCAAGGCACCCTAGGTCTACCCAATCAATCCAGTGACCTCCCAAATGTGCATGTTAACTCAGTCCCTTAGGTGAATTAGGAAATTCAATTCAACCCCCCTAGGTGATTTTAGGATTTCTTGAAGAATGCAAGTTTTGGACAGTGTTGGGAAAGGCTACCATTGGCCTTCCCAAGATAAATGCAACCCCTGGAGCAGAATGGAGGAGCAAAATCCAACATGGAGATGAATGGAAGGTATAACAACATCATGGAATTTATTTTGGAAGATTCGGGAAATATTTGGAGGATTTGGGGTAGATTCATCAAAAACAGGGTTCACAGGCCTAGGCAAAGTGCACGAGGGCTAAAAGAGCTTTTGAACTTTAGGAAGTTATTCTCAGGATCCTTAGATGGAGTTAGGATATAAATAAGACATCATTGGAAAGGGAATTTATAGCTCTAATGATGGTGAAATCATATTTTTCACAACACTTTGGTGTAATAGTATTATATCCAGTTTTTTCCATGCTCAGCTTGGGATCCAGAATAAAAAAATCCACTTTTTAAGGACTTAAATGGAGGAATAAAGAGTTGAGACCCACACCATCTGTTTTATATGGAAATTTTAAGTCAATTTCATATACAAATTTTCCAAAACATTCCATCGGGAGATCAAGATATTGTCATTTCAAGTTACCCACAAAATGAGCTTCTTACGCTTAGTCAAATTTTGATGAGGACATGTGTCAGCTCCAGGAGTGTGGTGCATTTTTATGTCCCTTTTATCTCTTAATAAAAGGGACATGAGGGATAGTAAAATGTGCCTACCCATATTTTTTCCTTTGTTCACACATAGAACCTTCTAGATCGTCGACCAACATCTAGGTGTTTGTCGAAGCCTATCCCCTTAATCGTTCAAATCATGAAAAGTGGCGCAACATAGTGCGATGTGTAAAATGATGACACTTATGTCTATTTGGAAAAGGGAAATTAGGGACATGAAAATTCACCTATTACTGTTTTTCCCTTAGATCATCAATGTGACCATCTTCAATGTAATTTTTAAGCACGCAAGAGCTAGTTAGAGCCAAATGTACAACTGTTGGATGCCCGCCAAGTGTCGCATTGAGGAATGATGTGAAATTTGATGTCCCTTTCATACCTTAATTCTTGAGGGACATAAGGGACAGGAAAATGCACCCAACCCTAGGTATGCCTCCTAGTCCTTCATATGACCAATTTCCAACCCCAGTGCTTCTCTCAAGATTTTTAGCCCTAATGCTCAACCGTCAAATTTTGGACAAGTGTCACATGGAGGCACAATGTGAAATTTTATGTCCCTTTCATCCCTTAATGCTTAAGGGACATCAAGGACATAAAAATTTGACCCACCTCTCGTTATGGATTTTTTTAAATGATTTAAATCGGAACTTGCTTTATTTCCCTCCTTTTTCTTCTTCCCAACTTCATCATGTCATAGCTCTATTCATGTTTGCACCCAGTTCACCATTGCTGCTCCAAACTAGATCCACCATGGCCACTAAACCCTCCACTCCATGAAAATACATAGGTTTCAAATAAGGGATTGATCGAACGAATCGAGAAACAAAGAACAAAGGAGAAGAATGAAGAAATCAATCAAAACCCCATTGCCGTGAGACGAAGATTCGAAGATATCTTACAAACTAGTGCATGAAATAAAGAACCATTTTTTTCTACATTCTTAGTTTTTAGAGGCCACAAAAATATCAGCAACAGATTTCCTTTCCACAACATAAATTTTTCATAGAAAATAAATCTCCCTCTTGGCACAATGAAGACAAAAGTTAGATTTCCCGTCAAACCAAAGACTCGGTTGGAAGAGAAAATTCACCTGTGGAACAAGAAGCAAAAACTTATAAGAAATATGATTTTCTTCATGAACAAAGAAAAAAAATAGACTTGTAATTTTCAAGCTCCGTTAATGGCTGTCATGTCTAGAGGTACCACCAAGTGAAAATTTTGAAATTTTAAAATCTCACGAACCAATGATCGGGTAAGCCTAAGATTTCATAGAGCAGTGATATTAGGCAAAAACCCATATCAAAAAAATTCATTCCATCATGATACGACCACTAGAAGCTCAATTTCTAAAAGTATCAGGTCTTCTACATGGGATACTATTATTTCAGGTAAGTCACCGAGTGAAGAAACTGAAGGAGGCAAGAACACATAGAAGGTATTGCAAGAGAAAATCAACAAAATGGTCATCTCAGCACACAATTAACACTAAATAAAAATATTAAGTGGCTACACAAGCCATTGATAAATGGTCACCAATCCAAATGGTGAGAGGAACACAATGTGAAGATTAAATTCAATCTACCATAATCGTTTGAGGTCTGGAAAAGCTAATTTGTGTACTTACCAAAAATAGTAAGTTGTCCCTGTGGGCACTTACTAAAAATAGCAAGTTGTTCCAAAGGGTGGATTTCATAAAGAGAGCACACTAGGAGTTGAAAATTCAAGTTGATATCACCAGATTGGATTCTAGAGAGGGAAAATTCTCAATACTTGCTAAAAATAGTTGCCTTTTCCAAATATAGTAGGTGTCAAGAAAAAGTGAAGTTCAAATTTACAGGGGTGAAAACAGTGTAGTCTCTATCATCAGACTATGTGGGAGTAGGTGACAGTGAGGTTACATGGATCTCAAAAAAAAAAATTGACACTCATTTCATGCTTTAATTAGTATTTTTGATATAGAGTTTACAATCAACACCATCGACTGTTCACAATATGTTTCATTAGGATCATGTCTAAATCGGTGGAGTAGTGTGGTAATGTTGCAGGGGATTCGGGGAAGGATTTGTTCCAAATCTTTAGTCTCCATAGAGGGGATCTTCATGAGTAATGTTCACGGTCACGTATGGAATCATTTGACAGTGTTTTTAAACACTTAGTTCACGGTGTTCATGCATCATCCAAAGAAAGACTCTCGTGGTATAAGACATTCGAGGATCCATATTTCACTACATTAGAGCATTGCATCAAATCAGTCAAGTAGAATAGTGGATCAAGAAGATGCATTATTCATTAGCATGATTCCTCCCCCTCTCTCTCCCCAAAAATTTCTCTCTCCTCCACATTCTAATTCTTCATTGAGGTTGCACTTTTCATAATTCCTTAATTAATTAAAAATGACTTTATTTTCAATGTAATAAGTCACCCTTAAGTTATAAAAGGGGACTTAATGTTTTCCTAAGAATGTGAAAAGTTTCAAGGCATATGAAGGGTCAATGGGGATAGGTGAAGAGACTTCCAAAATTCTATAAATTTTAATGAGCTCCTCATTCAAAGGGGTTCTAATTCTGAAATTATTCTAGCTGGTTGTATTCTTGTAAGTTCATGAGAGATCTTTTTCTTACTTGTGAGTGAAAAGAGTTAGCCATTTTTCTCTCTAATTTCTTCATTCCTTCACTATGTATAACTTTTGTTTAAGCATCAATACAAGAAGAATGATTTTCTAGCCTTTTTTGACTGAGGGATTTATTGATACTTTGTGCTCATGAATTTTAATCGAGTCTTGTTGTTATTTGCATATTTGTTTCTTCTTAATTTTAATCAATGTGATGAAACTTCTAACTGATGTGTGCAAGACTCTGATTTTCTACTTACAACATTAGTTCCCCTACCTCATATTCTCACTTCCTTTCCCACTCTCTTGACAAATTCCTCTCTAGTAAGAGATTGGTATATTTTGCACAAGGTCAATGAAGTGCCCATTTTGGATCCCTAGCCATAAGGCCAACCCGGATAAAACTCACCTTACTCGTGCATGCATATACGACATATGCACTTGTTTAAGTAGAGGGACTTAGATTCCCAGAGCATTGGCAAGAAACCCATAAATTTTTCCCCAAAAATTTTCTCACCAACAGTTTTTAGCACCAACCATGGGACATACTTAGCAGCATCTGCACCCAAAATATGACCGCAAGGTCCAAAAAATACAAAAAAAAAAAAAAAATCCAAAAATCCAAAAAATAAAAAATTGGAATTTTAAAAGTCACCCCAACCTTATGTCTTCAAACCATGGCTATTCCAAGTAATCCTCTTGTTTAAAGACCTAATTTAATTTTCCAAATTCAAGAGGATATTGTTTTATATTTGTGAGAAGCCATCTAGCACAACCGATAAATTTTCACTCAATACTTCATCTCCAGAAGATTATTGGACCTTGAAGAAGAACATGTCACTAAACTAGAAAGATAAAGACAAGTTCAAGATCCATAGAGAATAGCATAGACTTCCAAGATGGTGGATCTAAGATACACCCGGAAACAAAGACAATGAAGAAAAACCAATCCCAATTTAAAATAACTTCAAGGAAGACAAGAGATGCTCATAAATAAAAGGTCCCCCTTTAGTCGAGCAACTAGTCTCATCTAGTTTCCAAGTGTTGTCAATCCATTAGACATTGAGTTTCCATACATAAACAAGAATCTTGAATATTTTACTGATGTATAAACCAAAGAAGAAGCTAGAGAAAGAGAAGCAAGAGTTGAAGAAAAAATGAGAGCTCAAATTGAAGAGATTGAAAGAGTTCAAACCAAAGCAGATGCAAGAGTAGTAGCTGAAGTCATAGCCTTAGAAAGGTTAGAGGCCCGAATCAGAAATGTAATGGTAGATCATGATCATGAAGATCACATAAAAAATTTACCAGGGACTAGAAACACTGGCCCACTTGCACTTCAATAACCTCTCCATGAATTACCAAAAGGATCAAGGAATAACTTCCCAAATTTTAGAGGAGATGGTTCACAACTCCTCAAGAGAACGTAGCAGCATTCATCACCACTTGTGGGGTATTGGGAGTAGAACACGAGGATGTGTCCATTTGAATCTTTATAGAATATCTACAAGAGAAATCTTTTGAATAGTTTTACATGTTGCCTCTAAGAACTATCACATGCTGGGAAGACATAAGAGGTAGATTCAAGCACAAGTTCAAGACCACTAAAGATTGTCAAGATATCTTGGTCCAGCTAGTACAAATGAAGAAAAATGCTTCTGATTCAATGAAATATTTTACTACCAAATATAAATGAATAATTAGGAGGATCCCAGAAGATGTTTTACCTCCCAAAAACAATCAGAAAAGGTTCTTCATCGAGTTCATTACCACTACAAGTTGTCTTTTTCCTTAGGAGAGCCCAACCCAGGGATTTGAAGGAAGCACAAGAATTTTCAACCGAGACTAAAGATGATTTGATACTATCTGGAAAAGTGAAAGGCCTAATGGAAAACAAAAATTCAAATTTTGAGTTCAATTAGGATAAACCCAATGTTTCAGAAAATGGTAAATTTCTTGGTTTCCATGAAGAAACAACTATCTCAAATCTCCATGTGGAATTCCCCAATGGAGATCCGAATCCTCTCGAACTAGAAGAGAATCACCATGCCCCCTCATAGGATTTCTCTCAAAGAACCTTCGGTCAATGCCACATGTGACATTAATGAACCATAAGAAGGAGGAGGTGGTGATGATGGGGACTACCTTGAGGTCAAAGAAGTTAATGGCGAGACTCAAAATGGCCTTATTGAGTATGTTGAAGGAGATGAAGACGATGATGATGAAGAATCTCTGAGCTTCTCATGTGCGGTGTTCATGTGGGCTCAATCAAAGAAAGTAACTTCATCTTCAACAACTGCAACAAAGAAGAAGAAAGAAGATCCTTCCATTGAAATTCTACAAAATAAGATCATTAGTAGAGGGTCTCTGCTACCTCCATCAATATACTCACTAAGGAAAAACTAGACCCACTGACAAGCAAGAATCCATTTACCATGCCAAGTAATTCCTCTAGTACTCCCTCTAATTCAAAAGATACTTCTAAGAATAATCCTTCTTTGAATGTTACTCCTACAAAATCATCTAAAGTAACACCAAAATCTATTCCCCATCCCCTTCTAAGCCAATTACCATGCCTACTAAAGAAAATACAACTCCCAAGGTAACCAAACCTTCTCCATGTAAAGCTTCCATCACCCCGGGACCTCAAATTCATCCACTGTGACCCCATTTGACTACATGGAACACACAAACAAGACCAAAGTCCATATCACAGAGCTTGAATATTTGCAAACACACCCTACTCAATTTGATAGGTTGGTCAATGTAGTCTGTGGTGGTAGTGCTAAAGTGTCAAGTTCAAATTCTAAAGGCCTACTCCCAGCATCATCCACGCCACTTTCACAAAACATGCTAGCCCTTAGTGCCTCCAAAACTGATAAGGTAGAACCCTTCTACCTATCCCTCTTGATCAAAGGCTACCAACTCAATAATTACATTATAGATTTTGGAGCCTTCGACAATGTGATGCTCATGAAATTTTTCAATGTGTTAGGAATCACCTTGACATGCACAAATGGATCTTTCTATTCCATGGAATCTAAAGAAGTTTCATTGGTGGGTAGGATAAAGGATGCTCAAGTTTCTTTGGTCGACTTCCCGAGAAGAAATTACTACTCACTATCTTGGTAGTGACATTTCGGCATCATTTGGCATGCTTTTAAGCAAAAGCTTTTGCAAGTACTTAGGTGGTGAAATCAAAATGGATTGGTCCTCTATAACCATACTTGTGAAAGGGGAGATGAAGAAGCTATTGCGGTGTGTAAGATGAAATACATAGTACAAAAAGTAGATGATCCAAGGGAAAACATTTTGTTCCAAGGTGGCGGGATAGGAAACTATTTTCTCACATCGGCAAGAGATGAAAATCTTCCTTTCCTCACCATAAAAGAAGAAGAATAAATGTGTCTTATGGAAGATGAGATGCAAGATTTATTCTTACATGAAAGAAATATCATTAGAGGAATGACATATTTGATAGAGGAAGATCCTAGTTACATAATGGATGATTTGATGCTCTCTAAAGACTCCACTGATGATGAAGGAATACAAAATGATGAGTCTGAGGGTGTTCATGAGTAATCTCTTTTCAGACTTTGATTTTTCAATTAATGATGGGATGGAGATATGTGAATAATCAAATTCTCTTCACGATTCAATCATGGATGAACATATGGAAGAGGCCAATTTCATTCTCGAAACCAAGGAGCAGGATGGTTATCACAAGGACTATATGGATTTTGAACTCAAAGGTGTGCCATTTCCACAAAGCATGGACCTCTTCTCCTTGTCAGAAGGATTCATAAGTCAGAATTGTTTGTGCCTATATGAAGGAGAGCCTTGGGGAATACAAAGCATAGAATAAGCAAATGAAGTTTCTTCGAATGAATCATGGGAAGGTATGGATTAGATTATTTACCACTCCTTTGAGTCATAATACATAAAATATATTGAAAACAAAGATGAATTTATGATGAATTTGGAAGATCCATCTGTGAAATATATTTTGAAAGTTGTAGAAGAAGTTGAAGATCCTCAACTTATCCTTAAACTCTTGACTAAATCCATGGAGATAAAAGACAAGGATGAATCAATGAGGGATCCTTATTTCGATACACCAATGTTCAATGTGGAGATGGGACAACTTGATAGGCTGGATGACTTCCTCAATGATGAGCATGAAAGTGAAAGCATCTCCCCTTCTTCCACAATGCAAGAGGAAGTTTGTGAATGTAAAAGAATAAAATTCCATAGAACTCCTTTGGACATCATCAATTCTGAAGGCAGTACTTTCATCATGGTGAGAGATGATAAGGAAAATATTGAGCCAAATCACATGAAAGAGAGTTTCTGTAGTAAGAGCATTGGGAATATGTTCAAAATCAACTTGATCACATCACTTTGGAACTTTCGCAAATATAGAGAATGAATATGGTGATGAGAAGAGATCAGAATATTTAAACAAGTTGAAAAAATATCATCTCTAGAATGATGAATTGGTGTTATGGATAAGCACGAAAGGTAGTCAACATTCTGAAAAGGATCTCAAAAGACATAAAGGAAATGGAATTTTTGGGCGAAGGCTAGAAAACCAAAAATATCATGTAGGCTCATTCCTACGAAGTACAAAGACAATCACAAAATCACCTAGCTTTTATAGGCATTTAAGGAAAGGAGGATACTTTCTGGAACCGGTCAATGGCTTCACAAAACAACATCACTCAGTGTTGCCCACTCAGGGGTAACTTTTGAGAAATGAAAAGTGCTTCAGTGAAAGTGGGTTGTCCCCTACCTTGTACCATAGGTGATTTTTAGGTGTGTTTCCATTTCTTTTGTGTGTGTTCTTCCCTATCCACGTGTGTTTAGTGTTTCCTTTCATCTTTTTGTGTCTTCATGTGTGTGTTTCTTGGTTATCCCTCTCACTTATAAGTTGTACACGAATCCGCATGGCCCAATGGATAAGGCACTGGTCAATTATATGTTATAAGTTCATATTTTTGGATTCTTCATGCCATGTCTTCATTGTGCTTAGTCCATACCATGTCCCCAAGCTAGAGCCAGTTGTTATGCAAATGTGCAACGGGAAAATTTACAATTTTCGAGCATGACAATGATACCCCTTGGTTGAAATTTTCAAGTTTTACCCTTCCGAGGCACCCCGGGTCTACCTAGTCAATCCATTGACCTCCCAATGTATGTTAAATCAGTACTCTATGTGAATTATAAAACTCAATTCAACCCCCTAGGTGATTCTAGGAGTTTTTGAAGAATGCAAGTTTTACGCAATGTTGGGAAGGGCTACCACAGGCCTTTCCAGACGAGATGCAACCCTCTAGAGTGAAACAGAGGAGCAAAATCCAACATGGAGATGAATGGAAGGTATAAAAATCTCATGGAATTTATTTTGGAAGATTCATGAAATATTTGGAGGAGTTGGTCCAGATTCGTCAAAAACAGGGTTCACATGCCTAGCAGCGTGCACGGGACCAAAAGAGCTACTAAACTTTAGGAGGTGATTTCGGGAGCTATGAGTTAAAAAAAATACATATTTGGAAAGGGAATTCAAATATCTACATGATGGTAAAATCATATTTTTCACAATACTTTGGCGTAATAGGTTTATATCCGATGTTTTCATACTAGAGAGCCAAAACAAAAATCCATTTTTTCGGGGCTTAAATGGATGAATAAAGATATGAGACCCCTACCATTGGTTTTATAAGGACATTTTTAGTCAATTTCATATAAAAATTTCCAAAACATTCCATCAGGAGCTCAAGATATTGTCATTTTTCCCTCAAGGTGAGCTTCCCATAGTTAGTCAAATTTTGATGAGGACACATGTCAGCTCCAGGAGACTAGCACATTTTACATCCCTTTCATCCCTTAATAAAATGTACTTGAGGGATGGTAAAATTATCCCAGCCGTATTTTGTCCTCTGGTCACACATAGAACCTTCTGGATCACCAATTCAGCCCCGTGCTTGTCGAAGCCTATCCCCTCAATCGCTCAAATCGTGACAAGTGATGCAATGTGAAAATTGATTACCCTTATGTCCCTTTTGAAAATGGATATGATGGAAATGAAAATTTTATTATCCCCTTGTATCCCTCAAGCCATCAATGTGACCATCTTCAATGCAAGTTTCAAGCCCCCAGGAGATTGTTGGAGCCAAATGCATAGCCGTCAGATGCCCGTCAAGTGTTGCATGGAGGAGCGATGTGTAATTTTATGTCCCTTTCTTCCCTTAATTATTTAGGGACATAGGGGATAGGAAAAATTTCCCAGCCCCAATTATGTCTCCTGGTCCTTCATACGACCAATTTCCAACCCCCATGTGTTTCTCTCAAGATCTTTAGCCCTAATATTCAACCGTCAAATTTTGGACAAGTGTCGCATGGAGGTGTGATGTGAAATTTGATGTCCCTTTCATCCCTTAATGCTTAAGGGACATCAGGGAAACAAAACTATGCCCCACCACTGGTATGCATTTTTAAATGATTTAAATCTGGCACTTTCTTTATTTCCCTCCTTTTTCTTCTTCCCACTTCATCCCGCCATAGCTTTGTTCATGCTTGCACCCAGTTCACCATTACTACTCTGAACCAGCTCTTCCATGGCCACCAAACCCTCCACTCCATGAAAATACATATGTTTTAACTAAGGGATTGATCAAAAGGGTCGAGATAAATGAAGAATGAAAAAATCCACCCGAAAACCCCATTGTTGTGAGACGAAGATTTGAAGATATCTTGCAAACCAGTGCATGAAATGAAGAACCATTTTTGCTGCATTCTTAATTTTTAGAGGCCACAAAAACTTCAGCAACAGCTTTCCTTTGCGTAGTATAAATTTTTCACAACAAATAAATCTCTATCTTATCCCAACGAAGATAAAAGTCAAATTTCCTATCAAACCGACAATCGGTTTGAAGAGAAAATTCACCGGTGGAACGAGAAACAAAAACCCATATCAAAAATATGATTTTCATCATGAATGGAGAAGAAAACTATACCTGCAATTTTCAATCTTGGTTAATGGTTTTCGTGTCCAGAGCTACTGCCAGGTGAAAATTGTGAAATTTTAAAATATCACGAACCGGTTATCGGGTAAGCCTAATATTTCAAAGAGATGATATTAGGCTAAAACCCATATCACAAAGCTTCATTTTGTCATGATCTGACCACCAAAAGCTCACTTTCTAAAAATAGCAGGTCTTCTACATGGGAGATTGCTATTTTAGGTAAGTCACCAACTAAAGAAGCTATGAAGGAGGCGGTGAACAAAAATAAGGTATTGCACGAGAAAACCATTGAAATAGTCATCTCTGCCATAATTGACACTTACTAAAAATAGTAAGTGGCTCCACAAGCCCCTACTATAAATGGATAGTTAGTCCAGAAGGTGAGAGGAACACAAGTGTGAAGAAGAAATTCAAGCTACCATATCCATTTGAGGTCCGAAAATCTAATGTGCGCACTTACCAAAAATAGTAAGTTGTCTCGTGGGCACTTACTAAAAATAGCAAGTTATTCCAAAGGGTGGATTTCACAAAGAGAGCACACTAGGAGTTGAACATTCAAGTTGATATCACTAGTTGGATTCTAGAGAGGGAAAATTCTTGATACTTGCTAAAAATAGTTTCCTTTTCCAAATATAGTAGGTGTCAAGAAAAAGTGAAGTTCAGATTTGCAGGGGTGAAAAAAATGTAATCTCTATCATCGACTATGCGGGAGTAGGTGACAATGAGGTTACTTACATGGATCTCAATAATGTTTTTCGACACTCATTTCATGCTTCAATTAGTATTTGTGATATGGAGTTTACAATCAACACCGTTAGACTGTTCATAATATGTTTCATCAGGATCATGTCTAAATCAGCCAAGCAGTGTGGCAATGTTGCAGGGAGTTAGGGTAGGATTTGTTCCAAAACTTCAGTCTCCTCAAAGGGGATCTTCATGAGTAATGCTCATGGTCACCAATGGAATCATTTGACAATGTTTTTAAACACTTAGTTCATGGTGTTCATGCATCATCCAAATAAATCCTCTCGTGGTATAAGACATTTGAGGATCCATATTTCACTACATTGGAGCATTGTGTCGGATTGATCAAGTAGCATAGTGGATCAATGAGATAGATTCTTCATCGGCATGATTCCTCACCCCTCTCTCTCTTTCTATCTCTCTCCCCGAACTTTCTCTCTCCTCCACGTTCTAATTCTTCGTTGAGGTTATAATTTTTCATAATGCCTTAATTAATTAAAAATGACTTTATTTTCAATGTAATAAGTCACCCTTAAGTTATAAAAGGGGACTTAATGTTTTCTTAAGAATGTGAAAATTTTCAAGGCATATGAAGGGTCAATGGGGGATAGGCGAAGAGACTTCCAAAATTCTATAAATTGTAATGAGCTCCTCATTCAAAGGGGTTCTAATTATGAAATTCTTCTAGCTGGTTGTATTATTGTAATTTCATGAGAGAGCTTTTTCTTACTTGTGAGTGAAAATATGTATCCATTTTTCTCTCTAATTTACTCATTCCTTCACTATCTACAACTTTTTTAAGCATTAATACAAGAAGAATGAGTTTTTAGTTTTTTTGACTGAGGTATTTATTGATACTTTATGCTCATGAATTCTAATCATTCTTGTTGTTATTTTAAGATTTTTCTTCTTCTTAATTTTAATGCATGTGATGAAAATTCTAACTGATGTGTGAAAGACTCGATTTTCTTCTTGCAGTATTAGTTCCCCTACCTCATATTCTCACTCCTTTTCCCACTCTCTTGACAAATTACTCTCTAGAAAGAGATTCTTAGCTTTGCCACAAGATCGTGGAGTGCCCCTATTGGATCCCTCGCTACAAGACCATCCTATATAAAACTCTCCTTACTCATGCATGCATATATGACAGCTACACCGTTTAAGTAGAAGGACTTAGATTCCCAAAGTGTTGGCAAGAAATCCATAAATTTTTCATCAACAAATTTTCTCGCCAACGTGGTCATAAATGTCAATGTTGTAATGAATTTATTGGTATGTTTTTAATCTATTTTAGTAGAAATTATGATTAATTACTGGCCTCTCTTGTGTTTTAAGGAAGAGAATCCTATAAAGCAAGTGTTTTGAGTTCATTTTTGAAATAGTGCTCTTGGAGGAAAAAGTGTGACCCATGTAGAAGTGAATAAAAGGTATGAATTCATGATTTGAAGGATGAGGAAGAGTATTACATGTTGAATAATTATTGATAGCATGAGAGAAATAGTTTATATCCAAGACAAGCCCAAGAAGGAGAAAGAGAGAATTATGTGAATGAGGGTTTGAAGGTGTGTGTATGAGCTGAATTAGAGATCTCTATTAGCTATGTTAGAAAAAAAAAGAGATAATCATCATAAGGTGGCTGAGTTGGTGCTTAGTCTTCTTAGGGGTTTTAGTCTCCTTATGGAGTGCGTGCTTCACCAAATTAGGGGTTGGTGCTCCTTGTATGGTCTTGCTCTACTAAACTAGGGGTTGGTGATCCTTATGGGGTTGGTGCCTCACTAAATTTGAAACATGGAAATATAATGTTTGAGTTTCAATGGGTTTTCTTCCCCTTAATGATTTCCCACTTATATGTGGTGTTCTTGTGTGCTCTCTTACCCTTGTTCTTTTGTATGGATTTTTTTATGCTTAAGTAAACACACATATGGTTCATGGTTGATTGAATGGTTGTATAAATGATAATAAATGATGAATGGTATATGGAATGAAGTTTTTTAGGATTAATTCACCCCCCCTCTCAGTCCATTTTATAGGCCATTACTTTCCTCAGGGGTCAACATTAATATGAAAGTATACCTAAGGAATTATCCATCTATAAATAATTAATGTTGATGAATGTGGAATCAAATCTATAAATAAATGTTACAACATTCAAATATAAAAGCACATATAAAATGATATAGAGAATTTACATTAATTAGGGAACACATTAAAAATAATAAGATGAGTGCACTTAGCTCTTTAAATGGTTTAAAAGTTGATATGGGTATGATAAATGGATGGAATAGCTATAAATCTCCCACAAACACTTCATCTCTTATTTTGGGACTACAATATGTATAAGTATGAAACCTTTCTCTTTGGACCAAACCATTTGGTAGTTTTTCCATTTGGATGGTTGAGCCTGGATAAAATATGGTTCTTTGTAACTCTCATAAAAAATTTTAATAAATATTAGATATTTTTGTATGAAATATCATGTCTAATAAATGTGTGAAACTATACGAAATAAACCAAATTTGATCAAAATCCCTAGCCTAGGGTAAAAACCATACAAAATGTTAGTGTTTGGTTGAATTGAAATTCATGCATTGCATACATTAACATTGTTGTGAAGAGGACCAAACCACACATAGGTATCCACAAAGAGATATGACATAGTACTACATGGATGCAACTATATTTGATAATTCAATCAGTTATGCTTTGTAATGACCTATCTTGCTTAGTTTTGACTTGTCTTTAAGGATCCTTGGTTTGGGAAGCTTAACTCTTGAATGTGATTTAGATTACTTTATAACTATGTGGGGGATACTCTTAATATCTTCTACTACTTTAGGAAAATTTATGATAAATTTCTATGCCTTTTGAGTGATTTGTACTTGAGTATGCACGGTGAGTACTAGTAATTATTGGGTGAGTAAATGATTTCATTTAACTTGGTTATATAGGGTTTCATGGCTATAATTTTACATTAATACCAACCCATAATGAAAGTATTGAGCCATAAAAAGATATAAAATTAAGAAGATGACAATTGGGTGGCATTGGATGGGACCATTTTACTTAGGATCAAACTATTTAGTGGTTTTTTCCTATTGAATGGTTTGGTCAAGGAGGAAGATATAGTGATGTGGAGATCTTTGCACAAAAATCATGAAAAGTGGACTTCTTTTTACTAATATGAGAATTTTCGTAAGTCGATGATTAATGCAAGGAGGATATAAAGTCTTATAATGGGAATAAAGACGGACTAGGATGTAAAAAAATAGTCTTAAAATAGATGCACAAGTCATGGTTTGAGGGATTCGGTCAATATATGCATTATCAAGTGATATATTACCAAATTTCGGTGTCTATAGAAAGTTATATCAAAACTTAGGGTTAGGGTTAAGGAAAATATTCATCCAAATACATGTTCATATAGTGTGATAATATGATGATAATAGGGAGGAAGATGATCAAGATGTTACGAATTCACATGTACAATATGAGGATCTGAAATAGAGTATAGGTCATAATCGATATAAAGGGTTATAATAATCTAGACATTTTATCGTGGGAAAATAATTTTTCCCTCTTCAACTCTATTCTTTTTCAAATTTTCTATGTTGGTTTCTTTGTGTTTGTAAGCATAATTTATGAATTTTGATCATTGGGATTATCATATGATACTAGGATATGGATTCTTATTTGTAAAAACCCCATCTCTCTTGAAAACATGAAAAGGGGTTAGATTGATCGGGTTGCAATGACCTCACCCCACTTCTAATGGTGTGATGAGTATTGACTATGCACTAATACTCTAAATATGGATCATGCCTCACATAGTTTTGCATCTTAGTGAATTTGCAATAAATAATATACTGATGAGTCTCTAATTATGCCTCCAACAAATTAGTAATGATATCTAGTGTAGATTATAGAAATGTGCGAGAAAACAATAAGCACATATTATTATTACATTATTCCTTTTGCATGTTGTTAGATGCATGATTCCTAAATGATAAGATTAGATGTTGGTGAGACCTCTCCTAGTCCTTCTTGTAGAAACTATAATTATGTCACCCTAATTCATACTTGTATATACACACCTTAGAACACCCCTCCATAAATACACATGACCACTTTATCCATCACAATATTTACACCAATATTATTTATTTTACCTCACCAACCACCCCTAACCACATAAAAATATATAAATAAATAAAAACAAAAAAACACGATAACTTCAACCCCTTAACAAACTCCCTAAAAACATGTCTATAAAAACCTCTTTCGTGCAATTAGAAACAATTTCTCTATCCTCGGGAATAAAGAATTGGAAATCTGGATAATGAACAACACTTCTTAATGAATTGGAATGTTTTTGGGAACCCTCAAACAAATAGGCCTAATCCCAGGTTGGGGATTAATTGGAATCCTCCTTGTGAAGGCTCTCTAAAACTCAACTTTGACGAAGCGGCTAAAGGGAATCCTAGGAAAGCAGGGGGAGGAGTCATACAGGACTCTCTTGGTCATTTTATTCTTGCTTATTTATTTGACCTTGGACAACAATCAAATAATGTGGTGGAGCAACTCTTTATGTACTGGGGGGTGAAGATTGCAAAATAAAAAGGTTTCAACCTTCTGGAAGTGGAAGGAGATTCGTTGTACATCATTTCTTGTATGAAGGGTTCATCCAGACCTGCCATATCTATAGAAGACTTCATCAGTAAAACTAAGTTCTTTTTACATTCTTTTGTGAATATTTCTTTCAAACATGTGTATAGGGAAGGCAATGTTGGTGCTGACTTTGTAGCTAATCTGGGGTTACCACTAGTGGTCTCCAAGTTGTTGAGCACCTCTTTGGTATGAATGCCAATTTCATTGAAATCATGAAAAGGGAGGGAGTCTCTTTCATTCCTTCCAATGATAATTTTTAAACTCTCCCACTCGTGCAATAACCTTTCATGATTCTTTCTTTCGTGCGTGAGTTGGCTCCCTTTCTTCTCATGGGCAGTTTGGTCATTTTGGATTTGGGGAAGCAAAAAGACAAAGCTGAATTTTTGTTCGGTTTCTGTGTAAAAAGTTTTTGGGGGCAGAAGGATGGGGGGACCTAGTTCACACTGAACCATCTAGGTTCCCGGAGATCTCCAGGGATGTTGAAGCTCTTTTGGATGCTACAGGTTGTTGTCTTTTCTCCACACTTTTGAGGGCCATGATGAGAGTCTGAGCAAAGCGGTCGCAAAAACATGGAATGAGGGAAAGGTACAGGTTGGTAATTTCTCTCTCATAATTATGCCTAAGCTCATCGCTAAAGTGACTGGCCTCTCTTTGGAAGGTAGATGTATTTTCAAGCCAAAATCTGACTACAGTCTTGAGATAGATTGTTTCTTGCAAGGAAAAGGAGATCCCATCTCTCTTCACAATGGATACGCTTAGAGTAAGTTACCTTACCCTTTTGATGAAATTGCTAAACTGATAATGTCTTACATAACGTTGGAAGGAAGATATAAAGTTATTTATGGCTACCATTTCCCCATGTTAAACCATATTCACAACTCCAAACCCTATAAATTTCCTTTCTACCTATTTTCTTCTTTGGCAAAATCAATTGCAATGGTGAAGAAAGGAACTTTCATTCTCCCTTTACACCAGGGTCTGATCAAAACTATCATTCGGCTGAGCACTCCCCTGTTGGGAAAAAATGATAAATTTGGGGCTTCAGCTTCAAACATCTCTCTAGGAAAAAGGACTGGGAGTTTGGACCCTAAGGAAGGTAGCTTTGATGATTTTGTGCCTGGGAATCTGGTGGCCAAACATACCAGGTCAAGCATGGGCAAAGGGGGGGATAAGTTTTAGAATAGGAAAGAGTAGTATCCCTGTCGGGCTGAGGAGGAAAACATTACCATTGTTTTGGGTGAAAGCCCTGGCACCCCGACCCAGAAGGACTCCTTTCATGAAAAATTTGAAGGGGAAGGAGAGAGCAGTGAGGATGTGGCCAGCATAAAAGAATAAGATTCTTCGAGGGTAAGCATTCCAAGAACACTGAGGAAGCTATCCATAGTCTACATAATCTTAAAATGGCTCAGAGGGAGATTTTCTCGGCCCAGGAATCAGCTGTTAAAACCCATGCTTTTATGAGAGAGTTTGAAAACTGCAAACTGAATATTGATATCAATAGGCACAAAATTAGCCTGATCTCCATGGACCTTAAGGAGCTGCATGACAAAGTGGATAAAATGTCTTCCCTTATCCTCAGTGAAAACCTCAAAAATGCCAATGCCAGAAGCATGGAAATGGAAAGTGAGTTGTTGAAAATGAAAGGTATTATTATGCAAATCAGGGATGCACATATCCTAAATGTGAAAAGTACTATTTACCATCTTAAACTATTGGCCGAAATGATCCAGTCCATGGAGTTGGCAAAAGAAAAGGAAAAGGATGGAACAGGGCCAAAGGTGGTGATTCAAGAACCAAATTACAAGTACTGGAAGGAGACAATAGCAACTCTGGTCAATGAATGGAATGGTTGTATGGAGATGGTGGAAGAACTGGTCAAAGAATAATGATATTCAAAGGTTTTTAATCGATGTTCATTTATCCCTATGTTGTTAGTATAATCCTTTGGACTGTTATATATTGTAATTACTATCTAATGGATATCTTATACTTTGTAGTCTTTGTTTTTGAACTTTTGGAACATGAATGGCCTTTAAAGGTAAATCCATTGGCCAATATGTAAGTATGTTGTAACTCTTTGTAATGGGGTAGGGTCCCCTCAACCCTAACTTTTACCTCTAATAAAAAAAAACTCCCCATGGAATAAAAACCACCCCAAAGTCATTACACTCACATCAACCCTAAAAATGTGGTTGGAAGAATATCCAACAAAGTTCCTCAAGATAGTGAAGAATCGTACCGATTCCTTGAATCTGTGCCAATTTTTATGTAATCGATTTGATTCCTTGAATTGGTTTTGATCATTTTGAATGACACCGATTCACTTAAACATCATCAATTCTATATAAAGTAGCACAAGCCATTTCCTAAGGATCTGATGAACTTTTAGGTGGTAAGATTATTTGACTGGACCCTTAGAGAAATTGAAGTGAAGTCTCCTATTGGCATGAAAGAGTGAAAGCACTCTGTTACACTAGCCTCCCTTTGGAGAAGCCACCTTCATCATTTGATCATCCGAGCCACCTCCACCACAAAGGTATGACTTTTATTTGATTTTTTAAACCATTTTTATGAATTCAATAATAACATTATTTATTTTACTCAATCATCCAAGCCCAAAACATCCATATTTGGTCATCCTCTTAGACAATTTGTGTTGTTAAACATTCATGATTACAAACACATAAATCAGCTTTGATTATAAGGGTCGACATCGATCAAACATCATCAACACCGATTCTGTTAAAAATACCTAATATTACATTTTTAATACATTTTGGTACATTTCCTTTATATGTTGAAGTTGTGGCTAATGTTCCCCTATGTACAAGCATGTTTCTATGTTAAGATGAACATTCTAGGAATAGTTTATGAATCTAAAAACATCTACAACCTTCCCATAGTATGTCAACCTTTTGTGTGGGAGTAATCTGATATAAACCATGAATTAAGTATATGTGTCATCTTCCTTACACCCACTCTAGAAGAAATTACCAAATAACTGGATCTTCTTATTGAAGATAGTGATGAGGACAATATTTATTGGGCCAATCATTTCAGTCCACCTCAGCCCATCATTGAATACATCGATTAAATATTAGCATCTAAGCATTACATATTAATAACTTGTTATATGTATTTTGCTATGATGCTAGTTGTAATTCTATCGCTTGTTATCTCTAGCTTAATTTCTTAGAAATTGGTTGACATCATTGAAAGGGAGTATTTTCCTTCTTGATAATGGCACCACCAAGAAAATCACCTACTATTTTACTAATTTATTTTCATCAAATTGACTACTTATGTACAACTTTTCCTTCCCATCCAAAAAGGAGTTCCTACGTCGCTTGGATTCAACGGTGCACATTTTTCATCCCATAAGTAGCTCTCAACCCTACTAATAGTTTGAGTTTTAGTGTTTCATTTCATAAAGGAATTAGCTTGATATAAAATTATTAAAAATAGTGGCACACCCAAGTGGGACCTAAGGGTGGGTTTCCTCTTTATTTTTAGGTATATTTACATGTAGTTATCTTGTCTATTGTTTTCTTTAAAAGAAAGGAACAAAAGACTTTTTATTTTGGAATAAAAATAATTGCATTCATTCTTACTTATTATCTCATATATTTTTAAATAGGAGGGAACCATTATCAATCTCTATCTTTCATGCACACAAAACCGAGCCACAAAAATCTAAATAAGCATCTAAACATCCTTTATTAGGCCTACCTACTTGGATTTCATCACTAAGGGGATGTAGACACCAAAATTGGGTCACACTCCCCTTGACACCTGTTGAATAACCAACCCAAACATATTCACTTAACCACAGCCCCCTCCCCACCACATTAATATTAATTTAATTTAATTAATACCCATCCTCACAATATTCATAATTTTTTTTAATTATTAGAGGTTAAAAAGGGTTGAGGGGACCCTACCCCATACAAAGTATTATCATATCATTACAAAGAGGCCAAGGGATTACCATTGAATCCCAACCAAAAACCTAAATCATCACATAACAAACAACTAAGAGATGCCACCATAAAGGAATTTTGCCAAGCACAGAGATAGCGAAACTAACAAACAGTAGAAATACAAAATAACTAACAACAAACCAGCTAAGAACTAAAAGAAAAAACCATTATCCCATTTTTCTTCATCATTATTTTATCAGGTCCCCCACCATATTCATACATCCATTCCATTCTTTAACAAGGGAGTCGATGGTAGCTTTCCAAAACTTGTAGTTAGGCTCAGGAATCACCACTTTGGGGCCTTTTCCATATTTTTCTTTTTCCTTTGCAAGTTCCATAGAATGAATCATCTCTGCTAATAGATTGAGGTGGTGGATGGTGATTTTAACATTGAGAAGGTGGACATCATGAATCTGGAAAATGATTTCTTTCATCTTCACATATCCTTTTCCATCTCTAGGATTCTCTCATTAGCATTTTTGAGTTGTGCACTAAGAACCAAAGAAGATAACTTTTCCACTTTTTTAGTTAGTTCCCTTAGGTCCATGGAAACCATACTAATCTTATGTCTATTAATATCAGTATCAAGCCTGCAATTCTCAAATTCCCACATGAAAGCATGAGACTTGACAACAGATTCCTGGGCGGTAAACAATTTCGTTTGGGTAGTTTTAAGAGCATGCAAGCTTTCAATGTCCTCCTCCAAGTTCTTTGAATGCTTGCCTTTAGAAGTGTTTGGAGATTTCTCACTTTTCATCTCATCATATTTTTCACCTTCAGCAACATCTTTATCCTTAATAGAAAATGAATGATCTGGGTTTCCTTCTTGGTTGTCACCAATCTAAGATAATATCCACTTCCTCAACCGTCTTAGGTTCCTCCTCAACCCTGCTACGTTTCTTGATGCCTCCTTGACTCAGGTTGGATCTGGTTTTCCAAACATATCTGTTGATGGTGAATCACAGCACCTCTGGATGTCTACAACTCGATGGGTTAAGACTCTCAGTGTGATTGCATAACATGGAGCTTTTCCTAAGTGTGGGACCTTGCGAAATCAAAAAAGCTCTCTGGATGAAGGCCGGTTCCTATTCCTCTGTTCAGATGCACACATAAAAATACAGAGGGTTTATTCAAAAACCTAATCTAACTTTCCAAGGAGGCAGGGTAAGGAGATGCATAAAATAAAACCTAAACTAACAAAGGTGATGCACAGAGGAATGAAGGACACATGTCTTGCCAATAAACACAAACCATTAAAATGCAATGCAAGATCATGCACAGATAACAAAATTTGTAGTGAAAGATCAAGAGGATGCAAATAAACATAGAGAGGGTTGAGAATCATCCACAGACATGCATTATCTACTCCAAATATTGATACAATACACTACAAAATGCCAAGAGGCAAAGTTGCATTACAGTTTTAAATGGGAGGTTTGAACTCCACAAACTCACCTGCCAAAGAGAAGAAGGGAGGGGGCAAAACAAGAATGTCTAACCTTTAGAAAGAAGCCCCTCCTTACAATTTATAGGAAGAATGAGAGAGAAAAGAGAGAGGAATTCCAAATCTACCCCAACCACCTCTAGGTTGCATTTAATTCATCTCATTATGGTGGTAGGTGAGAACCCTAGCAAACCCAAAAAGTGGCAAACTATATTTTGCATTTTTAAGAATTTGTTCTCACCCAATTAAAAAATAGAGGACCTTGTAAGCTTTCTGAAAATTCCAACCTTGCGTGAATCCGAGCTCCCTGTGAAAAGTTATGGCCATTTGAATATCTAGGTCAGGGTCTGCTTCCTATCAGCGCTCAAAATGTTGCGCCTCCTGAAGATGCGCCCGGTGCATCCATCCTTATGTCAACATACTCTTATGTGCACCAAGGTGCAAATTTCTTCATGTCGACACCTTATGTCGTGCACCCTTTACCTACGCCAAGGCATGAATTTCTTCATGTTGACACCTTATGTCGTGCGCCCTTTACTGCGCCAAGGCGCGAATTTCTTCATGTCAACACCTTATGTCGTGTGCCCTTTACCTGCACTAAGGCACGAATTTCTTCATGTCGACACCTTATGTCATGCGCCCTTTACCTATGTCAGGGCACATCTTTTTCCTGTCGACATTTTTCTACTGTGCCGGGCGCATCTATGTTCATGTCGACACTCCTCTTACTGCGCCTTAGGCGCCCCATTTTTTTGTCAACATCCTCTTACCTGCACTTTAGGCGCATCCATATTTGTGTCTTCATCCTCTTACCTACTCCTTAAGCGCATCCATATTTGTGTCGACATCCTCTTACCTGTGCCATAGGCGCATCCATATTTGTGTCGACATCCTCTTACATGTGCCTTAGGCGCATCCATATTTGTGTCGACATCCTCTTACCTGCGCCTTAGGCTGTTGGTGACGTATTAAATATTGGGTTTTGAGTTTCTTTGATTTCCACATTCTTTTGTTTTTCTATATCTACCCGGGGGGAAGATATTTACAACAATATCCTCATTAAAACTTTCCTCCTTAGGCTCCAAACATTCAACAAAGAGAAACCCCAAATTTATCATTTTTTCCCAAAAGGGGATTTCACAATATTCATCATTTAATTACATTAATTGACCTAATTTCCACCTCACCTAGACACCTCATCCAGCCACCTCACCCTAGACCTATTCTTGGCATGTTTCCATAACTAACTAAGACCTAATCTTACTTTCCTTAATGAGCTAAGATTTGGTCCAACCCTAATTCCCACATTCCCGCTTATTAGAAGAAAGCTTTCATTTTAATCCGTGACAACAAACTAACTTGGTCCAAGAAATTAGAAAGATCTGCCCATTTTAGTAAACCTAGGGAATCCCACCTTAACTGACGTCGGTCACCCCTAAATCGACGCCGATCAACCCAAAACTTTTGTCGGTTACCATTTATTCACCTTAGCAACCTTGTTTTTGGGTTGGCACATTCTGAGAGAAAGAGGAGAAAAATAGAGCTGCATGCAAGTAGAACAAGCATCCTTTCATGCATCTAGACATCTAGAGCCATCACCAAGACAAATTTTGGAAGCATTGCACTCACGGAATCATTCTGGGAGCCACTACTACGATATCCAACACTATTCTTCTAATCAATAGCCACCTCCATTCAGCCATCAAAACCTACATCATAGTAAGTACATCTCTACCAGCATTGTCTATTTCAGCATAGTTAACTTTTTTCATTCCTGTCATTAGTTTGTACTTTGCATGTTCATTCCTCCATTGCTTATTAGCTTGTAATTCAACCATTTCCCTTACCCACACCACCAAATCACCATTCGACCTAATATCCATTTATGAGCATACCTAAGATCTCCACAGACCTTCTCATCCACTCTCCTAACCTCATTTGACCTTAGATCAGCCCCTGCCATTTGATCTATTTGAGTTTCTTTTACCTCGACCATACCGACGCCAGTTATCCACAATCATCATTAGTTATACCTAAATCGGCATCAGCCATACCGATCGACGTAGGTCTCTCGTGTTTTATACCTTAACCAAGAACATACCCAATAATCATCTCACCAGTTGACCTAAACAACCCGAATCGACCTGTCAAGTTCCAACACCCCGATAACTACATACCTTTCTGATCCGACCATAGCCTAGCCTGTTGTGTTAAGATTTTCTTATTGTACTTGAATGAGAAACCTAAATCATATCATCTACAGTAGGATTTCCTTTATTTTTGGCATTTTAAACAATGGATTGATAGCCATTTAGGAAGTATTGCACTTCCTAACTAGCATATGCTAGGTAGTCCACTTTCATATATCATTTAACTATCTTTTGTGGTCTTTTTTTCTATTACGTAGTTCCTCCTAGCCAAAAGTAATCTCTCAAAATCGGCATTGGATCGAGAAGTAGGAATGTGCGCAAAACCATCAACCAACCCATTTAACAACTATTCCTCCTAGCCCTTACCCTTATCTATTTCATCATTTCAAAAGTTAAAGAAAACGGTGAAACAAGGGAATCGACTCGATGAGTATGGATGATTATAAATAATTGGTGGGTGGTATATTGGCTAAGAACCTAACTCCATTATTGTTACAATACCTTGAAGTAAGGGGTTTGTGCCCAATATCATGCCTCATACCAAAACCAATATGGATACGGGCCTCACATACCTTCGGGTATCTTGAGGACTCCAACCTAGACATACCAGAAACCTACCTTAGTGTGCATAAATCTCAATACCTTGTATAAACCAAATTTTTTTCTTTTCACACATTTCTAAAATATAATCAAGATAATAAAAACTTTCTTGTTGATTTGTGGTTTACATTAAACAACTAGCTGTCATTTATTATTTGTTTATAGTCTCATGGTTCTATCTCGACAATAGTCCTGAACCCAGAATACCATATATATTTAGATCCACTAAAACAATCCATGGATAAAACTTAAGAGCTTGCATGATCTCTAAGCATTATATCGACACATAGAAGTCCCCCAAACAACCTTTCTAGGCTCCCCCATATTTATTTTCTTATAATAATCCAAAACCCAGTCGACCTTAGTACCATTACTTATAATCCCACTTAAAGCACAACAACCCCACCTACTAGTCATTCGTTGAGAAATATAGGAACACATAAACATGTCTCATCATTTCCCTTATCTAGCTTTGATCTTAATACCATCTTGTCACAAACAACAATTTTCCACCCAAAGTGTCTCTACTACCTATTTCTTCAGTCATCTCCCATTATATGCCTCCACACATGATTGCCCCACCACATGTGGTTATTCACACGGTGTCTAAGTCTCCCCCTTTCTTGACAAGTTCGTTTGGTATACCTAATACCACAAGATCCTTAGTTACCTCTCAACATGTGAAATCTTAGCAGTCATTTTCTATAATCCAAAACCTAGTCCTATCCATCATTATGTCTTTACCTCACATAATTACGAGTGTTATTACTAACAATTATCCCATGTCTCAAACCATGCCTATGGTTGGCTTCCAACAATACAAATCACATACCCCTCAACAAAATATGCAACCATCATAACCATTATACCAATATATTTATCATCCATCACAAACATTACTTTCCCAACTAACCTACAACATGTCGAGAAACATTCCTCTTTTCCGAATCCTCTGTTATCATTTAAACAACATAAAATAATCTTGATCTATATACAAGGTAATCTCTCTCGTAACATTTAGACACCTCAAGTGTGACCTTTTACAATACCTCATAAACAAGATGGCCAACTTAGAAGATTCTACCTTAAGGCCTAAAAATGCATTTTCATATGAAGAAATCTATAACGAACCAATCAACCCAATAATCTTGATTAGACCATACCCCATGCATTGGGAACTCCCTAAGTTCACTAAGTTTTATAGTAAGGAGGATCCTCAAAACCATCTAAGAGAATTATAATATATAGTTATCTTATATCTCATGATGATTCTCTTTTTCTTTACACCTTCCTTATGTCACCGACAAGACCTACCTTAGACTAGTCTAACACCTCACCTAACGTTCCTTGTATACTTTCACATATTTGGTGTAAATATTCCTTGATCATTTCTCCATCAACATTTCGAGGAAGATATCTATTACTAACCTATATTCCATTGAAATTTTCAAGAATGAGTCCCTTACCAATTTCATCGCTAGATGATGAGGAATTATAAACTAGTTTTCATTCTCACTCCCCAAGACCAAGTTAATCAAATTATTTTATCCAACTTGCACCAAACACATATCTTCCACACTCCAAATACAATCCTTTCAAACTTTTAGAGAAACCTTTACCATGGCCATAAAAATGGAGGTGTGAGCCCTTGAAGAAGGAAAACTTAAACTACGTAACAAAACCACCAAACTAGATCCTCCAAAAACCTTCCTTAAAGTGAAAGGTGTCGCCAATGTTTTCATTATTAAAATAACCTCATCCAATCAATTTATTTCATTACAAACACAATCCTAAATATCAATGACTCAACCACAAAATAAATATACACATTTAGGAGAATATTATGATGTTGTCCTCAAAAAACTCCTTAAGTCTCACATAATTGATTTACCACCCATCTATAATACATTCGATGAGTCTCTACGTAAACCCATGTAGTATATGGAGAATAAATTTTACCACTACCAATAATTAAAAGGAAATGACATAAACATATGATGATCCTTCTAAAACGTGTTCAAAATATCATAGAAAAAGGAGTGCTCCAACTAGATAATCTTAAAACTCCATCAAAGCCATCCCTAGACGTCTTCAAGAAATAGTTTCCTAACCAATCACCCACAACCAAATCATTACGGATGAGCATTTATAACCTCACAAGTTATGTCACCGACACCATCTCCCAACATTCCCTTCTTAAGAAGACCCCTTCACCGCCAACACTACTCTTGGAAAATCTAGAGTTCCTAGATTTTCTTACGAAAAATCCTCCAATTGATATTGTGTACATGTATTTATTAGCAATGCAAAAAGAATTATAACTAACACCTAGTAGTCCTAAAATAAAGCTAAATCAAATTCAACGCACCATCATGCTTAGAGCTTAGGCAAGACTAATCTACTAACATCATTGCATTAGAACATGAAAAAATATTCAAACTAACATGTTAATCCATTAATCTCTATCTCTATTGAGTGTTAATCAAATTAAATGAACCTATTTAGATACTTAGCAATCAAAGATTTGATTGTATCTTTGAATCCCAAGGGTTTCAAGAATGGAGCCTTGTCAATCCATGGCTACAAGACTATTTGACATATCCCCATATGACTTCAAAACTTGGATGGATGAATACAAGAAATGAAAGTAACTAGCCTCTCCAATGAAGAATTCTCAAGATGATAAAATGGCTATAGCTTAGGCTCTAAGCTCATCTAGGAATGTAAAGGTTTAAGTGTAAAAGTAAGAGGAGGGCTCTTTATATAGCCCAATGGATAGAGGAATCTATACATCCCTTTGTATGTGGGATAATAGAGATGTTGAGTTAGTTGTGGATAAGGGGGGTTTATAAAGGGTTGAGTTAACTTTAGGAGATTGTAATTTGTCCTTTAGTGACTCATGGGGATAAAGGGGGTTTATTAATTAACGAAAGTGATTAATTAATAGGCGTGCAAGCTTATAAAAGCTTTTTAGATGAATATTAACATGATTTAGACTATAGAAGGGAATTAAATCAACTAAATAATGATTTATTGATTTAATGAAAGGGGAAGCTAATTAATTAATAATAATTAATTAGTCTAGATAGAAGGAAGGATTAATTAACGGAAGGTCGTTAATTAGGGTATTTGTTGAATAGAAGACTTAATTAATTAATGTAATGTAATTAATTAATGATGATAGGAGAGAAGATGAGCACTATTGACGATATGTCACCAATTTGCGGAAAGGGGATAATTAGCACAATTTAAGTATTTAAATTGTTCAGGATAAATTATAGGTGTCTACATTTTCCCCTCTTTGGGTGGCATAAGCGACGCCACTTCAAAGATAGTAGATGGATAAAAATTTTAAGGGGTAGAAGAAAAATTAGTAGAATTGAGAGATGCCCCCTCAAGTGTCGATGGGGTGATGAAGGAAGACGATCGATGATCGAAAAAGGTGAGAAATGGATAGAATAAAGTAAAGGGGCAGGATGCCCCATGGGAAGTGGAAGAATTGTGTTGATAGGAGGGTGATGTAGAAGAGGAATGAAGATGAAAATAAAAGAGCATGCTTTCATCTAGTGTATTGAAACAACTTTATTGTCATCATATTTCTAAAGATCTACGTAATCAGTCCTTATTAAAAATTATATAAAATCACAAAAAACATTCAATTATGTTTCAAGAAAAATAAAAAAATATATAAATCATCCTACAAAACATCACTCTTTGGTTCTCGCTTTGAGCTTGTGTGTAACTTGTGGATCATCTTGATCTATCTCCATCAACAAATTTGGTTTTCTTACTATGTTCGTACTCAGGGCACAATGATGAGTTGCTTGGTATTGTTTCATAGTGCATGTTTTATTTTCATAGGACCCAAGTGTCCTCCATTATTCCCCTTGCATGTATCCTTGCTTGGGGCACCATATTGTAACCCTTGTCATTAATTCACACAGTCGAATCAAATCTTGATAACAAAAACATTACATCATGTTTCTCTCATTAGGTTAACTTGTTTAATTTTTCGTATTGCATTGCATTATGTATGTTGTAAGGAGTTAGGAATCTTTTACTTTCTCATATTGCATTACATTTTTATGTTGCATGGAGTTGGTGTTTTCAAGTGGGACAAATCGTCGTAGTATGGCTTTTCATGTCATCCTACTTTTTTCATATGCTTATATTTTTAATAAGTATCGATGATGTAGATCTTTAGCAATATGATGACAATAAAGTTGTTTCAATACACCGATGATGAAAGCTCACTCTTTCCTTTTCATCTTCATTCCTCTTCTACATCACCCTCATATCACCACTATTCTTCACTTCCCCAGGCATCTTTCCCCTCTCCTTTCTTCTATCCATTTCTCACCTTTTTCGATCGACGATCGTCTTCCTTCATCACCCCATAGACACTCGAGGGGCATCTCTCACTTCTACTGAGTTTTCTTCTACGCCTTCAAAATTTTATCTGCCTATTATATTTGAAGTGGCGTCGCTTATGCCACCCCAAAGAGGGGCAAAGGTAGACACCTATAATTTTCGAACAATTTAAATACTTAAATTTTGATAATTATCCCCTTTCCCGCAAATTGGTGACATATCATCAATAGTTCTCATCTTCTCTCCTATCATCATTAATTAATTACATTACGTTAATTAATTAAATCTTCTATTCCAAAAATACCCTAATTAACGACCTCTGTTAATTAATCCTTCCTTCTATCTAGAATAATTAATTATTATTAATTAATTAGCTTCCCCTTTCATTAAATCAATAAATCATTATTTAGTTGATTTAATTCCCTTATATAGTCTAAATCATGCTAATATTCCTCTAAAAATATTTTATAAGCTTTCACACCTATTAATTAATCACTTTAGCTAATTAATAAACCCCCTTTATCCCCATTAGTCACTAAATGACAAATTAAACTCTCCTAAAGTTAACTCAACCCTGTCTAAACCCCCCTTATCCAAAACTAACTCAACATCTCTATTATCCCACATACAAAGGGAGTAGAGATTCCTCTATCCATTGGGCTATATAAATATAACTTCTCCCACCTTTACACTTACACCTTTACATTCCTAGATGAGCATAGAGCCTTACCTATAGCCATTTTATCATTTTGGAGCATTCTTCATTGGAGAGGCTAGCTACTTTCATTTCTTATATTCATCCATCCAATTTTTGAAGTCATATGGGGATATGTCAAATAGTCTTGTAGCCATGGATTGACAAGACTCCATTCTTGAAAACCTTGGGATTCAAACATACAATCAAACCTTTGATTGCTAAACATCTAAATAGGTTTATTTCATTTTATTAGCATTCAATAGAGATAGAGATTAATTGATTGACATGTTAGTTTGAATATTGTTTCATGTTCTAATGCAATGATGTTAGTAGATTAGTCTTTCTTAAGCTCTAAGCACGATGGTGCATTGAATTTGATTTAGCTTTTTTAGGACTACTAGGTGTTAGTTCTAATTCTTTTTACATTGATAACAAATACATGTACACATTTACTAATTTTTCTTCTACCAATTAGCCTTCAAACAAATTTTCTTGTTATATATTCTGGTGTGTCACTCACCCACCATCCTATGCACCTTTAGTGATACCATCGCCCACACACTGCTGAACAACAGTGGTCCTACCCATCCGTGTCGGTAATTATACCATTCTTGAACTCTTCTAGCTAGTAGAAGGGTAATTCAAATACAATATCTTACTTAGATGTCCTTGGATTTGGTAGATGCATTGCATCCTCCCACCTTGCATAGATGCTTAAATTATGAGCAAGAGGGGAAAGTTCATGTTATTCTAACTAACCATAATCCATTCAAAAACTGAAACATGGCTTACCGACATGAAGATGTATTAATACCCCTCAAGAGAATTCCTCCTCTAGTAAGGAAATGCTAGCACTTATGTATTGACATCTAAACTCCCCGATAACAAGTCCTTAGACTTGAAATTCCACCTAATATCAATAGGTGAATACTAAATTTTATCCCTAAATGCACTCCCACACCACAACAACATGAAAACTCCGACAAGCAAACCTTTTACCATCTTGAAGTTGGAAATTTTCTCCTGTAAACCCTATTAACTATTTACACGTCTATAACCTCTTATGACCTTTCAAATCTAATTTAATTAACCATTCCTGAGATGAAACCTAAACTAGAAAACTCCAAAACTAAAATTCCCCAAACCAATTAAAAATATGAATATCTAAAAGAAGGAAAACCCACAATGCATGCGCTTAATGCTTGAACTACTATAATCATAATACAAGAACCCAATCACATCCAAAATTTATCCCTACTTTCTATTTTGGGACCCCATCCTTCCTCTAAATTAAACATCATTGTCAAAGAGTCCAAACCAACCTACGATAACCTCCTCCTCTTCCACCCACATCCCGGGTTTTTTCGGTAGCAATCTAATACCCTTGGGCTCCAACATGTCATACTATCTCCAAAACCAAGGCACATTCCACTAATCACCCTAAAAATAAGACATAAAGCATGGAAACCAAAGGAACCAAAACCCCCTCTAAAGGATACCACACCACACAAACCTTTGAAAATAACATACGCTACTATCCTTGAGAATCTTGCACAAGCCTCCACCATTAATTTTACTCCATTTAGAATTTATGACCCTCACATATAGAGGCCGATATGGTATAAAACAGAAAAAAAAACATGTGATTATCATAGGATTCCAAGTCACAACACCGAGAATTGTAAATACCTTAGAATGGAAATCCAAAATTATCCCATGATGATGACCTTCTCGATGAAGAAGATCATCCCGATCATCAATGAAGAAGATCATCCCGATCATCGATGAAGAAGATGAAGAAGAATCTACATGTAAACCCTTCACAATACCAAAACAAACATTTGCGAATAAGGAGATAAGCAAAAATTTGACACTAAGAAGACCTTTCCAAAAAATTTCTCATCACTTAACACTAAATTTCCTTTCTTCCAAATCAATGCAGCTTCGTATAACTACACGCACCTAGAACCAAAACCTAAAAGCACAAAAAAGGGGAAAATACAAAGTATCTATACCTAGAATAGCTTCAAAATATGCTTCACTATCAACCCCCAAGGCTAAGGTTTATATCCTTGGCTAGACTCAAACCAAACCCACAACAACCATCCAAAACACAATTCTAAAATAAATTCTCCAAGAACCTGTGAATATGTCCTTATACAAGCTCATCCAAAACTCCCCATAACATCAACAAGTAATTATTAAGGCACTACAATCCATTCATGTTCCTTAAGATGAACCAAAACCATTATCCATCTTCATTTATGCCTTAAAAACAACTATGTCCATCACATTTGACTCCTTCAAAATCCAAACGCGTCCTAGTCGGATGATCAAGATACCCCCATATTTATCACAACCCAAATCAACCAAACTCACATAAAATGATTCATGATTTACAATGGCATGAGTATCAATATCATATCCACTCATGCCTTCAAAAAAGTTTGTTGTTATATATTGTGGTGTGTCACTCACCCACCATCTTACAGGGCCTTTAACGATACCATGGCCCACACACTCGGGAACAATGGTCCAACCCATCCAGTATGGTAATTATACCATTCTTGAACTCTTCTACCTAGTAGAAGGGTAATTCAAATACAATATCTTACTTAAATGTACTTGGATTTGGTAGATGCATTACATTCTCCCACCTTATATATATTCTTAAATTATGATCAAGATGGGAAAGTTCATGTTATTCTAACTAACCATAATCCATTCAAAAATTGAAACATGGCTTACTTGACCTAAAGATGTATTAATACCCCTCAAAAGACTTCCTCCTCTAGTAAGGAATTGCTAGCGCTTCTGTATTGACATCTAAACTCCCGATAATGAGTCCTTAGACTTGGAATTCCACCAAATATCAATAGGTGAATACTAAATTTTATCCCTAAATGCACTCCCCACACCACAAGAACACGAAAAACCCGACAAGCAAACATTTTACCATCTTGAAGTTGGAAATTTTCCTATAAACCCTATTAACTATTTACACGTCTATAAACTCTTATGACCTTTCAAATCTAATTTAACTAACCATTCTTGAGATGAAACCTAAACTAGAAAACCCCAAAACTAAAATAGCCCCAAACCAACTAAAAATCTCAATATCTAAAATAAAGAAAACCCACAATGCATGCACCTAATGCTTTAACTACTATAATAATAATACAAGAACCCAATCACATCAAAAATTCTCCCTACTTTCTATTTTGGGACCCCATCCTTCCTTTAAATTAAACATCATTGTCAAAGAGTCCAAACCAACCTACATCGATAACCTCCTACTCTTCCACCCACATCCTAGATGTTTTTGGCAGCAATCCAATACCCTTGGGCTCCAACATGTCCTACTATCTCCAAAACCAAGGCACATTCCACTAATCACCCTAAAAATAAGACATAAAGCATGCAAACCAAAGGAACCAAACACGCCCTCCAAAATACACCACACCACACAAACCTTTGAAAAGAACCTACACTGCTATCCTTGAGAAACTTATACAATCCTCCACCATCAATTTTACTCCAATTAGAATTTATGACCCTCACATATAGAGGCCAATATGGTATAAACCAGAAAAATATGTGATTATGATAGGATTCTGGTCAAAACACCGAGAATTGTAAATACCTTAGAATGGAAATCCAAAAATCTCCCATGATGATGACCTTCTCGACAAAGAAGATCATCCTAATCCACCGCAAATGCTAGAAGAATCTACATCTAAACCCTTCACAATACCAAAACAAAAATTTACAAAATAAGGAGGTAAGCCAAAATTTGACACTAAGAAGGCCTTTCCAGAAAATTTTCTCATCACTTAACACTAAATGTCCTTTCTTCCAAATCAATGCAGTTCATATAACTACACGCACCTGAACCAAGACCTAAAAGCACAAAAAGGAAAATACAAAGTATCTATACTTAGAATAGCTTCAAAATATGCTTTACTATCAACCCCCAAGGATAAGGTTTATATCCTTGGCTCAACTCAAACCAAACCCACCACAACCATCCAAAACACAATCCTAAAATAAATTCACCATGAACCCGTGAATATGTCCATGTACGAGCTCATCCAAAACTCCCCATAACATCGATAAGTAACTATTAAGGAATTATAATCCATTCATGTTCCTTCGGATGAACCAAAACCATTATCCACCTTCATTTATGCCATAAAAACAATCAAGTTTCCATCATATTTGACTCCTTCAAAATCCATATGTCCTATTCGGATGATCAAGATACCCCCATATTTATCACAACCCAAATCAACCAAGCTCACATAAAATGAATCATCATTTACAATGGCATGAATATCAATATCATCTCCACTCATGCCTTCAAAAAAATTGTTATATATTGTGGTGTGTCACTCACCCACCATCCTAGGCACCTTTAATGATACCATCGCCCACACACTGGGAATAGTGGTCTAACCCATCCAGTCCAATAATTATACCATTCTTGAACTCTTCCACCTAGTAGAAGGGTAATTCAAATACAATATCTTACTTGAATTTCCTTGGATTTGATAGATGCATTTCATCCTCCCACTTTCATAGATGCTTAAATTATAAGCACGAGGGGAAAGTTCATGTTATTCTAACTAACCATAATCCATTCAAAACTGAAACATGGCTTACCGAACTAAAGATGTATTAATACCCCTCAAGAGACTTCCTCCTCTAGTAAGGAATTGCTAGCACTTATGTATTGACATCTAAACTCCCCGATAACGAGTCCTTAGACTTGGAATTCCTCCCAATCTCAATAGGTTAATACTAATATTTATCCCTAAATGCACTCCCCACACCACAAGAACATGAAAAACTTGACAAACAACCCTTTTACCATCCTAAACTTGGAAATTTTCTCCTATTTGGCCCCCTCACCGAAAAACAAATATAATCTATGGGGATCAACCATTCATCCTCTTATTAAGAAAACTAACAACACACACAGACCCTTTTTCTTCTAATTACTCCTTCCTATATAAGCCATAGTTTGTCCAGGGTTACCTTCATCGTTGCACATGGAAATGATTTGGTATGGATAAATATAAACAAGCCCCTCGTAATTTATGTTTACTAGACTTGATTACCTCGTGAGAAATAAGGTCTAGGTTTCATAAATCCTTTTGTGTTTGTTCCTACCCCTAAGTTTGAACTAGACTTTATCTCATCACCCACCGAGACACCTATAGAGATAGACGACGAAGTTTTCATTCCCCCTAAATTTTTTATTCAATAATATTTCCCTAAGGCCTCTCACTTACCGAGATGAGGATCGGACTAAAACCCTTCCTTTAATTTTCCCTGAAATTATAGAAAAATATTCCCCTACCATCAATGTTTTAGAATTCCAAGATTTCAACTCCATCTTAACTCACATGGGATAAGAAGAGACACACCTACAAAAATATTTTCCCTTTACATCTCCACTCTTTTGAATGAATCCACCATTGATGTTAACATCAGAAACATCAACACTCTTTGCATCATCAAATTTGGGAAATCCTTAATCTCTTAAGAACAAGAAGACTTCACTACTCTTTTATCCAAACAAATCCAAGACTTTACTTGGTCTAATAATGACATGATGAGTATTGATCCTAATATAGTCATACACAACATTGTTATCATCCTCAAATCCAAGCATTCAAAGTAAAATCTTAGTAAAATGCATCCTGGCATAGCCTTTTTGGTCAAAGAATAATTACAATGCCTTTTATCCATCAACTTTATCCAATCGATGGAATATTCACAATGGATATTTAACATTGTGCATGTAACCAAATCCTCTCGAAACTTTGTATCATCTTGAATTTTGAGATCTTAATCTCTCCCATCTCAATGATTATTTTCCCCTTCCTAATATCGATCAATTAGTAAATCTCATAGTAGGCCACGAGATTTTATCTCTCATAGATTCATTTTCTAGGTATAATCAAGTCCTCATTTCCCCTAAAGATCAGCATAAAACATCCTTTATTACACCACAAGGGACCTTTTTTTATAGGGTCAAGGCTTTTGGTTTGAAAATGCGGGAGAAACCTACCAATGAGCTATGAATTATATATTCCATAAGCGTAATCCTTAAAATTATTAAAGATTACATAGACAAACTCCTTAGCAAGTCCAAAATCGTAAACAATACTTTCTCATCCTAGACATAATATTTTATTGACTGATTTAGTTTTACCTCCGAATCAATCCTGGAAAATATGTCTTCGGAGTCTTGACTAGTAAACTATTGGGCTTCATTGTGTCAATTAGAGGAACTAAATTTGATCCAACCAAAATAAAATCCATCTTAGAGATGTCTCCTTTGTCTGAATTGAAACAACTACATAGTTTGCAAGGTAAACTACATCCATTCGCCATTTTATCACGCAACTATCTAAGCATTGACAACCCTTTCATCACCTATTTAAGAAATAGGTTTGGTTTAAATGGGATACACCTTTCCAATAATCCTTTAAGGACCTCAAACAATATTTCCTATCACCTCTCATACATATACCTCCTAAGGAGGATTAATATTTCTATTTATACATTCCTACTACCAACCATGCCTTAGGCACCATGTTGGATCAATAAGATGACTATAATTAGGAACATGTTGTCTACTACATCAAGTTTACTCTCAATGATAATGATACCCACTATACCCACCTCAAAAAAATATGTTGCGCCCTATTGTTCGTGACCTCCAAGATTCATCACTATCTCCTCAACCATAAAACTTATGTAGTCACAAGATCCAATCCCGTGAAGCTCATATATTCCAAACCCTACCACAATAAACAAATTTCTTGATGGCTCATGCTCTTGACTGAGTTCGACCTAGAATTCATCCACCAAAAATCAATCAAAGGATAATTCATCACCGACCACCTCACAGAGGCACCCTTAACCAACAATAAAAATTTTGACACCTGGTTCCCTAATGAATCTATAGTCCTCCTATTTCATGAACAACCCTCACCAAAATGAAAATTTATTTTGATGGATCTAAATACGAGTATTGGAGAGGATATAGTATCATCTTAATACCCCTTGAAGGGAAACCCATGCCAATATCCTTCAAAATCGACTTTTATTGCACCAACAACATGGCCACATATGAAGCTTTAATCATGTGCTTGCAAATGGCCTTAGAATTAGGGGTCAAAACCTTATATATCTTTGGTGATTCACAGCTCATAGTCAATCAAATCAAAGGCACTTACAAGTTTAATAATGACATATTACAAAAATACAAAACCATCACCAATTAATTGCTTAACACCTTTGACCATTACAATATCCAATTAGAGTCACAATCAACCAACATGTATGTAAACACCATAGCCTCTCTTGCTTATTTTATCCCATCTACACATTTGGAATCTAACCTACTTGTACTTTTACAAAAATTAATCAACCTTCCTAAACTAAGAACAATCTCCCCTCCATCAACAACATTGAAAGTATACGATCAAACACTTGATATTCACAAACCTACGATTTCCTCTTAAAATTTAAAATCCCTTTGAATATTTCCAGTAATAAAAAAGGTATTTTCAACAATTAGATACCCATTACATCATACTATGGGGTTTTTTTCATGTAAAATAGCTAGCTTGAAAATTTTAAGCATGACAACTAAGCCCCTATTGAAAATTAGGCTTCCTACCACCGTGCATCCTTCCTCCGCCAAAGCATGCCTTCAATCCCACCCTCATCCAAGATTAGAGGAAATTTTTAACAACATAATTAAATTTTTTCATTATGTATGGAAGAGTATATAAGATGATGGATTAACTCGGTGATTTTTATGAAATTCAACTTCCGCTAAAGGCCTAAAAGGGCCATTTTGACCGATCTGCAAATGATTGAACACCCTTATGAATATTTTAGGAAAAAATAAATCATATGAGAGTGATTTATTATGATATTGAAGGCATTCAAGGTAATTTAGGAAAGATTGGTTGTTAAAATTTTATTTAAGAGCAATTTGTTTAATAACGGGTATTTAGGGTGTAGGGAATGAAAGCTCCAATGGTGAATGTTGTCTTCTCTAGATGATTTTGGGAGTTCCCAAAGGAGTTAATAAGGAAAAATATGAATTACAATGCTATTAGAATCCTCTCCAAGGTAGAAACATCAAATTTTCTCCAAAGCTCAAATATTTCTTGAGGTATTTCAAAACTCTGTAGCTGCCCCTCTCAATTCAAGATGGAATATGCCATAAATTTTGATTTTAATGTATAGTTAAGTCTCAATAATGGTTCCATTAATCGTAAAATGTGTTTTTGAGTCAAAATCATATAATTTTTACCCTAAAAACTTTCCTATGCTCTGAAGTGAAAACATCATTTTAGGTGTCCTAATTTGGACATCTAAGGAAAAATATGCTTTCCCGAATGGAAAAGTCACACTTTATACACTCTTATTTCCCCTCTATCCCTCACTCACTCCCCCAAGTTGTAATTTGGACTCCTATGTGGCTCAGTGTCCCTTATGTCCCCATGGGGACAAGGGGGCACCAAAGTAAGACCTCTTTCTCCCCAAGTCACACTTTGGTGACCATGATGTACCCTCTATCCCCATTTCACCAATTGAAACTTCTATCCTCCATCTCTCACTCCTCCATTTTCCCATGTGCACTCTCTCTCTTCCACTCCCACCATATAAATTCACTCACCCTTGCTCACACAACTCAAAATCATAAAACATGAACTTAGAAACATAAAGTAACTCCTTGGAATCCATTAAAGAGGTTTTTAAATCTAGTTCACCACGTTCAAACACCAAAAAATCATTTTGTGCCCTAACATAAATCTTTTTTTTTTTTCTCATAACTTGCAAACCCCAACTCCGATTGCCACAATATTTTGTGAAGCTTCCTCATGAAAACACATTTGAGAAGAGTGTTTACTTTCCCTCATTGATGCACTCAAATATTTTTATAGCTGCATAAGGTTTCTAGTTATAAATAACATTTTTTAGATCCACGAAACCAAGCGAACCAAATTTCTTGAAAATTGGAGCAAAGCATCCCGATGTAAAATAGAAAATTTTGAGACCACTTTTGTTCTGATCCAACACCTAGAAGACCACTTTATATTTTTAGTAAGCCTATACCAGGTAGCCTACTAAAAATAGTAATTTTGAGAAATAATTGGTTTTCAGTACCTCAGTTCATTCCTCCAAGGTCAAAACACTCAAAAATGAAAAATTGATGAAATTGTTAAAAATAGACACCCATGTATGACTTACTAAAAATAGTAAGTGTTCAGAATGAGCTAAAAATGGTCACACATGTTCCTCCTTTTCATGTCTCATTGATTTCAGTCTTCACAGAGGTCAATTTCTCAATTTTTAAGAAAATTCCCACATATTCGATGTGGTAAGCATAAGGTGTTTTAGAGTGAACATGCCAAATTTGGAAATATCTATAAATCTCCACCTATCATTCTATGGTGATCATCTCTCAATAACTTGCATCATAGGAGTGATGAGGAAAAATTAATTTTTGTGAAATATTGATGCTTATTTATGACTCAGGTGGAAGGGAAGCCCTCTTGGTTCCCAATTTTGATCTTCGAGTAAATTTCACTTCATCTCATATGGGGTGTTTATTCATAAGGTGAATGAAATTGTTTTCAATGTCTCTCTACTTCTTCCACCTATATATCGAAATTATTTAGTCTTACATCTCATTGGTCATCAATGTTCTCAAGGTGACATAATATTGGATCATGGTTGTAGACATTTTTATACCCTTAGACCAATAGTCTAATACCACTAGGCGCTCACCTAAGGCATGCATGGGCACCGAGTCTCTCCTTTATGTGAGTCTTGTGAGAATACATAATCTTATGACAAATATTCAAGTGTAAGTGAATAGAAAATAACCATGCATCATTTTGAGAACCTAGGACAAGTTGTCATTTCAATGCATCCAGAAAAGAGAAATAACAAGCAACATATATAAATGGTTCATACATAAGGGAAATGCATAAGGATTATACTCATGAACACATATATGATTCAAAATAGAGCCTTATATTCATATTAACATGTTCAATAACCCACATTACATTCCATGAAACCATTACAGACCCTCATATAACAATGCAGAGCCAAGTCATACATCAGAACTATACTATGCCCATCATATTACAAAGGAGAATACAAGACCCATCCCTCTAAGTGTGCCATCACTCCTATATTTTCCTAATCCCAACCCATAGAATCCTCCATGGTGTTTCTGCAGAGCTTTGCCTCCTTTCTAGTACCTCCGCTCTCTCTCGGGATAACTCCATGTATATATATATATATATATATATATATCTTTATATCCTTTTGCTACCCACGCACCTCAATATAAAGCTTTCCTCTCTTCGCCACTATGCCTTCGAGGTAACAGATCGGGCGCCAAGTGTCTAAGTGGTCCTCCATGGAGCATGCCTCCTATGATCTCGAGCTCTCCACTCACGTGCAATGATGTTCTCCTAGAACCTTCCATCGCAAGCATGGAATATTCCTTTTTGATCCTACAATCTTGGTGGCACCTTGTCCATTTTGCATGCTAGAAGTGTCACACTTTTCTCATGTGCTACCTAGGACATTGAATATGGCTAAGTCAAAAACCCATCTTTCCTCACACGCGTATGCCATGGGTTCTACAAAACCCTATTACAACCCTTCCCTACGCGCCTTCAACCTTGCACCATTATTCAACTATTTTCCACGTGCCCACACACCTTCTTGTACTTAGCTAATATTATGGGGCCCAACATCACCCCACACTATGCATGTTCTTTGTCCTCGGAAACACTCTTCAAATAATAAAGAATGGCAGGATCTTACAAATGGTTGAAATGAAAGAATAAATGAATGAAGAATCTAGAGAAAGAATGAAACAATGGGGAACTTGTTTATTGTTAGATGAGGAGAGGGAAATCCTTTCCTAGTTATGCCTCTAACTTTTCCCAAGCATCGACCTCATTCTAAGCTTGCTGACAGAGGTCACCCACCAAGGTGCTCACTTCCTCAAAACTCAGCTCCTCTCCTTTGGTGCTCATGGTATCAACAATACCCTCCAATTGCTTCCCCAAGTCTTTAAGGATGTCCATCCTATGAGTGATCTGGGGGTAGAGTTCCTTCAACTGGATTTTGATCAAGCCTTGCAAGGTCTCGATTGCTTCTGATTTCTTCTCCACCTCGGCTAGGATCTTGTCTCTCTCCACTCTATTCCCCTTATTTTTCTCTTGGAACTCCTTGAGTTCCGTCTCATGGGTGGTAACCAAGATACTTGCCACTCTATCCCTATCCATGTAGTTATCATAAGCATCTTTAGCAACTTACACGGTGACCTTTACCTCTGCAAGAAGCTTAGTGTATCGAGCCATAATCTCGACAACCTTCATCTTGCTTTATTTTTCTTTAGCATGCATTCACATCTTCTACGGATTCCAAAGTAAGTGGTCACTTCTCCATTGTGATAATGCGAGTCGATCCTCCAAATTGCAAGGCTGACTTGTAATTCGATCGGGCGGAGTTAAATCGGGGTGCTTCAGACAGCTTCATCTCGTAATCATCTCCACCTTCTTGGAGACCTCGCACACCTTAGAATTTTCTTCCTTCAGCTCACACCTTAGTTGAGCGCTGATCATCTCCTCTTGATTTAGGTCTTTTCTCTTCTCCACGATCTCCTTCTTTTTCTTCTCCAGGAATTTTACTCTATCATTTATTCCAAACAATCGGCCTCAAATTGAACTAAAACCTTGTTAAGCATGTTGCAAACCCATTCATCCGATATTTTTGAGTGTTCACTAACAAATTTATCCCTTTATCTTCCGGCACCTTCATTAGCACTCTCTGACTTACCTCAAACTCTGGTTCATCCACATGGGACTCAAACGCCCAAGATAGCATATTTCTTATCCATGGGTACGTGTCTTCTTCATCAAATGATGACATTGCTAGGAGTTGTTCTATTGGTATGGTGCTCTGGAAGCACACGTGTAGCACCTTGCTAGGATCATCAATGTATCCCATTCCCTACCCTTGTGCCACTACTACGCCTTTCCCACCTTTCCACGCAGATTTTGGGAAGCTCACTACCAATTTGGGATCTCCACCCATGTTTCCATACTCCTTCCCAACGCTCTCTTCTTCTATCTCTTTTATAATCTCATTCACACTCCTTTCCAACTCCTGTTCCACCAAATTCTTCATGATGTCATCCACTTATCTCTCCGTGATTTCTCTACTTCCTCCTTGGTGAGGCTTGGGGTTCTTTAGTTCTTGGTGCTTACTTCTTCGCTCACCCCTTACCTTGAGCCTCAGTTTCTTCCTCATCATTATTCTCCTCATCTTCTTTGTTATACTCCTCTTCATCTCCTTCTTCCTCAGAATCATGTACATCATAGACTAGATGGTCTTTACCTTCTTCAGGCTTGTCACCATCATCCTTGTCACCAATGTAGGCATATAGACTCTCCGTCTCTCTTCTGAGTCTGCCTCATCTGTCACCTTCTGCTTCTTCCTTACTGGGGATTCCAATACAGGAGATTCTTCTTTTTCTTTCTCCTTGACAGGTGATCTCTTCATTGGTGATTCCTCATGGGTGAGGTGCTCTTCATGCTCCGGTGCCTCTTCTTCTGGGGTCTTTTCCTTAATAGGAGACTTCTTTCTTCATGCGTAAGTGTTAGGCCTCACAATCGCTTTAGGCACACCCACCGATTGTGTGGTCTTTACACTTGGTGCTTTCTTCTCTTGTCCCTCTTCTCTTTCTCTCTTCTTCAGCGTGGATTTATTTCTTCATGTGGGATCTTTTGGAATGGAGACATAATTCTACATATATGCTCCTTTCTCAAACTTTTTCCTTATTCAAAGGTGTATCCTTTCTGCAGCCCTTCCAGTGATTGGTACCATTATTGGTTTCATCATTTGAACCTTGTAGGAGACATAATTCTCCACATATGTGTGATTTTTAGGATACATGAGCTTTCGGTGCAGCTCGCGGTGGTCTTGGTCCACCTTACTAAGGTTGAATCTTAGTATTTTTGCTTCCTTGAACCTGTTGACCCCTGCCTAGAAGTATTGCGTGGTGAAGGAGAAGGGAAGCTTGCACCATGGACCTTTAGTCCCATTTTTCAAAGTAAATATGCCAATGTAGAAATGTTGGTATACTAAAAATTCTACCTTTCCATCCACGAGCATGGGAAATTGCTCAGGATCTTCCACTCTACCCTGAATGTGTTATGCATTCATTTATACCACTTCTCCAGGTGTGCCTTGTGAGTGGCCATCATTATTTCACAAGTGTATTTTTAAAATCTCTTTACAGAAAGGGATCCTCTTCTAAATACTCCCAAAAAAACTTTTTGTCCCATCTAGCACTCCAATTTCTGAAAAGACAATGGTGAGGAGGATGTTACCAAATAATATCTTTTCTCCCTCTTGCGCATTGCTTATGATCTCATCCGAATGAAAGTGGAAAAGTTATAGATGGTTCCTCTCGATATCCTTTGACATACATTTAGCCATGCCTTGTTCACTTGTATCCATCATTCCTAATCATTGAGCTTGGTCACCAAGTATGTGGCCATCCTCATAATAGGGTCTAGAATCTCGGTGATGTCAAAGTATCGTGAACCCTTCTTGTAGTCATATGTTGCTACAGTTTCCTTGATAGCCTCCTTATCACTCAGGTCATCATCTATAATTTCTCCTTCACAAATAAGGCATGTGAACTTGGATATCATTTTTGGTGTTATGCACATCTTGCGCCCCACAAAATAAAAGTGATCCTTATGCACGTGCGACATCAACCATTGATAAATGCACTCAAGCTTTCCAAAGTAAGGCAACTCATATAGTTGTAATAATCCTACCTTCTCCAATTTAACCTTCACCTCATCGCTGTAAATAGGCATCCCATCTGGTATCCTTTTGTTAGCTGGGTGAACCAACTCTAGCACCATTTCTTTCTCATTTTTTTGCGTGTAATAGTTATAATTACTCATAGTCATTTTCCTTAGATACGACACACATTCATTTCCTAGCAATACTCCATCTTGGTATACCATTTCTACATACCATTCTTCGTTATAGCTCATGAAGGTAGTGGTTTTCTTCTATGAAACAGATTGCCTTTTTGGGTGCCATGCTTTTTTCGAGATAAACTATGAATTCCTCACTCTGCTCTGCTACTCTACTACACTCCAAACTCAACTCCTGGAATAAATCCTTCTATCTTTGTGCCCTAGCTACCAAAACCCTAGCTATAAAAACCTTCCACAAGATGGTGCCCTTCATAAAACATTTCCTCTCACCGTACTCCTTCCTTCTTATTTGTAGATCTACTCTAGTCACAAGATTAAATTCTTGGATTCTTCTTCCTTCACACAAATTTCTCTCTAGATGCCCTAGTTTGCGAGAATGCTTCAACTTCATAATAGCAAGATAGAAAATGACTTACCCGACCTTGTATTTATAGTTTTTACTTCCCTCTAGCAATAAATGTTATGCCACCTACCAATGTACTTTAACATTAAATGTGACTTTTCCCGCTAAGATGAATTTAAGTGCCCTTTCTCACGTGCCACATCATGTGTAAAAATCCTTTACAACCTTCTAGTGCACAAAAATTCAATCGACTAAAGACTCTTATGCACACATCTACAATGCTGAAGGCACTTCTTTTGTCCCTTACCCAATTTTTTCCCTCACTTACCTCATGTTGTTCTTGTTCTCTTCATCCTTTATACGTGGTCTCTATTATAGCCTCCTTGACACCATAATTTATCACCCATTGTTTCCCTATGCACTTTATCAACCTTACGTGCTTCTTTCTACTGGGACACTCAACTTGTATTACAGGCCTATACTTTGCTTTGCATTACTCCACCCCACACTAAAATAGATGCATGGTCCTCTGTGCATACAATACCTTAGAAAAATAATGTGGTTATTATACGATGGAAAAGTGACAAGTGAGCATGGGAATCTACAAGTAACTCTTCCTCACACCCGACCTCCCGAGGTTGTGCCGAGACAGCCGGTGGGGATGGACTATACATGGGATGCAGACAAGCTAATTAGGAAATCTTATGTCTTTGATGCGCACTAATGGAATCTGTGAATCTAAGGCAAAGAAGGCCCTCCTAACTTGAATTGGCATGATAGATCGGTTGGCGAGGATGACCACTCGAAGGCTCCAATCAATATCGAGCTCTGGCGTGATCCGATCTATGGGTTATGGGATACAGGGAAAATGACCTAGGATTGTTTCGTGTATATCTCCAGATAGGGTCATAAGATGGATTATGGATATATAGTGGATTCTATGGACGATTCTCTGGTCTAGTCCTAGAAATCTTTAGCTTCGTTAGCTGCTATGTCTAACAAGGATAACTATGTGATAATGGTTAGTGGAAGTGGAGTAGATCTGAATACCGATATGCATTAACCAGCATCAATGTCAGATTGCCCTGTGGGTCCATTGGGTTATGGGATTTGTGGATCACAACCGTAGATTTGTGGTTGTTGTGGACCTTTAATGGTCATATGTGGAATCAATCCCTAATCCCCAATATCCAATAGTCATATGCTTTTTCGGCCTCTATGTTTAGAATTGCAAGTTGTGCAATCTTCTCAGAGTACCTTACAGGCGTTCTGGCAACCTAAATTCTTAGGCTGGTGTCTATGTCAGTGAGAATGTCTCCTGCGTCTCGCTGTGGGACCAAAGGGTCACAATCAAATGTTTTCTCTCTTTCAAGCCCTTCTATAGTCATGCGGATATTTATCTAGGGTAATTTGTAGTTTGGCTGGTTTGACCAAAATGTGTGTGCTTGGTCGTCTTCTATGTTTAACCCTCTTAATTGTGAGCTGAACTTTCGTAAGTCTGTTGTTTTTGGAAGACTTGGATTCTAAGATTCTGATCTATATCAGTTATTTCTGTAACAAGATTGGGTTGAGGCACGATTGGCTCGAATACATATTCTCTGGGCTCCCTAGGTCCCGTGATTGTCATACAAAAGCAACAATGTAAATCTAACTACAGCAAAGTAAAATTAACTATGTAAAGTATATCTACAACATATATAACTTATCTCTTTTTATGTTTTTGATGAATTATTTGAATGAAATTGAAAGAGCAATTTATTTAATTTATCTAGAAATTGACAAATAAACTAATCTACGAAATTAAAACAAACAAAGCAACTGAGTATAGCTACTTGCCTGTGTAGTTGATAGATCTATTCTAAATAATGAAATAACTGATCTAATCTATTTGAAAGACTCTTGATCCTACCTCAGAAGTGAGGAGTGAATCATAGTTTCTCAAAAACTATCAATCCCCACAGCTTCCCTGGCAATATCGAAAATGAGATTAACTGAAAAGAAATGATTGACTACTCTATTTGATATGCTTTAACTAGAACTTTGAAAGCTTGAACGTGGATTTTGTAGAACAGTGGCAAATCCGATGGTGTGTGGTTTTGTCCCCTCGGTGTGATCTCCTCGTTCCTTCGTACTCACATGGTTCCGTAAAAGTGTGTGATGTTAGCATCAACGAAGTTGGTATCGAAATAATGGCACTTAGGATGTAGACTAAATACAATGCGACTAGGAGAGGGATAGTGCAAGAGAATAGAGCTTGGATTATGTAATTCCTAGGGGATTTATTATGAGTCATACAACATAAAAACGCTCGAACCTAGAACTATCCTATTTGATGAACAATAGCTGCAACTTTAATGGATTCTTATTGAAAATCAAACTATCCTATTCCAATGAATTGCATGAAACAATAACAATACTAGCACAAGAAGATTATGTGGCTTCCCTAACAGCTAAACAACACTAACCATGCATGCAACAAAGAAAACTATGAATCCTAAGAAAAATTGAAAGACTAAGTTGTTGAAATGAGAAATTGAGAGGTAAATTTGAGGGGCCATTTGCTTGAGCACAAGCCAGCTATTTATAGAATTCACATTTACCCAAAGGTGAAAACCAAATTGATCTCTTTAACCATAAACAATGCCAAAACACTATTCTAGGGAACCCAATCATAAATACAAGCAAAGGCGGTGAAACAAGCTGGTAAACATTGAATTTTTACATGAGTCGTGTTAAAAATAACATTCTGGAAAATGCGTGAAGGACCACTACCCCGAGTAGAGTGGTGGTTACTGGACCACTGCCCTGCTTGGGCGGCGGTCACGAGACCACCGCCTGCATGGCGGCGGTTTCGTCAAGACCAAAACTTAAAGGAAAAGGGGGAAGGAAAAAAAAGCATGCAGAGGCTAAGCGGGGCATGCGGGATGTTAACGCATACTTGGAGAGATTTTTTGGATCCCGAACACCTTACGAGGAGACCTGTATCATCATTGGGGCATGTGTTACATTGTTCTGGTGGTGTAGTACCCTACAATTTTGGGTACATACATATTGCCCCCTCGGAGAAGTGTTTTAGCCATGAAGAGGTGTAAAATGGTGGGTCTGATTATGGCAGTCCTGAAATGGGGAGTTAGAAATTATACCTGATATGCCCGTGTGTCAAAATGAAACCATCCGAAATTCCCGCTACTGCAAGATGAAAAGAGGACTCAAGTGCGAGATAGACAAAATAGATCAAAAATAAATACTAAAATAATACAAAATGAGGACGTACCATTTATGCGGGAATAAGAACTTACCTCCGTCGGCGCTCCAAACTCCGTGAAAAGGGGATTCAAAGCCGATCCAGATGTTATATATGTAAAAGTGGGCCCATTTTCCTATTCATTTTTGCATGTCAATTTGGTTGATTTTGAGCTCTGGGACCCACGGTGATGGTTTCGACGAGAGTATAGTCAAAATGTCTGGGATGAGATTGTGATCATGCCTCCACCAAATGAACACCGACCCATGAGATCACAAAGTTAGTTTTTCTTGATTTGTCGTTTTATCCCCAAAATGTTAAAATGATAAAACTTTGTCGGGGGATTATTTTTGAAAATGTTAGTTTCAATAGGGTCACTTATGGGGGGCGCCTAATGGGTAGGCTTTGTTTTGGTAAAAATGGTCTTTATTTTGCATTTTTAGGCATTTTTAGGGCACATGACCCACGTGGAAATTTGGGACACAACTGCCGCCCTGAGCAGGGAAGTGGTTACACAACCGCCACCCTGATCAAGGTGGCGGTTACACGACCACCGCCTTTAAGGTAGCGGTCCTTTACAGAATGCTTAAATCATACTTGTTTGAAATTATTTTTGCATTTCTAGCATTCTTACCTACTTTCATGATTTTTCTAATGTCGTTTGAATACTAACTTACTCCCTTTTGTGTGTTTTTGGGTGTATGCGGGTGTAGACACCAAATTTGTGTCTTACGACACCCTGTGCCCCGCATCTCATTTCGTAACCTAACCTCACCACCTAAACCTTGCACAATTATTTATTAATTACCTTATAATTAATAAATCCACATCTCCAAACCTGCCACCTCATTTCACCACCTCATCATGACCTAGCCCTAACCCTAAACTAACCTAATTAAGACCTATAACTTGGTCTACATCCACACCCATGACTAATTACTCCTCACCCACACCAAAACCAACCTAATAATGACTTGACCAAGCCCACAACTAATCCCTCAGAGAAAAGGAGGGAAAGTTGGCTATTTTACTAAAAATAGCCCACTTTGACTTAACCGACATCGGTTCCTACTCGACCGCCGTCGGTTACGTAACCACCATCGGTTCCATAAATGACCTCCCCCAACCAAAAACAAAGGATCGGGAATTCATTTGAAGGATCCAAATTCACTTGGCAGAGCAGAGACAAGTGAAGAAAAGAGAAGAGTTTGCAGAGAAGGAGATCGAGCCTAGGACTGCAACTGAGTAACCAGAGCCCAGTGACACTCATCCAAGCATTGGGAGAGAAGATAGCTCATTTTTGATTATCCGATCATCCCACCTGAGCCCTGCCTTCGTCATCACAAATTGACTCGTATCTTCATCAGAACTAGTAAGTAGTGTCTTGTACATTTTTAAATAAAATTTCTTGAACTTCAATCACGTAATTAAAAGTTCACTCATAGATCTACTACCCGTAGCCCCTACATCTAACTATCATTCCTCTACCCTTACATTGCCCCAAGAATAGTCCCACACTCTCTCGAGTCTTATCCATCACCCCATTGCCTATCCATAATCATTTTCCAGCCTTATAAACACCATAGCCACCTTATAGCCAACCTTCATTAAAAGCCCCTAAATCACTGCCCCTACCGATATCGGCTATCAAAAACTCAAGATCAAGGTTATACGGTGGACCAGGCATCGTCACTGTGACTCAAACCAAAACCAGCCTTTCTTCTATTGCTTTTTAACAAGGTAATTAAAGTGTAATTTTGCAATAGCCCCTTTGCTATCATTTGTGTTAATTCGTATTTAAAAGGGGAACTGACCACCTTCGAAAGGAAGTCTAATATTTCCTGGGCCCAAGGTAGTTCCCTCATTTATTGTCTAACTAAAATCTGGTGGTCTTGTATTCTTACTTGCAGGTAGTCCTTCCTAGACAAAAAGGAGTTCTTCGCAATCGATCTGATCTCTCTCTACGGTACGTGCACACCCTCTCAACATTCAACAGGTATTCCTCCTAGCCCTAACCCTTATCTGTTTCTCAAGAGAATGAAAGGATAGAAGCAACTCTATTCTAAGAACTGGAAACATTCTGTGCGAAACATTTTGGCACGCCCGGTGGGACCCTTTTTTGGGTTTCTTTCTTTCTTGCTTGCTTTCATATAGGGAGCATACTTGTGTTTGTTTCTTCTAAAATATTCACAAGATATTTTTTTATTTTGGTAAAAGAATTTGTCTTGCTTTCACATCTTTGCATTAGTGAAAGTCATCTTCTTTGCTTCATCGAATATCATCTTCGATTTGGGTTTAAAACACGTGCATCACATTCTTACTTGTTGTTTTCAATTCTAGTGAATGTAGATTAAGTAACAGGTCGTACACATGGGGGTGATATCCATGGTATTGACAAGAAATTAATCTTACTTTCACTGCACAACACATACCAAATCACATCATAATCAACACAATAGCTCAAACATTCCCCCTTTTTCCGCGGTATTCCTCTTCTCGATTGAGGTAACCTTATAAGCCAAAACAACTTGACATCTCCCTTAGGTATTTTGTTTAGGATTGACATCATATTACGTCTAAGGCATAAGCTCAAAATAATTAAAACTAATCCTAGGGTTAGTCTCTTTATTTACCTGTGCATCTTGCTTGTTTTTAGTTTTGTTTCTCTGTCATACATTGTTTCAATGATCACTTCAGAATAGTTTGGCAGGTATACTAAGCATCGTTAACCCCAAATCAGCAACTTCTTACAATTTCTTACACCGGTCATATTCTACCGACATCGGTTAACTAACTGACACCGGCTACTATTTGACTGACATCGTTGGTTACTCGATCGATATCGCCATCGTCTTTCACAGTTCCCGACAAACCAGCAACCTACCAATTCCAACATTTTGTGGTTGTTTCTGTCCCTGATAGATTGAATCCCTACTGTGTACTCTTGTCCATGGTTGTTATCACTTGAAACAAGCTACAGCCATGGTTTCACATGCCTGTTCCATGCCTTTTCCTGAATCACCCCCTTCACATCCTATGGGGAATCCTACGGACACCAGTGAGGTTCCCAAAATCCCTGTAGGAGATAAGGAATTTGTGAAATTTTTGGATGCTAATCCTAGCGTTGTACAGTACTATTTGTCTCATACCCCTGACCGTACACCCGATGGTCAACTCCTTGTTGGTATGCCTATTAGTATAGCTGCTCACTTAGCTCCTTCCCCACCTGATAACTCCGCCTTGCCTTCTTCATCCCTAGCCCCGTCTCCCAACTCAGCGGCTTCAGGGGTTCATACGGCACAGATTGGCTTTCCTTTGGTTAACCTGGGGCCCCATATATCATTACCGCCGACTGCTCCTACCTCGTCTCTCTCGCAGACTGCTCCTTTCATAACTTGCTCTCTACCACCTATCCACACAAGCTTTCCTTCTCAAGCTCCACCCACCTTTTCATTTCCACACACGTATCCGGTGGCTTCAACATCTTATATAGGACATCCCTATTCGGCCGCCTCAACATATTCATCATCAATACCTTATCAACATTTAACCCCACCATTGTCTAGTAGTGGCTCTTGGCCCAATCCACCTCCATTTACAACAACCGCACCATCATCTTACCCAACCACTGATTTAATCAAACAAATGATGGACAAGATGCAAAATCTGAGGCTTCTGTTTCAGGAAGCCGTAGCACCCTAACATACGAGCAAGTTTGTCGGGAGCCTATTCATCCTTCTGTCCCCCTTCATTCATATCCTCCTCAATGGGAATTACCAAAATTTACTCATTTTAATAGTAAGGAGGATCCTCAACAACACTTGTGATCATTTAGACATGCATGTTATATGATTGCTCATGACGATGCCTTACTACTCCGCACCTTTCCCATGTCCTTATCAGGACCCGCCTTGGAGTGGTACAGTGCTTTAACCCAGCACTCAATCTTCTCTTTTAACCAATTAGCCCAATATTTCTTGGATCATTTCTCCATTAACATTGCCAAGAAAGTATCTATCACCGACCTCTATGCCATCCGACAATTTGAAGATGAATCTATCGCATATTTTGTTGGATGATGGCGGGGCCTTATCAACCAACTTACTTATGCCTTACCTCAAGCCGAACTTATCGAACTCTTTACGCGGGCCTGCGCTAAGCACATTTCTCCTACCCTCCAAATTCAAACTTTCCGCACCTTTGATGAGGCCTTTACTATGGCTCGAAAACTAGAGATTCGAGCCTTAGAGGAAGAGAAATTGTGGTTACGCAACAAAAACCCTAATTTCCAAACCCAAGACTCCACCAACAAACCCAACACCACCAATTCTCACGCATCGACTGCTTCGAAATCAAAAGGAGTTGTCCACGCGGTGATGGTCAAAACCCAAGCACCATCTAATACCCCACCAAAAACCACCTATAAGTATAAAGCCGAGCCCATCAATTACACTCCCTTGGGAGAAACTTATGGTGTCATTTTGAAAAATTTCTCAAAGCAGGAGCTATCACCTTACCTCCTATTAAACCTCACTCCGGGTTTGATTCCACCCACGCTATACCTTCTTGGTACAAAGAAAATGACTTCTGTAACTTCCACCGCGTGAAGGGACACAGTCACGAAAACTGCAAGATGTTGAAAAACATAGTGCAGGAAATGGTTGATTCAGGGGATATAACCCTCGATAATCCTAATGCCCCTACTAACCGAAATTTGAAAATATTCAACAAACCATTCCCAAACCACTCATCTAACAGTAACATAAACCAAGATATCTTAGCCGAGGAGAGTGTTCATGAAATCCATGCGGTCTTCGACTCCCAACCAAAAGCTTCTATCGAGGAAATTCTGAATCAAACCTCTTTACTAACGCAGGGATCCGAACCCTCTTCACCCCCATCAAGACAAAATGATAACCTTACCATTCCTTTACCCATAAAGGAATTAACCACCCAGAGTTCTCTTCTCACATATGAGCCTTCTTACACCACATCCCTGCAAGACTGTGAGCGGATGTTATCTAACTTATCTATTTCCCAAACATCTCCTTCCGTCACTCTTGCTATAAAAGAAGAAGGCTCACCACTATTTCTGTCATCCTTAGATGAGAAACCCCTCAAACCAACATCACCAAATTCTTTAATCATGACGGATCCTCTCAAACATGCCCTCCTACCTATTAGTTCTTCATCGCCTAAATCTTTTCAGCTGACCGGTTGACCTCTTAACGCCCATTGATACAGTGCCTCATTTACCCCCTGTATCACACCCACAGTGGACCGGAATCACAACCCACCTCTCTTCCATACAAAATTTCCTATTCACACGTGAGGATTGTCACCCCTCAGAAGATAGACAAGTCCTATGGGAGCGTTTGAGTACACCATACTCTACTCAAATGCAGATGACCGATCCGGACATCTCTACCATATACCCGAGGTGTTTACAAAAGCTCAAAATTCCTATGTCCTCATCTTCACCCCCCTCATCTCTACCAAATACCTCATCCACCTCTATTAACCTAACCAAACCTTCCCCTATGCTTGGGACGTCACCAATACCCAGCCTGACACACCCACCTAAACGGTTAGATTTATCCAAAAATAAAGTCGTCAATCCACCTAGGAGACAGACCCAATCTCCTCAAGTCCAATCTATGCCTCTGTCACAACTAAAACCCTCACCATCACACCTACCTTCTATATTGGGACCTCACCCCTCCACCTTGCCTCAATACATCATACCTCCTGCGTTTTCTTTAAAACGACTTGCGCCTTCTACACCCATACAGAGATCCATGGGTGTATCAACACCGTCACCCCAAGTATCCTATCCACCTATCAACCCTAAACAAACTCCATCATCAAAGGATTTGTTTTTTGTCACTCCTCTTTCTCCGTGGTTGTTTTCTGCTACCACGTCATCTGACCAGCTAAACATAACTTCTGCGCCGAAAAATCCAAGTTTAGTTAAATCCAATTATAAAAACCCCTTGTCCAAACCACCACCCATACGAATCAACCATACCCAATCATTACCAAAACCCACCCAGTCAATAGCCTCATCTTCCTCTGACTTTGACCCACTCAAAGGATCTTACGCCAAAATCCTTGATATGTTGGTGGAGAATGCGACCATTTCCCTACCCCCACTTAGACCCTATGATCCATCTAAGCCTCGACCTATAGGTTATGATGAGTCTAAAATCTGTGCTTACCACCACACACCATGATATGATATAGAACGATGCAAAGCTTTGAAATCCATCCTTCATCAGTCACCTCTCTCGGATAGACAGTTAAGAAAGACAACTTACGAAGGAGAAACCTTTAGCTTCAATCCCTCTCCTATACCACCTATCCCTCCCCACCTCACCAAGAAATATCATTATTACTGCAACCCCACCTCTCTCGAAAGACAATGACTTATCCCTACCATCTTCCTCCTCTCGTGTTCACGAGATCAACATGATTAGTATTGCTACTCGAGGGCAAAAAAACAATGGGAAGGCTAAAGAAAGCACACCTGCGGCCTCTCTTTCTCCGTCCGCCATCCCGATCACACCACCACCTAAAGTGGTTATTCGTGGACCTGCCTACCCTGTCTCTGATGGAGTGGCCCACCGTACCATGATCAAACAGCTTCACCAATCACCTGTAAAAATGACATTGTATGATCTCATTCAAACCTCTGAATCTCATCGACAAGCTCTCATTGAAATCCTTCAAGGGATAGAGGTCCTACCTAACGAAACCTTTCCCGTTGCCTCCATTTTAACACCCAACCACATTGCTTCTCTCACCAAACAAACTACCACTTCTTCCATCCTGTATACAGCAAGCCGCTGCTTTAGTTTCTCCGAAGACGAAATTGTCGACTTTGGTGCAGAAGATCCTGACCCCGCTCTTTTCATCTCGGCTTACGTCCGGGACATCCGAGTACATCGTGTTATGATCGACGGGGTGCTAGCTTAAACATCATCTCTTCCAAATCCTTCCAACAAATGAATATCCCTTCTAGCTGCATGTGTGCCAACCCCACCATGTTGCATTCATTCAATGATGCTATTACTTCTACCTTAGGCACCGTGATCCTTAACATTCGTGTAGGGCCACGTACTTTACCTGAACTCTTCTATGTCCTTGAGGGAGAATTCTAATACAACATGTTGTTAGGCGCCCTTGGATCCGGGCTATGGGATGTGTTCCCTCCACCTTACATAGATGCATAAAATTTGAGTATGAGGGGAAGTCCTACACCGTAAAAGCTGACCCTCCCCCCTTCAAAACCTACAATATGTTATATCGCCCTAATGATGTGCTTGTACCAGTCAAGACACCCATTCATCCAACCCAACCATCTATTTTGACCACACCTCAACCATCCACCTCAACCGCACCTACACCTTCAACCAATGAAACCGCCACCGCAAATACCACTTCCTTCCCCGCAGACAACATCCCGACCTCAGATCCCTTAGTAGATGTTTTTCAACACCTTACGCTGGGGGAGTATCACCTATATAATGTTAGCTCTTTCCATACCCCACAGAGTACGGACAGTTACATGCGCATCCTACCTACGACCGTCGTGTGGGGGAGGTAATCTCCTATGGACCACCTAATTGCCGCACCAACCTAACATATGGGGGTGTCGATACATCCTCTGTCACCCCTGAACCTCCCCTTGGTGTGGTTCCCTTCCAATCTAATTTTCAATATCTAACTAATCGTCACTTCACCCTCACCTTCTTGATGCGTGCTTGGAAGGGCTTCGGTTTCGGTCTTTATGAACAAGGCCGACATACGATCATTCCTCGTAACTACACACAAACACAAAGATCGTCGTGGTCTTGGATTCTCTGAACCACCTACACCAAAGACACCGCATATCCATTGTATCCAGGAAGATGACGAAGTCACTCCTTCCGAACCATCATCACCCATTTTTCCATCATCACCCACAGAGTCGATAGACCCTGAATCCATCCCTCCTAACTTTTTTTTTTCATAAACACTATCTTCCTGGGTCCTCTCACTTATCAACGTGATAATGAAGACCCATCTTCTCTTCCCCTTCTGTATCCAGACATGATCGAAGAGGACTCACCTTCAATTAATGTTGTTGAGTGCCAGGATGACGACTCCATCCTCACTTACCTTGGTGCGGATGACTCTTATATTCAACGCGCCTTACCATCTGAAACTCAAACCATGTTGAATGAGTCGACTATAGAAATCAACATCCACACAGAGGACAATCCTCACATTGTGAAGATCGGACAATCTCTTAACGCATCAGAACAAACCGCCTTTACTACCTTTCTCTCGTGCCCGCAACCAAGCTTTCGCTTGGTCCTACGCTGACATGCCAGGAATTGATCCTGACATTGCTGTCCATAACATTACCCTGAAACCCGATTCCAAACCAGTTAAATAGCAAAAATTGAGAAAAATGCATCCACGCATTGCCCTCTTGGTCAAAGAAGAGCTTCAACGACTCCTTTCTGTTTCCTTCATCTTACCTATTGACTATCCTCAATGGATTTCTAACATCGTACCTGCACTAAAGCAACGGGGGACTTCGGATATGTATGGATTTCCGGGACCTTAACCTTGCTTGCCCAAAGGATGACTTCCCCCTACCAAGTATTGATCAACTTGTTGATCTCACTGCGGGCCATGAGATGCTTTCTCTCATGGATGGCTTCTCGGGATACAATCAAATTTTGGTAGCCCGGCCGATCAACATAAAACCACCTTCATAACTCCTTGGGGAACCTTCTACTATCGTGTCATGCCGTTCGGCCTTAAGAATGCTGGTGCGACCTATCAGCGGGCTATGACTTACATTTTTCATGACATTATGCACACTATCCTTGAGGATTATGTCGATGATCTTCTTGGCAAATCTAAACATCGCAGTGAACATCTCGATGTTTTAACCATTATTTTCGATCACCTGTTACAATACTGTGTTCGTCTTCAACCAAAGAAATGTGTCTTTGGTGTCCTTTCAGGAAAACTCCTTGGTTTTATTGTCTCTTTGCGTGGCATCGAGGTCGATCCAGCTAAAGTCAAAGCTATCCTAGAAATGCCCCCACCCACTAACCTCAAACAATTACGTAGTTTGCAGGAAAACTCCAATCTATCCGGCATTTCATCTCACAACTCTCGGATCGATGTCAACCTTTCCATCATCTCCTTAAAAAGGACATTGTCTTTCAATGGAGCAAAGAATGCCACCATGCCTTTGAGGCTCTTAAAACCTATCTCTTGCAGCCACCCGTGCTTATCCCACCTCAGGACGATCACCCTTTCTACCTTTACCTTTCCGCCACCGACCATGTTGTAGGAGCCATGCTTGCACATCGTAACTCTGAGCATCGAGAACAATACTTTTATTACATAATTCATACTCTGGTGGATTACGAGACTAGGTATACACATGTAGAAAAGTTGTGCCTAGCCCTATCATTTGGGCCACCAAACTCGACACTACCTCCTGAATCACAAAACTTTTGTCATCACCAATGCGGACCCCATCCATTATATGTACGCCAAACCTCATCTAAACCAATGCATCACCCGATGGCTTATGCTCCTCGTTGACCTTAACCTTGAGTTTGTACACCAGAAATCAATCAAAGGACAAACTATCGTAGACCAACTCGTGGAAGCCCCTTTACCTGGGGAACAATTTACTAATTTTACTTTCCCTGAAACTCATTACCACTCTTTCACTCAGTGATGAGTCGTATCCAATGACCCTCTTCTTCGATGGATCCAAATGCCAGCGTGGCGGAGGGGCCGGCGTTGTTCTCATTCCTCTGGATGCTGAACCTATGCCTCTTTCATTCTGGCTTGATTTCCCCTGTACTAATAATACAGTGGAATACGAGGCCCTTGTTTTGGGTCTCCAAGTTGTTACACTTAGGTGTAAAATCTATTAACATTTTCGGTGACTCTCAACTAGTCATCAATCAAGTTACGGGCATCTACCAATGTAAAAATGAGGAACTTCAAAAGTACAAACATTACGTGGATTCACTTTTGACCTTATTTACTCATTATTCTATCCAAACCATTCCCCACTCAACTAATAAATTTGCGGATACTATGGCTTGCTTAGCCTCACAAATTCCTACCTCACCAACTGACTCTGACATATTTGTCTTGGTCCAACAACTCTTTGCCCCATCTTACTCAGCCCCGGATGTTGGTATGATAAATAATGTCTCCGCTGATTCGCAGGATACTTGGTATCACCAATTTCACAATTACCTTACAACCTCTGTTCTCCCATCTGACCTTACGAGTAACAAAAAACGTGCTTTTCTTAAAAGTGTTTCTCGTTACATCATCATGGGGGGACTCCTCTATAAACGTGGCTTTGATGGCATCCTCCTTCGATGTCTAACCGGCGTGGAGGTTACCTATACCATCCAACAAGTCCATGATGGTATTTGTGGTGGACATTTTAGTGGCCTTGCGTGGCCAAACGGATCCTTCACCTAGGCTATTATTGGCCTACTCTTAATAATGACTGCTACGAATATGTTAAGCATTGTGTTATGTGTCAACAACATGCCAACCTTCAACATACTCCTAGCCATCCGCTACAGGTCACACGAGATCTTTGGCCTTTCTCACAATGGGGTTTAGACCTTATTGGTGAGATTCACCCGCCCTCTTCGCAACGTCACCATTGGATAATCACAGCAACCGAATATTACACTAAATGGGTGGAGGCCATTCCACTCATTTCAACCAAAAAAGAAAAAATTGTAGAATTCATTAACCATCACATTATCTGTCATTTTGGTGTTCCTCATCGCCTGATAACAGATAATGGAAAATCTTTCAAAAACAAGTTATTACAAGACCTTTGTGACAACTTTGGTATCAAACTTAGCTTCTCATCACCTTACTATCCACAAGAAATGGTCAAGCCGAATCTTCTAACAAAACCCTGACCAAAATTCTCATGAAATTCATTAACGATTCTGGAAAAAACTGGCATGATCACATCCCCTTTGCCCTTTGGGCTTATCATACCAGCATTCGTACCTCCACTAATGCCACCCCATTTTCTTTGGTATATGGTACCGAGGCTGTCTTGCCTCTCAAAATACAAATACCCTCCCTAAGAATATCTCTTCAGGATATTCTCACAAATGATGATTTCCGCCAAGAGTGGTTAGCCCAATTGGAGCTTCTTGACGAGCGTCGTCTTACAGCTCTTGACCACCTTCAAATCTATCAAAAGCACATCAAGCGTGCTTATGATAAGTGACTTCATGAGCGTACCTTTAAGGTTGGTGATCTTGTCCTCAAAGAGAATCAACATGTAACCAAACTAGAAAAGAGCAAACGTGGAAAATTTGCTCCTAATTGGATTGGGCCTTACATTATCACTCACACTTACGGATCAGGCACTTACCATTTAGCTTCGCTTAATGGTAAACCTGAGCCTGAACCCCTTAATGCCTTGCATCTTCGGCCATTCTACTATTGAATTTAGTGTTATATCACTTCTTATCTACCTTGCGCTCGTCCCTTGAGCTCATTTACCACCTCATACACTTTGTTTCATGCATCTCAAAATAGAATCAAGCTCACGTGGTTTGGTCATCACCTCCTCTTAAAGATGCCTTCCCCTTTTAGTCTAGTCCATGACTTAAAAGTATCAAAATAACATGTTCTCAATTATACACTTATGGGATATTCTTGAGTCAAACTTCCTACAAAACTAGATGCTTCATGCCAAACGGACATCTAAGACCTCTAAGTTATAAATAGACTGCTCCCCCAAAGGACAGCTATACACAAAAGCCGCATCTGCTACTATAAATAGACTGCTCCCTTGAAGGACAGCTATACAAAGTCAGCCTTTATCAGAAGCTTCTCACATTGATCAACTTCGTGAAGACCTCAAGAACAACAAAATACATATCCCGTGTAGACTTCCCGCATCGATCGCCTATATCCGTAAAATAAAAAGCAAAGATTCAAAAGCACTTTTGAGTCATGGACTTGTCTATTTAGGTTTGGTTTTCTTTTGTCAGCATAATCACCTTATAACAAATTCTCTGTGCCCCAGCTCTACCAGCCACCTCACCTCACCATTCGTCAAAGCAACAAAACTCAAGGGACGTGACGTATATCCGATATATTGTGATTATACAACTCTTTTCACCTATCGACTTCTCGCATATGCAAGGTACCTAGGGATTCAAGCTCATCCTACGTTAATATGTGGTTTGTTTAGCTCTTCTCAACTATGGGACACTTTTACCTCTTTTTACTCGAATCTAGGATTATGTGTTGACCTTAATCAGGACACGGTTCCCTACTACTTGGGTAAGCAAAATTTCGCTTCACCTATACCTACACCAACAACGTCAATCCCTTACCAACACCAACAACATTACCCTACCAATATCAATATTTTTACCAACCGAAAAATTGCCTAACCATAACCACATTGCCTGAATTCACCTCTCCCTGGTCCTAAGGGAGAACTACATCGGTCTGAGGCCCCTCCTTGCTTTGTGCAATGGGCTATGTAGGCAGCACTTAGGAGACATGGGGTCTCCCAAGGTTAGCTCGACCATCCCCTACCATAACCTATCATGTGTTGTAAATATAAATATTTTTGTGTATTTCTATTTGATAACATTCATCTTTATCCTTTTTTTCCAAACAAACATTCAAAACACAACCATTCTCATTATTATCATAACTCAAATCAACATACATATTCAGTTTTATTTAGATGTTAAACAAATACATCTTCTCTATCATCGATGACGTGCAGGTCGACATCCTTATTTATTCTTATACCTCTATGAAATTCATTTAAACCCTTGCGCCTCATCCCAAATCAGGTGGTGATCGTGATCATCGACGCCACTCACCTGGCCTCTCCATCCTCAAAGGTGCCACTACTATTGGTTCCTCCCACTGATCCGCCAACATCTCCTGTAACATACGAATACACCCTCTCGTGTGGAGGAATCTTGCCTCTAGTCTCTCCATTCGTAACTACGAAACCTCTAACAATCCTATTGTCTCATTCACCTGTGTTTGAAGCTGGTGAACCAAATCCTACAGTGATCTCTCTCCGTTGTAATCACAAATATGTCGGATGATCGCCCTCTCACGTACACCTCGCAGCTCTGCTACCCACCATAATCTATAAGCCTCTGTCACTCCCGCATCCATTACCCTGCGATCGGCTACTATCTCTTCTGGCCCTTCTGGAGGTGTCAGCTGGGGAGGTGAGAATGATGCCTCGGCGTCGATCCTCATGTATGGTCTATAAGCCATGGGTATATCCTGAACAAATCCAAATTGTCACCACACGTGATCTAGAGGAATCCTCTCGTACTCACTTGGCCTGTGCCCCGCGATCCACCTCAATCGCTCTACACCCCTCAAATCCTCAGCTATGTTCTCTGTCACCATATAGTTCCCGTAAGGCCTCCAATGAATATCCGCAATCGTCACCATCTCCCACATCTACCTATAATACTCGATGTCATCTGTCATGGCCTGGGATCTCGCCTCTTGTTCTGTTTGGACCCATCGTCTGAATCCCAACCTCTGCACTCTTGTCTCTCTTTCCTGGATTGGTCGGCCTATTGGTCACACACACACAATGTGCTCATAGGCCCAACAATGTAATAAGTATGCACAATCCAGTGTCATCCTGTGATTTCACCTGCAGGCCCATAAACCCCTGTATAGCTCCGCCAGATATGCGGGTGCCCATGCGAAAGTCACGCTCCTTTCTATCATTTCCCAAATAATACACATCAATGCTTTTGGAAATCTTCCCCCATCCGCCCTCGGTAATGCATAATACCCCACCGCTATCATTAATACCACTACCAACCTTGTTTCCTCGGGTGTGCTGCATACATTATACCATAAGTGAATGTCAAACCTCGTTATGTCAAATCTCATGCAGCTGAACCAAATACTACTGTTATCGCTCCCCACACCGTGCTAGGCCCCGCCTGATACACTGGTCTTCCTGTAATTGGGAGCCTCAAAATTCTAAACACATCTTCCAACGTCACTGTCATCTCCCCTATTGGTAGATAGAAGGTATTCTTTTCTGGATTCCATCTCTCAATCAACGCCTGCAACATAGCATGATTGCGTGTGATTCGTGAATAATAGTGGATTCCACTTAACCCCACATGGTTTATCAATGCCCACTCAACTGGTGTTACATCCACTCGGACTCGTGACAACAAAGCTGGCACACTATCATTCATCCTCAACCCTACCTCTGCCTGCATACATCAAATCAACAAACAACCATTCAATAAATCAAATCCCCAAGTGTTTTTTCTCACATTCTGGAATTTCATACAGTAACCGATATCGGTTATAGATAACCGATACCGTTACCTAACCGATACCGGTTATCTCTAAATGAAATGATATCAATCCTATACAGCCTACTTACAAACACCATCTATGATAATTATTTGCTCATTTACCCCTCTCTGTACCTACAAACATACCCGAAACCCCTGCTTACCTACCCCATAACACTCACCCCATCCCAAACCCTTGCCTATCACCTTTTCTTTTTCATCTCTACCCACTTACCTTCCCTCATCCTATCCATAAAACATGCAAGAATTGAATTACAACCAAAAATTTTACCTCTTGGGAGGCAGCAGCTTGCGGTGGAACCTGTCTTCCCTCTCGTCTCTGCCTGTTGGATGCTTCTCCTTGTTCAGCCATGTTCACCACCCTCTTCAATATAACTTGTCTTTCTACCTTCTTAATCTCAGCCCACAATCACTTTACCTGTCTCTTTTCTCCTTATCACTCAATTCTCCCATGCAATTACCTGTATCAGTCATCAAACAACGTCGCATTCTCGTATTTAACTTGTTGCATGACTCTAAAAATAAGAACTTAAGTTGCCTCCCAAGATTTTTATTTTTAGAAAATCTCATTTTAGCATAACCGATATCGGTTACCTAACCGGTATCGGTCATATATCTACCGACATCGGTTAGCTAACCGATATCGGTCATATGTCTCCTTTTGCTTAAACCTAGGTTTTTCTCTAGTTTTTGCAAATTTTTGGTGGCGCCCACCTCTTTTCCCTGCATAACGACATCGTCATCAATATTTGTCATCAGAATCCCATCAACGCATATACATATCATCAAAATTTCAACAACATCATCTATATACATTAAATTCCAAAACACATGAGACATTTGAATATATACATCAAACCAATTATTATACACACCATGTGGATCCAACTCATCATCTATATACATTAAATTTCAAAAACCATTGACAAAACACATGAGACATTTTAATATATACATCAACCCAATCATTATACACACCATGTGGATCAAAATCATCATCTATATATATCAATGTCAAAATATACAACTTTCCCTGCATGGGGCCTCTGTGATCTAAAAAATACAAAACTGGCACGCAGGCCACTGTCTCTATCAAAATCTCGACTCGGCTCGCAGCCCGGTCTCTCATATCAAAAATATACTTGGCTCGCAGGCCGGTATCAACTATACAAAATGTACTCGGCTCGCAGTCGTATATACAACAAAAATGAATAAATAAATCATATGTGGGCACGCAGGCCTCTATATACATACTCGGTCAGTAGACCAGTGTCTGTATCCAATAAACAAAAGCCCATCTCAGCTCCCAGGCTGTATCATCTCTCTCCACCACCCTCGGCCCCTCCCCCTGCTGGTCTCTACGCTGGCTCTCGCCTCCTCCCTGTCACCGACCCACCGGCTGTGGCTGCGCCCCCTTGGGATCTCTGGCTCCGGGATGTCTCGGCTCTGTGCCGCATATGGCTGATAGTCAGCCCCGGTACCATCGAGCACGTCCTGATAATACCGGGCCTCCGCTCTCGCCTCCATATAGCGGGCCCGTGCCACCATGGCTGCTGGGGCTAGTCCCCCGACTCCTAATAGCAGTGGCCCCTACCCTGCCGGTACACCCTGTGCCTGCTGTACTCGTGCTGTACTGCTGCAATGTGGCGGTGCTTGGCTTACTCGTGCTGCTGCGGCTATGCCTGAGCTTGTGCCTGGGCTAACTACCCCTGTAGCACCCCAATCTGTGCCTGTGCAGTAGCAAGCTGCCCCTGTAATAACTGCACCTATCCTAAGAGCCGGTCCCTCTCTATATAACAAACCCAAATCTGGATGTGCGGGGCAGGCTTGCTCTCTCGGCTCTCTCCCTACCCACCAAACCAAAAAGGCCCCTGTCACTCCGGCATCATCCACATCATGATTGTCAGCCGGTCTCTCTGCTACCTAGTCGGGGTCAACTAGCACGGTGTAGGCAGTGGGGCCTCTACATCATCCCTCCGGTACTATGGGAAGGGAGGTGGCTCATCCTGTCACAAGCCCAACTACCGTCGTACCCTCTCTAGGGGTATCCGCTCATACTCCCGGCCTCCGTCCAGCTATCCAGAAACTATACTGGATCCAGCGCATCTGTGCTCGGGCTCCTCCTCGGGCCGATGGCCTCTGTAGGGCCTCCATATAATGTCCAGTGTGGTCAAGCCCTCTAACATATGACGGTAGTAGGCCACATCCCATCCTGCGAGCACCGCTCGTGGCTGGCCCACGACCCCCAACCACCTCTGAAATCCATATCTATATACTATCTGTGGCCCTGGCTGCTGGGGCAGCCCTACTGGTCGTATACAGATGATGTGCTCGTACGCCCAGCAGTGTAACAAAAATGTCGAGCAAATACCGAATCACCTCATACGGCGATAACCCCACAACTCTCTGTATAGCTACACTAGATACACTGGTGCCTAGGCATAATAGCATGTATGCTCCTCTACCATCTCATGCAAAACTCCCATCAAAGCCCATGTGGGAAGCGGCCTCCCTCGAGTCCGGAGGGGCGAAGCAGTGATACCTATCATCATCAACACGGCAAGCCGTGTCTCCTATCGGTGTGCGTGATACATATCGCCATAGGCAATGCTCGCGCTGTGATAGGTCAACAATGGGGCTGCATCCCCGAATACATGCAGGATGTTGTCCATCATGTTGTCTCTGCATCCACCTAGAACACTACCTCACCTACGATCGGTAGTCTCAGGATGTGATACACATCCTCTAATGTAATCGTCATCTCTCCAGTAGGGAGATGGAAGACATTGGTTGCTAGATCCCATCTCTCGATGAGGGCAACCATCAGGTTGTGGTCCCTATCCACAGCCCTATACCGCTGGACTCCGCCGAGTCCAACCTCTCGCATGATGGCCCACTGCGCGACACATGTGGCCGCATCCACCTCAATAGAGGGGGCATCCGATCCCGCATCGTGAGCTGCTAGCGTGCCTGCAAAAACAACCCACTTCATTAGGCCTACCCTTTACAATAACAACTACCTTAACTCTCTATACCCACTTACCCACCCAACCACAACCCGACTCTACAACACACATCTACACCCACCTATCTAACCCTATACATCTACGATATCCCCTTTACTTATCTCACACCCTACCAACCACCCCGATCTACTCTAGCCATCTAATTATACCCCCACCACTTTAGCACCTCCTACTTCATACCCAACACCTAATCTATCCTACCCAAACCAGCCCCCCAACAACCCCATTTCCCCCACCCCAATCACGTTTCCTATCAACTCTACTCCCTCCCCTTCACCCCCAAACAAACAAACAAAACAACACGACAAAATTCTAACAACAAACAAAAACCACAACTCCTACCCATGCTGACCGGTACCGGTCACCCTCGACCGCCATCGGTCCCCCCAAGTAAATTATATGTGCGATGCCGGTCAACCTATGACCGACGCCGGTCTACACCCAAACAATGTATACAAACTATTTTCTGTGACCGATGTCGGTCGCCTAGTGACCGACATCGGTCACTGTCTAATTGCGGGGCCGAACCCAAAATGGCCCGCAAAACACATTTTGACCTATTTCTACCTATTTACCCACAAGAAAACCCTAAAAACCTACCCACCCTACCGTTTTGACCTAACTAGCCTACCTACCCACTCCATTTTACAAATTACTTCCATTCATTCATTATTTTATTAAAATTAAGATTCCTACCCAAAACCCACATCTAAGTTAAACTCATTAAATTCACATAGGTAGGAGTTCAGAGCCTACCGGTACGACTACATGTCATCGTGGTGGTGGGATAGGTGGTGGTGGTCTAGCTGGTCCAGCACCTCTTGCTCCTCCTGGCTATGCCATGGCTCCAAATCTCCTCAGCTGGGTCCTCAACCAATCAAACTCTACCTCCTGCTCGCTGGGGTCTACCAATCACTCACTCCTCCACTTAACTGGTGCCAACTCAGCCCACAAACTCAACAAACTCACTTCACACCTCAGACAGACTAAAATTGGGTGCTCAAATTCACAAAGTGACAATGACATACCGTATTTTTCTTTTTATAGGTTTTGACCTATAACCGATACCGGTTATTTCGCGCCCTAGAATACCGGTATCGGTCTTCTAACCGATATCGGTCACACATAACCGATATCGGTTACCAACTTCCTTCCCCTAACTCCCACCCTTATCCACCAATCTCCACTTTTTCCCGCATCACCTACCCCTGGCTTTGCTGACTAGCCTTATTTTGACTTCAATCGGCCCGACCCACGGCCGCAACCAACCATTTGGCCCGACCCAAGGCCGCAACCAACCATTTGGCCCGACCCAAGGCCGACCAACCACTCGGGCCCGACCCACGGCCACAACCAACCATTTGGCCCGACCCAAGGCCACAACCAACCACTCAGGCCCGACCCACAGCCGCAACAAACCAACCATTAGGCCCGACCCACGGCCGCAACCAACCATTTGGCCCAGACCCAAGGCCGCAACCAACCACTCAGGCCCGACCCAAGGCCGCAACCAACCATTAGGCCCGACCCAAGGCCGCAACCACCCAACCAGCTCGACCCAAGGCTGCACCCAACCAATCAAGCCAGACCCATGGCCACAACTAATCAATCAGCCCGACCCAAGGCTACACCCAACCAATCAAGCCCGACCCAAGGTCCTCACCAATCAGTCGGCCCGACCCCAAGGCCGCACCAATTAAGTACCTCGCCCAAAACCCACAAATTACAATTTTATCCACCCATCATGTAACTTTTTGTTCAATCTGGCTCACCTGTTCATGTTTTAGCATGATTAGGATACTTGACTTGATCAGTCGACCAACTTTGCCTAGACCGAGACCGTGACGTTTATCTCAACCAAACCAACCATTTGGTACTGCCGAACATGCCTAAACATTCCTGTACCTTACCCGTTATATCCCCTGGAGCTACTTCCTATGCCTTGGATACCAGGATTATATCAACCTTGTTTGGATAAACTATCGACCTTTGCCTATGTATTGCTTGTTTTCTCTTCAAATCGTGTACCCTGGTCGCACTACTACATTTTAACGTGCGTCTGCCTCCTTGAACTTACCCCACCATCTTATCATCATCTCATCATCATTCACTCTTTATCAACCCTATCCCTGATTTCACGTCACCTCAATCTATGATAGATTTGAGGGGGATTACCTATACCCTTAACTGGGGCAACCACTTCTTATTAATTGTCAGTGCAGCTTTACAAGACAAGCTACACGACAACAAGGGGCTAATGTAGACACCAAATTTGTGTCTTACGACACCTTGTGCCCCGCATCTCATTTCGCAACCTAACCTCACCACCTAAACCTTGCACAATTATTTATTAATTACCTTATAATTAATAAATCCACATCTCCAAACCTACCACCTCATTTCACCACCTCATCATGACCTAGCCCTAACCCTAAACTAACCTAATTAAGACCTATAACTTGGTCTACATCCACACCCATGACTAATTACTCCTCACCCACACCAAAACCAACCTAATAATGACTTGACCAAGCCCACAACTAATCCCTCGAGAAAAGGAGGGAAAGTTGGCTATTTTACTAAAAATAGCCCACTTTGACTTAACCGACATCGGTTCCTACTCGACCACCATCGGTTACGTAACCACCATCGGTTCCCTGTAAATGACCTCCCCCAACCAAAAACAAAGGATCGAAATTCATTTGAAGGATCCGAAATTCACTTGGCAGAGCAGAGACAAGTGAAGAAAAGAGAAGAGTTTGCAGAGAAGGAGATCGAGCCCAGATCGCAACTGAGTAACCAGAGCCTAGTGACACTCATCCAAGCATTGGGAGAGAAGATAGCTCACTTTTGATTGTCGGATCATCCCACCTGAGCCCTGCCTTCGTCATCACAGTCCTTGGACCTGTATCTTCATCAGGAACTAGTAAGTAGTGTCTTGTACATTTTTAAATAACATTTCTTGAACTTCTGAATCACAGTAATTACAAGTTCACTCATAGATCTACTACCCGGTAGCCCCTGCATCTAACTGTCATTCCTCTACCCTTACATTGCCCCAAGAATAGTCCCCACACTCTCTGAGTCTTATCCATCACCCCATTGCCTATCCATAATCATTTTCCAGCCTTATAAACACCATAGCCACCTTATAGCCAACCTTTATTAAAAGCCCCTAAATCACTGCCCCTACCGATATCGGCTATCAACAACTGTACCGGTACTGATTATACAGTGACCGGCATCGGTCACTGTGACTCAAACCAAAACCAGCCTTTCTTCTATTGCTTTTTAACAAGGTAATTAAAGTGTAATTTTGCAATAGCCCCTTTGCTATCATTTGTGTTAATTCGTATTTAAAAGGGGAACTGACCACCTTCGAAAGGAAGTCTAATATTTCCTGGGCCCAAGGCAGTTCCCTCATTTATTGTCTAACTAAAATCTGGTGGTCTTGTATTCTTACTTGCAGGTAGTCCTTCCTAGACAAAAAGGAGTTCTTCGCAATCGATCTGATCTCTCTCTACGGTACACGCACACCCTCTCAACATTCAATAGGTATTCCTCCTAGCCCTAACCCTTATCTATTTCTCAAGAGAATGAAAGGATAAGAACAACTCTATTCTAGTAGAGACAAAGCAGGTCACGGGCTCAGATAGCACAGTGGGCTTCATATATGGGAGATGCAGTTATCTCCACTGGTTTGAAGAAGGGGGTGAGGGTCCAATCTATTCCTAGCCTACCTATCCCCTTGATTCATCAGGCCATTATGGGGATCCTTGCCTCGAGATTGATCGGGGATAAGGGAGGAGACACTTTACTTTATTGTTGGTCCCCCATCATTGCACAGATTGAGGGACATGGCCGGATTTATGCCTGGGGAGCCGACATTCTTAGGACCACTTATCATGATCTGTACCGGGTGGTTCATTTACAAGGGCAGTCATTGAGCCATCCGACCCTAGTTATGAGCTGGGTCTACAATCGTTTCAACCCTTATGGGAGAGGTGTAGAGGTGGTGGATCCCAGAGCCGTGAAGGTAGCCAAATGGACAGATATGTCGGTGCTCGAGCACCCCACCAGCCTAGTCATATCCTTTATCACCGATGATATGGAGGCCACACCCTATCGTGCCATGGTAGGGTTATGGGGTGAGGAGGTTCTTACTTTGATCTCCTGCTCCACCACAGGCAGCTTGTGGATAGGACAGGAAGGTGGAGACACATCCTTTTGGTCGAGTGCCTCAGTAGTTTGGCCTTCTTTACGTGGGCATGCTTCCCTAGTGGTGCCAATATACATATCAGTTCAGGAGGCTAGGGAGGTCCTAGAGGCCGGGTTTGGACCGTTGTTACTCCTGGTGTCCCCATTGCAGCTAGGAGGGTAGTACGCACTCAAGGGAGAGCCGATGCTCCTCAAGCACCCTTACTTCAGATTGCCACCGGTCCCGCCCATAGCAATGACGACCCTATTGATATAGACTATGATTCTAGGGAGTTCACAGGGGGAGAGACAGAGGAGGAGACCAAGGCTGAGGTCAGTGAGTCGGGTGGGGAGGAGGACAGCGATCCTGAGTGGCATGACACTCAGGATATCCTACAGGCGGAGAGGGTGGAGTAGAGTGCGAGAGAGGGTGACTCTAGTTTTAGAGGAGCCACTTTCTCAAGGCTTGGGTGGAGAGGATGAGTCCGTAGTGGGACACTATGTTGCTCCAGCCATGGGAGGAGTACATCAGTCAGCAACGGCATCTGTGGTAGGTGCTGACCCTAGGGATCTCTCTTGGAGGCCTGGAGATCTCGAGTGAGTTGTCATCCTTCTCTTTAATATTTATTTAGGATTGCCTTAGTTGCTATCTCTCCTTTTGTTTACTTTTGTTTCCATCTTTTGATTATTTCTAATTTGTTTTCTCCTTTGCTTGCAAAGACTACTGCGATGAGTGGCGAGACCTGATTTGTCGGGTATGCACTGATACCCTGATGATCCCTATGGAGAAGACCCATGTGGAGCTATCCATGGATGCAGGGGAGCCTTCAAGACTGGGTAGGCATACCAAAAAAATTTCCCTATCCGGCATGTGGCTAGGATGGTGTCTACCCTCCATACCGAGTTGGCAGGATACAGGACAGCAGAGCGCCTAATGAGGAGTCACTCTCATGGCGAGACCGCAGCTGCTCCTTGGGATCGTGAGCCCTCTATGCACTTAGAGTGCCGGCGTAGCCGAGTCCTAGACATGGGCATGCACCTTCATAGGGATCTTGTAGGGGTTGAGAGGTCGCTTGCTCTCTTAGATTATTCGTATGATGTACTTTGTACTTCCTGTGCTCTTTGAGAGGTGGCGGATCCCAGAGCCATGAGGGTAGCCAAATGGACAGATATGTCAGTGCTCAGAGCACCCCACCAGCTAGTCATATCCTTTATCACTGATGATATGGAGGCCACACCCTATCAGGCCATGGTAGGGTTATGGGGCGAGGAGGCTCTTACTTTGATCTCTTACTCCACCACAGGGTAGCTTGTGGATAGGACAGGGAAGGTGGAGACACATCCTTTTGGTCGAGTGCCTTAGTAGTTTGGCCTTCCTTACGTGGGCATGCTTCCCCTAGTGGTGCCAGTATACAGATCAGTTCGGAGGCTAGGGGAGGTCCTAGAGGCCGGGGTTGGACCGTTGTTACTCCTGGTGTCCCCATTGCAGCTAGGAGGGTAGTACGCACTCAAGGGAGAGCCGATGCTCCTCAGGCACCCTTACTTCAGATTGCCACCGGTCCTACCCATAGCAGTGATGACGACCTATTGATATAGACTCTGAGTCTGAGGAGTTCACAGGGGGAGAGACAGAGGAGGAGACTAAGGCTGAGGTCAGTGAGTCGGGTGGGGAGGAGGACCGCGATCCTGAGTGGCATGACACTCAAGATATCCTCATGAGACGAGAGGGCGAGTAGAGTGCGGAGAGGGTGACTTTAGTTTTAGAGGAGCCACTTTCTCGTGGCTTGGGTGGAGAGGATGAGTCCGTAGCGGGAAACTATGTTGCTCCAATGGGAGGAGTACATTAGTCGGCCAGCACATCTCGTGGTAGGTGCTAACCCTAGGGATCCCTCTTGGAGGCCTGGAGATCTGAGTGAGTTTTCATCCTTCTCTTTAATATTTATTTAGGATTGCCTTAGCTGCCATCTCTCCTTTTGTTTACTTTTGTTTCCATCTTTTGATTATTTCTAATTTGTTTCCTCCTTTGCTTGCAGAGACTGCCGATGAGTGGCGAGACCTGATTTGTCGGGTATGCACCGATACCCTGATGATCCCTATGGAGAAGACCCATGTGGAGCTATCCATGGATGCAGGGGAGCCTTCAACAGCCGGTAGGCATACCAAAAAATTTTCCCCTATCTGGCATGTGGCTAGGATGGTGTCTACCCTCCATACCGAGTTGGCGGCAGGATACAGGACAGGAGAGCGCCTGATGAGGAGTCACTCTCATGGCGAGACCGCAGCTACTCCTTGGGATCGTGAGCCCTCTGTGCACTCGAGTGTCGGCTAGCTTGAGTCCTGAGACATGGGCATGCACCTTCATAGGGATCTTGTAGGGGTTGAGAGGTCACTTGCTCTCTTAGATTATTCGTATGATGTACTTTGTACTTCCTGTGCTCTTTGAGCATTTTGACCATGCTTAACGCATGATGGAATTATACAGAAACTTGATTATGTATATATATATTCTTTGTGAATCGACTCTTGGTATCTATGACTTTGTGATTCATTTCCACATGTAAACTATAATGTTGTGTTTATATGCTTCTCGGAATGTATGCGAGGAGAAAAAATGATACAAAGTGCTTTCTTCCTTTTTATATTTTTTGATGCTGATGTATGATAATGTAGACACAATGTGATCTTGAACTTTAGTTTCTATAAGCAATTTGTCGATACTTCATATTTTTGTGACAAAATGAGATGATAAACTGGTATGATGAGCAGATGAACTTGCCCCGCTCCTAACTCCATGCAACTAGTAAGATGCGAGGGCTTATCACCGAGAGCTAGAAAGGGCACAAGCTATGAAATTTGTTGAATGGTAGTGATGAGAGATAGACAAAGATTTGGTGGAACCAAATTAGGATGCTACAACCCTACTCTACTCAAGTGACTCCATAGTTTAGAATGCTACTTGCTTTGCGGTTTATCTAGACTTAGATCCGTAGATGGCCACATGGTAGACAAAATCTGGTTTTTGGGGTTTTGAGCTCTCTTGGAATTTTGGACATCTGATTCATTTGTTTTTGACTCAAGATTTCAAAGGTTCATTTGAATTTTTGTTTATGACCTTCAACGTTTACTTGTCAAGAGGACCCTACACCTTGCCCCATGCTTCTAGTAGGAAGCATGGGCTTATCACCATGGACAAGGCATAGGCGAGTAAGGGCATTCCCATCCTTTCCCAACCCTACGTCACTAGTAAGAGATGCAAGCTCATCACCGAAGGTTGGTAGGGCAAGAAATGTGTAAAATAAAATTTTCTGTTTAATCGACATTAACTTATTTATTTGAGAAAATGTCATTATGTTCTTATTTCCAAAGAGATGTACATAGAGGATAGATGTGACATGATGAAGCTTCTAGAATGCACCATGGGCAAGACACCTACCCTAGGAAGAAACCAAAAGTGAGAACGAGCATGCAGACCTTGGTATGGTTACCGTTAAGACTTTTTCATATCTAGCTTTATTTGATGAGATGATTCAGAAATAGGTGATGTGATTATGAAAGTGAAGAAGTATGATTTGCATGATTATGCCAATACCATCAGAAGTTTGTAATGAATTGCTTTGAGAATAAGTTCCTTGATCACAAAATTATACGAAACAAGTGGACAAAATGAACCTAACTATATGAAGATGCAATGTAAATATAATTATACAAATAGTGCTGGTCGCTTATGCGTAGAATCTTTTAAGGTGTAGGAATTGACAGCTTCACCAAATTCCTCACCTTCCAGCCAGTACATAAGAGATATGCACCATTTCGTAGTCTTTCGTGACTCGGTATGGGCCCAACCATTTGGGCTAGAATTTCCTTCCTTCACCGTGTCTTTTTATCGATCCGGATATCTAGTCTTAGAACTAGATCTCCTTCATATATATCTCGTTCATAGATCTTTTTGTTATACTTTGCCGCACATCTAGTCAAAGATAAACTCTATGCCACTTGTTTAGCATAGAACCTAGCCTCATCTAGGCTTTCTAGTTGGGAGAGACGTGCTTCTCTATAAGCTTCTTCATCCAAAATCCCTTGTAATGAAATACAGAGACTGGGTATTTCAACCTCAAGTGGGAGAACTACTTCCGCTCCGAATACCAGCGAGAAAGGAGTTGCTCCTGTTGGTGTTCTTATTGAGGTTTGGTGGGCCCAAAATGTCGGATATAACTTTAAATGCCAATCTCGTTTGTTTTCTTTCACCATTTTAAGAAGAATGGCTTTTAATGTTTTGTTTGTTGCTTCACTGTCCATTGGCTTGAGGGTAATACAAGGAAGTCAGTATGGTGGTTTATCTTAAATTTACTCCATAGCTCACTGACTTCGTCATTCTTAAAGGAAGTACCATTATCTGATATAATGATTTATGGGAGACCGTACCTACAAATGATCTGGGTTTAAAATGAACTTGGCGAATCACGGAACTGGCACGGTGGTAGAGGCATAGCCTCTACCCACTTGGTAAAATATTCAAGAGGCAGTGATTATGAAATTATGGCCATCTATTGATGAGGGAGATAACTTCCTATCAAATCTAGGCCCCATGTAGAAAAGGGCCATGGAGTTGTGATTGGTTGTAGAGCTTGTGCCGGCATGTGAATCTTGTGGGAAAATTCTTGGCATTTATGACACTTGCGTACAAACTCTACTGCATCATGCTCTAGAGTGGGCCAGAAATAGCCCATCCGATGTATTTTGCGAGTGGTGGCATGACCACCGAAGTGGCCTCCACATATGCCACTATGAGATTCGTGGAGAATCTTCTTGGATTCTTCTGTGTCAACACACCTTAGGAGCATTCCATCGAAAGCCTTACGATAGAGCACTTGTTCTATAATAACGTATTTAGCTATGATAATGTGTAACTACCTTCTTTTTGTGGTGTAGCACCTTCTAGATACATATGGTCCATGATATAATTAATAATATCAGCATACCAAGGACATTCCGAGATTGGAGGTTTGGTTTCGATGTAATATATGCATTCATCGGGAAAGTCTAGATCTACTAGATAGCCTCCGCCAACGGGTTATCGGCTAACCAATCTGCAATGATTTGTCCCTTAACGGACTTCTCGGTTTAAAAGTTAATTTGAATTCACCCATTAAGGCTATAAAGCATCCACCTTTTTAGATCGGGACCCTTGCATGAGGAAAGTTCGTAAATGGTCTATTTTTACAATGACCTTTGTTTCTTGATTTAGCATGTAATGTCTTAAGCATTTGGTTGCAAAGACTATGGCAAGGCATTCTCGTTCTGCTTGCGTATAACGTGTTTCATAGTTGAGCAATGTTTGGCTAATGAAATAGATCGCACGTTCTCGTTTGTCATCATCTTCTTGGGCTAGCATGCAGGCTAGCGAGACATTGGTAGCTCGTGAATATAAGATTAAAGGGCGGTCTGGCTTAGGAGGCATTAGCGTAGGTGGTGACAACAAGAAACACTTAACTACTTTGAAAGCCTCATTATAGTCTTCGGTCCAATCGATACTTGTACTCTTTCTTGAGTAGATTGTTGATTGGATGAATAGTGAAGCTTAAATTTGGGATGAATCTTCGGATTACACCGAGTTTCCCAAGAAACGACCTAATTCCAGATTCATCCAAAGGTGGGATCATTTCAAGAATAGCCTTGGATTTTGGTTGGGACTATATCGATCCTCGTGATGATATGATGTAACCCAGGAGTTTCCCTCCTGTCACACCAAAGACGCATTTTTCTGGGTTTAATGTGACTTCGTATTCTATTAAATGTGAAAGAATGATGCGGAGCACTTCCGGATGATCACAACACTTCCTGGCTTTGCCAACAAGTCATCTACATAGGATTCCATGATTTTGTGAATAAGATCATGAAATATATATGTCATTGCCCATTGGTATGTAGCAAGAGTTTTTTGAGACCGAATGGCATAACAAAGATAGCAATAAGTTCCCCAAGGAGTTATAAACGTGGTTTTGGATTGGTCTTGTTCAAATATTTTGATTTGATTGTATCTTGAGAATCCATCCATGAGGGATAAAAGCTCAAATCCAGCTGTTGCATCAACGATGATGTCAATGGATGGTAATGGGAAGTCGTCCTTGGGGCATGCTTTGTTAATGTCTCGAAATCTATACAAATGCATATCTTTCCATTCTTTTTTAGAATGGGGACGATGTTAGATACCCACTAAGAATAATCGAATGGCTTGATGAATCCTACTTGGAGGAGTTTCATTACTTCTTCCTTTACCATGAGAGCTACCTTGGGTTTCATTGGTCTCAATTTTTGTTTAATTGGCTTTGCATCTGATTTGATGATGAGGTTATGTACCGCTATGTGTGGTGCAACCCCATCATTTCTTTATAATTAAACGTGAAAGCCTTTTGATGTTATCTGAGGATTCGCGTGTGTATTTGTATCTCTTCTAGAGTTAGTGAAGATCCTAGTTTCAAGATATTTGGTTCTTCCTCCATTCCGATGTTAATATCAATCGTTTCTTTGATTAAAGAAGTGTTACCTTCTTCAAACTCAGGCGGGGCTGGAGGTAGTTCCATATCTTCTCCATTCTCTACCGCGTATATGTTGAGTTCCTTTTGCAGGGGAAGCTCTATCATGGGATTTCCGAAGTAAGAAGACGAATGTGGGATTAAAGACAAATCTACCACGTGATGGGTGAGATGTAATGCTGCATAGGCATTTAAGTAATCAAGAGTAGCTCTATCACTATCAACGTGATCTAAGCTAGTAGACTTGTTCTCAGCTATGTTTGTTAAAAGAGGGTTTGACATTCTCTTCACTAACACTTCAAAGATGAAGGGATACCATGAAATGGGTGTCCTCCAACTCACCGCTTGGAGTGAAACTCAAGTCGGGTTGCTATCGAATCTGCGAGAAGATTTTGTTCTTGTGGGATTTCTTTAATTGATATGAAGTCAAACTCTTTGCTCAAATCTAATCTTTGTTGTTTTGTAGAGTCAGTAAATGTTCGGCTCTAGTCTCATACACCTCGTAGAGTTGGTTTGCTACTAATTTAGAGTCACCTAATGCCCGATGTTATTAACACCGATCCTCTTAGCTAAGATGAGGCCAAGGAGGACAACTTCGTACTCAATGCCGTTGTTTGTACATTCGAATTTTAATTTAAAGGTGAATGGTAGGATTTCCTCGGGAGAAGTAAAGATCACACCTACCTCAGCCCCATAATGACATCTAGCTCCATCAAAATGGAGAGTCCAATATTTACTTGGGAAGATGGCTGTTGGGACATTCATTATGTCTATTTCTTCTACTTCAGTTACTTCTACCATGCAGAGTTCTTCTGCTGGAAGAGAACTAACTCCTAGGGTACATCCCATACCTACATAATCAAATGGCAGGAAAATTGGTAGATCCTATTCTAGCAACTCAACAATTTTTGCGGTAGTTCCTAATGACACTGTTTCTACAATGTTAGCCTCATCCTTGAGTATTGAGATGTTCTTGACTAGGTTCGTAACTTCTAACTCCATTGTAGGTACCAAATTTTCTTCTGGTTTTGAGTCGGTTGGTTTATTAAGTTGGTTTTTTGGGAGTTCAAACTCAGAGTGAACACCTGGCCTTTTCTTCAGGTCCGCTAGGTGTATATCGAATGGTTTCAGATCACCTTTTGCTACTTAATACCTTTCTTAAGTATAAGAATATTACTTCTTGAAATAATGTAGAAGGGATTGCCTTTATATAGTGTATCCATGGTCGATCGAGGATCATATTATAGTTGGTTTCCATCTATAATATAAAACTCGATTCTTGTTGTTTTGGGTCCTACGGTGATCGGTAGTATTATAGTTCCAATCAAAGTGGCCTTAAGGCTATCATAGCCTCTTAGCATATTCCGAGTCGTGGAACAATTTGTCTCTCCATACCCTATATTTTGAAGGAAAGAGAAGGGGACTATGTTAACTTCGCTTATCGTCAACCATTGCACGTTTAACATAATTGTTATAAACCCAGACTTGCAAATATAAGGTTGGATCACCATTGTGTGCAATCTCGGCGTCTGTTGGCATTTTTTATTTCGAATATAAACTCGTATCCCTATCCATCCTGTCCGAAGGGTGGATATCAAAGTCTATATGGTTTACCTATGTTTCGGGAGGTGGAGTGATGTGACTTAAATGACCTAAACCTAATGCTTCTAAAAGAGCCCCAGGCAAAAGAGTTCTTTAATAAATCCAAAAAGGAGATATGAGAGAAGGTCTTTGTTAGGTCATTAATCAAATCATAGGCACCTATGGGTTTTACTAATGGCTGTTGAATGTTATCTGTCTCTAGCGGGTAACTTGGACTTGGCTAAGAGGAATACTCTCATGTCCTTGTTACAGCTTCCACGGGTAGCTCAGTGTCCAACTCCACTAAGCCGACTATCTTGGGTTGTGGCTGACTTCCTAATTGTGGTGCGATAGGTGGATTTAGCGAAGTCGAGGCTTCATGATCATTGTTTCCTGTCATTACACTCTTGTTCATCCCATTTGGATTTAATTTGTTGTTATTGTGATTTGGGAGCAGATCGTTGAAGATCTTGAGGGGAGCATTTTGAGGGGAGACTACTCCCGTGAAGGTATTTGGTGTAGGTGATGTAGGATCTGCTAAGAACATATCTATGAAAAGTTATCTTTGTTCTTTTGGTAGACGTTGCATGAACTTATTATAGTCATGGCCCGTTCTAGTGTCATGTCCTTGAATCTTGTGGAAACCATAATACGAGTTAGGATTGTAATTCCTAGGTTGCTGGTTTGGCACATATTGTGGCCCAAAACTCTGATTAAACCGTTGACTATTAAATTTTTGTGTTTGTTTTCTTTGGTTTTGATATCCAGCTTGAATTTTGACTTGGAACCTCGTGTCTAGATCTTCCATTTTTGTTGTTGTTGTGATGATTAAAATCCACTGTATTGATTGTCGGGGTAAATTTGTTGTTCCGTTGATTGTTAACCGGTGGTGGAGTATTTACAACATTTACTTTTTTGGTTTAGTCGGTTACTCCATCTCAGTGGTTACGTCATGATTTTTGTTAAGGATCTTAGGTCCTTGATTGACGCTTACGGTAGTAGAATAAGTCATAGTACTCTCGCTAGGGGTGATTAGCCTCGTTATTTGTTCCATACGTCTTGTGATTGCTATCTATTGCCACTTGATCTATTCAAAGAGTGCTCTCAAGTACTTCATTGTAAGTCCTTAGTGGGAACTTCTGGACTTCTTCCTTTACCTCTCTGCTGAGAGAATGAAGGAATAAGTCGCATAGTTCCATTTGGTCCATATTTGGAGCACTGGTCAAAGATAAAAGGATTGTACACCATCTTTGGATGAAGTGAGCAATAAACACATTGTGTTCTTGTTTAATGTGCAAGAACTCCCTAATTCCTATTCTCAATAGTTTGTTCATGTCAAACGCCTTGATGAATTCTCTAAACGAAGTTATTTAAACAAATGTATGGAAGCTTCAGGTATTCTATAATACCAATCGAGGGCGATGCCCTCTAACATTTTGGGAAATATTTTAGCAACAACCCCATCCCAAGGGAGCAATTCTCAAATGGATGTGGCATAGGCCTTGATTTGTACGTTTAGATCTCCCTCCCCTTTGTATTTGGGAAAATCAGGAAGAGGTCTTGGAAGCATGACGCTTCGTATAGTGAAGTCTAAGGGTTCTTTCAAATATTCTGAATAAGTCCCTATCGCGTAGGTTTCGACCATCGATGGTGCCTGCTGAGGGGGTGGAGGTGGGATGGTTTGTTGGTATGGCGTAGCATATGCATTGGCAGGGACATAAGGAAATCCCTATGGTTGAGTGAACATGCCGGGAGAAGAGAACATATCTCCTTGTGGTGATTTGGAATATATGTTCAGGTATGGAGGATTATTTCCCAGGAATGGATTATTTTGTACTAGACCGGGAGGTGTCATATTCTCCACTAGAGCGGTGTTTGACAATGCAGTTCTAGTTGGCATTTGTTTTGAATACTAAGGAGGCATGCCTAACGTGCCTATTCCTGTGAGGAGATCTACTTGGCCAGGACGATGCGGAGGATTGGAATTTCCTACCTGCATGAATTGAGAATTTGTACTTGCTTGGGAAAGCTCTAATCCTCTAACCTTTTCTACTAAAGTTGAGATGACTTCATTTGGTGAAGCCACAGTATTTTTCCGTAGTGGTGTTTGTCATATATCCTGAGGTTGTATGGGCATGTGGTACCCTGCTATGAATTGATCGTTGTCCTACCAAGTTTCACCGAGGGTATTTCCTATAGGTAGTGGCATGGAGGTGTTTTCTTGAAATGAGACCCCGGGTTGTGTTTGTAAACTTCCTACAGGTGGGTACATACTCCGAGAGCGTTGTTCATTCCTGGCATAATGCACTGAATGTTCATCATCTAAAAATAGATATGGAGATGAACCAGATGGATCTGATTGTCTACTAATTTATGGTCTAAGTAATATCTGAGGAGATGAACCAGATTCTCCTGTAAACGTCATGGCGTTCGAGCCTGAAGGCTCTGGGTATTGCGTTTGAGCAAGATGGTCCAACTCCTCTATTTGGAAAGAAGAACTATATCTAGTCCTTGGGGTGGAGTTTGTGTTGACAATTGGTTAGTTGAATAGTTTTCACCCCATGCTGAGAGTGAGGGTGATGGCTGTCTATTCAGTTGATCGTAATATGCTTCAAGACCTAGGAGAGGTCTACCATATGCGTCGAATCCCGCCATATTCGGGGTATATGAATACCCGCAGAATAATGGGAAAGAGCGAAGGTGGATGGAAGAAATATGGAACACCAAAAGGGGAAAGGTAAAGGGGAATCAACTATTCCGTTCACGTCAGGTTCACCAATTTTGTTGGTGAAGTGAAGCGATCGATGCGAAGGCTAATGAGTTGGAAAAGACGAGAAGTATACTAACGAGAAGAACAAGTAGAAATATGACTCCGAACCAGAAAGTAGGAAGTTTCACGTTGGGTTCACCAATTTTGTACAATGGAAAAGTGACAAGCGAGCATGGGAATCTACAAGTAACTCTTCCTCGCACCCGTCCTCCCGAGGTAGTGCTGAGACAGCCGGTGGGGATGGACTATACGTGGGATGCAGATAAGCTAATTAGGCAATCTTATGTCTTCGACGTGTACTAATGGAATCTACAAATCTAAGGAAAAGAAGGCCCTCCTAACCTGAACTGGCATGATAGATTAGTCGATGAGGATGACCGCTCGAAGGCTCCAATCAATATCGAGCTCTGGCGTGATCCGATCTATGGGTTGTGGGATACGGGAAAATGACCTGGGATTGTTTTGTGTATATCTCCAGATAGGGTCATAAGATGGATTATGGATATACAGTGGATTCTATGGGTGATTCTCTGGTCTAGTCCAGAAATCTTTAGCTTCGTTAGCTGTTATGTCTAACAAGGATAACTGTGTGATAATGGTTGGTGGAAGTGGAGTAGATCTGAATACCGATATGCATAAACTAGCATCAATGTCAGATTACCCCGTGGGTCCGTTGGGTTGTGGGATTTGTGGATCACAACCATAGATTTGTGGTTGTTGTGGACCTTTAATGGTCATATGTGGAATCAATCCCTAATCCCTAATATCCAGTAGTCATATGCCTTTTCGGCCTCTATGTTTAGAATTGCAAGTTATGTAATCTTCTCAGAGTACCTTACAGGTGTTCTGGCAACCTGAATTCTTAAGCTAGTGTCTATGTTAGTGAGAATGTCTCCTACATCTGGTTGTGGGACCAAAGGGTCACAACCGAATGTTTGCTCTCTTTCAAGCCCTTCTACAATCATGTGGATATTTATCTAGGGTAATCTATAGTTTGGCTGGTTTGACCAAAACGTGTGTGCTTTGTCGTCTTCTATGTTTAACCCTCTTAACTGTGAACTGATCTGCCGTGTAAGTTTGCTGTTGTTCAGAAGACTTGGATTCTAATATTCTGATCTATATCAGTTATTGTTGTAACAAGATTGGGTTGAGGTACGATTGGCTCGAATACGTATTCTCTGGGCTCCCTAGGTCCCGTGATTGTCATATAAAAGAAACAATGTAAATCTAAATGTAGAAAGTAAAATTAACTATGTAAAGTATATCTATAACATATATAACTTCTCTCTTTTTGTGTTTTTGATGAATTATTTGAACGAAATTGAAAGAGTAATTTATTTAATATATTTATAAATTGACAACTAAACTAATATACTGAAATTAAAACAAACAAAGCAGCCGAGTATAGCTATTTTCCGTGTAGTTGATAGATCTATTCTAAATAATGAAATAACTAATCTAATATATTTGAAAGACTCATCCTACCTCAGAAGTGAGGAGTGAATCATAGTTTCTCAGAAACTATCAATCCCCATAGCTTCCCTGGTAATATCGAAAATGAGATTAACTAAAAAGAAATGATTGACTACTCTATTTGATATGCTTCAAATAGAACTTTGAAAGCTTGAACTCGGATTTTTAGAACAGGTGGTGAATCCGATGGTGTGTGGTTTTGTCCCCTCAGTGTGATCTCCTTGTTCCTTCATGCTCACATGGATCCAGAAAAGCATGTGATGTTAGCATGAATAGAATTTGGTATCGAAATAATGGTAGCTTAGGATGCAAACTGAATATAATGCGAGTAGGAGAGGGATAGCGCAAGAGAACAGAGCTTAGCTTATGTAATTCCAAGCGAGATTTATCATGCGAGTCATACAACATAAAAACATCCAACTTGGAACTATCCTATTTGACAAACAAGACCTACAACTTTAATGGCTTCCTACTGAAAATAAAACTATCCTATTCCAATGAATTGCATGAAACAGTAACAATACTAGCACAAGAAGATTATGTGGCTTCCCTAACAGCTAAACAACACTAACCATGCATGCAACAAAGAAAACTATGAATCCTAAGCAAAATTGAAAGACTAAGCTATTGAAATGAGAAATTGTTTGAGCACAAGCCAGCTATTTATAGAATTCCCATTTACCCAAAGGTGAAAACCAAATTGATCTCATTAACCATAAAAATGCCAAAACATTATTCCAGGGAACCAAAACTAAAGCATGCACAACCACCACAAGCTCAAGATCATGGGTCAGATAGTTAAGCTCGTGATCTTTGAGTTTTTGAGACTCAAAGGCTACAACTCTGCCCTCCTGCATAAGAACACCTCCTAGGCCTGCCAACAAAGCATCTCGTGCACACAAAGAACTCACCATGTGGGTCCGGCACTACAAGGATAGGTGCTATAGTGAGGCATTCCTTTAGGGTCTGAAGGCCTGCTCACACTGTCTGACCAAAAACTTCTTCCCTTTCTGTTGAAGGGAGGTGATGGGGTGTACTATCCAAGAGAAATCCTAAACTAATCTCCTATAGTAACCTGCTAACCCCATGAATCTGCACACCTCTGTCACTATAGTGGGTGTTGGCCAATCCATAATGGCTCTAATCTTGGAAGGATCGACTGCAATACCTTCCCCTGAGATGATATGACCCAAGTACTAAACCTTTGACTGAAAGAAAGCACACTTCTCCAAGTTCCCATAAAGTTGTTGCTAAACGAAGACACCAAGAACCTGATTTAAGGTGCCCTCATGATCCTCACGCATACATGAGTAAATCAGAATGTCATCAAGAAAGATGAGCACGAAGTGATCTAAAAAGTTCTTGAATACCCCATTCATCAAACTCATAAACACTGTGGGGGCATTCGTCAAACCAAAAGGCACCACTGTGAACTCATAGTGCCCATACCTCGCATTTAAAAGCATGGATCCCCTCATTTGATCAAACAAGTCATCAATACAAGGTAAGGGATAATGATTCTTGATCATTACCTTATTCAACCAAGCGGTAGTCGATACACAACCACAATGATCCATCCTTCTTCTTTACAAAAATGATGGTGCACCCCAAGGGGATACACTAGGATGGATAAGGCCTTTCTCTAGAAGGCCTTCCACTCAGAATTTGAGCTTGCGAGCTCGGGGTGGTCATCCGATAAGGAGCTCATGAGATAGGCTCTGCTCCCTGGAACCCGGATCAATATGGAAATCAATCTCACGGGGTGGCATCCCCGTAGCTCCCCCGGGAAAAGATCTACATACTCTCTCAAAATGGGATGGTCATCTAGTGATGGCCCACTAGACCCATCCTCTATCTGGTCACTGACTATGACTACATACATCTGACAACCCCATCACACACATCGCTTGAGCTGCATAGCAGAGATAGTGTGAATAGAAACAGTCTCCTGACCCCAGAAATCACCGACTCAACTCCAAGATCATCTACACAAGATATAGTCTTATGATAACAATCCATCCTTCCCGTGTGCGAGACAACCAATCCATGCCTAAAATGACTCCATACGAGCCCAAAGGAAGTATGCGGAGATCTGAAGTGGTGGTGAAAGGTCCCAAGTTAACAACACACTCCTTTACTAAGGAGTCTACAGAGACCTTGGCTCCCGAAGCCATCTCAACATCCCAACTATGACCCTGTCTAACAGCCACTAGCCTACATCGCTCTACTAAGGATGGTGCAATAAATGAATCAGAAGAACTGGAGTCAAACAATATGGAGGTAGGAACACCTCCAATACTACCTGTGGTCTCAATGACCATGCTCTAGTGCTCGACCTGGTAGTTCTCGACCACTGCATAGATCTTATGACTTCATCCCATGTCTCTCGACTATAGGCTCTGAGATGGGTGCCTTACCCTTATTAGGGTTCTGGGGGCAATCTCTCCAAAAGTGTCCCGCTGCTCCACACCCGAAACAACCACCACCTGAACCTCTCCAAATAGAAGCACCTCCGGAAGGTGCCCTAGAGGTAGGTGTCGTGGATCCTAATGATCCAGCTATAGTTTTTGTGGCCTCTGTGGTTGAGCTCCTACCAACTGAGCTCTAGCTCCACCCTATGTCCTGGTGGGTCCCCTAGGAGGAGGCCCCATACTGCGACCTCTCTAGTGCATCAACTCTCTAAGGAGGCCTAAACGGTGGGTGGGACTACTGCTGTTGCTGTGGTCTAAAAGATGACTGTGAAGAATGCTGACCACCACGAGGAGGAGGAGCTGACCCCTTGATCTACTATCCTACAACTGCTGAATATGGCTCCTAACTCGGTCTCTAGCCTGTTGGGTTTTACCTGAGTCTCCTCTACAATGTAGGCCTTCTCAACAGCCTCTGCTAATGTCTATGGGCAGTGGATCTGAACTGCACCTCCAATGTCTATATTAAGGCCCCGAGATGAACTTGTGGATCCGCACCTACTCATCCTGCATGTAATCAACTTACTGAAGTAGGTCCAGAACCTACTCTCATACTCGGCCACTGTAAGGGAAGCCTATCGAAGATCATAGAACTCATTGATCCTCTATTGTATGAATCTCCGTGGCAAGTATCTACTCCTGAATCTCTCCTCAAATAGATCCCAAGTGACTATCTCTGAATCTATTTGGAGCTTCAATTCCTCTATCCTCCACCATACTCCAGCTCCATTTTTCAGTAGATGGATCACAACACGAACTTTCATGTTGCTAGAACAAGGACAAAGCTTGAAGCAACCGCTCAAGCTAACCAGCCAGGCCTCTACCTGGAATCCCCCTATGTCACCTGAATAATGTGAGGGCCTAAGCTTTAGGATCTCCCTGATGTGATCCACAGCTGTGGTCTGACGGCCTCTGGGCCTCTCCACCTGCCTATCCCCGAGCCTAGGGCTCTAAGACCTCTCTCTTTGTCCTAAAATATGGTCACCATGTCCCCTCAAGGGAGACTCTGCTATAGCCGACTCTCCATGAAAATTATCTCCTCCATCCTCCTCACTGGGTGGAGGAGGTGCATGTCCCTCTATGGAAGTATCTCTGTCCTGCCTGCCTGAGTGCCCTCCTACTAATCCTCCACGTAGGGCAGCATTAACATCCTAGAGGGTCTAGCAAAATATGTGGTAGGATAGCTGCTAAACCCTAGTCTGGTGGTGGTGGTGGCAGTGGTGGAGGTGGTGGTGGTGACTCTGAGTCTCTGTGAATGTTCCTCCTGCTCTGTCTGAGCTCCCTGCATAGACCAGAGTGGGAGTTAGTTCATTACCTTGAGTTTCCTTTAGTTTTCTAAGTTTACTAACATGAACAATTTTCACACAGTTTTGTTTTCTAGATTAACAGGTTTGCTAGTTTTAGGTTTCAAGTCTCAATGTTTCTAGTGTTCCTAATGGTCCAAACTTTTGAACCACTGCTCTGATACCAAGTGTAATTCCCGCTTCAACTACCACTTGAGACCAAGAAACAAACTAGGAAAATTATGGAATAACTTTTTTATAAGAAGAGTCTACAACTAAGTTGCAAGACACTAGTTTGAACTAACAGGTTCCGGAATAGATTCTAATTAACCAAACACAATATTTCCATTTTTTTATCTTTAACAATTTTACAAGGTTCCAATTTTGGGATTACATGTTTTACTTAGGTTCAGGAAGCAAATTTCCCTCATGACTATTCTCAAACAAGCCCAGAAGTTCAACTAGATTTTTCACATATTTAGATTTATCAAAACTTTCCTTAACTAGGCTCATTAGATAGTAAATTTCCTCACCTTTCCAACCATATAAAGAAGTCCTCCTAACTCCTTGTAAAACTCAAGTTATGGCCGGGCAGAGTTTTAGGGGAAAATTTTCCCTTGAAGGTCCGCGAGGTTAGGGAGAAAATATCTCCGACCCCGCCGATGCCCAAATTTCCACGTGTCAACACGTGATTGGGCCAAGCTGGTGGGTTGTGGGGAAAAACTTGAAAATTTTCCAAAATAATTTTTCGAAGGAAAATTTCCCTCTCGTGCCTCCGCGCTAGCTCAAATGGCCACGTGGCGCCTTGTGATTGGCCGTGGGCCGGCGGAGCGGCGGAGAATATTTGGATTTTTTCCAAAAGAGGTTAAAAGGTAAAATGAATTGCGTGGGCCCATGCCTCTGAGGGTGACATGTGTCAACACCCTATTGGCTGCGGGGGTGCGGGTCCGCGGAGGAAAAAGTGAAATTTTTCCCAAGAGAAAAAGTTATGTTTTCGAATTTTCTTTCGCGCCCGCCATGCCACGTGTCAACACGTGATTGGTGCGGAAAAGTGGAGTTGCGGGGGAGATTTTTGAAAATTTTCCAAAGGAAAATTTTTCAAAAATCTAAGTTTTCAATTTGAACCCGTGCACCCTCCCTGCCACGTGTCAGCACATGATTGGTTGGGGCAGGGGTTGTGGGGAAAATTGGGAAAATTTTCCCAAGGCAAAATTTTCAAAAAAGATAGAGTTTTCAAAATGTCCACCCCTCCAAGATGCCATGTGGCATCATCTGATTGGATAAGAGGGTGGCGGGGTGGCGGGATTTTCATGGAAATTTTTCCCGCACTAAAATTTAAAATTTTCTAAGTTATATTAATTCATTTTTGGTTTTGGATGGCCATTTTGAAGTAAAACTTCAAATGGCCATAACTTTTGATTGGGAACTCCATTTTGGGAAAACAAGGACTTTCCGGAAAGCTCTCAAAGTCCTATTTGCATATCAATAATAAAATTTAGAATTTAGTGAATTTTCGAGGGTCAATTTTTGATGAACAATCTGCAGGGTCTTAATTACATAACTGGCAGTTTTTATAACTTTTAAGTTTGGCTCAAATTGATTTCTTTTCTCCTCAACATGCAAACAAAACATGAAGGGATGGTCTAGGATGAGTTTAATATTGTTTGCAAGATTCAATTTGTTGATTGCTTTCCCATTTGCATTTTTACATCTTTTGATAGAATTCTAATTGTGTAAGTATAATTTCTAGTTTTGAAGGGGATCTTGTTGTTCATTTTAATTGCTGAGTTCCACAAGGTTTTTTATACATTAATACATCTTAATTTCATTATCTCATTCCTTAATTTTAGTCATAACTCTAAATTGTACATTAGTTGCATTATTTTTTTTAAAGCCAGAGTTACAAATTAAAACAGAGTTCTTTCTTCCACGAGTTTACAATTTAATATGCAGATTTCAATTAAGGGAAAACATATCAATTTCCTTTCTCAGACATCCAATTGATTCAACACACACTTACATTCAAAATGCAAGGTGGATTTCAATTCTAAGACTTATTTCAAAGTATCCAAATTCTGTCAATTTCCTTTATATGTACTCTCTTTTCTAAAACAGAATTTGCATAATATAACAGTCCTTAAAATTTGCAACACAACAATGCAATTGAACAAGGAACATGATTCTTTCATTGATCTCCAATAACAATGTACAATTTAACTCTTTCTTTACATTCCAATTTGAATCTTACAAACTGTAAGATGTTCTTTTTCCAAAACAGAGGAAAGAAAGTAACTCTTCACATTTCAAAATACAACATATAGGATATCATTTACATTTCTCAATTCATATACAAATTTCAATTACAATTTAAATACTTCATATTTCCATATCAATACACTCATCCACTAAAAGTGGGAAAGGTTACAATGACATTTGTTCAAGAAAGGAAAACTGTCAAAAACTGATTTCTCCAAGCTCCAAACAGCAACATGTTGATTTCTCCATCTTTTCAACTTGATCACAACAATGAAGGGGGAGAGGCAACGCTCTCCACCCAACCAAGATACCCAATGGGAAAAGAGAAGCCATCTTTCCCCATTGGCCCCCGAGCCCCAACCATATTGAAATGGAGCATGATGAAACAACTCATGGCAACGTAGCTTCTTTCACAAAAACATACATTCACATTCACAAGATAACACACAAACAAAAGATGTAGTTCTCAACTACAACAACCAATTTCAAACAAAACAAAGGCTCCTTCTCCAAGCAAGCAAGCCAAGCAAGAGAAAGAACTATGGAGGTCTCCTTATGCCTCCCATGTTGAAATTGGGCATCCACCTAAAACAAACCGCCAAAAACATAGCCATCCCATAAACCTTATCCCTCCTCAACCCCTCCTTATCCCTCCTCCAAATTTATCCCTTATACCTCCCCCAAAGTAGGAAATGCAAGAAATTTCCTTTCCTAGGTGGATCCCAAACCAACATTCCCTCCCAAGAACAAATAACAATGGCAAATCCCTTATCCCTCCTCTGATTAAACCTCATAGTCTTCTCTCTCTACACCATGCCCTAGGCATTCTACCCATCCCTCAAAGAATGTAAACACAAACCATTCATTATTTTACATGCAAGGAGGAGGGAAAACAGCAAATAAAAAAAATGAGGGCCTACCTCTCCATAATGGAGACTTGATTCCAAAAAGTAATTCTTGTTGCACCAAAACCAGTTCCAAAACAAAAAATGCAAGGTATGCAAATCAATCCAAGCTCCTCCACAAAGCAAGCTCCCAAAGCAATAGAAAAATTTGACCCAAGAGTGAATTCCCAAACTTTCAACAACCCCAAATGAAGAAGCAATTCACATTTTTAAAGGGAGAGGGTGGAAGAGGATGATGTGGATTCCAAGTGGGATGCCACATCATTTTTCCTCATCCAAAAATGCAATCAACATCAAACAAATAAATCACCATAAATGTGAATGACAAACCACTTACATACTTCAAATTTAGCCCATACTCAAAAAGGAATGCATTTAAAATTTGTAAGACAAGTGCAATCAATACTTACCCAATTTTATGTCAAAATACAATAAAATAGATTGATTTTGACTCCAAATCAATAATCATGGTTGGTGGAGGATTTTGAGAGGTGTGGGACAAGTTTGACTTGTCCCACAAGCCTCCAATTTAGGCTCCCAAGACCAAATTCGAATTTCAAGAGAGATGGAGTGTTGGACCTTCCAAAATATTCCTTACAACCTTTTTACAAGTTCTTACACACTCTTACATCCTCTTACACATGCATTAATATCTATGACATTTATTTATTACAATCTTTCATAAAGATTTTTTATTTACCACATGGATATAATATATATAAATCAATTTTTATTTTCAACCAAGACAATAACATTTAATTTATATTCCACATCCCAATTAATTTAATTGAAATTTAACTATAAGACTCTCACATTATACTATCACATTAAAATTTATTAAAAGAAAGAACACCTCACAAACAAAATACATACAACAATAATTTTAAAAAGGGACACAACAAATAAAGCACACATATACCCCATGGTCACAATAATGGAAATCCCCCCCATGGGAAATCCTAACACAACACAACACACAAATCAAACACAGTTGCCATGGTGACCCTTGTTGATTTCACACTGAATTCCAATATGGTTAGTCTCCAGTCCCCGACATTGTTGTGATTTTAACCTACAAAATGCAAAATACCTCCTTCGGCCTCGTGGCCATATCAGAACATCCAAATGATATATAAACATTAAATCCAAATCACAACAATATCAAGATTTTAACATTTATCAATTAAAATTCAATTTGCAACTATATCATCATCCAATAGATCTCTATACTAGAGCTATTCATAATACCAATGTCACATGTCTAAAATCAACATCAATAACCTGTCCATGTCAACCAGTATATCATCATCCACATAAAAATAATAATGTCTCAATGATCATCAAGCATAATAACTGAATCCATATCAATATTACTCCATAGTCTAACATCTAACCAACATACTAAGCAAAACATAATAATGTCCACAATAATCCATGAGCTAGTATACACACAACTGCTACATCAAAACATAATAATATCCAAAATATGATCAATAGAGTCGGATCGTATATCTAAATAGTTTCAAAGGGAAGTGGGCACTACATGTGTGGCATTCCACACTATCCATGATCAACTTCTCCCCTTTGGTGAGTAGGTATTTATCCCACTACTAGGTGGCTTCACTTCTTGTATCTATTTCCTATACACTCCTCATGAATATATTTGTGACATCAAGTATAAGTGCTTGGATGTTTCAGAACTTGATTAACCTTTTGAAAATAGTTGATAAGGCATCAACCATTTCTTTTAACTTCTCCTTGGTTTCTTTTTCCTTCTCTATTTTTTAGATCACATTTCTGAATACAAATTTATGTTCATGATTAAATCCCTCAATGGACTATTTACCTTGTGGGACCCTAGTGATTTGGAAATTTGTAGGGATGGATTGAATTTTGAGAGCACCCGATTGTGGAGTAGCAATCTCCATAAACCTTTCACCCTGACCCCCCCACCATTGTTCTAGACATGATCCTTACACTTTTTGTGGCCTTTAAGGGCTTAAGTAAGTGATATAGATCAATTCATCAACACTTACTTGTACTTTTACTTTATTCTTTCTTGGAGCAGATGGACCTAACTAACCCCATGTCAAAGCATTGCTTCCTCTCCTTATTTTGTGGCAAATACATTACTGGTGTGACAATTAAATTTTGGGAAGGGGGAGGAATGATTTGAAGCCTTGTAACTTATTATTAATTATGGTCTATATAATAACTTCCTCCATTTTTTCCTATGTTTGCACCTTAGCTACAATGTGGGACACAACCACACTCTCTTGTGTCTGCTCAATATTTGTTTCTTCTACTTTAGTGCCCCTAGCCACCTCCTTTTTTGTTATTCGATATGCTTGGTCTCTTACAAAATTCAACATCAAAATACGAACCCACTTCTTCTCTAGAAGGATAAGGTTCTTTTGTTACCTCAATAGAAGGCTCACTCATACTTTTGATGTTTATGTCAATTATTGTAAAAAATGTTTTCACATTTTCCAAATCATCATCAAAAATCCATAGTTACATGGGGTTGGTGAGTTATTTTGTTGGAGTCTCTTCACCATTTTTTGTCCTTTGATTTCTAATCTTTGCATGTGCTTCTACCTTTGAGATGATTGGAGTTTTATCCTGAGGGGGTAGGTCAAGAAATTTCATACTTCAATGGTTTCCTCAACAGGCATTGTAGTTTCAAGTGGAGGTACTATAACCTGAGCCATGAGAGTTGGATTTGGTATTTCAAGTGTTTGAAAAGTATTTTCCTTATTGTATACAATTTTTCATCCGAACTTACCAAGTAGAAAAGTTAAAATTTAACCCATGATAACCAAGCCACAAAGTGAAAATATGCTTCTAAACCTTCATGAACCCCCACCCAAATACTACTCTATCTTCAATACCAAGATCATATTAACCTTGCAGGTCATCCCAATATATTGAATAAGCATGTACAAATATTCAAAGTGATGTGATAAGGTTAACTCTTCCATTCAATAAAGTATGACAAAAGACTAGTTCTTTGGCAGGCTTATAAAGGTAAATTTTTACTATTTCAAGGCATGTGTGCATCTTATGGGAAGGTTATGAAAATATCATAAACATATAGAGTGGTATTAGAGATAATTTAATATTTTGGAATTAATTTATAAAAATTTAGGGAATATTTAGTGGTTTAGGGACAATCATGCAAAAGTTGGTTTTAAGGTGTAAAATGAACAAGTAAAATCATGAACCTAAACTTGTTTGGATGATTATGGGAGCTTAGTAAGGATTTATAATGAAAAAAATAGCAAATGAAAACATGAATAATTATCTACATGGTGGAAGAATAAAAATTTTCCTTGGTCCTAAGATTTTCTCAAGGCGGTTCAAGTTTTACAAGTGTATCTCACTATCATGGTCAAAAAAGAGAAGTTTTTATAGTCAGAGGTAGAATAAATATCTTAAACATGTGACATTAGTATTATAATGGTGTTTAGAGTCCTATTAATATTTAATTTCATGTCAAAATACCATTCCAAGCTCTGAGAGCAAAGATTTCATGTTCTCACTAGTAAAGAGTGTGCATGCTCCATACTTAGCCAAATTTTTTACTGCCACATGTCAGCACCTTGCTCCATGGTTCTCATTTATTCCCCTCTTGTCCCTTTTTCCCAAGGGGAAAAAGGGGACAAAAATGAGTGCCCATGAGCAAGCTCTTTCTCTGGTCCCCATGTGACCCTTTCCACTTTGTCGGGTGCTTATCTGGCTAACCCCATTCCCTCATGCTTGATAAGATTTTTCCACTTGTCATCATATCTCTCCAAGTGATATTTTATTTTCCTCTTATATTTTTATCAAGGGGATAGATGGGACAAAAATGATTTCCCATGACAAAGCCCCTTTTGTGGCTTTTCATGTGACCTCCTTCCAACTCCCTGGTGTTTGTCTCGGATTTTTACCTCATGCACACCTTGTCGATGATACCACTTTTCATGGTATATCTCCAAGAACATTTTTTTCCCTCTTTTCCCTTTTCCCTTTTGAACCTTTTTGTGTCGATGACAAAAATGATAAATCCATCTCATCTGGTCCTCTATTCAAACTCTCTCATGTTCTCGCATGTGTTTAATCAAAAATTTCCCACTTCACCACATGTTGAAATGTGGAATGATCTTACTAAAATCAACATTTTATGTCCCTTGTGTCCCCTTGCACCATTAAACCTAGTTTTTAACTCCACTTAAGCTTTCATTCAACCCAGGGTCAAACCACAGTTAGCAAGGAAGCACAAAAGTGAAAGATAACTTGTTTTTAAGTTACTTTATTTGCACATGTCAACCTATTCACCATTATTTATGTTGTAATAACTCCAAGAAAATCAAAATATACTATACACACTTCCAAAATCATTCTAGAACAGCCATAGCCTTGAAACTGAATTTTCTTCATATCTTTCTAGCTAGAAACCGATTTCCATTGAGATTTTCACAAAAATCTCTACTCCCACATGCCTTTGAGAACAATATTATTGTATATAAGATTATTTCCTATTTTATTTATAGAATAAAATTTTAAACCCTACCCATGGAAGCTACTTTTTTAGTTTGCAAGAGTTTCAGCAGGATCAATGTGAAAATTAAAGCACAGGATCCCAATGTAGAGTTGACTTCGATGAGAGTGTTTTCATTGCAAACTGAAACTGGTAAGTGAAAATTATAAAAATATAAATTTATATATATATTCACATACTAAAAATATTAATCCTTCTAAAATAAAAATATCACATTATTCAAAACATCGAGAAATAATGAAAACCAACAAACAGGGTAAAACATGCAATTTTCCCAAAATAGTAGTTTCTAAAAAAACAACCTACTAGAAATAGAAAAGTTTTAAAAATAGTACAGAATCATTAGTGGAGGTATTCTAAGTGTGCTAGGATATTCAAGAAAAATTTCAGAAAAAAGAAAACTTTCCCAAAATAGAATATCTTAACCCCACCAGCTAAAAATAGAAAGTTTTGGATTCTAGTATAGAAAGTTGTTGTTGGTTTCATTTTCACTTATATTACTGATTTTTAGAATCATAAAGTTCAAATTATCTAGCATGGAACTTGTTTCAACATCGACCACAAAGTATTTAGGTGTGGGTAATAGTGACATCACTAACATGGACCTAGAGGACCTAAAAGGTAGGATGCTTGGAGGACCAAGAGAACCTCTTGAGGAAAAGATATTCACAAGGAGGTTATTTCCAGCTGGAGGACATCCTTTGTTTATACAAAGTACCGAATTGGTGATATCATGTGCTCAACACTATGAGCCAAAATCTAGGATAGTAAAGGCAGATGACAATTCAATACTTGTAGTGCTCACCCCAAAAGGCATCTCACAATGTATGTAGATTCCAACTGGAAACAACATGGTCATAATCATGAAGGAATTTGCATCTAGTGAATGGTCAAATACTGAATCCTATCTCTAGGGCCTCGCATTGGGATCATTGTTGAGACAAGGAAGGAAATCATCTCATATGTTAAATACCTTATCAAGGAGTGAGCTCTATGAGGGTTACTCGAGATGTAATCATATTACTAAACAAGGTAATGGATGAAGAGTACAAAGGAAGGATTGAATAGTTGGAGGAACATGTGAAGAATCTCAATTCCTACATTCAATCATGCATGGATCATAGTTACATCTTATCTATCCCTATTAAACATGTCACTCCAATCAAGAACTTTGATCCGAGTCAATAAAGAAGGTGTAGGGATACTATATACAGGGAAATCCAAAGACAAGTGAGTTGATAGGATCCTCAAGAAAGGTAAAAATTATTCCCATAGATTCTCTCACTATTTGAGTTCATGTTTTCCACCGATGTGAAAGTAAGGATGACAAGAGATGAAATTGAGACGGAAAATATTTATTGGGACCAAATGTTTATGTTGCTAATAGATAAGGGGAACCTTGATTATTTTGTGTTAGTAGGAAAAAATGTCCAACTCTATAACTCGATAATATGTCTACAATCTAGTATCAAACATTGGTTATCTGATATGAGATCTCTAACAATTCTCTTGAGGAACTAGATTCTTGTGATGAGCTTACTTCACGCGATGCGTGAAAACATAAGCAAGGGAGTGCAAAAGCTTGGAACACCTCTAATAGATGAGAATTCCATGGTGAATGATCTTTTGACACCATTCGACGAGCTTATCAGGAAAGATACAAAAGATACCTTCTCCTTCAATGAGGACACCTTAGAATCCCTTATGGAGATCAATTGTGTAATTTCTAACATTTTTAAAGAGCACATAATTTGGTTCAAGCAATGTAAAAGCATCGACAATACTTCAAAGAATTGGATTTAGGCTTTAATTTTTGTGCATATTCCTTAAGAAGAAAAAGTAAAACCCATATCAACTCATTTTAGTAAATATTTCAAAGGAATAGATATTTTTCCAAGAGCACTCTCTCTAAGTCCTTTAGTAGGTGGATCTTCATCGGCAGTGCAACATCTTCTTTGACATAACTATCTCCTTTATTTTTTCTTACCCCCTTCTTCTCTTCTCTCATGTTCTAATTCTTCATTAAGGGGTTTACTTTTCACTATTTCATCTTATTCATTTAAATGTGACCTATAGTAAAACATTTTAATGAGTTTCCTTTAATTAATAAAAATGGACTCACTTTCTTTCCTAGGGATATGAAAGGTCACACTTGTGAAAGTAAGTGAAAAGCCATGTGGGGGTAGGTGAAGATTCTTTTGTAAAGATATATATTGTATGACTCCCTCATTCCAAAGGGTTGTAAATTTTGAGTCTCTAAGTAGATAGCTATTGCACTACTAAGAAGATAAGGGAGTCCCATAGTGATAAGGAAGTTGGGTGCTTATCCAATATAACAGCAACCAATTATTTAAACTCAGCTAGAACACCGAGTTGGATTCTCCTCTTGGTGATGAAATCCAAGTAGGTCCACCTGGGTAAGAATTTTTTGATACAAATTATGTTTGATGTGATTTGATTGTGTGTGGGGGAGATTAAGTGAATGTAATCTATTAACCTCCTACTTAAACTATGTGATCAAAAAGAATGACAGGTTCATTTTAAGCCCAAAAGAAAGATTAATTTTGATGCAGACATAAAAAATGCAATGCTTTTAAAAGAAAAATAAAGGAATAAGACGCACCAGTAAAGTGTTTCTTTTTTAAGTTTTTAGATTTTAGATTTTTTTTAGCACAGCTAAAGTGCATCAAGAAAGCTCCAAAGATAGTAATTTGTGAGGGTTAGATGAAAACTGAAAACTGAAAAGAGAACTCAATGTTAAAGGTCGATCGACTAAGAAATCAGAAACAATCTATAGAGATTGTTAGCAATTCACAGGAATTGTTGGTGATTCACTGGAAGGGTAGGCAATTCACAGGAATCACCAGTGATTCACCTAAATTGTTGGTGATTTAACTAGATCGTTAGTCCTGAAGTTATTTTTAAGCTTTGTTGTTCTTTAAAGCTATTTCATAAATCAAAATGATGAAATAAAGTTGTTTTTACATCAGTAGGATGAAATTTATTTCCATTCTCTTCATCTTCATTTTTCTTCCCTATCATTTTATTCTATCAACACTATTCTTCTAAATCACTTGGGGCACTAAAGATCACCTTTTATCCCACCTCCATTTCCTTGTTTCTTCTATTTGTTTCATACATCCTTTCGAGCGTCCATCAACCTCTTTCATCACCCCATCAACACTTGAGGGGGCATCCTTCATTCTATTAATTTTTCTTCTATCCCTTAAAACTTTTGCTTATCTATACTTGTCTACTATCTTTGAAGTGGCATTACTTACGCCACCCCAAAGATGGGAAAATGTAGACACCTAAAATTTGTTTACGCAATTTTAATGCTAATATTACACTAATTATTCAATTTCTGTCATTTCTATAATAATTAGCACTTTTCCACTAATTATATAACATTCCTCTTCATATTCGTTAATTAATTAACCCTTCCCCATTCTAGATGTCGATTAACGACTTTTCCTTTATTATAGTCCACTTCTACTTGGCTAATTAATTATTATTAATTAATTACGCGCATTGCTCTAAATCAATAACTACCATTTATTGGATAAAATTCCTCTCTTACATCCCTCAAATAATAATAATTTTCCTCTAATTAGCTTCCATAATCTTACCTCCGCCTATTAATTAATCACCTTTGATTATTTAAAACATCCCTCAACTCCCATGAGTTACTAATGACAAATTAAAATCTTCTAAATCACAGCTTTACTTTTCTAAAGCAACCTTATCCATTCCTAATCTTATTTTTACTCTTATCCCACATGCACCAAGTTGCAAAGTTTTCTCAAACAGAAGGATATATAAAGAACCCTCCTCCTTCCTTCTAAAACACACCATGCTTTGAATAGTGAAAACTATAGGCATTTTGATCTTGAGTCGTTATCCATTGTTGGAAATAGCTTCTCTATCTTGCATCCATTCTCTCAAATTAAAGAGCATGAGAAGATATAAAACTGGACTTGTAGCCAGCTGTTTTGGTGATATCTCATCTTCAAACCTTAAGGAAACCACTCCATTTTAATTTCTAAAGTGATCAAAATAGGTTAATTTGTTTAGGTAGAAATCTAGAGAATAAGAAATAACTTAGCATTTGCTTTGATATTGTTCATGCATTGAAGAATTTTTTTCTCATAAGATCATATATTGATGGTTCTATAGTATGTTTGATTGTTCTTAGAAGCTACTAGGTGTTAGCTTTGTTTATTTAGCATGCAAACTTATGTATGAGCACATTTGGCATGCCCAATGGGATGGATCCTTAGTACCTTGAATTTGTTTTTAATATTTTTTGTTCTTTATCTAAATTTGACTAACCCTAATCATGCACATGTTAACTATTTTATATTCCTCGGGTATTATTCTAACTTTACATGTGTTGAGTTTCTCTTATAGTTTTAATTATGATGGGTTGTTTTAATTTTTGGCTAAGAGATCAAACTTTTAACCGTTTTGAAGGTGTTTGCATCATTCTATCATATTTTTAATGTCATTACAGGTACAAGTGCATGTGTAAAGCTTCCCCATGTATGCGTCTTTAGGTTCATGTATCTGTTGAGTAAGGCATGTTACTGTTGTAAGGTCCATGCATGTGAATTCTATGTCGCGCAGTGTCCCTCTCTGTCTCGTGCATATGCTACATTGCTACTTAACCCTCTCGTGTTGCTTTATCATACCCATGCATATGCTTGTAGGTCTCGTGTAGGTGCTTTCCCCAGCCACACGATTGTTATTATAAGTCTCTGCAATCTAATTTCTTATCAGACCCATGTATACGCTCTTAAGGTTGCATTTTCGCCTCTCTGGTTACACAAGTGTGCTACTATCTATGTATTTTCTTATATTCGTGCATATGCTTTCTATTCCGTGTTATTGTTGCTAGGGGAATGCATGTCTTCTAATGTCTCGTGTTGGTGTGACTAGGTCCACACGAGTGTGATCAATTGAAGTTTGGGCACTCTTTTCAAGTTTTCATGGATTTTGATCTTTGTTCTTACTAACGCCTTGCTGATTTTTTTAGGCTAACTATTGTTTACAGGATATATTGGTTCATATTTTTGCTAACTTGTTTGAATGGGTCTAATTAAAGTCTTGTTTTCATTTACTAGGATAGATTTGTGTATTCTCTTCCCTTGCACCTTCTAGGTGATCTTGGGAATCAAAACAACCCTAGACCTTTTTCACACTTTCAAACACTTCATTAAATTTTTTTGTTAAGGGAATGAATAAAAATTTGGTTAAAATGAATTACCTTACACTTTGATTTCATAAGTATTCTCCATTTTCATTATAGTTGGGTTTTTGTGTTGTGTATGCTCTTCCTTGCACATTTTAGGTGATCTTGGGAATTAAAAACAACACTTAAATCCTATTTTATAATAATTTAATATTTTTAGAGAACTAATAATCTTTCACATGCAGGGAATAATTCACTTATCAAAGAATCAGATCTAAACCAATACTAATATAATTTGTTGCAGGTTTCCAATGGTGTACAAAACCACACTAAGTTAAATGATAAAAACACCACATTCAAAACACTATATTTGTAGGTTGGGTTAAGAGTTATGGCTCACCCACTTAAAACTCAGAGAAGTCCCTTGGCATAAGCCATCATAACCCATGAGGATTCCCCAAGAACCCCAAAGTATTCCACACAAGATGGAACCTTATGGATGAAACGAGAAGTGCTATGCTTATCTACTTGTCTAGTACGTATTGTGAGATTTAGCATCAAAATTAACTTCATGCAACCCCATTGAAAATACAACTGAATGCATTTACTGCTCATTATATCAAAGGGGGTAAATTAAATCTGAGATACTCCAAGTTTTATTCACAGTGACTTCCTCAGCAAACCACACTCGCAGAGGTAATTTGTGACACCTAGTTGAGGGAACCAATTAGGAATCCATTTCATCTTGGAGCCAAATTGATTGACTCAAAGCCAATTGTGTTTCAAAGAGATTTTGCGAAGCAAGAACTTTTTAGATTCAAAACCTTGTAAGTCGAACAAGGGGATAGTACATTAAATTTTGAGCTAAGCATCATTCATCACAAAATTTGTGAAGTGTTACTTTGTCTTAGTTTTTCACTTGTCTTAAGATAAGGCAAAACGATGCCGAAGTGGAACCAAGTATTTTTAACCCCACTTGATCTACTCCTTTGCTTTCTTGTTGATATTTTAGATCAAAAGAAGAGCAAAATCTGTGTGTTATTGATTGATTATGTCCACCATTTTTTCACCAGTTTACATTCGCCCTTGCTTGAGACTGGATGGTAAGAATTGAAAGTGTTTTGGTGCATCTTCATATCTTGAGTAGCCTTGTCTTGATACCCATGTCAATACATATCATTTGTAGCTAGACTTTTTCATTTTTGATCTTCCCTTAAGGTGTTACTTTTCTCACATTGACGTGATAAAATTTTGATATGTACATCTTATTTGTCATAAACTTGATTTAAGTGTCTGGATTATATCATTACGTTGTTTGCACCTTAACAAATCATTGGTATACTTTGACCTTGTCTCCTTCCAAACATTGTCTCAACCTTGAAAAGTGTTTTGTTACGTTATTCACATCGTATCAATATTATTTTGATACTAATTTATTGTTTTTCCGTAGAGCTTGATTAACGTATCTAAGTGGTATTATTGCATTGCTCGCATTCGTAACTTCCACTTTTTGGGATTTAGGCCTTGTTTATATCTAGATTGGTTATAATATACTTTGCATTGGAAGTCACTTCAATCCTTTGTTAATACTTACACCATGTTTATTTTAAACTTGACTTAAGTGTTGGCATTTTGTTGATCATCTTGTATCAGGCTATCATTGAGAAACATTTGCATAGGGAGTATTTCCTTATAGATTTGATTGGTTTTCTAAACTTACGTGATTATTCCTTATGATCGTTCATCTTGTATACTTGCTTCTTATGAAAATCCTTTGATCCCTTGGTTCTTCATCTTCACATTTACACTTATAACTTGTCCAAACCTTGTTGGATTGTCAAAATTGTGTCATCACAATGTATGTTTTCCTTATATTCCCTTCAGAAAATCACACAAATATCTCCATACTTACAAAATATCTAGTTGGTTGTCGTTATGTTACCCGAATCGACATGGAACTTCCTTCCCTTTGAAGAGGTTCAATCACACTATCTAGGTCTAGGCATTTGGACCCAACGATGCCAAAAATAACTAATTATTACATGGTTCCTCACACTTACGATAATAAGGAACCTTGGTTTTGGAATCCATGTCAAAACAGGCCCATCATGACTAAACCTCGATTGGTTATTTGCGCTAGAAACCATTCAATTACCCCATTGCCCACCTTCATCTCATAGTAGTTAGTATGATGATTCTCACGATTATAATCCATGTTATTCTTTTTATTCTAATCCAAACTATTCTTTTGATTCCTCTCAATATTATTATGATTCTAATCCAAGCTATCTTTCAAATTCCTCTAAGTCTTTTGAGCCTCATTCAATTGAATTTCTTCTAAGGAATAATCAGTCACCTAAATGGAATTTTCCTCCTCTAAGGATTTGTGTCACCACAAAATTTCCCCATCATTTTTATGATTCGATTCTTAAGTCGCGGTCCTCCCTTTCTTCACAGGACCCCCTTTATCAATCACCTCAACTACGTCTTCATGCTTTGAATATCTCATGCGACTCCAAATTCTCCCAATCAAACATCGAATTCAACTCTTATGTCATGGTCCTCCCTTTCTTCATAGAACCACCTTTATCAGTCGTCCCAATGAGATCTTCCTCCATTGAAGATCCGTGTGACTTAAAATTCCTCTTATCAATCATCCAAGTCGACCCCTACGTCACAATCCACTAACTGGCTACACGATCCTCTTTTTCTACCTGCACTATGTCGTCTTCTAGGAAAACCTATACCAACCAATTCCAAATCTACATCTTCTTCCACTTGAGAGACATCTAAATCCAAATATACTTTGTCTCTTGAGTCATCATCTTCTAAATCTTCCACACCAAAATAGACACCTTTCTTCCAATAAACCTACCATCATCGACCAACAATTACCAAGATTGATCAATTTATTTTAGAATAAAGAAGTAATCAAATAATTCATGGTGTTACATGATGACATTCCTCTAGAGGATCATGAGAGAGGATTTTCTTTTGACATCAATGCGTTCACATATTTTGGGAAATAATTTGATTCCTTTTGTTAGAAAATAGAGGAAGATCCTAAGATCATCAAACTTGATCCTCCTCTTATTCTTTCATCTTCACATTCCTCATTACATGGAGAAACTCTTGGGTATGTCATTGATCCCTAACCTATCTTCTCATCACCCCATCATTCATTATATATTACAATTCGTCAATCACAATCTCACTTTGGGTCACCTCCTGGTATCCCATCATCTTTTTCTATATGTGGGCCACCTCCTAGTAACCCTCCATCTTCTATTTTTGGGTCACCTTCGAGTAGCCCATTATCCTCTATTATTGGGCCACATCCTAGTATCCCCTCATCTTCTATCTATGGTACACCTCTGGGTAGACCATCATCTTCTATACTTGGGCCACATCCTAGTATCCCTCCATCTATTTATAGGACACCTCTAGGTATTCCTTCATCTTTTATCTATGGTACACCTCTTGGTAGCCCTTCATCTTCTATACTTGGGCCATGCCCTAGTAGTCCTTTGTCTTCCATCTATGGGACACCTCCTGGTAGCCCATTATCTTCTATACTTGGGCCACATCCTAGTATCCCTTCATCTTCCATCTATGGCTCAACTCCTAGTATCCCTTCATCTTCTAAATGTGGCTCACATCCCAAGATCCCATCCTCTTCAAATATTGGACCATATCCTCTTCATTCATCATATCATCCTTTTATTTACAAATGTGGTAAGCCCAAAAACATCCCTACCAATCCTATCATCAATCCTAAACATCCACTTTCTTCTCCCACTTCTCGGGATGAGACAAATCATGCATTACTTGGTAAAAACATAAACAATGTTTTCATCAAGCTAAGACCAAAAGACCAAAGATCTATAAAGCTCCCACTAAATCCAACACCCACATATCTAAAATCAAACATGATTCAAGAATGCACACCAATGAAAATTCCAAGTATGGTGTAAAGTACAAAAATATATGGATAGGGAACTCAAGATCCCGCATACAAAATCCTTTTTTCAAGATAATTCATAGCACTTATCGAATATTATCTCACCACAGTCATTGAGATTGGAGATAATATCACTCTTGATAATAAAAAGCTCCTAGTCTCCCTTATCAAACAAATTTCAAACATCATTGTTGGATCCTATCACGTAGAGTGACATTGTTGGTCCCAAGTTCCCAAAAAAAAATTAAATAAATTCAAATAAAATGAAAAATAGAAAACATTAAAAATTACAAAAATAAAAGGTATAAAGATCAAACATTACAATCAGTAATTTGTATACACATGAATGTTCTTTCTTCCCTTTCTTTCCATTCCTCTATAAGTCACCCACCATTTTCATCCCTTCGGTGCGAAATTTATCTCTATGGTATCCGTTTGACCTTGTTCTTTCATCACCTTCGTAAATTAAAGAACGATCGACCTCTTAGAGATATTATCACTATTTACATCTAATCAACTTGTTGTGAAGAACTTGTAGACGTATTTTTGACATTAGCCAATGTCATCCTTGCAATCATTTGCACATTTGTCCATCAATCCATTAGTGGTTCTTAACCCCTTATCAAAACAAATCGAGAGAGATGAAATAAGTTTTCAAAAGCAAACAAATCAATAAAAAATCAAAAATAAAAGAAAAGAAATATATAACTCTCTCTTGGGGTATTTCCAGATCTCTACCGGGGCTATGCATATCTCTGGTTGGTAATAGAGAAATGTTTTGACTAGAATTAAATACATCTTCTTCTGTGGGCTATGGATGACTAGATGGAAGAGAAGCAATGTATAGCTCTCCTTCCACCCTCCATTCGCAAATCACCTAACAAAATAAATCATTCCTACACATCGAATAGTTTTTCTTCACTTACTATCTATTAGATATTCTCTTCAATAAGTAATTAATTTCCACATTCACACATTATATCTCAATGAGAAAATAGGATTATTATGTTAGCAAGTGTCTTTTTTTGGACCTTGTTCAAACTCTTGCTTTAGTTTATACTTTGTCTCATGATTTGTGCCTTGGGTTAATCACATTTTCATCGCTCATCTTCTAGCTACATCTTCCATATCCTTTCATAACATTTTGTGTTCTTCTAATTCATTTGAAACATCCATTTGTATAATATTTCCTTTTACCATGTTGGAGAGAAATTTTCCCTTGTTTTAATAAAACAATATTCTACTTCCTTTCTATCATATGTTTCTTGGCGATTTCACTAGGGGCATGTTCATTCCTTCCTAACACTTCTTTGGTTTGGGTTCATTGTCATGTTGAACATATCCTTTGTGGCCTTAATCCAACAAATCTTCTTCTTGTATACATGCACAAAGGTTTTCCCTTGTACATTTCACTTCTCGATGGGGATCTTCGCATCTTCACTTTCTTGCACATATGTGTGGCATTCTGCCCTTGTACATTCCCATATATCACTAGGGCATAAAATTTTCTTAATTTTCCTATACATAGCTTTGGAAAACTTTTTTAAAAACCCTATAAATTGGTAAAACATTCAAAAATCCAAAAACATTGGTAAATCATCACAAAATCCAAAAAAATGGTAAAATTTAAAATCCCATCAAAAATCGGTAACAAACATGCACGTAGTTGAGCCTATGTCAAATGGATTGTCCTCAAACATCGAAATATGTCCTATAAAACATCTTTCTTTGGTCCTTAATTTTTCTCACACATGACTCGTGGATCATCTGGATCTACCTCCATTAACAAAGTTGGTTTGCTTACTATGTTTGTACTCCCTTGCACAATGAGTTGCTTGGTACTATTTCATAGTGCATGATTTATTTTCATAGGACCCTTGTGTCCTCTATATATTCCCCTCACAAGTATCCTTACTTGGGGCACCATTGTAAATCAAACATTTTAGAATTGAAGCTTGATAACAAAACATTGGTAAAATTGTCTTAAACGTTCTTTGTTTGAGTATTGTGTTTGTACTTGTTTCCCTATCAAGTTAGCTTGTTTACTTTCTTGTATTGCATTACATTATGTGTGTTGCATGGAGTTAAGAATTTTTAGTAATGACAAAATGTTAGTTTAATAGCTTTTCATGTTATGATACACTTTTTTTGTATATATATTTTAATAAGAGCCGATGATGTAGATCATAAAGCAAAATGATGAAATAAAGTATTTTTTACATCAACAGGATGAAAGCTATTTCCATTTTCTTCATCTTCATTTTTCTTCCATATCATTTTCTTCTATCAAGATTATTCTTCCAAATCACTTGGAGCAAGAGGGAATCACCTTCAATCCCCCTCCATGTCCTTGTTTCTTCTATTTGTTTCCTTCATCCTTTTAAGCGCGATCAACTCTTTCATCACCCCATTAATACTCGAGGGGGAATCCTTCATTCTATTAAGTTTTCTTCTATCCCTTAAAATTTTTACTTTTCTATACTTGTTTATTATATTTGAAGTGGTGTCACTTACGCCACCCCAAAGAGGGGAAAATATAGACACCTAAAATCTACTTATGCAATTTTAATGCTAAGATTGCACTGATTATCCTCTTTCCCATCATTTCCATAATAATTAACACTTTTCCACTAATTATCTAACATTCCTCTTCACATTCATTAATTAATGACCTTTCATTAATTAATTAACCCTTCCCCATTCTAGATGTTGATTAACGACCTTTCATTTATCATAGTCCACTTCTACTTGGTTAATTAATTATTAGTAAATAATAATGCTCGCTGCTCTAAATCACTAACTACCATTTATTGATCGAATTCCTCTCTTACATCCCTCATATCATACTAATTTTCCTCTAATTAGCTTCTATAAGCTTACCTCTACCTATTAATTAATCACCTTTGATTAATTAAAACATCCCTCAACTCCCATGAGTTACTAATGACAAATTAAACTCTTCTAAATCAAGGTTACCTTTTCTAAAGCAACCTTATCCATTCCTAATCTTGATTTTACCCTTATCCTACATGGACCAAGTTGCAAAGTTTTCTCAAATAGGAATTTTATATAGAGAACCCTCCTCCTTCCTTCCAAAACACACCATGCTTTGAATAGCGAAAACTATAGGCATTTTGATCTTGAGTCATTCTCCATTGTTGGAAATAGATTCTCCATATTGCATCCATTCACTCAAAATTGAGTAGTATGGGAAGATCCAAAATGGCCTTGTATCCATTTCTTGGTGAGATTCCATCCTCAATTCTTGGGCAAAAAACAATCAACTTTGATTGCTAAATTATCTAACTAGTTCATGTTTAGTTAGCAATCTTAAAAAGTAGGAAATGACTTAGCATGTAGTTTGATTTATTCATGCATTGAAGAAGTTGTTTCCCATAAGCTCTTATCATTATGGTTTTATAGTATATTTAGCTTTGCTTTGAGAATACTAGGTATTAGTCTCTTCCAAATAGCATTGCAAACTTTTATATGAGCATAAATGATTACAAAAAATAGAGAACCTAAAAGTGAAAATTAATTAATTTAAAATAAAATAAAAGGGACTTTGTCCCACCAAGTGTGCCAGAATGTACCAGAGAGTTTTTTCTTTCCAAATTTAACTTAATAAAGTGAAATAACAAAAAAAAACTGACCTCAAAACACTGCAGTGTTTACCGATACCACGATGACGATTATTGATACTTGATGGATAAAATCTCCTTCTTCTTTCACCGATTTAAGAAACCTATAGATCATAAACAACTAAACAAAATAGATTAGATAGATGGATAAATGAGATGCTTGGCAAAGGCCGATTCCAAGAATCTAAAGGGACTTCCTTGGAGGATGTCAGCTCGCTTTGATACAATTAAGTAGATTGATCATACTGATGGAAATATATGAATGAAAATGATAAATGGATAACTTATAAGAATCTTTAGAACTCAAGGTTGAAGGGTAAGTCCTGCAACTTCAAATGTGGCCCAAGCAAGAGTGGATGCAATTTGAATAGACTCAAAGTAGTCGTACCAAAATTCTTATGTCTTCTATTGATCTCGTGAAGTAATTCAAATTGATCTTCAATGTCTTCGATATCGGTGGAAAATTGTATTGCACACAATGTCAACTCATGAAGGATATTATATTGTTCCCAAAAGAAGGGTTGTTGAACTATAGGAAGGTCATAAATTTTTGTGATGGGATAAGATTGACCAGGCACTACCATCTAAAGTAAATCCATGCTTGAAAGAACATTTTGAATCCATAAGATTGATAAAAAATGAGACCAAACTGGTAATTTGATAAAAATATGCAAATTGACAGGATCATTGATAATTTAGAGGAATCGTTGGCAAGTCTTTGTCAAAAATGACAAATTTGATAAAAATGATAAACAAAGCTTTAAATGATGATTTTTATTTTTTTAATGTTTAGATGAAATGTAAATAAAAAAACAAGATAAATAAGTGCCTTTTATTTAGGAAAAGGGCTGAAAATATGCCTCCAAACATCGATGGAGTTTATTGAGTTGGTGGCCAACAGCTTAGACTTCATGAGAGATGATTGACAAAAAGACTATCAAAATGATGTGTTGACAATAGCTTGAGGTTGATACATGTCCTTGATGATCTCTATAGGCACTTAGATTCATTTTAGAATTTAAAAACAATTTGGAAGCACAAGAAATAAATTTCAAGATCCTCGAGAAAGGAGGAAAAATCCTATTTATAATCATTAGTGATCGGTTAGGATCATCAAGAATCTAGGTTTTCAAGGAAAACATTTGGAAAATGGTTGAAACCACTTCAATAGGATTTTTGGGTAAATGATGAGGGAAAATGGTTGAGGGGAGGTTATGGATGAGTTGTGGAGGTTAGGATGTGAGAATAAAATAGATTTGAGTAGTTTTAAGATGGTTAAGGTAAATTTAAAGTGGTTAGGTGGTTTAGGATGTGTAAATGGTAATTTATGAGAGTGTAAATTTGTTTTTATAGAGGTGTGGAGAGGGTGACTTAGGATAATGATTTTTAGATAGGTTTTAGATTAAATAATGTGTTTATAAGATGAAGTAGGTGGGTTGACAAAACTCGGTCTCTACAGGTTATGTCGTATGGCAATATGCACAAAGATAATTGATCATCAACCAAAAGAGCTTGTATTCATTATACTCATGATGCATTACAATATTAGAGGATTAGTTAACCTCTATTATAGACTCATGCTCAAGGTAGGACTCATATATGTACTCGAGACTCTATTCGGACTTACTCGATTAACTCATTCATGTACACACACTCAAACTCCTCACACCTTGATTACATAAATATCTACACCTATATATATATATATATATATATATATATATATGGTGGGAACTTGTCCTTCACCGCTTACATACTTTAATATAACCTTAGACTACTCCTATGCATAACATGCATGAGTTTCTATTAAGTGTTTTTTCTATAATTAGGTGTCATCATGTGGTTCTCCAAAAGAGGCTTGTTGTGTGTTATAAATAGCCTCTTCTTTAGTCATGTGTTATAAATAGCCTCTGCTTTAGTCTTGTGCTATAAATAACCTCTGCTTTAGTCCTGTCGTATGTGCTATAGTTATATTTATCCGTATCCATGCATAGTTCATGTCCATCTTATTCCTACTTGTGTTTTATCTTGTTTAAGTTATGCCTTATCCATGTTTTTGTCTATTTATGGATTTCTTGTGTTAACAACGCCAACCCGTGTTTTTCCCTATTTTTATCCTATCTCACAATTTTGACTAAATCTTGAGTCTTCTCTATGTGTGACCCTTCACGTGTGATTTCTTCATACCTCTGCATACCCCTTCACGCACTTCTTTAACTTGTGTAAATTCTTCCTTCATGTTTGTGTTTGTATTCTCATTCGTCCTTCCGCCTTCATGCATGTCTTCATACTTATTCATTTCTTTGGTCCAACATTGCCCCATAGTATATATATTGTTCATCCTTGGTACTAAAAGAATTAAAGAATGGGACAAATAAAGAATCACAGTTAAATAAAGAATCTGGGAAATTCCCAAAAGAATATAAAGAATAAATAATGTATGCTTTGCCACGTGAGCTCGGGAAACTTCAGGATGATGGATGCTTCTAGTTTCTTCTCAGAACACCCATGTTATGATCAACAAAATTAAGGGGATTTTTTTAAATAACATACCCTTTATACAATTAAAGCTACCAATTTTTTAATATTATTATTTATCTTGTTAAATAATCCAACATTATTAAAATATTCATAATCCATTTAATAACATATAATAACCATGTGCATTGTAAGGGTATATCTAGATCTCCACGATATCCCTTAAGTCACTCTAATTGAGTGTGTATACTTTGTATACTTATTTTAACCTTTTACAAGTTATGAGAACTATGTGCATCTCCTAAGTGTCTACCTAGAAAACAATCATGCAACTTCCATCCGGTACCCAACACTATTCAATTAGGGTATTGGTGATCAAATAATGTAGTCAACTAATACATTACTTTGGCCAAAGTTTCAAGAATTGATTTGCAAGCTTAGTTTCGAGACCGCACACTAGCCTACAAAACTCATCTTTCATCACCACATAACCATCTCAATACAGTTATCTAGATTCCTTGTTATTTAAGTTAGTGAACTCGTTAAGAAGAGGGAGAGTCCATTATTGGATCTTTTCCTAAATGTAAATAATCCCATCCATACCATATTAGGATTCCTATGGGAAACATAGTGACCACGTAATGATTACCCATCATTATGTCCTCACTACCCTTCCCGTAGCCATCCTAAGTTGGCACGAAGCTAAGATTCTTATGAGATGACGTAAGAACATTACACCCCACACTCCATATACTTAAGTTATCTTAGTATAGCAATGTAATTAATTCATCTTTAGCAATTCATTTAAAACGTATTATTTCACAATACTTAATAGGTTTCCGTAAGAGGTTCATAGTAACTCAACAAGTGACTTACTATTATTAGTTCCTCTTATCATACTTTTTAACAACTTAATAATTTTCATTAGGTGTAGGTTAAATATTTTTATTCATCCCAAGTCATTTGAATACATTTACTCATCATGATTAGTTCATTATTACTATAAAGTACATAAACATCTTTATTTCATTTCCTATGTCATCCTTTTGGTTTATCTGTCGATATTCAATTTGCTTGATTATTTTGTCTGAATTAATAAAATTAGAATTAATCACATAACTTAATAAATTATCATCTTAATTCATAAATCATCTCCATCAGTTAAATATCTACATTTTTAGTTCAAGTAAGATGAATCATATGACCATATAACAAATAAGGGATAAATATCATAAATAAGGGATAAATATTTACACCGATCAAAGAAGAGTAATACATTGGTCCATAATGTCCTTTTTAAGATGCAATGATATTTCAATAGCTTAATCAAATTGATTACAAATAATTCATTTGGATTTATTTCTAAATAACTCAAGAAGTAAAGAAAATCATATAATTTAATCCAAATAGTTACTTCGTGCATGTCGATATTTCCTACAAAACAAAAAGGGAGAGAGAGAGAGAGAGATATGGATCAATTCATAAGAACTAGCATGAGTCCGCATACTCTTATTCTATGATGTAATTATAATGAAATAACAAAATAAGAGATAGACTAAGATCTATCTTTAATCAATGAGATATAATGTAAATACCATAGTTTATATTAAGAAATCTACCTTATAAACATAACATAATGAAACTACATAATTATATAAAAACATTATGTCCATTGTTACTATTTACAACCAGCCTAATATGACTTAGACAATAATGGATCATTTTTGCATCCCAAACATCAATTGAAGATGTAATAACCCACAATATGGTTTTCCAACATTTCCCGATATTAGCAACATCTAGAAAGTTCATAATGCAAGCAGTCATTAACAAGAATGATCCATCTAATAACTCATATTTCAGAAAATTTAAACTTCATATGGTGGTGCAAAAATCAATCATGGGAAAAATTAGAACCTCTACAACCATAAACTAATGAAGTACTTATATTTTAAAGACCCCTTTTGGGTTGTCTACATATATATATTATCGTTGTTTACAAGAACATATACAATCCCGAATAAGTACTTATTGAATTGTAACAGAAGATAACCAAAATGTATAGTCTCAAGAAGGGAGAGAGAGTTCATCAATAATAAACAAATAATCATCAAATGTATTACTTATATCAGAAACAATTTAATGGCAGCAAACATAAACATTTATTCCTTTCCCAAGAATTTCCCCAACTAACTCAAACAATCATACATAGTTATCACCGAATCAAGCCATTGTACATATATATTTATATAAATAACCCAACTACTTGTTCCAATTGAAATCAAATGCATTCTGAATGAAAATATCATGTCCTTCACCATTGCAAACAATTAATGAAGTTAAACATTGTTCTTATATTCTCATAATCAAAATTGAAGCAATATTCAACTAAAATGTAAGTACAATTTATGTTTTCCACAACCTTCCTCTCTTTAACTTTTCAATAACCCAACAAAACAAAGTAAAATAAACTCCAATATGCTCTTAAGGGAGAGGATCCCATGTAATAACATAACAAACCTTACTTTTTATAAACCAAACAAGAAAAATGATAACAACAAGGATCTAAAAAGGTGTTGTAAAAAATCTTATTTCGTTTTCTAGATTTCAACAAATAATCTAAAACCTAAATCATATTTAGAGAGAATGATAAAAATAATGCCCTAAAAAGAGATGCAATAAACTTCTTAATTCATTTATCCAGATTCCACATGATAACCAAAACCAAAACGTATTCATTTTCCAAATATCACATGATAACCAAAAACAAAAATGTATTCATTTCCATATTTCTCATAATAACCCAAATCCAAAAATGTGTTCAGAGAAAGAATGATAACATTAATTCTCTAAAAGAGCTATAAAACTATCAAAATCATTTTTATTTCACAAACTATCTCCTTATTTTATTTTCCCAGATCTCTCATGATAAACCAAAAACAAAACATATTCATTTACTATATTTTATATAGCATTCCAATCCCAAAACGTATTAAGAGAAAGAATGATAACAGCAATTCTCTAAAAAGAGCTAAGACAAAGTTCATTTTTTCCATCTCATAATAATCTAAATCCAAAAATGTATTAATTTCCATATTTCACACAATAACCCAAAAATAAAATGTATTCCTTTCCGTTTCACACAATAATCTAACCTAAAATCATATTCAAAATGATAATAGAAACGCTCTAAAAAAATTGTAAATCTCTTATTTCATTTTCCGATTCCATAAAGAAACCAAACCCAAAAAGTATTTTTTATATCATTAAAATAACAACAAAGATTAAGAGTAGAAAAACATATGCATGTGTTTCTTGCCTCAAAAATTCTCTGTGATTTTCTAATTTGAAATCTTTAAAACATTATTAAATCTTCCAAGAACATATTTAAATAGTAAAAATTTCATAATAACCAGAGATAACAAAAATAAATTGCATGCAACAGTCACTCAAAATAGTTATCCCCAATAGTCTATGCACAACCCTAAATATAGTTCACAAAATGACTAAATGAAAATGAACAAACAAAATACATGCATGACCTAGCTTCTCAAGGAAGCTAACAGTTTCGAGGCATTTTCCAGCAATAAATTTGCACCAACTTCTTTAATTACACGCCACATCTCAGCTTATCAACAATTTGTTTAAAGCTTACTACTTTATGTCATGCAACTTAGGCTTTATCCTAAGTTTTAATAATCTTTACAAAACCAACAAACTCTACCACTTTAGTATTTACAACGATAGATGGGTTTTAGTCTTCCTTAATTATATAGCCACTTCTTATCCTTCTTTCTTATATCCTCAAAATTTTCCCGTGTGGTGTGCGCTTTGCTCCTTTATCAATGGTCCTCCATGCCATTTCATTTTCCATCTTTATTAGTTTGTTGCATACTTGTGTGTGTGACAGGTGTGTTGAAATCAGAATTGGGAGTTTATTTGAGGGGTCTCTTTTTCCTTGTAGTTCACCAATGGGATCCCTATTCACCTTGAAATTTGGATCCTCCATGTGAGATTTCATTGCAAAGGATAACATCTTGTGCATCCTTTCATGTGCTTGTGATATATTCATCATTTCCCAGTTATATAGCTCATATGTATCCATTGAGCTTTAAAATGTTGTCCTTATTACTTTTGTTGGGTCATTGATGTAGGATATGTAATGTTAGGGAAGTGAGCTTTGCATTGGCCTTCTTATTACTCTTGATGACTTTGGGCCTGGTCCTATCGCATGTTGTTCCTATGCCGACTTTTTCTCTTCATGTTCCCCCATCTCTTCTTGTTCTTTCTCTTGCTCCTGCTCATTCTTGGAGTGCATGAGATCGTACTCTTTCACAATGTGAATAACATGAGTACTCATTTCTCCCTCCATGTCCTCTTTAGTCCTTCGGGTTTCTTCATTTTTCCCTTCCTCTAATGAACTAGGGGTGTGCACAATTTCAGTTGGACTTGCTAGAGGAATTCTTGGAGGGGTGCACGCCAAAGCTTCTCCACGTTCTATCCACCTCATTTTCCTAAATTTTTGATGCAATTTAATCTCTTCCTCTTACTATTATGTTAGGATAGGATCCAGCTTGTGCTTCCTTGTTAGGGTCTTTGTTGTCGATCTCCCCAAGGTGGTGGTGTAAGAGTTGTGTCGTGCACAATTCAAGTATCTTACCATCCTTCAAATTTTGGAAGAGATAAACATATACCCATCATGCCTCCTTACCCACCACCAAAGTCATGATTGGACTTAATTCCATCAAATTAGACTCCATTATTTCTTCGTAGACTTACTTTGAAACATAGCCATAGGTCTTGCACAAAGTATGTTATTCTACGTCTACCTTATCAACGTTGAACTTTAATGGCTACACATCCTTTATATGATTCACTTCACTTCTGAAATATCTTGTTGTGAATTCATATGAAAGTTTACACCAAGGCCTCATCTTTGCATTATTCAACAAAACCTTACAAGGAAGAAATGTTGTATAATATCGAAGTCTTCTTGGCCATGTAATTATGTGGGTAGCTCCTTGGGTATGTGTCATTCATTTTCAAATTCATCATGCATCCTTTTATACCATACATCTAGGTGTGCCTTATATGCATTTATTATCGTGTCGACATAGGTATGCTTGGTGAATCTCTTCGTCGGTGACCTTTTCTCAATGGGATGTTCCCATTCTTTCCTATCTAGGCCATCTGAATGTCAATCTCCAAAAACACAATCAACAACATGATGGACCCCTAAGTAAGTTTTTCTCCTTTATCATGTTGAGTCCTTACTTCCTTAATAATGCCTTCTGCGATGTACAACGCAAGTCCCTTGAGCCATATTGTGTGCTATATGCATGAACTTTTATTTTCCTTGGTCCATATCTCTAAGGCTATGATTTTACAACTTAATAGGTGCGTATCCACTCTATTCACAGGGTCAATAATATGTGAAACATTACATGCACAGCTTTCCCCTTTGATAATTTAGGGTGGTGGATGTCACCTCTATTGCTACCTCATCATCTATATCTAATGCAATTTCATCCCCTCTATCACTTAGTCCTATAAATTTTATAATAAACTACATGATGATGTGTATTCTCATGCCTACAAATTAAAAATTCTCATGGACTCGCAACATCAACCATTGGAATAATCATGTAGGCTTGCCGAAAAATGACAACTCAAAAATATGCAAGACTCGATGATCTCCGAGGTCTTGTGCACTTTATCATCTAGCATGAATTGGCCTTCTTCAAATTGCATGCACATGTCTCCTTAATTATATCATTCTTTATGTTTGTTTCATGCCCTAACTTGTGGTGATTATATTCACTAATCTTGCATCTCCATAACCGTGATGCCCATAGTTTTATGATGATTACCTCTTGTGGGTATTACATCTAAGAGAATCAATCATCGGTCACATCCTCCATGTTCTTCTTTCCCTTGGGTACCTTCTTTATTGGTATCATTTCTTAAAGCTTCAACGCTTACAAATTACAAACTTAAAATCTTAAAACCCGCATGCCCTAAATCAAAATTTGGATTCTCAAACCCTTTCTTTCTCAATCTAAGTTACGTACTTGGTGTTCTCCTTGGTCTCAATTATTCAAGTTATTGAAATTATTACTTTCCTAGTGTTTAGTTTCAATATACCATGCCCTAGCTCCTACAAATTATTTCTCATCTGATCTTACAACCCTAACTTGTACTTTGATCCTCCAAACCCTTCTACAACTTCCACTTTGGTATTTGTTTATCAATTTTTCCAAATACTAGGAGCTTTTTTCTCACACTCGGTTATAGGTTGCTTTATTTCTATATGTCATCATTGCTTTGTTCACACCAATTGCTTTGAATCTCACGAATCCCCAAATCTCTTTATTTGTAAGGTGATACTTACAACTACACTTACCCCCTTTATAGATTTCCAATTTTTGAGTTCATTAAATGTGGAAGGTGAGATTTTTCCTTCTCTTTTCTCTGTGTCCTAATATTTTCCATAAAATTTTGACATTCCATGTTTTCCGTCCATGCATAGCATGCATAACCTTCCAACGTGAAACTACTTCCTTAGCTATAGAATCTCGTGCATGCAACTTACTACACCTATGCAACTACTTTCCCGGGATACATATCTTTGCACAAATACCTTCATGTATCACAACTTTTTTCCTCTCGTGGTACATATGAAGTAGTTTTTCTTCTTGCACTTCCTACTTCACATTATCTTGTCTATTATTCTACATGTTATCAATCCCACCAAGTCTCCTTATACACCATTGAGCAAGACAATTCGATGTACCAAATGACCAAAAATAATATACTTGTGCTCTCCACCAATGTGCACATGTGTATGCTTTACAATCCACCATTACACACCCATACACCTTATTCATGCACTTTACCTACTACCACCCCATACTAAGAGTATGTGTGGTCCTATGTGCATCATACTTCAATAAATACATCAACTCCTACACGTGAATGTACTTATTACAAAAAAAGAACAATACTGAAAGAGAAATATAATCTAAATGGCAACATTACCTTATTACAAACATAAAAGAAGCTTATTTATAGTAGGGCTTTAGCATACTCCCATTAAAGTAATAGGGACATAGTTCCATCTATCACCTATAACTAACATGCGCCCGAATCCAATATCTTGGTTACTTTAAATGGTCCCAACAAATGGACCTTAAACTTTCCTAGATTACACACAAATTTGAAATCATAAAGGACCATTCCCCCAACCACAAAATACTTTTTATTAATGTGCATATCATGCCAAGCCTTTTGCCTTGCATTTTCTATTTTCTTCTTCCATCACGCAATTACACTTCTTTCATCTAATTGTATTAATTTTTCAATGTGATCCTACATTTCTTGTTCATATGCAAGTCCTCTTACACACACAATACACAGGGATGGTAACATGAACTCTACAAGTAATACTACCTCTACGCCAAACACCAAATGGAAAGGTGTGGATTTTTCCAACCTCTTATAGGTAGTTCAATACACCCATAGTACAACTAGAACTTTGGCATCCCAATATTTTATTCCCGCGTCACATATTTTAGCTAAGGTTTATCCCAAAATCTTGGTGAAAGCCTCTACAGTACCATTTTCCTATGGGTGATAGGGGTAGTCTTATGATGAGCCACCATGAGCTCAACTAATAATATTTGGATTGTCTCATTCAAAAAATGAGTTCCCCTATTATTGGTAAGGCTTAAAGGGTAGCCATATCTACTAATTTATTCTCCCATAAGAAGCACATAACTATAGCAACAAGTATAATCCTTGGTAGGCACGCTTTCTACCCATTATGTCAATAGGTAATGATGTAGCACACACCTATTCTATGTGTAATTAGAACAATCGGTCCAACAAAGCCTATAACCCACTTTTCAAAGGGTTCTATAGATGTTATAGGGCGTAGTGGCATTTCATCTCTTTTTCCTAGCTTACCAACTCTTTGGCAATGGTCACATGCCTTGACAAAATCTTTTGTATCTATGTTATAAACACTAAATCACACACTTTTGGTACATTTTTAGGTCCTGATCACATACCATTATTCATATGATTCCTAGGTGAGAAAAGTACTAATTGACCACTTTCTTTGTCCTCTTTGTTTTCTTTCTATTTTCCTTCTTGGTCTTACACACCTTCTTGCCTAGTCTGAATTTTGACACTTCATTTTTTCTCGAGTCCGAACACCAACACCTAGTCAAGATGTCACCGCTAGGTGTCCCCATCCTCTCTGGGAATCCCCAACCTCTTTGCATCTTTCTCACATATTTTGGGTCCTTTCTAGTTTTTGGTCATAATTATTTCTTATGGGTCAACCTTTTAGAGGTTAATTAAGAAATTTAAACAAGTGAATCATATAAATACAAAGATATGTGACCTTAATTAAGGAACGAGCACTAAGCATTATCTATCATCACCTAAGGTTACATCCAAGAGCATTCTAATAGCATTGAACCATCCATATAACTTTGCACAAGGGACAAGGGACTACATTCTTCTACATACACTTCATAGGAGGGGAAGTTCATTTTTACATGCACACATCTATTTACATCTTCTACATCTAGCTATTACTCTCTATTCAAGTGTTTTTGGTACAAGAGACACCTAGATCATGATTCTACACACACCCACGCAGAACTACATGGAGTCTGAAATGTAGTGCAGTTCCCATATCATAAGTTCACTCATTCGAGTGACCGTCAAGGTCATTCCAACTCCCCATTTGTATCTTTTTTTTTTTTTAGGATTTAATGTGTTTTGGGGTTTTTCAGGTGTTCTTTCTTCTCGCAGTGTTTCGGATGATTAACAACGAAGTACAACAACATATAAATGACTAAAGGTGACATCCAACGAATATTTTATGACCTTATAAAATTAAGTTTCGAGGTTTTGAGCAGATCACAGGTGCCTAAAGGAGGTCTATAGTGCCCTAGGCACCCCCGACCCTATCCAGTGCCCTAGTCCTAGCATTTGCACAATGTTTTGGGCTTGGTTGTGACATTCGCCCTCCTATGTCATCGCTTTTCTAGCTCAAAGCATAGCTTCAAGTTTATTGTGAATTAGCTAAGTATCTTACCCTCTCTTACACGTAGGGTTTCAAATTATATTAGCTTACTTACTTGGGACAATTTTGTACTTTAATTTTCTATATTTGTGTTATTACGTAATTAAGATTTTATTGTTTATTTTATAATTTTTTTAAATCACTTAGACAGTGTTTCCCACCATAATCATGTGAAGATTATTTTACACATGGTGGCATCCCCAACATAATGACCTCATGTTATTCCACCATGTGCTTCTTCCATTATTTCCTTGTGCTCATGATCCAACACACATTTTTGTAATACCTCATCTATACCCATCTTATAAAGGTCTTCGCTAACCAATTGATAAGGTACAACGACATATAACTAGTTGTTTCTACTTCTATTTTCTTCATTCCATGTGGTGCAATATCTTTACGCAAGAACACCACTATATCATCCAAATATGTTGGTGTGTACTAAAACCTAAACAATTACGGATCATGCATTATATGCTCAATATTTTTCACATCCTTTCCATATTTAATGCATGAAATATGGTTTGGTCCTAGGTTACTCTAACTAAGCTTCACAATCACCAAAAATTCAAATTCCTAGAACAACAGGATCCATCTACATATGTGACCTTGCAATATTAAATTATTGACTAAATACTTAAGTTTCATATGATCGGTGTAAAATATGAATGGATTTTTTAAGAGATACTACTTGAATTTTTGAAGTGTTTACACAATCGACAACACCTCACGCTTAGTTTTGGTATAGCTCTACTCTACAAGTGTTAGCTTCCTACTTGCAAAAAAATGGCATGATATATCTTGACTTTACCATGTGGTGCTAACACAACTCCCATTTATATACCCGAAGCATCCACGTGTACATGAAAATTTAAATTCCATGAAGGGAATCAAGGATAGGCTTAGTATTTAATCTTTTCTTTAGCTACGTGAAATCCTTTTGTTGTGGATCCCTCCAATAGAATTTCCCTCTAGCCTTTAGTAATTCCTCTAATGGCACAAAAATATTGGCATACCCTTAAATAAATTTCCTATAATAACTTGTATGGTCAAGGAAACCACACACTTCACTTTGATTAGTTGGCTCTATCAATCCTAATATCATCACTATCTTGAAAGGATCAACCAAAATACCATCTTTATAGACGATATGCCCTAAAGAAGGTGTCAAAAGGTGTTTCAAATATACACATCTTAATATTCAAAGATATACTCAACTACCTACATCCTTCAAACATCATCCTTAAACAAATCAAAATGATATTTTATTATACCATAAATGGTTCAGTCATCAAGATACACCTGCAAGAACTTGTGGATAAAGTTTTCAAATTCTTGGACAACAATGCACAAAAATACCATTGGTGCATTCTTAAGGCCAAAATTCATAATTTTATATGCATATCAACCCCACTTTATAGAAAAAAATTCTTAAGTTGATCATCACACGCTATACACACTTTATGGTATCTCGAAGAAACCATTTATGAAAGAGTAAATTATGTGCCTTGTACACCTTCAAGAATATCTTTAGTAAAGGGTGTAGAGAAAGAATCAATAACAAAAGATAAATCTAATAATTTATAGTCCACAAAATTCCTTATTTTATTGTCCTTCTAATGTTAATGACCATTAGACTGGTCCACTTTGATTCTTCTATTGGTTTAATGATACCTAATTTGATCATCTTGTGTATCTCATCTTTCACTTTAACCCACAAGTTAGGATTCATCATATAATCCCTTTTTGTATTGGTTTTGCACCCTCTCTTATCTTATTCTTAATTTCACCGAGTGAAGGATTAACAACCTTCAACTCATGGTAGCCTCTAGGATATATCTTGGAATTCGAGAAATATTTCTATAATATTTGCAACTTTGAACTCCGACCAATAATCACCAATTATTACCTCTTTAGGTGCATCCTTTGTTCCAATGTTAACTTTTTTATTTTCAAAGGCCAGTGATATGCATGTGCATGCTCATCTATTGTGGACAAGAATTCATGCTCTCCCATAGTGTTCTCAATATCTAGATCCTCGAACTCTTCATCATCAATCATGTACACCAACTTACCTTTATCTTTTTCCTTCCAAGTGCACTCCAAGAGGTACTCATCATAATCCATCCAGTCACAAGAGTTGGCATGCTCATTCAGAGAAGTCTCACCTTATAACTGAGTTACAATCTCCTCTTCCTTTGTGCTATCTCCCAAATTGATGTTATTCATCAACTATAAAGTTATATATATAGGGGTTTAATAGATGAATAATCGAAGACATGTATCATACCAAGCCATTGCCTTCTAGTTTGTAGTCTCTTATTTCAACATAGAATGTATGTACCATACGCGTGCACACCCACGTAATGTGGAATAGAACTTATGTACCCACGGGGATTTTGGTATTGCATAAGATCCCACAAGCCAACTCTTTTCAAAAATTTGAATGTGAGCCAAGGGAGAAGATGTCCCATCATAACTTGAGGTCTTTGAGGGAAGGTTACTCTTAACAAACTAAGTTAAAAAGGCAACCCTAATCTCGCATCATCCTAGCAAGTTGTCTTTATGCATAGCCCACCATCACATTGTCATTCCTATGAGTAAATATACAAGTAGATTTCTCCTTTCACCCTCATCGTGTAGATGATCCTCCATGCATCCAAGAATGTCTCTAGCTTTCCTTCTTTAGTAAAATTTGGTAGTGTGTTCTTCTATAATTGCCTAATTGTCTCTAGTTTGAATACTCATGTGACTCTTCTGTGACACTCATGGCCAACCATTTCATACATACCATGAGCACAATTGCCACAATCAGTGTTAGTAGTGTTGATGATAGAATTTGCATCTCCCCACTTGAGCATACCTTCCTTCGTTGGCTCAATATACTCCGGATTACACGCCATTTGTGTATAGATCTAGTTCAGATATTCTTCATTTATGATCTCGTTTTAGGGCACAATATTTGTACCATATATAGGTATCAATACCCACTCATTTGAATTCTCAAAACTGACATAACACTTGTTAAAGTGCAAGTCTCGCATTGTTTTCATAAAGTCAATTTTCTTCAAAGCTTAAATTCTAATATCAATACAACCCTTACACTAAAACAATTGATGACTTATATCAGTCACATAAGTCTTCACCCCTTCATATACATTCTTATGAAAATCTATAAAAAGATCTCATGCAATTCATTTTTCAAATGTTCATGTATCCATGTGAGGTATTTTTTAATTCCCTAAACTCTTTGATCTCATGAAAAATTAAAATATCTACTTCTCAAACTATCTCTCAATCCACTCAAAAGTAATATGCTCTAACTCACCAATAGTCATACACACTCTCTATTAGTGCATCAAAATCAAATGAGATCCCACAAGAAAATGTTATAGTTCTAGTTCATCTCCATTATTTATGACAACCCGTGTAAATCACCACTTACATTAAAATATTCAACTACACACAAGTGAGAAAATATCTCACCCAAAGCACAAGTGAGAAATCACCATGACCCTCATAACGAGAAAGTAAATTGATGAAGAAAACAATAATTGCATGATGATCTATTAAACATTAACATAAGGGAATTAATCAAAATAACCTATCTACCCTCATCTAATCACTATATATAACATCATCAACATAAATAATACATATTACAAAATCCATTAACACATATGAAAGTAACTCAAATTCTACTTAAGGTATGCAATAAGTACACATACTGATTCACATGAAACCACAATTCTTATATATTTTCTCAAAAACAAGTATAATAATACATTTTTATGCACCTTATGTTGAATACAACTAAAGATTACAAGTATACAATACTTACACATAACGAGTTCATGAAACTCCGCACAATCCTAGCTTAGAATCCTTACAATTTCTATTAACTTACTAAGTTAAATACTTAACCTCACAACTATTATACTGTTATATTGTTAAAAACCATCAAATATAAACTCGGGGAGGTAGTTGTAAGATTATTGAAATCCATTGGACTCGCTTAGTTTGAAATATAATATTCTTAGAAAAAGTTTGGATACATAGAGGATTTTTATTTGGATCTGAATTATCATTCACTCCAAGTATCCAAAGGCTTCCCTTAAGTGATTCCTTCTTCTCATTCAACCATTTAAATCACATTCCATCCACAACCTTTCATTAGTTCAAAACACATATTTACTTATCTTCCATTGATCCACATGCCTTTAGCCCTAGAATATATTTCCACTAACATATGATCATATACCAATATACACATAATATTGTTATACACACCATTTATTCTATGCATAATCTAATCACCTTAATTTTTGTGCTAATCCCACCAAAACCTTTCACTTACACCATTTTATACGCAACCAAGAGTTAGGATTTCACACATCTTACTTGTGCATCTTGTAAACTTAGATCTTTACGTTAGAAATGAGTTAATGCCTTTTCTCGGGGTCAAAAATATGGAAACATGTCATAATATGATATAAAAAAATGTAGCACATACTAATAATGTTCTATTCTAAATGGTAGACATAATATTTATAAAATGTTGATTAACCATAATGGATGTGGATGATAAGTCTACAAAATACAAAGTTGCAAAAGATAAAGCTATGAAAGGTAAAATATTTTTAGGGAAAGGTCATATTATTGAATGGATAATGAATTTTTATCCTTCACGAGGGGATGTTTAAGGAAAATATTCAATTTTGAGGCAATATATAACTAAATATAAGGGTGAATAGGGTTAATAATGTAGTAACAAAGATTCAAGTTCTTTGGATCTTTACAAAATGGAGGTTGTTGAAGTACATGATCTAATTCCATGGTTTAATTCATTAACCTACTTGGGTTTTTATCTATTGGATTTATAGGTTAAATGTGATGATTGGCTCACAAAATAAGATATGAAATGATTATGGTAGTTTGAGGAAGGTTTGTGTTATCAAAACCTAATCCCTTGGAAAAGGTAAGCAATCTCATGGAAATATGTAGGGGAAATAAAATACAATAAGAATAAATGAATCCTAAAAAGTGGGATCTGGATCTCATAGAAGATTCACCAATTCAAAATTAGGTGGATCAAGAAGTGTTATAGAGACTTGGATAGAGGAATCAAGTGTCATCAATTTTGTGCTTCTATCAAAGGAATTGGGTAGATAATTTTCAAGTTCTAGAGTTAATCCGTCTTTGGATGCAATCTATAACAAGGTGTATTTTTAGATCCCAAAACTACTGTGGAAAAATAGGACCTTGAAGTATCTTTTCTAGATTTGGTTGAAGAAATATGTGGGGATAAATAAGGTGAAGAATAATCTCTTACTATATAGTTTTTCATTGCAAAACAATTAGATGTGGTAGAGAAGGAGGCAAGTGGAAATGTATATGTTGAAAATCATCAAAACCCAACCCTTATTGGTTTCATCTAGGGATATTATATAAAGTGTTATTATTTCCACAACAAACCCCTAATTTCACAAGTGAAATCAAGGAACACCTTGGCCTTTCTCAAGGAAATTTGGGAATGTGCATCAAAATTTTATTTCACTTTATGTGCAATACCCATTCATGAGCATTCAACACACCTTAGCCATATTTTCCTATGCACTCCTTTTTCCCTCTATCTTCCATGTGCCTTTAAAACTATATTTTCTATTGTGCAAAGGATCCCACTCACTATTTTTTTAGTCCTTGTGCACACTCATTTAATTCCTACACAAATTTATTTCATGTTCATCATTGCAAAACCTATTCGTGCAATGATCTTCAACCCACCTCACACACTCTCATAATGTTCACATCTATTTTGAATCATTATGTAGTCCCCTTCATGTTCAAACAAACTTCTATGTAATCTTATTTTGTAACTATATTAATAATCATGCAATCCCCTCAATCCTATGTGGCCTTTCCTCTTACCCAAGAGTGCACAAAACCATTTTGAGATCTTACACATTCCCACACTCAACATAGTTAGATCTCCTTTCACATTGCACAATGTTATAACCCACATGCAATAAAAAAATTCCAATGTGCAATCATTTGGCTATATTTCACATAGAACGCTTAGCCCTTAGAACTATTATGATTGCACAAAGCAATGTGCACTAGTCCACATTGGGAGAAATTTTGGGAAAAAAATTCTAAGTGTTGATGCATGCCTCACATAGGTGTATTCCATTGTGCATAGTCTTTGTGTAATGAAAATGATATAAATTTGTGTGCACATAGCGTGTACCCTATAAATCATTCTTCCTTTATTTTAATTGATTGTGTGTAATGCTAATTGGTTTCCTTTTCATTATGTGCATGCAGGGATAAATTTCAAACTTGCACAAGGATCGACAAGTGTGCAACATAGTGCATGAAGTTAAAGTGATTGAACAAGCTCCATTATGCACAAAGTGTAAAGAAGACCCATCCAAAATGGAAATTCACTGTTACACAAAGTTGTGCACACACTTGATAAGAAAACCTAAAAGCACAATCCATTGTGTAAGCCAAGTGTGTACGCCATTGTATGGAATGAAGCAAAGATGCACAAAAAGTCAATATTTTCAAGACACAAATTAGATTACCCACAAACCATGACACTATAACCATTATATTTTCTATAATATTTTAGATCAATACATGTACATGTCAATGTCAAGTCTTTTAGGAGACAAATCAGATTGCCCACAAACCATGACACCATAACCAATCTATTTTTCATGATATTTTAACTTAGTACATGTGCATGTTATGTCATGGGTAAATAAATAGACTTAAAAGAAAAAAATTATTATGCTCCTATACACACCATCATGTATTGGAAACTATAAATATGATAAAATCATATCTATGCTCATTATGAGAGCCATGCACCATTTTTTCGTAATAAATTCTCCTTCACAATAATAATTTATGTATGTTCAATCATAAGTGATATAGCATATCTATAGGCTATTGCATCTCCCTATCGAGGATTTAAATAAATCCCATAAATATCTCCTATAAACAAGTCCAACAATGTTCAAACCTATTATATGTGAGTGGTTTCAGCCACTAAAAATATTATGAGTTGTTTATCAACCAACTCATTTACATATAACAATATCACATAGTAAATTATCACTAACCATGTGAGTACTAAAGTAAATATTTCCTAACATTCCCCCCTTAGTGCAAACATGGGAAAATTTACACATGGCACAGATCGAAAAAGTCTTAGAATGACATAGGAAAATTCTTTTGAGGCACCTCCTCATTAGAATGTAGAATGTGTTATAGGGTGCTTATAATAAGAATAAATATGTGAAACATTCCACTATGTAGTTGTCGAAAAAGAACATTCCATGGATTCTCCTAAACCGCATGATTCAAAAATAGAATATCATATTTAGACCATGAACTTTGATAGGTCTAAGTCAAGACAAGGATCTGAAATAGGTGTTGAGTTGATCAACCCCAGAGGTAGAAGGTATTGCACAACATTCATACTTCAGTTCTTGTGTACTAATAATGTTACATAATATGAAGCACTTATACATGGCTTGTGGTTCTCTTTAAAAAGGGTGCTAAATGTTTAAGGGAATTTAGAGATTTGAAATTGATCACTAAACAAGTAAGAAGACAATACACCTACCATAACAATTTCTTGTCCAGATACATAAGCCAAGTATGGAACCTCATTGAATAATTTGATACATTTGGAATCTGTTCTATACTGCATAATCAAAATAGTGTTGTAGATGTGCTAACCTACACAGAAGACACTTTGGAGACAATACGAAGTTCAAGTCTCAAGAACTTTTTACTCAAATTGGTCTCCTATCCATCCATCCTAGAAAACATTAAACATTTTTAGGTATCTAATGATGATAAACATATCTTTGAGTTCTTCTCCAATTTTGAGGCATTTGAAGCATAGATCGGTGATGAAGTTAGTTGGGAGGAACCTGAATGGGATGAAGATGGATTTATGAACCTGAAAATAAAATGACATGCTCACTAGTATCATATCCTTAGAAAGGCTATTATATGGATCACCATGCAAAAATTAAGCTAACACTTCCCCACTAGGGAGTGTGTAATATCATCCTTACAACTTGGGAGATTGTGATTATCCAAATCATGTTCTAATAGGAGAATCCTACACTCCATAGGATAAAGGATACTTGGTACATGCACTCAAGTGATACCAAGATGTCATTACATGGAACTACAATGTTATGTGAATATTTAGTCCCTCCATCTTGACGCATAACATCCCACTTGAATCTTGGCACGAAGTCATTCCTCCAAAGACACGGGCCATGATCATTTTCTCAAGCCTCTCGTATTAAAGGAAGTGTAAAAAAATTAGTGCAATTTCCATCTGCTCGACATGGATTGTTAATCTTGTTTGAGTTCACACAAAAATGGAGAAATTCACCTCTATGTCAATTTTTGTAATTTTAATAAGGCATCTAAGAAGGATAATTACCCATTGTCATCCCTTAATGATATTTTAGATATTTTCAATTGTGCATAAATGTTGTACTTCCTGAGACGGGTACTCGGGGTATAATTAGGTTATCGCACATGATGAAAATGACCTTCACAACTAAGTAGGGTGCATTCACCTACAGGAGAATGTCATTAGTTATAATCAACATTGGCATAACCTTTCAACATGTAATGGGTATATATTTATAAAAATTTATAGGAAAATGCATCATTATTTATATATATGACCTCATAGTATTCTCTCAAGAGTGTATCAACGATGTCAAAGACTTGTGTGTAGCTCTCCAATGATATTGGGAACATGGTATGTCCCTCAATCCAAAGAAGCACACATATTTGGATCCACCGAAGGTAAATTATTAGATCACGTCATTTCTAAGAATAGTATATCAATTTTTCCTAATATTATTGAGGCTATATTGAAGATTCCCTTCCCTAACAACTAGATATAGTTGAATTCTTTCTTCAAAAATATTAACTTTGTGAGAAAGTTTATCTCATGCTTTGTTGAGATAGTCGAGGCCATTTGAAGGCAATGTTAAAATGAGATGTAAATGTTTAAAGGGGAGAAGAATCATGTGTGATGTAGATCTCTACATCTGACCAATGCAATCAATGAGTTAAAAGAAGACCAATCACTAAACACAACCTTATAGCTATGTTAGAGGATTACCTACTATTGCCTAAAATGGGTCAAACAATGCAAAATTGACCTTTTAAGTATTATCTTTCCTCCACTATCAATATGCCCAGCCTTATTCACCTTATTAAATGTCAAATAAGCCTTCAAAGTGATTCACAACAAAATAAATAGCAAACTTTATCTTCTTTACCTAAATTTTCATGTACTTGAAGTAGGAAACTCTTCTTTAGCTTAGCTAGCAACAAGCTAATTTTTGGTCTTCTTTGCATAATTTGAATTTCACTATCATTGTATCTTATTACTAGGTCTTGATCAATGCATTAACATCCAAAAAAATATAATCAACAACAAAAACTACTAACTTCTTTTTCAATAAATTTTCCTTTTCAAGCCTTTTGAGAGCATGCCCTTGCTACTTTCATGTTTAGAACAAACTACATATACCCAAAACAAAAAAAAAAAAGACATTTTCAACTACCCTTTTAGCTCCCTATGGTGTGTGATAATTTTCATGGTTCATCTCTTAAGCTAAGACACCTATTCATCGCTTATTATTCCTCAACTAGCCTCCTTCCTTAGTAGCCCTTCTCCAAGTGACTATCATGCATAACTCTTGATATACAAGTTCGTCAAAAACTAGTGGCATTTATAAGCACCCATTTCCATGTTCTTCTTATCTACAAAGTTTTTGTATTGGTTGCAAAGCATTACCCTCCTTTACTCTTGTTTATTTCTTCCAATTAGGTCTTTAGGACTGTAGTAGTCACCTAATGGCAAAACTATCAACAAAACTAGAGAATATAAGCAATAACATGTGAAATTTCTTTCAAAATCTATATAAGGGCTCTGTTGATAATGTTTCTATGAAATTTCAAGTGATTATTCAATGTATAAAGGTCTTTAACAAAATTTTAACACTAAACCCTAGTGAGGGTTTCCTAGAATCTAGTGATGCTTCCAAAAGTTACAAAATGCTTTAATCATATCTTCAAGGCCTAAGAAAATACCTTGGGGTATGTGTTGGTCCACTTCATGTGTCTAACTTAACAAAGAGAATCTTTAAACATCCTCAAGCCCCAATCTCAATCAAATTCCCTATTATATATAAGGAAAAATAGGGTTCACATATAATCTTGATGATCTTAGCTCCAAACATAGATTCATACCTTGGAGTAGTCCCAAATGTTCTTGAAAGGAATATTTCTCACCTATTGTGGGCCTATCATCACCGAAATCACTTCACCATATAAATTTCAAGCCAATGTAGTTCTAACTCTTACAAGAATACAGTCCCTTACCCATAAGAAGATTTTATCCTTTCTTCTATGAACATATATCTTCCAATCCTGCAAAATATCCTACAGATAGTACTTAAAGAATACTTTCTTTGCAAAGTTACAAAGTGGATAACATCATAACAATGATTCTCTTTTTATTCATAGTTATTTATCTCATCCATCTCCATTTGCATTCCTTCTCGGTTTCTTTGTGAGAATCCCTTCATCACTAGATACTCCTTGATTTCTTCTCCTTTTTACATGTCATATCAAAATCCAAACTAACTCACATAACTCTAATTTCACATAGCTTCCCATACATCATAAACGATGCATTTTACATCATAGTAATCATTTATTGACTCGCACCTAGCTCTATGAATTATTTCTAATGCCTAAACATCTAACACTCACATGAAAACCATCAAGAATCCCCTTTAATCACTTACTATCCCAAATTCCACCTTTACAAGCTTGGGAGATTTTGAATTGGAAAATGGAGGGAAAATACAACTTTTGAAATTTTGAATACTAGACCATCCAAGACTCTTTCTCATGACTTCAATACACATAAGACAACTAATTTGACCCCAAAATCACAATTTGACGAAAATTTTCCATTTTTAAGTTCCTTTAGTGATTCCCCTGCATCAATGCACCACAATCATGGATATCAAATAATCCATCACTTGGGATTTCATTCTAAGTAGTCCAAACCATGTGCATTCCTTATTCATCTACGCCTTTGTCTCTAAGAACTCTTGCACAACCATCTTGACTCGGAAGAAACAATAAACAGAGAGTGAAAGATATGTTGCATTCATGAGTTCACCCTTGCACAATGTGGAGATCTGCAATTCTAACATTTACAAATAATCCTTCGAACAAATCAAAGCGGTGACAAAATGAGAAAGGAATCTCCAGCTTCCTTTCCCCAGAGGGGACTTGCAAAATGAGAAAGGAATTCCTCAATTCCTCCGGTCATATTTATCACTTACAAGTCAGTAGAGGTCTATATTCCTAACCCTACCCTAAATTCCAAAGGAGACAGAGATAGAGAATGCAAAAAAGCTAAAACTAATGCTAATAGGTGATGCACCAAAGGAGTGGTGAGCATTTTTTACTTCTATAGATTGACACAGTCCATAAAAATGCAACAAAGAACCTCATGCACAAACTGATAATTGTAATGAAGGATCATAAATTAACCAAACAACACAGGCAGAGGATGAAAACTAATCACAGAGGCTGTATTGTTATTTTAATCATCAAAATCACTTGCATTACAACACCTGAGAGGCAAAATAAAGTTTTAGCTCTTAGAAAAGGTCTGATATTCCACCAAAATCACTTCCAAGGTGAGAAAGGGGACCTGCAATACACAAAAATGTTCCACCCTTTGAAAATGAGCCAAATCTGGCTTTTACAGTGCAAGGGACGAGCCCAGGAGAGAGAAATGCGGGAAAACATGGGAGAGGTTCAATCATTGACCAAAATGCATTCAAAATAGCATGGGCATCCTTACAGACCCATTCCCTAACATTTTTAACCATGCTGGGAGAGAATGCGAGCCATTCTTCATTAAAAATGGTGGTTGAAACGTCATTTCTGCTCATCACCACGTGCCAGAGATGTTTTTCAATTTTATCTCTCCAAACTCCATCAAAATGCAAAATTGACCCCAGAATCTTGTAGAGAATTTCACCAGCTTTCCATTGATATAAAGAACGTGAAAACCGAGCTCTGGATCGAAAGATATGGCCATTTGAAGTTTTAGGGCAAAACAGGGCCAAATCGGGTCGGGCAAAAATTCAAATTTTTGCACCTTTTTGGTCATTTGGAAAATTTTCCAAAATTTCCCCACACTCCACCACTCTAGGTGCCACGTGGCGGCATCTCATTGGCCATGGGCCTTTCAGGGAAAATTTTCCCAAAACTCCGCCGAGCCATAACTTCAAAAATACATGGAGTTAGGAGGAAAACTTTACCTTTCTGGAAAGTTGAGAAAGAGCTCTATCCAATGGTGCCATTTTCAGAAGGTTTTGAGTGCCTAAAAAGCAAAATATTATGACTGAGGCACAAGAGAGGGGAGAATGGAAGGAGTTAGCCACAAAAAATGAGCAGGGGCACATTTTGGATAACAATTTTGGCGACTCAAAGGGGTCATCTGCCTGCTGGATGAAATTACCAGTTGCCTGAAACAATCCATTGGGCATGGAGTCATTAAATTCTCTATTTGGTACCCCAACTGACTAGAATGTTGCAAGGAGGAACATGGAATATCACCTGATGGAGCAAGGCCTGCAAACACATTCCCAGAATAAGCAAGCTCTGTGCCAAAGCACTTAGGGAAAGCAAAACTAACCTACAAAAAACAATGTGCACAAGCACTGGAGGAATGAAAACCTAAGCTAATATTTACAAGGTGGAGAATTTCCCTTTAGTAGTAATGCTTTAGATGGATCCCATTGACTGAATCTGTAGTTCTTCACCATCCAATGAAGACAATCGAAGGCATTGTTGTCCTTACACTTTGTGACCATGTATGGGCCACTCCAAATGGCATCAAATTTTGAATGCCTTCCCGCTTTTCTCTCTCGTCGCATCCCATTTTAACACTAGATCTCCAACTTGGAAGGATCTATTCTTGGCCTTTCTATCAAAGGTCTTCTTTATCAAAGCCTGATCCTTCTCCATTGCTTGGGATGCCTGATTTCTGATTTCTTGGAGCTCCATCAATTCTGCATATCTAACCTCCATGGGCTCAAACTCCAACAACTCCAACTGTTTCATGAGTTCCAATGTTGGCAACTCAAGAGACATGGGTAAAATTGCCTCTCTCCCATAAACAAGCTTGAATGGAGAGTTACCTGTAGATCTCTTGGGAGTTATCCTATCAGCCCATAAAGCTGATTTCAATTTAGTATGCCAAGACCTCTGATTTTCATCAAGAGTCCTCCTAATGATCTTCAACAAGTTCTTGCTCAGATTCACCTGCCATTACCCCCCCCGGGGTAATAGTTTGATGAAGTACTTAGGTAGATCCCATTCTTGACAGCCCATTCAATACCTTGACCCGATGAATGCCAATGCATTATCTGATATTATTGTAGCAGGTACACCAAATCTGGTTATTATTCCCTCATAGAAGTCTAGGATGCTAGATTCATTTGCTTCCTTGAGTGCTACTGCTTCAGTCCACTTAGTGAAGTAATCTGTGGCTATTAAAATCCACTTGTGCCCTTGGCTTGAATTGGGATTAATGACTCCAATGAAGTCTAAACCCCATTGCATGAATGGCTGGTCAACTGAAATTGGATGCAATGGAAGGGCAGCTAGCCTCTCTTTACCTGTGAAGAATGCACAATTCTTGCACCTCTTGATCCATGCATAACAATCATTGAAAATCTTGGGCCAATAATAGCCAGCCCTCATGATCTTTAGAGTTGTCACTCTTGGTGCAAAATGACCACCAGCTGGTCCACCATGGAACTCTTCCAACATCCTATGAATCTGATTTGTACCAATGCATCTCAAAGAGACTCCATTCACATCTCTTTTGAACAAGACACCATCAACAAGGGCATATGGGACAGCCTGCAATCTGAAGTGTCTTCTTTGGGTCTTGTTCATCTCTGGAGGGCATAGGCCTGTGCTTAGGAAGTGCATTATACTTTGGGTCCAGCAAGGAGTGGGGACACCATTATTTTCCTCTTGAGTGCTTCCTTGCTCATGGCTGTCTTGCAACTTCAAAACAGTCTCTTTCTCATTGCATGCTTCCTTTTGCTTGCTCAAAATCAGCTGCTCACACAATCCTTTTCCTCTGACCAACTTGGTGACCTTGATCTCTATGTCATACTCCATGACACGAGTAATCCAACCTGCTCTCTTTTCATTCAAGTCTTTGTTGAGGAGGAAGTCTTTAACTCCCGCATGAGAAACCAACAATTGACCTTATTGTTTGAAACTAGATGCTTGAATTTCTTCAAGCTCCTGATTACTGCAAGAACATGCTTCTCAATGAAAGAATATCTCACCTCATAGTCCTCCAGGATTTGGCTGAAGAAAGCAATTGGCTGCTCATCATTGTCCTTGTTCTGCTGTACCAAAATTGCAGAGATAGTATCATCACCCCCAAATGCATAGAGGATGAAATCCTTGGAGAAATCCGGGTTGATGAGAGTTAGGGCTTGAGAGATGGCTTCTTTGATTGCTTCAAAACTCTCCTTGCCTTCTGTTGTCCATTTGAAAGCCATGCTTTTCTTTAACATCTTGGTGATGGGCTTGACAAGGGCTACAAAATCTGGGACAAACCTCCGAACAAAATTTATTCTCCCCAAGAAACTCTGGAGGGCCTTCTTGTGGCTTGGCAATGGTAGTGCTCTTATGGCTTCAACTCTTTCTGGATCAATTGCTAATCCTTCTTTGGAGACAATGTGACCAAGGAGCTTTCCTTCATGAGCTAAGAAAATACATTTTTTAGGATTCAAGGAGACTCCAAATCTTCTGCACCTTTGGAACACTTGTCTCAAATGAGAGAGGTGGTCTGCTGTATTTTTTGAAAAAATAGTGATATCATCAAGATATATCAGCACTATGTTGTTAATCAAACCTTTGAACGCCATGTCCATTGCTCTTTGGAAGGTAGCTCAGCATTGGACAGCCCAAATGGCATTTTCCTGTATGCATAAGTTCCCCATTTAGTTGTAAAGGCTGTCTTGAACTGATCTTCTTCCTTCACCATAATCTGATTATACCCCGAATAGCCATCAAGTAGTGAAACCTCTCTGGGCCAAAGAACAACTTGTAAAATTTGCTCCATGGAAGGAAGTGGATAATGATCCTTGAGAGATGCTCTATTCAAATCTCTCAAGTCAACACACAATCTGATTTCCCACTCTTCTTTCTCGATCGAACCAAGTTGGCAACCCAACTAGAATGCTTGATAGGGAATATGATTCTTGATTCTATCAACTTATTCAATTCTTTTCTCATGAGAGGCTCCATGTGGGGTTGATCGCCTTTGTTTCTACCGATGGGCTTAGTATTTGATCCAATTCAATGGTGTGTTGAGCTAACTCGGATCAAACCTTTCAAATCTTCATAGCTCCAAGCAAACACATCAGGGAATTCTTGACAAAGTTGTATAAACTCATACCTTTCTTGCTCAGTTGTCATCTTGCCAATTTGGAGTGATTTGCCTTCTTCTACCGAGATGGACACTGAATCTTCTCCCTTCACTTGGATGTTTGCTTTCTCCTTCCTAAACTGATCATTAGGATTGAAAATGGACTCCAAAGTAATAAGTCCCTTTGGTAGTTTGTTGGTTCTCAGCTGCACCACTTGGTCACCATACTGCTGCTCCAACTTTTCCTAATTTTTGGCTGAGAATTCAGCCTCTTCTTGCAAGAAATGGATGATTTGCTGATCATTTTCAAACACTTGCCAACTTACATTGTTATCTGGCACTGAAGGCCTCACAATCACATGGATGTTTGGTTGTACCTTGTCCTTTTGAATGCTCTCCACAACGTCAAAGGCTGCCCCAACTGCTGCAAGCCTGTCAGCAGCTTGGTTCTCTTTTCTAGGAATGGATTTTATGCTAAAGCCCTCAAAATCTTCAATGAGGTCCCACACCCTGTTCTTGTAGCACTTGAGTAGATTATTCTTGACAGCATGCTGCCCCTTAACTTGGTTGACAATCAACTCACTGTCACCAAAGACTTGCAAGTTCTTTATCCCTCTCTTGATTTCCCAATGCAGCCTCGCACCAAGGCTTCATATTCAAGCAGTTGTTATTAGAGCATGCAAACTGAAATCTAAAAGCTGAATAATACTTAACTCCTCGAGGTGAAACCAGCATGGCTCCCCTCCCGCACCTTGTCTACTCCTTGATCCATCAAAAACAACCGCCATACCTCATTTTCATCCTTGTGGTCCGCTTGGTGATGCTAGGAATAGGCTGATTTTCTTCATGCATGCAATAGACTCCTAACTCAGATTCTTCTATTTCTTGATAAGGATCAAAAGCATGCACCTTGCTTGCCCATTCATCAAGAGTTAAATCTGGGATACTTCCTACCTTGGTGTCAGCTTCATCAGTGCTTGGGTGATCTTCTTGATCAAACGCTGAACAATTGGCATTAATCTGACTTGGAGTGTAAGGCTCAATGTGAAAGTTTGCAATAGGTTCGACTGATTGTGGCTTTGGTTCCATATCTTGTTCTCAATAAATGTGTGTGACCAATCAATAGACAAGTAACCTCCAATCTTAGCTATGAAATCCCTTGACAAACATAGGGCAAAGAGTGGTGGAAGGTCTATTACTGAGACATCTTGCAAAACAACCACGTTGGGATAGGAATGCAAAGTAAGACTCAAGTTTTTAATCACTCCAACTATTGTTACTGCTGTCCCATCCAATCGTACCACCCTTTTGATATGGTTTCATACTGAATTCCCAACTGATCAGCTATTTTTTGGCATTACCAACTACTTGCCCCAGAATCAATCATGCAATTGTGTACTAATTGGTTCCCAATGATCAATGAAACATAGAATGGAGGGGGCTTCAACATCTTACCTTGTTGTCCTCCATGATTCCCCTCAGGTTGGGCAGCATTTGTGAGCACCTTCTCTTGCATTTGGACTTGCTGATTTGAAGTTGACCAGTCCTTCATGGCAGCTTGTAGCAAATCTCTTTGGCCTGGGATAGATAGTGATTCCCACATTGATATGTTTACATTTGTCTTCTTCATCTGATCAATGATATTGAATGGGGATGAAGTATCCTTTTGCTGTCCCTTGGCCTTGCACATTCATCCCTTGTATATGGGCAGCAACAACTGGCATTTGAGTTGGCCTAGGAACTATTTTAGGCAGTCCTTGTGTGCTTGGGATTGCATTTTGCTTGCCAATAGTTTGTGGAGTGACAGAAGGTCATGAATTACTTGGGGCCAATGGCTGTTCTTCACCCAAATTTCTCCTCTTTGACCTTGTGTTGGCTGCAACACTTTGGGAAACTGTCTGGTTCATGCCACAAAAATCTTCTGCCTGCCAGTTTACAAGTGTGGTATCATTTGGAGCTGATTGCTGCTGGAATGTTTCTTGTTGCTGGTCATTTCTTTGACTACCTTCACCCTCCACACCAGTTGTTGTCACCATTAATGCTTGATTCAAGGCACCGTTGAAGCACATGGACTGGTTATGAGGTTCATTGCATGGGAAACACCAATCATACTCTTGAGCCATATTGTTTTGTACTGGCACTAATGCTTTAGAGGCAGATGTAGCATTGGGATTATAGGGCTGAAATGGTCTGTTGGTAGGAGGCCTTGCTTGATTTAGGTTTGCAGCTAGATTGGGTGGTCTTTGGGGTTGATATGGCTGCCTGTTAGGCTGAGCTTGAGGCTGGAAGGAAGGTCTAAAACCTTGAGCTTGCTGCCTTTTGAGTGTAACCAGCTCATTACCTAGATTTTGCAATTGCTTCATGACTTCTTGAAGTTCATTTGAGGCACTAGAAGATGAAGTGGAAGCTTCACTTGAATTCTGATTTCTAGGAGTGGGAATAGAAGCTAAATTAGGCACTTGGCTAGTACTTGGGCTCTAAACTTGGAAATAATGGCATTGGAGGCTTAGAGCTAGCTTGCCAGCTTGAATCAAACAATTTTCAGCTCTAATGGCAATGCTATAAGCAATGGGGATAGTTGTGCCTCCCATGGACTGAATTAACATAGAAATATCAGAATTTAAAGCTTTAAGGTAATAAAGAAAAGCACCTTCTACTATTGGCCTGACTGCCACTGGAATTCTCTCCCAAGTCCTTTGAAATCTGAAATTAAAATCAGTCAACTGCTCATTGGGAGCTCTTTTGATAGTTTTCACTGCTCCAAAAGGGACAAGTTGTCTCCTTTTCCCCAAACTGCTCATGGAGGGCTATACATAGCTGATTCCAATTTTGAATAGAACCTGAGGCAAGACTCTTGAACCATTAGCAAAGCTTTCCTTTGAATGAAGATGCCAACAGTTTGACAGTAACTTGCATCTCATTGATCTCATGGATTGCACAAATGTTAGCAATATCCTTAACATGATCACCAGGAGTGGTCTGATTTTCTCCAGTGAAGTATGGAATGTTCTTCAATGCTGCAACTGGGATTGGATTTTGTGCATTGAGAGCAAGTGGGCTGCTACCAGTGAAATTGACATAGGGGTTGTTTTGTGCCATTCTGATTGGCCTTAGAACCCTTGTTGATTGAATGAAAGGCCTACCAGGTGGAGGAGTTGAGAGAGTTCTATTTGGTGGAGATGGAGACCTTTGGATTCTCCTCCCACTTTGCCTTATTCTTGGAGATAATTGCAGATATTCAAACAACACCTCTTCTTCTCCAGCTCTTGACCTTGTAGTGATTCTTCTCATGAGTTTTCAGGTCTGCACTGCTAAAACCAGCTGATTCTTCTTCCTTGGAGTCACCAGATGTGCAATTTATAGCTCTTTTAAAGCAAGAAACTTGCAACAAATGCACATCAATTTTGTTGCAATGAAGATGAAGACTTCTAAGGTCCCACCGGCATGCCAAAACTATTGTTGTGGCAAATCAGCAACACCCCCTGGATGTTGATCAGATTTCTAGTTTGATCATACTAGCATCCAAAGGTGATTGCACAACATCAATCCTTTCCCCAAGTGTGGGACTTGCAAAATGAGAAAGGAATCTCCAGTTTAGAGGTTGGTTCCTCAATTCCTCTGGTCATATTTATCACTTACAAGTTGCAGAGGTCTATATTCCTAACCCTACCCTAAATTCCAAAGGAGACAGAGATAGAGAATGCAAAAAAGCTAAAACTAATGCTAATAGGTGATGCACCAAAGGAGTGGTGAGCATTTTTTACTTCTATAGATTGACACAGTCCATAAAAATGCAACAAAGAACCTCATGCACAAACTGATAATTGTAATGAAGGATCATAAATTAACCAAACAACACAGCAGAGGATGAAAACTAATCACAGAGGTCTGTATTGTTATTTTAATCATCAAAATCACTTGCATTACAACACCTGAGAGGCAAAATAAAGTTGTAGCTCTTAGAAAAGGTCTGATATTCCACCAAAATCACTTCCAAGGTGAGAAAGGGGACCTGCAATACACAAAAAATGTTCAACCCTTTGAAAATGAGCCAAATCTGGCTTTTACAGTGCAAGGGACGAGCCCAGGAGAGAGAAACATGGGAAAACATGGGAGAGGTTCAATCATTGACCAAAATGCATTCAAAATAGCATGGGCATCCTTACAGACCCATTCCCTGACATTTTTAACCATGCTGGGAGAGAATGCGAGCCATTCTTCATTAAAAACGGTGGTTGAAACGTCATTTCTGCTCATCACCACGTGCCAGAGACATTTTTCATTTTCTCTCTCCAAACTCCATCAAAATGCAAAATTGACCCTATAATCTTATAGAGAATTTCACCAGCTTTCCATTGATATAAAGAACGTGAAAAACTGAGCTCTGGATCGAAAGATATGGCCATTTGAAGTTTTAGGGCAAAACAGGCCAAATCGGGTCAGCGGGCAAAAATTCAAATTTTTGCACCTTTTTGGTCATTTGGAAAATTTTCCAAAATTTCCCCACGCTCCGCCACTCTAGGTGCCACGTGGCGGCATCTCATTGGCCACAGGCCTTTCAGGGGAAAATTTTCCCAAAAAACTCCGCCGAGCCATAACTTCAAAAATACATGGAGTTAGGAGGAAAACTTTACCTTTCTGGAAAGTTGAGAAAGAGCTCTATCCAATGGTGCCATTTTCAGAAGGTTTTGAGTGCCTAAAAAGAAAAATATTATGACTGAGGCACAAGAGAGGGAGAATGGAAGGAGTTATCATTAATAAGAATTATTCGGTTGGCCACAAGTTCATCCTCACTCCTGCCAACTATTGCACACATTGAGAAGAAGTGTAACCATTTAAGAATTGTGCAATTAACATCATCATCAATTTTATTGAGGATTGCATCATTACCAAGTTTGGCATGCCTTTCATGTTGGTATGTGATAGGTCATGATTTTTATTTTATGCAATTCCTAGAATGGGCTTATGATATTAAAATTATTATAAGGTTTCTTATAATTACTATCCATAAGGAAATGACCTTGTAGACTGAAATAACAAAAACTTGTTAGATGTTATCAAGAAAATATTGGATAAAAATCCTATAGACTAGCATAATCATCACTAGTATGCCCTGTGGTCATATAGAACCTGAATTAAATACGTGATAGGCACCACATCTTACCATATTGTCTATGGTCTAAACCTTATCTTTCTATTGAATCTAAGAATCTCCATGCTCAAGTTTATGCTACAATACTAAGGGGAGAATGATAAATTTGAAGCTAGACTCCTTGACCAAATGTAGTTGGGTGAGAAACAAGATGAAGCCCTTATTCATCTTAGTAGGCACCATGAGGTCATCAAATGTTGGTTTGACAAGAAAGGCAAATTCAAAGCCATTAGAATATCTAACCTAGTACTAATATGGGATAAATTATATGCAAATAAAGGGAAATATAACCAATTCAACAAATTCTAGCTTGTCCCCTTCCAAATTGCAAATTCAATAAGTTCAATAAGTTAGAACACCTTCTAGCTCAAGAATCTTAATGGTGAGGATGTTCTTTGTTAGTTAATGGAGAATTTTATCAAAATTTACTTCTACGTGTACACCACTTCCCATGTAACACCTCGTGTACAAAACTTTTGGTGAGCTAACACCATATAAATATTTTCCTTTCTTTCTAGGCTCATTGTCCTTTCTATTTTACTCTTCACTTTGTACTTTGATTTAGTAGTTGTTAATAAACTTGTGCACTCTTATATAAGCATTAGTTTATGTTTCCCCCTCTCAACAAGATTTTCTCGTGCACACAATCATTCCAAGTGATCCTATTTCACCTCATGACATTTTCAAAGGCATTATGTTGAGTTGAAACAATGGTTAACAATGTTTTATTCTAAAAAGTGTTTATCCTCTGGAGATTTCATAAATCACACAATGAATTATGGTAAGGTGACTTGATTGTTTTGCATTTTCAACATAAGTGCTTAATCTTTATTTTAAATTTGTTATGCGAGTTAGAAATATTACAACAATCTAAGGGATTCATGCGAGTAAACTCACATTATATATTATCTTTACGTAATATATGAAGCTAAGAATTCTTGTTTGCCTGCTTTTATTTCCATTCATCCTCCAACTTGGCTACTCTAATTCCCAACCCAAAAACTTCATAAAGAAAGATAAATTACTTAAATTAAAGTGTTTCAAAATATTTCTCAACATAAGAGTGTTTTTGGTAATCTCCATCAGGGCTATACATGTCCTAAGCTAAGTGGAGTAAGGCATTAAATCAAACTAAAGATATATTTTCTAGGGGTATAGACACATAGATGGAAATAGATCAATGCACGATCCTTTCCCTCATTTTCTCCCATAAAAATCATAAAAGTTTTAAAAAAAATTAAAAAAAATTGTAATAGTGTGTGCCATGTGAATTCCCTACACCAAGCAAAAATATATAAAGGCAATGTAATTTAATTCATTTACATGCATCATATTCTTTAAAATGTCTTAAATGTAGTGTGTCTCATTGTAAAGTTAAAATAATAGATTGTGCTCTTATTTTGATAACACAAAAACCTTGAGTGTGTTTGGCTATTTTGTTTGCAGTAAACCGAAAATTCTGAAATCAGTACATTCCAAAAGAATATTCTATATCATTTTCCGTCGATTTTACATTTGTTTTTGTGTCCACAACATGCCTCTAATTTTAAAAGTGAAATCAAGGAACCCATTGGCCTTTCTCAAGGAAGTTCAGGAATGCGGACCTAAATTTTGTTTCACTTTGCATACGAGTCCCCATTCATGAGTATTCAACATGCCTTAGCTATATTTTTCTAGGCACTCCTCTTATTATTTATCTATTGCACACCTTCACAAATGTACTTGTCTATTGCATAAAGGCCCCCTACATTATTATTAAATACTTGTATGCACTTATTAAGTTTTACACAAAGTTATTTTGCGCACGCCATTGCATAATTCTATTTGTGCAGGCATGATATTTAACCTACCTCTTATACTCTCACAATATTTACATCTAGTTTGAAACATTCTACAGCCCCTTCAAATTCAAACAATCTTCCACATAATTTTATCATGTAACTATATCAAGAGTCTTGCAAGCCCTCACCTTCTCTCTCAGTGGCACTTCCTCTTACCTAAGAGTGTGAAAAACCATTTTAAGTTTCAACACATTCACATACTTAACATAACCATATCCCTTTTATATTACACAAATGTCTTAACCCCCACACAGCTTAAAATTTTCCTTGCATGATAATTTGACTATATTTCACACCTTTGAAAACTTGGACCTTAGAACTATTATGATTGTATAAATAAATTCATTATTCCACGTTAAGAGAAATGTTGGGAAAAATTTTCTAAGTGTTGATGTATGCGTCACATAAGTGTAATCCATTTCTCATGACCTTCACACAATGAAAACAATGGAAATTTGTGTGTAAATAGTGTGCGCCCTATAAATAATTCCTCCTTCGATTTAATTTATCGCATGAAAAATTAACTTTTTCCCTTTTCATTTTATGTGTGTAAGGATAAAGTTCAAACTTACACAAGGATGAACATGTGTGGTATAGTGCAGAAAGCTAAAGGGATTGTGTAGGGTCCACTACACATAGAGATTAAAGAAGACCCATCCAAAAGGGAAATTTACCATTGCACAAAGTTTGGGTTCACTCAAGAAGAAATCGTAAAATCAAAATCCATTTCATAAGCCAAAGGTGTGCATCATTACACAACGCAAACCAAAGATTCACAAAATGACAAAACTTCAAGTTTATTAGGAGACAAATTAGATCACCCATAATCCACAACATTGTAACCAGTTTATTTATCATAATATTTTAGATTAATACGTGTACAAACCATGTCGGGGGTGGATAAATAAACTTAAATGAATAATTTTAATTATGCTCCCATGTACACCATCCTACATTGGAATGCGTAAATCTGAGTGGATCATACATAGGATCATTATTAAGCCTTAGTAGTAGTTAAATGAAGACCTTCCTTCTTTTAGAGGATGTTATGACATGATAGGCAATTTTAGATGGCCAACTTGGTATTCAAATTAATTTAACTATGCATCTACCATGTAATTAATATTACCAAATATGAGCTATAACATAACCTACTACCATTAATGCCTGTAAACATTTTCATCCCCTTGTTTTTCCTATAAATACCCAGATCAAACTCTATGTAAAGGTCCTTGATTTTGGAATAGAAAATATTCTAATAGTTTTCATGCATTTTTTCTCACTTTACTTTCCCAATGTTTGGCCTAAGTTAACTTCATTGAATGTTTTACTTTATTTTAATTAATGTAATAGGACCCACTCTTTTTGATTGAATGCAATATCCTCCATTTTGAGGACTAGAAAAATAGAGCACACATCTTGCACTTCCAATAGCATTGCACTCAACTCTTGGAATTCTAAGTCCTTTCCCTTAATTGCGCCGCGTGTGTCTTGATCAAGTGCACACTAATATTAGAATGGACATAGTCCTGACTGATGTTGGAGATCAAGTAATATGGATTAAACCATACATATTTTTTATTTATCTCTCTTTATGCCCTACCCTACTCTTTTGTACCTTTTTAACAACTTTGTCATTAGTAGGACTAGAGCTTGTAATTTACATGTAAAGTGCATTTTTCATGTTAAAAGTGATACTCATAGTTGAATAATTATTTTAATGTCTTTCACGCAATCATTATGTTACAAATGAATGCTAATAATTTGTCTTTATTCACAACATCCTTCAAACGGATTTCCATGTGATTGATTGCCAAGTCAGTGCTAGCTTCTTTTGGCTAGCGCAAAACCAATAAACACCTTATGAAAATTATACAACCACTAGTCGACCTTGAGCTATTCCAAAAAATCATATGGCCACCAAGACCTAGTTTAACTATAACTTTGTGTAGATCCATGTGTATGCAATGCATTATGAAATCATTTTCCTACACATGCACCCTCCTTTCAAGAAGGGTGTATCCTCTTCCATTTGTGCGGCAGATCTCGTCTAGGTTTCCCACGCTTGTGTGTGCCCCTATTTCCTTCCTAACATCAACATATTTTGTGTTGAGGAAGATGATATTGGTGCGACACTCATTGGGAATCAATAAAAGGTCTATGATTCAAGAATAGGCTTGTAAAATATTGAAAAAGGTGGATATGAAGAGCCTTTTTATATTCCTAATGGGTGCTTCATTGTATGTTTTCATAATATTGATGAGAGGGACTTAATTCTAAAATCAATATTTTGACACTTAAATTATTTAATAATTGAGGTTGTTCCTTGGGAGGTTGAATTTGTGGTGGTGAGGTGTAGATAATGACAAAGGAGATGGATAAGGTTATACAATTTACCATAGCAATTTTGGAATGTCCATGTTCGGAAGATATTGGGATTCCTTGAGAATATTTTGTACAATGGACCCAATATATTTTTAGAGAAACTTGTAAGGGTTTATAAGGATTTTGATCTATTTTTATGAGTCCAAACCCATGGATTTTTTTATTCCCCTAGAAATTGGCAATACTATTATTCAACAATTAGTTATTTATGAGCACAATTTTTCTAAATAATGTTATAAATGTTCTACACTGAATCATATAGCAAAAAGAGTGCATTGCTAAGAATAATATAATAAGAGTGATATGGAAATGGAGATCCAAAAATTAACCTTTGTCTCCCTCAATTAAGGAGATTAATCTGTATATATTTATTGAAGGTTTTTATCATCCTAAAACAAGATATAAGAAAGATAAAGTGATGCGGGGATTTTGTTCAATAATAAGTCATGGAAGGAGATTACATGGTTAGACAAATGGTGTCATAGGAGGTTTAACTAAAAAATATGGAAGAGGCTCTTGTAGTAGGAAGGAGAGGGGTTGAAGGTATATTGGGCCATTGGAAGTCACAAGGAAAACTATATTTAGGTTTGGCTCTTGGGGATAAGTTTAAAAAATAAAAGGGTGTATCTAGAGCATGGGTTTTGGGTTGAAAAGGATTCATGAAGAAAAATGTGATAGATTGATAGATTTGGGATGGTATATGGGAATCCCCCTTCCACTTTGGCATAATATAATCTTTTGGTGTCTTTCTTAGGTAAAAATAATCCAAGGGACTCACAATAATGCCTTCTTTACACACCCATGAATTCATAGGTAAAAATATGAAATAAAGGTGGATTGTATTGGAGTTAGGTTTCATGATGCTTGCAAAATAATATTTAGGATTGTTTGGTAATGATTGGAAGGGATATCAAAATATATTTGCATTATGAAAAGTTTGAACTTAGATGATTAGGTTGGGGTGACAACAGAAGAACTCTTTTAGTTGTGCCTCTTAATGATTTTAAAAGGGGACTAAAACTCATGATTGCTACAAATTCTCTTAAGTAAAATGCCACTTGGAGGAAGTTTCTTATTATTAATTAGTTATGTTTTGAAGGAGGAATGGATCTTAGTAACACATATTCCTCAAAAAAATATTGCAAAGGAATAGAGTCTTGAAATAACTTTTGCTACTAGACTTGGTAATTTCGCAAGTTGTACTTTTCATTTGTACATGTCTTTTTGTGAGAATGGGTAGAAGTAATCAAAGGTGATATAGAGAATAATAAGGCTTGAATACTCATTTTTTAAAGATGTAGGATGGTTGAGCTTCTTTATAAAGTTCAAGGGGAATTATAAGGCTTTTTAAAGAGAAATTTCTATAAACTCCAAAAATGGTCTAGTAGTTGTCTGGGGATTATAACACTTAGTAAATTAGGATATGCTAGCAAGGATGTTATGCCTACAAACTATTAGAGATTGATGTTATGTATATAGGGTCTGAGGATCTCAATGTAAAGAGTTATTCTTGAGAGAATGGGAGTCAGCTTAGTGAAACCTCAAAAGGTATATGACAAGTTTCCCTTCCCGCTTCATAGAGTGATGTGGTGTATTTTGTTTAGAGATATTTAACTTGTGAAGGCTAGTTCTCACTAATAATTACCTATCATTTTAGATTGGTCATTCATATTAGACATAAGATTCTAGTAAATATTACATTTTTCTTGTTAAAATTGTTAGATAAAATGGCCTCTAGATTTTAGATTGATTGTAATAAATATTTAGCTCGCCATAAATTGATCAAGTTCACTACTCTAGATCCCCTAACTATGAAATATGTTAGGAAATAATGGAAGGTGATATACTTGTGCTCTGATTTCACTTCTCTCAAGGCTTTTAAGAAGATAAAAATTCCCTCTCAAAAGTTCAACATGGAATCTAAGGGGTTGGCCTAGATTTAAGAACATTAGGTGGAGGACGGTAACGTGTGTGACTTTGATTCAAATTTTGAAAAGAGGCTAATGAATTATGTGAGTTTAAAAGTAGTATATGAATTATTGATCCAAATAAGAATAGATAATGAACAACCCATCAAAAATAATATTGATGATATATCTTTTGACTTTGTCCCTAATCCTTTCACACTTCTTGAGGTTTAGTGGGTTATTCTTCTGAATAAAAATGGAATTTGAGAATTTTAAGGATTTTATTGATTTTAAGGTCGTCACTTAGATTCCCTACTAGATGTGGCTGAAAAAATAAAAAGTGTATGAATATGAGAAATACATGTAAGATGTAATTACCAATATTTTTGAAAGCGTTGGAAGATGTGAAAAATAATACTGACCTGGCTATCAGGAGGAAATATATACAGCTAGAAAAATTTTGATCTTCATTGAGAATGATAGGAAAATGGGCAAGGGTTTATTTTTCTATAAAACCTATTGGGGGATTTTATGTTATTTTCCTCAAGTAAATATGGTTAAAGTTGATGCTTTAGAGGAATATGGATAACAAGGCATCAAAAATTTCAGTCCTCAACTATTATGTGATTCTTTTGGTTCATTTATGGAAGAAGAAAATAACCTTCTTTATAAAGCCTATATCGACAACTGGGTGTTTCCTGATCATTCTTCTTAGAGCTTAATACTAGTGGTTGGGGAAGTAACAAGAGAGCCTTCATGTATTACGTGTATAATGAGTAGTCAATGGAAAGAGAGAATAAAACTTATGTTACGTTGGAGAATGGGGCATCCCTTAAGATTAGAGGGGAAAAATCTAGGCCTTACGAGTTAATTAGGGTTCTCAAGGAAAAATAGAGATTAAGTCTTCTAGGTTCTCTACTCTTTTAGCTAGATGATATATGTTTATTTATTATGATAGTATGGTCATGGAGGTCTTATCTAATTTCTAAAAAGCATGCTCAATGAGGTGGTTCAAGTTATCTAATAGTATTAGATCAAGGAGCTTTATTCTCTTGTTAATTTGTTTTTTGTTTTTTCTAGACGACTCTTTTTATTCAAATGGTTATCGTGACAGGGGTTGATTGGGTTAGACTAAGGTTTCACTTTTCTCCAATCCAAAATCTTACTATAGGTCTGGTGGAATTTGGAATAACCTTGTATTCACCCCGTCAACTTCAAGTGGGTGTGTGAGAAGGAAATGACTACAAATAAGAGAGAGAATCAACACTTGCCTTAACTACTAATGGATATGAAATTCAGCATAGCCTCCTCCTAATGTACATATTTATGGCTTTATTAGGGGTTTTTCCAAAAGTATTATTGTAAAAAGTGTTTTTAATCTTTGTATAAGATATGACAAACATTGGTTTTGAATGAGTTGTAAAAAAATTTTGCTACAAATTTCAAATAGAAATGGGTGAGGGGATATGTAACCTTTTTATGGATTAAAATAAGTTTATTCTAAACCAATCACCCATAAACATACATATATATTAGAACTATACAAAATTTAACAAATAACTAGTAGAAATATTTTCAAAACAAAGGTCCAATATGCATTAATCGGTGAGACAATATCACATGTTAGATGTAGATCTATGACCTACAATACAACCATACATAGAACGACCCCATACATATCTAGACTGCTCGCTTAAAAAAATCTTACCTCATTGACAAATACTATTTTTGTCAATTTAAATGACCATTTAATTGATACGGGTTATTGATTGATTTCCTCATGGAACTATGAAGGTGATTGTTTATTGATGTCCTCAAGGTACTATGATGATTAAAAAATAAGAAATGTGTGGAAGCTCTAGCTGATTGATATGTTTAAGAAGTCAAAAATTCTTCCATTTGGAGTTATGATTCGAAGCTTGTTAAAGGTGTTTGTTTCATTACAAATTTACAATGTGCATTTTCCCCAAAAAATGCAAATGCTTCTTCTAAAATAAGTAATTGTTCACTCTAATTCATAGTCAATATTATGCATTAAAAAGAAAAAAGAATAAATAAACTTCTAAAAAGGAGAGATCGCATCCTCAATATAAGCAAATGATTCTTATATGATGGACAAAGAAAATAAATTAATTCATTATAGACATGAAATTATGCACTTTGATTAACTAAAAATGTGGAATTTTGCTATTATTTTAAGTTAATCTAAACTAGTAACAACAATGAAATAAATGATATGAAGTGTAATGTAAATGTTAAATAATTTTATTTGATATTTAAATGAAATGAAATAATTGAAATAGTAGGGATAAGATACTAACCTGAAAAATGACTTACCTCATTGTGATGTTAGACTAAACAGGATGATGTGCAGACGATTTAAGGAGAATGTGAAGGTGCTACCCAAAAATTTACAAAGCAAGTGAAGATCTGATCGATTAGAGCACTTGGAAGAGGACTAGGTCACCTGTGGGTGCCCCGTGTCCAGTGTAGTGTGGGAACTCTTGTCTATAGAAAATATCATGACCTAAATATGATAGTGTCGCTAGATCTTCACAATATCCAAGTCTTTATCGCGTAGTTGTCGCAAATGCGGATTTTCTTATGTCAATGTAAACTAGTGATGAATATATACCTACAAAACCCCATACAAAGCATCAAATCCCTAAAAAGAGAAAGATGCATCTGAAGGGGTCAGACTGACCTTATCTACCATAATGGTGGACTTACAACTAAGTGTTGCACTACATTCCAGACCTAATGTAGTTCTGTGTGCTTGTGTGTGCCTAGGGTTCCCTAGCATCGATGATGCAGAAGTAGAGGGCAATAACTAGATGTAAAATGAAAATTTTGGATGGAATAGAATGAATAAAACCCTTTCCCCCTATGCTTGTGTGATGCAGATGTAAATGATGCCCAAATGCAATCCTTTGCCTTAGTAGATAGCTAACTCTTTATAGTAGATAGTCTTCCCATAAAATAGTGAGTATGTTATGTTTATATAGGGATCTCTTTCTCAAATTTTGAAACTAATGACCTGACATGTTGACTAGTACCCAAGGGAATGAAACAACACACCATAAAGATTGACCTCAAAACTATAAACTAGATGCAAGTGTTGTCGGGACCAGGGTGCCTAAAAATAAGGACCGAGATGACCATGGGTGCACCAGTACTACCCTAGGTGCCCTAATCAAATACTAGAGATGAAAAATGACCAAATAAAGACACATGAGACTCCCTAAGGGACAGTTGAAACTATGCAAATAACTCGATGATAGTGCAAGACAAATGAAGATGATGACCAAATTGATGATAGGACTAGGAATGGACCATTAGTGAATACTTTTCTTTCGCAAGATCCATATATAAAATAACATCTTTGGCATTATAAATGTAATATCAAGTGCATGATTTTGTGACTACATTTTCCCCCACTTTATGTTGGTGAGCGGAAAGCTCGGTAACATAAAATAGATAGAGATGTGTACCTGAGAGAAATTTGGAGAAGCCCATGTTGTAATAGAACGCACAGATGTGGTATTAAAAACATGCCGAAAGAACTAAAAAAGCATGTTGAACCATGGATCAGCGGGTTGATCTATGCAACGTAACAAAAATGTACTAATATGATGAAGTGAACTAAATGAGAGTGATGATTGCAATGTATGATGATCGGTGATTTCGAATGTGTATGATGACAATAAGATGGGGTAGGGAGTGATCAATTCCCAACATGATTGCATGTATACGAATAATTAACCAAAGGATTTGGGTGTCCTGTCACCAGAGGAAGAGTGTAGGGAGAAAAGTGTGTTATTCTCCAATATCTAACTACATCCTCAAGATCTAGCCGCTGCAGATAGACTTAGATCAAACATTTTTGGTTTTGGATCCAAATAATTTCAATCAAACAATTTGACCCCATATAGGAGTGGTATAGGAAATTCACTCTTTGCCCCACTCCATGGTTGTTACCACAATGTAATGGCTTCCAAGTTAGGTCATCTAGAAGCAAACGCAAAATGTATGAATAGCTTCCCAAGTTAGGTCATCTAGAGAAAGAAATGAATGTAATCTCCTAAGTTAGGTCATCTAGGAGGTCGCACATAACTCCCAAGTTAGGTCATCTAGGAGGCCAATTGTGTTAAATTTGTAGTGATGATATGATTTTGATTGTTAGAAATGTGAATGCATTAATTGATTGATTGCTTGATTGATTCAATTTATTACTCGTAGAGAGATTTTACACTAGTTGCCCCCAAATTAGGTCATTAGGGGAATCAATAGAAATTGGTGAATGATTGCATGGAAATATTCTTTAATAATTTATTTCCCCCAAGTTAGGTCATTAGGGAGGAAGTAATGAAATGTCATATAGAAAAATTATTCATTTTTTTCCTTGGGTTAGGTCATTAGGGGGATTCGATGGTGAAATGTAGCATAGTGTGTTAATAAATATTTGGAATGGTCAAATTGTTATTGTTTGTTTAAATGTGTGGTGATATAGGGAAATCATAGGATGATCCCAATGATATGCCCCCCTTTTGGTGAAAGGGGAAGTGATGATAAGAACGAATGCTAAGCTGAAAGTAAACACAAAATAGATAGAAAAGTGATAGAAATCATTAAAATGTGTATGAATTATATGGTAGATAAATTCAAGGAGAGATAATGTGTGTGTAATGTGTAGGGTATAGTGGTAGGAAAAATTATAAAAATAATGTCGCAAAAGAGGTGTAAATTGGAGTAAAAACACTCAAGATATGACAAAAACGGTGTGGTGTGTATTAGTTATGAGAATAAGCGTGAAATAATGACTATAGTAAAGTAGGTGAAAAATTAACTATAAGTAGTGAAGTGAAAAAGTGTTTAGTCACTTCATTTGTTGTTTACACGATTGTGAGATTTAGCACGAAGTGAGTGAAAATTATGCAAGTGAGAGCAGCACATCCTAGTCGGTTTGAAAGGGCGTGATCAGAATTGTAACGTCATGTATGACCGTGAATTAGTAAGTGCGTTGTTTTTCAAAAAATAAAAATGTATGGTGTAATAGTCATTTTTATTGAATTTTTACAAATTTGAGAATTTCAATTTTCCCAACCTTTGAGACTTGGACAAGAGCAGTGAGGATGTTAGTGACCTCTGGGATGGGAGCACCCAGATTTGGGCACTAGTGTCCTGCTCCTGGGTGCCCTAGTCCTACATTTGGGTGCCCTAGTCCAGAAAGCGTGTATATGGCCTAGAATGGTGAAAATGTGATGTTAGATGTAGAGTAATGTGATAAAAAATTGTGTTTGGATTTGCGTAGTGTTCTAATGTTGTGTTTTTGTCATTTTGTGGTGTGTAGAGGGATATTCACTCAAGGGAATTTCGTGATGGGCATCATTTGAGTACATTGCTTAGATTTTTCCTGTTCGATGATGAGTGGGATGTGATGGACCATGTTGGCCTACGGCACATAGCACGAATGGGGATGTGCCCCATAATATGCATATTTTGACTACACTATGTGAGAGATGGTGTGCAGATACTTGTACATTTTGGTTACCAACGAGGGAGATGACGGTGACTTTAGAAGATGTGTATTGTCTATTACGGTTGTTGGTTGTCTAAGAGAGAGAATAGGTGATTCCATTAGAGGATATGGAGAGGCAGATGCGAGTGGCGAGATGGTATTTTGTGGGGACTCGAGTGCCTGTCGAGGCCCATATCATTTTAGATGTTATTCTGAGGTCTGGTGTTCCGCACTTGTGGAAGTTCATAGTAGTTGTTATTGCTTCATCTATAGCGGTGGAGGGAGGTGGTGTAGGCATCTTGTATAAGATGCATGATATATGTTGGTGTATAGAGGAGGAGAGTACTAGATATGCGTGGGGCCGATGTGTATTGGCCCACCGATATAGATATATGTACCTATTTACTCATGATGAACACGGGGATAGGAGCTACTACATTGTTACACATATGGGTGTATGAGCACATAGTCGTGTTGAGGCTAGTTGGAGGTCCACAAGCAGAGTGGGCTAGACCCAAGATATATGTAAGGAGATGGGTTAATATTCGTGGGCGTAGGATGGATATAAATACCTACATGGCATTGATAGATAGGATGGGGCCCGAGGTAGTTACATGGAGGCCATACCGTGATTATAGAGGATAGTCGAGGATGCTATATGAGTTACGGTGTATGCGGAGAACTATGTGCTTAGAAGATTGATTCCCGGTTGTGTCCGAGTTGTTTGGTGGAGAGCATATCTTGTCGGTTTATATGGCTCAAGATGTTCCCTCGAGCCATATATATGTTTCGCAGCTATTAGCGTGCCAAGGAGGGTTAGGACTAGACCAAGAAGCCCACAAAGCCCGAGTAGTAGCTAGCTCCTCTTAGTCCTGGATGAAGTATATGCGGTCATAGAGGTGATAGATATAGAGAACATAGGTTACACAGAGGAGTATTGTGCTTGGTGGGTGGCACAACGATGGGAATTGTTGTTCTGTTATTTGTAAGTCCATCGGGGTTACTTGTACGCACCCAAAATTGCATGTGCTACATTATCAAAAAATGGTTACAAAATTCCCCAGGTGATGATTCACATCCTTTCGGAAGATTTTTGAGCTCCTAAACCCATCTAAAGTGTATATTTGTATCATAGACGTCCTTACTTAGCTTTTCCATGTTTTTTCCAATTTCAAGCTTCATTCTCGTGCATAAGCAATTTTTCCAGATACCGTCATGCGTGTTTTTAACATGCGACGCTTCACTTAACTTCACTTTTAGGATGTGTTTGTGAACCGATTAGTCTAAAAATGGTTTTGATTGCTTGGTTCTCCTTCCTATTCTATTTTTGCATGTGCTTTAGTTATTTGGGCTCCTCTTCTTGCCTTGTGCATAAAGGCACATCACAACCCCAATTCTTATATATTCCATGTTTGTGTTCAAGCAAAAGTCCCGATAATTTTTATGTATCTTGCATAGTATTGCTACCACAATCCTGCTAGGAATTACATAGCCAAGCTCAGATCTCTTATGTTATCTCTCTTCTACTTGCATTCCAACCAGACTGTCTTCAAACTACCATTGCTCAAGCACCTTCTCCTGTTGTTTCCTTTGCATTCCCAATTCCTTGGACTCATATGGACACATAGAGAAATAAAGGATAGACTGAGGGGACAAATTACTACACAGCTGGATTTACCTCTGTTCTGTGAATTCTAGGTTGGATTTGTTGTTTGATTTCCTTCATTCTTGAAATTTATCATTGTTACATCATATCAAATAGATTAGAAATCAATTTCCTTTCATTTACAAGTAATTAGTTGATTTCCAAGAGGGTTTAAATCATTAATAGCAACTCCCAAAGTGACAGATCCTCTTCTTCCTGTTCCTGTGGATCTCGAAGGAGAGAATATCTGTAGGAGGTTGTCTACACGTCATAGATCATTTTAAAAAAAAATTGTTCTAAGTTTAGTTTCAATACACTCGACATAGGTGAATAAACACACCAGGTTATTTTTCTTGTTTAGTTTTAGTGTATAAGTAGATTTGATTATTTAGAATAGAAGAAAATTGTTGTTTGTGATTGTAGTATTTTAGATTTATGATTTGTTTAGATTAGTTTCCTTTCACCAAAAGAGCATAGGTTGTTGTTTTTTAGCTTAGTTAATTTAGATGCTTCAAACTATATTAACACTTAGATCTAAGTTAGGTTAACAAACCATAGGGAATTTATGTTACCCATTCATAACCTCTAAATTTTGCCTTTGCCAATACAACTACCAGGAGATCACACTACTAGATCTTAGTCATTGATCCTCCTATAGTTAGCTACCCACACATTCAACATCGGATGCTCCAAAGCATGACCTTGGGAGGTCGGGTGTGGTTGAAGGTTGCATGTCAATTTTCATCCGTATAAATTAGTTAACTTTTTAAAAAATTAATTCCTTCTTGTTTCCTTTTCTTTCATTGTTATTACATCACCTCTCCATTTCTTCCCCTATTTTGGTAGGTATTTAATACTTTCTAAAATATGTATGCATGAGATTTTGGTGGGCCATTTGGCTCACGATAGATATTACACCAACGTGCAACCACAAAATTCCCCTTCTCTTTCGAGGTGGGAGAAAATTACACAAACAACATTCAAACCTCCCTAGTTACTGAGTTCAAACTCCATTAGCTATGTAAGGATGGAGGAGGTTGATCAACCGTTAAACATGAAATATGGTCAACCCAATGCAAACCACGTTGTGATCAATAACGGAATGGGTTCTTACCATAGAGTCTTGTCAAGACCTCACATTGCCATGCAATCAATAGAAGATGATAGATTTTCATGAATAACAAATCCTCTTCGTCAAATAGATGATTCTTTGGATAGAATGAAGGTGCAGCTTTGAGATTCTCGAATGCCTATCCTAAGATTCTTACTTCTTAGGAAGACTAGAATTATAACACTAAACAATTCATAACAAGGTATCATGATCTCGCTCAATCAAACCCTATGCCACAAGCACCACAACAAGGGACTCAATCCTCTCCCAAATATCTCATTTCTACTTTAGTGGGGAGGATTAAAAAATTAGAAAGTTCCCAGACTTCACAACCAACACATGTAGTAGGGAAAAACATGGGGTATTCAATTGACAACAAAGGATACATCCCTTCTAATGAGCAACCAATGCAATATCCTGTACAACAAGGTTATCTGGTTCATTCAAATCTAGGTGATCTTCTCACAGGGTTAGACACACTAGGGATGGGTCCTCATCCTTCACAAACTTATCCTACATGCCATATCAAGGACCACATACATTCCCGTCAATGCTTATAATGCAGCTTATCAAACTCCTCCTCCACCTCCTCATTAAGGATCTTAAATGGCGGAATCTTACGTAATGGGTACATATGCTTTGTACTTAAAGGAGCCTATTGAATGGTGTCATGCTTCCACATCCATTTCTCGAATCTTCCAAAAATTAAGGGAGAAGGAGACACGAACACTCATATCAAGGCCTCACGTTATCTTTAGCAGGAATTACTTCCTTGGGATGTTGTAGTGGCTAAGATATTTCCAAAGACTCTCGAAGGAATCGCATTGGATTGGTATTACCATATTCCAAAAGCTTCTATACATTCCTTTAAACAACTTTTTTCTGAGTTCATCAAACCATTTGACATGAACAAGTTGTTGCATACGAGATTAGGGAGTTCCTGCATATTAGACAGGAGCAAAATGAATCTGCCTCCCATTTCATCCAGAGATGGCACCAAGTTCTCTATTCCTCTGCAAGTGTAGCCAACATGGACCAAATGGAACTTTGTGATCTTTTCCTTCACTTGCTTAATCGAGATACTAGGGAGGAAGTCCAGAAGTTTCCTTTCCATAGTTATGAGGAAGTATTGGAAGGTGTGCTTCAGATTGACCAAGCCACTATAGACAGTGGGCGTAAGATCTATGGTCCCAATGGGAAATTGGTATCCCCAAATCAAAATAATGCAAATTATCAAAAAAATGGTTCCAACAACTAGGGACCTAAGGGTGTGAATTGAAATCATGGATCCACCACGAATAGTGCTATTGATCAAGCCAAGAACGTTAGTTTTCCAAACAATGGAAACAATAACAATAACTCGGAGCAATCAAAGAGGCCCTAACACTATGTCTTTTGTCAACACAGTTGATGTAAATTGTCCCTCTCAAAATAAAAATCAAACCCAAGGCCCAAACCAATATCAAAACTCTAGCCAAGGGGCATGAATCATGGTTATAACAACCAATTTCAAAACTACAATTGAGGTTATAATCAACAACAGTAATATTCTTATCAAAGGCCAAGAGATTATGACCTAACCTATATTATGGTTTCCATAAGGTTCAAGGTCATGACGATAGGACTTGTCATGATTGCAACAAGTTTCTACAAAGACTTCCCGAAAACCAAAGGCAGCTCTTTGTAGACATGTTCCTAGCAAATCTTGAAAACAACCCGCAGCCTAGTCATACTGGACCTGTCACACCTCAAAATGTGAACCCTAAACATCTTGGGGATTCCCAAGTGAATCCTCAAAATATAAACAAGGGTATCCATATAGGGAACAATGATCATGAAGCCTCAACTTCGATAACTCTTGGGTTGCTCCTAAACTTGGTTCAAACGATAATACAAAAATCTTGGGGTTAGTCAAGCTAGAGGTCGAGTCAAAAATTAATGCAACAACTTGGACAATGGAGTATGTTTCACAACCCCTACCCATTCTTTCCTTCCCACAAGATGACGCTCCTATAATCGCAAAGCCAGTAGGAGCCTATGATTTAATATCAAATTTGAACAAGACCTTTTCTCACATTTTGTTTCTAGATTTCTTTGAGGAATTCACCTACACATTGTTCTCGAATTGCTCAATTTATTGGGTCTTGGTCATCTAATCCATGTTACGCCACCTCCTATCACTTAAATAAATCACATTAACTTTTACATACATCCTCGGGACATAACGATAGGGATCTTTGGGTTTGTTTTCGATATAAACAAGATGTCATATGATGTTGAAATTACTCGAAGAGGTGATCCTGCCTTATTTTTACAAGTCTAGGATTATAACAATTGCATTAAGAGAGCCATTATTTGATGATGGGTTTGCTATAAATGTGGTTCCCTTCTCTTTCTTGCAGAAGTTGGGATATGGAGAGACAAATTTTTTCTCTACAAGAAACACGTTATGGGGGTACGACAGTCTTAAAGTGACCTCGATTAGAACCATTATCCTTCCAAATCACGCTTGGTCCAAAAACCATATTGATAGAGTTTTACATTATCGACAGGGAAACAAGTTATAACATGATCCTTGGGAGACCCTAGATTCATCGAATGAAGGCTATCCCTTCTACCCTATTCCAGGAGATTAGATTCCTCCATTTGGGGAAGGTCTTCATCACTTAAGGGGATCCTAAGCCCTTTGATATACACTTAGAAAACCTCAAGAAGAAGAAAGGAGTCCATACAAAGTATGAAATTCCTATGAATCAATTGAACAAACCACCTCCATCAAAAGAGTTAGTCCCGATCACCCCAAATGTTCCAAAGGTGAAGTCATTGACCCAAAAATATTTGAGGTGGCAAAAATAGATAAGGGTAAATCAATATCTGTGGAAACAGTGTCCACTAAAACCACAACAAAAATTATGAAACTCTTAGAGAGTGACAATCTGATCTTCCTCCCATTTGAACCACAAGGGATGGGTAGTATTCTCGCCAAGCATCTCTTCCTCTCGATGACCTAGGTCTAGTTGTAAATGTGATAGAATTAAAAATGAAGAAGGGATATTTGAGAGTGAAATGATACCCATCAAAACCATCTATAAGGGTTGCTCTATTCTAAACCCCGCCAACCCATGTGCATCCAAACTAAGCTTGTCATATCCATGGGGCAAGGCCTCATCATTTAGCAAGTGTCACAAGTAAACACAATGCTCTACATTGGAAACAATGATGAGAATCATATCCATGCTCAACCACACACCATGACTCACGAACGTGACAAAGAGGTTCACGAACACCTCTTTCAGACAAATGATTTTAATGATTATACATATACACTTTTGGGAAAGGGTTGTAAGTTTAAACCTATAATGCTAGGCCCTTGTCAAGAGAATGGAAATTTTGAGGAAAATGGTTCTCCATTGTGTACTTTTAGGGGTGAAGAATTCAATATTTGTAAACTTTCTTCACCTTATCCATCATGGCATGTAGTTTCACTTGTATTTTCATATCTACATTATTGGATCCACATTACATTTTCATCTCTGCTAGTTCATTTTGTAAAATTTGTGATCAAGGGACTTATTCTTGTCGCAATTCCTGAAAACTTCTAAAAACATTGGCAAAAAATTCAAATCATATCTCTTCAAATGCTCATGGTATCATCATTTTTTTCCAAATCATTTCATCAGTTCTAGCAAGATAAGACAAAGCTTTGATAATTACCATACCAAGGCTTGCGTACTTGGTTCTACTTATTATAATTTCTTCTAGATTAGGTGTCTTTTCCTATAGTCTGCTCTAGAAGCTTCATGGTGTCACATCTATCCCATATACATATCTTTGGAAATAAGAACTTTATAAACATTTTGCCTAAGTAAATAAGTCAAATGCAAATCCACATAAAAAAATTATTTTACACATTTCTCTACCTTACCAACCTTTGATGTTGAGACTATGTCTCTTACTAGTGATGTAGGGTTGGGAAAGGAGAAATGCCCTTACTTGTCTATGCATTGTCCACGGTGATGAGCCCATACTTCCTACTAGTAGCATGGGGCAAAGTGTAGGGGGTATCTTTGATAAACTTAAAATTTATAAACCATTCCTTCAAATATTGTGAAATCATACATACAAACAAAGTGAGTTAGATGTCCAAAATTTTGAAAGAGCTTAAAACCTCAAAACCAGATTTTTTTCAACTAAGTGGCCATCTATGGATCTAAGTCTAGATAAACTAGGAAGCAAACTTGGGTAGAGTGAGATCATGGTGTCTCAATTTGGTTTTGTCAAATCCTTTTCTTTCTCTCATCATTACCATTCGAAAAATTTCTATAACTTATGCCCCTTTTGGCTCTTGGTGTTGAGCCCTTGCATCTTACTGGTTGCATGGAGTTAGGAGTGGGGAAAGTTCATTCACTAATCATATCACTCTTTCACCACATTTTTCCAAAACAATATGAAGTACCAAAAGTTGCTTAGAGAAACTAAAGTTCAACATTACAATGTGATTGCATTATCATATATCAGCAAAAAAATAAAAGAGATCATTCTACTAGCATTCATATCCACTGCATACATTTTGAAAAGCATAGAAAATCAAAAATTCTAAACATATAAGATTACACACGTGAATCAAATCATCAATGTAATCCAACTCTATGCAAGGAATAACCAATCCAAAAAGAGATATATGTACATATCATGGTGTGTCATAGTTTTGTACAATGCCATCACACACTAGGTGCGGTAAAAATTCTCACAATGCATGAAATATACAAAGAAATCACATAATGCCTCACAAAATGGAAACTAAGCAATAAAGGCACTCAGTATATCTGCCTCTTTGAGCCCCTTATGACCGCTCTAGTTACGAATTTCTTAGGAGTTCTTCTCAAAAATATTCAAATATCAAAGGGCCAATCCTAACCCAAAATACCATTCCCAAATCCATTCTAGTTCAACCATACTCAAAAATAAAAATGGTCAACGTGGGCCCAGAGCTCAAAAATCACCAAATCGAATAAGCGCAAATGAATTGGAAATGAGTTTATTTTGATATATATATATATAGTTTTAACCTCGTTTTCAAGTGTATGTTTTCACGGGGTTAGAGCGTTAGCGCAGTATATCTATATATCCCCACTCAAATGGTAAGTCCTCTTGTCATTTTTATTTAATGTTTATTTTTCAATATTTTATCTATCTGCACTTGAGTCTTCTCTCCTCTTCAAGGTAGCGGGAGCTTGGACAAAGACATATTTGCAAGATAACACCCTAGTCGCGCTGGCACATCACTCAGCCTAGACTAGCGCTCACCCGAAGCGTGAAAAGGTACCAAGTCCCTCTTTAGGTTTGCTGTAATAGGATGTTAACATGATGAAGGTAGAAACATATAGATTCATAACTAATCCATCATTCTATAATGCATGCTATCCTCAGATCTATGAAAGAACAAGCTTAAACAATAATCATGATTTTACCATAAACATGCACTACTCAATTACATAGAATGACACTTAGGTTCAGCCAATATCTTCCATCTATTAGTAAATATAGAAGCTCCTTACAGTATTTTCATTCTATATCAATGCACGTATGGATCTGATACACACATTCATACATCCAGAATCATACATACACCACTCTCTATGATACCTACATCTACTATGCACCTAACATCATATATATAGGGTGGGGACTTGCCCTTCACCGCTTAACTATTCCAGAAATAGGTCACATGCTATTGTTAGTCACACGTCATTTTACAATCATAGCCACACATGCAAGTGCGCTATCTATAGTCCTCTTGAAGTTAATTGAAGTGTCAATTCTATTCTTAGCTTGTCTCCATGCATAGACGCTTTGAACCACTTCTCCAAATATAGACAATGCATGGCACGTGTGTCTCTGCATCGTTGATGTGGTCTGCATGCCATCTTCCAAAAATAGATCCTTATGCTCAAAATCGGCTAAGTCCTGAAATCCAAACTTGCCTTCCACACGCGGGTCCTTCTTATCCTTCCACGCCCTTGGTTTCGGGCCTTCTATCCCATGTGGACTCCTCATGTGATTTTAGACAAGTATTCTTTGATCAACATTACCCCACACTAATCTCATTGTCATCCCAACAATGGGTATCTCCAAAAATTTGAAGGAAAGAATAAGAATGAAAGAATGTGGATAAATAAAGAATTTTTATGAGGTTATTTAGGCAACCTCCTCTATATCAGTTTGTAGTATCACTCTCTGATACTCCTCTTTATTGCAGGCTCCAAAACCTCGCCATTCGGTGAGTTCCTATGTTTTGCTTTCTCGGGGATGTCCATAAAATGGATTCCAACTCATCCCTCACAATTTATCCTTTCTCATTTTGTAGAACCAACACAACACTGGACATGGATGTCATTCTTCCTTCCAAAAGGTCCATCTTCGCAATCAACTTTCCAAGCTCTTCCAAATGAAGTCTTGTGTGCGGCTCTTGTGCTTTGCTTTGCAGGGCCTCACACTTCTGTTTAACCATTGACAACCTTTCTACGTGGCCCAATGTCTCATATTTCATTACTTTCTGGACCTCATTATTCTCCTCCAAGGTCTTAATGTTGATGAGTGCCTCTGGAGCTGTGCATATATTTAAAGCTCGATCCACTTTCTTCAATACTTCTTGTAATGCCTGCAACAACCCTTCATAAGATGTGATTTTTCTCATCATAGATGCTTTCTCCCATTCGACATCTTGTTCTGATCTTTTTGGCACTTGCATACACAGATTTTCATCTTCGAGCACCAAGTCCACCAACTTTCCCACATAGTGTATTGCTGAAGGAAATGTCTTTGGTACCTTGGGTTCCAAGTGTGGCCTTGCTTTGATTACATTTTCCCCAATCTCCTCTGTGATGCTTATGAACACTTTGTTCTTCTTCTGCATGAAGTCCCTTTCCTATGTTATGCACATTATCTCTTGCATCCTTTGCCTTCAACTCTTCACGCAACGCTTTGATTGTGGCAGATTTGTCCATGTTTCTTCTAGCCACCTCAGCAGAAACTTTCACCAGTGCATTGCTGACCTGCTCATCTGACATGATAGTAGGCTTTACTATCATGTGTCTAGCCTAAGGTGCCTTCTTCAATCACCTCAAAACACATGACTCTTCACACACATCAAATTCAGGCTCATCCATGTGGGTATGCATCAACCATGATAGTTGCTTTCATGTGCACATAGTCACCATATCCTCATCCATCAACTCCCAGCCAAATAAATCTTTCTACGTGATCATGCTCTAGAAGCGGGCATGGACAATTTTTCCTACATCCTCTACATACCCCATGGCTAGTGGAATGTGCTCCCCACTTTTCCTTCTAGACCTTTTTTTCTTAGGAACTCTAGCCTCCAAATTTGGGACTTACGTCTCCATGTCCTGAATATCCTCTGTAGCTATTTCCTCTGGTCTTTTCTCTTCTTCTTCCTTCTCCTTTGATACCTCACCCTATTCTTCTGTGTGCTCTGAAGTGTAGGAGATGTAGGCACACTCTCCTTTGACTCTTCCACCTCCTCATTCAACTTCAACTTCCTCCTCCTCTACGTGGTCACTTCCTTTTGTGGGGAGAGTCGGGGTGATTTACGCATAGTGGTTGGAGTAGCACCTTGGGTCCTTGTTCTCCTAAATACTCTTTTAAACTGTGCTCCCCTTGGACCACATTCAAGTCCTCATCATCCCCCTCTTGTGGCTGAGGTGGTGTAACAACGTGCTCTCAGCTTCACTCTGACTTGTAGGATGTCTCCTACCCCTATGCTCCAAACCACCACTATCTTCGTGCTCCTCCTCCTCATCATCCCGCACTTTAATTGGCTATGTGGCTTAGTTGGTATGTTCTCCATTGTATGCTTTCCTTTGTGGTGTTGGAAGTGCGAACTCACCTTCCACATATTTTTTATTCTCCATTTTTGGCTTCAACTGGAGATACACCAATGTTTCCCCCACATCTGCTACAGCCAAACTTATTGGGTAAATATTCAGAACCTCTCAAAATGATTCTTTCTATATAAGTGTTTCTGCCAAGATATACATACTTCTTCCTCAATGTATGGTAGTCACAATCTACCTTATCTGCATTGAAGATTAGTCGGCGATGTGTGTTGTAAATCTATGAATAGATTCTTGAAAATACCTTGCAGTGAATGCGTAAGGTAACTTGCACCAAGGGCTCCAGACTCCATCTTTCATTGGAAAGCGCATGATGTAGAAATGTTGATATACAACAAACTAAACTTGTTTCCTACCACTACTGGTAGGTCCTTTGGGATGCGCCACTCTTCCCCAAATGTCACGCGAGCCTGTCATACCACTTCTCCACCCTTTGTTTTACTTCATCTCATGGTCCCCTTGCATAGGTATTTGCTGAATCTTTCAACTAGGGACTTGTTCTCCATGGGGTATTCCCATATTTTCTCCTTTGGTCCATCTGGTACTCCAATCTCCATGAAGACCAATGATAGTAGAACAGCCCCAAAGCTGATCTTCCCTCCTGTGCGCACTTCTTTGACTATTTTCTCTGTAATATAGCCTCAATGTTATAGATTTTCCCTTCTGACATCCTACACGCCACATGTAACCACATAGTGTTTACCTATGACCACCACTCCTGATCATTTAACTTGGTAACCAAGTGTGTGCAGCTTGTACAATTGATAGTTCTTCAATTTATCTATGTCCATTCTCGCGTGGACCCTTCAGGTATCCCAACTCCTGTTTGGTCTTTACAATCATGGCTTTATCTACAAGGTCACCTTTTATGTCTTCCCCTGTGGCCTTCAGACCTATCACTGATGAGACAAGCACGATGAAATTCTAACTCTACATCCTACAAAGTAGAAGAAGTCTTCATGTACCCGCTCATGAGCCACTGATACAAGGGCTCATACTTCCCGAAATATGGAAGCTCATACAACTGATAGACCCCAATTATCTTTAAAATATTTTCACCCACATCGTCATATACTGGCATGTCATCTATCGTCATGCACTTGTTTGTTCTAGCCATGAGCAAGGAATCGAGCTCCTTCTTGTTCTCTGAAGTCCTGTGATTATATTCACTCACTTTTCTCTTTCTAATGGGTGAATCCCACTCTTGGCCGATGATGACTCCTTTTGGGTATTGCATTTTTGAAAAATGGATTTCGGTGCCATCTCTTCTTCCTCAATGACTACCTTCTTCTTTCCTTTTACCACTATTGTATAGATGCCTTCTTTGGTGTCATTTCTACCTTGCAATTGTCTCCTCTTCAACCTTGCAACTCTGTGAATCAAACCCTAGCTCGATTCAATTATGCCCTAGGTGGAAACTTCAGTAACCTAACTCTTTTATGTCTCCTGCTTCACTCAAACCCTTCACCACTAGGGATGCAAGCTTCTTGTCACACAGATCTAGTTGTCACTCTTGGTTTCACACCCTTCGCACCTTAACTCGATCACTCGGCTCTTCACACTTGGATCTTCTCTCAAATACTCTTAGTTGCAATGGTAAAAATGAATCTACATCCCATCCTTATATAAATTTTTCAAATTTTGATGCATTTATTGCTCCTCACCTACCAAATATCCCTTCATTCATTGACCAAATCCCTTCATTCCACGTGGTACATCTTCGCGCCCTAGATATAACCTTCTAGCACACCTTCCTACCCTCTAGTCACAGACTTCTCTTCAGTGCACACTCTTATGCCCGAGTACCTCATCACTGTACCTTCTCCTAGTAGCTATCATGGCCTCCGCTTACCTCACGTTATACTATTATTTCATTCATCTCCATCCTTGGTCACTTTTGAGAAATAATCTTCTTTTGACTTAAAGCACATCCGTAGTAGCTTATTCCTTTCATCTTTCAATTCCCCAAATTTTTCTATCTTTTCTTGGATTACTACAACCACCCCACACTAAAAGTATGTGTAGTCCTCTACGCATAAACATTCTTCATACCATGATTAGCTTTCAAAGCGCAACGCACTTATTATAAAAAAAAACAACTAAATTGATAAAGCATAGTGATAATGAAGGAAATACATTAAGGAAATACATGAATTGAAAACCTAAACTAAATGGCAATACTGCCTTATTACAAACACCAAGAAGACTTATTTATAGTAGGGCTTTAGCCTACTCCCGTTAAAGTAACTGGTAGCTATGTTCCATCAAGTGCTTCTAACTAGAAAGCACCTGATTCAAGTATAGAAGTGATAACATACGGCCCCAACCAATGTACTTTGAGCTTTCCTGATGGCGCAAGAACTTTGAGTCATAAAGAAGTACCATTTGTCCAATCTCAAACTTCTTATCCCTTATGTTTCTATCATGCCATGCCTTCTACCTAGCCTTTTCCTACTTTTGACTCCATCGTGCTATGGCTCAGTGCTCATCCAATTGAATCATCTTTTCGATACGTTCTTCTAAAGCCTGTGCATCATCAGCTAGACCTCCAGCATGTGCAATGCGCAAAGAAGGTAACATAAATTCTATAGAAGAATAACTTCCATGCCAAACACCAATTGAAATGGTGTGGCCTTGTTCAATCTCTTGTAAGTTGTTCTATATGCCCAAAGCATAGCTAACACTTTTCATCCCAATCCTTTCTTCCAACATCACATATTTTTGTCAAAGTTTGGCCCAAAATTTTGTTGAAAGCCTCAACAGTTCCATTTTCCTGAGGATGGTAAGGTGTAGTTTTATGGTGTGCAACCATAAACTCATCTAATAGGATCCTAATTGTCTCATTCAAAAAGTGTGTACCTCTATCACTTTTCAAGATTAAAGGACACCCATATCATGTAAGAACATTCTCCCATAGAAACCTAGTTGTTGTAGCTACCATACAATCTTTTTAGGTGTGCTTTTCTACCACATGTGAGATAATCTATGCAAGTAATGATATAGCATGATCCAATCCTACGCATGGCTGGTGAAATAGGTCCTACAAAATCAATGGCCCATTTCTCAAATGGTTCTGCACTAATAATTGGTCTCAAAGGCATCTCATCTCTTTGCCCTAGTTTTCCTAGGTGTTGACAATGATCACATACCTTACAATAATCTTTACAGTCTTTATACAATGTCTCCCACCATAATCCAACAATTAGGATCTTCCAGGTAGTCGCATCACCTACATAATGGCCTCCTGCAATACCACCATGAGCTTCTTCCATGATATCCTTACACTCATGCTCTAACACACAACGGCGTAATACTTCATCTCTGCCTAGCTTGTAAAGGTCACCACTGATTAACATAAATGGTGTCGCGTGTATAGCAAGCTACTTCTTTTCTAATGATTTCATTCCTTCTGGTGTCATACATGTTCATAGAAAGACAACAATGTCTTCTAATTCTATGGGTGCGTGTTGTAACCTATATAACTGTGCATCCGACATTGTTTCTTCAATTGTCTGTGCATCCTCTCCTGAATTGATTCTAGATAAATGGTCTGGTCCAGAATTATTTTCCCCGGCTTCACCACAACATGAAGTCAAACTCTTGAAATAGCAGCACCCATTTGCATATGCACCCCTATAAGAAAGGCTTGTTTACCAAGTACTTCAATGCCATATGATCTATATAAAACACAAATGGTGTTACTAACAAGTATTGTCAAACTTGTACAATGTGTAGATCATTGACAAAGCTTCACGCTCTATAGTTGTATAATTCCTTTTAGCAGGAGTCAGCTTCCTACTAGCAAAATAGATTGATGATCTATAATACCTTCACCAGGTTGAGCTAACACAACTGCCAATGGCCATACCAAAAGCATCCACATGTACATGAAATGGTTTATCCCATGAGGGAAAGTGCAGAATGGGCGCGGTAGTAAGTTTCTCTTTTAATATCTCAAACGCATGTTGTTGTGGTTCTCCCCAATAAAATGTACCTTTCCCCTTTAGTAATTCTTCCAAGGGTGCAACAATTCTAGCATACCCTTTGATGAATTTTCTATAATATCCTGTATGACCTAAAAATCTACGCACCTCACTTTGACTGGTAGGCTCTTCTAGGCCTAAAATGACTACAACCTTGGCTGGATCAACTAGCAAACCTTCCTTATGCAGATTATATGTCCTAACAATATCCCAAATGGCATAGCAAAATATGCACTTCTTGATGTTCAAAGAGATACTCAATTGTCTACATCATTCAAACATTAAGCGTAGATTGTCACAATGATCTTTCACAAGCCCATATATTGTCCAATCATCTAGGTAGACCTATAAGAATTTGTGAATAAAATCTTTGAATGCTTGAACAACTATGTGTGAGAATACAATAGGTGTGTTTTTCAATCCAAAGGGCATCACAGTATAGGAAAAATTGCCCCATTCAGTAGTAAATGTTGTCTTTTCTTGATCCTCCTAAGCGATCCTAACCTGATGATACCTGAAAATCCATCTGTGAAAGAATATATTTCATGCCCTACAACTCCTAGTATTTCCTTAGTGAATGGCGTAGGGAATGGATCTATGATGCATGCAGCATTCAGATCCTTGTAGTCCACACATATCCTAATATGTCCATCCTTCTTGATACTGATCACCATTGGGCTAACCCATTCTAACTCATCAAGGGGCTTGATAATTCCAGATTTCAACATTTTATCAATTTCTTCTTTCACCTTTTCACATAAATTAGGATTCATTCTATAAGGTCTCTTTCTAACTAGTCATGCACCATCCTTAAGTTTGATCTTCATTTCCCCAAGTGATTCATGCATGCCTTTAAGTTCATGATATCCTCAAGGGAATAAGTCCTGATAATCCCTAAGTAACTCGATGATCATTGCTACCTCCGAGTCTGACCAATAATCTCCAATTATGGCCTCCTTAGCTCAAACTTCCAAACCTATATTCACCTTCTTTGTCTTCATGGGTTCATGGTAGGCACATGCATCCTTGTCTACACTATCCAAGACCTCACACCCCATGTGAATGTTCAATATCTAGGTTCTCAACTTCCTCATCATCCACGATGTAGACCATCTTTCCTTTCTCTTTCTCAAGGCAAGTGTGCTTAAAGTAGTTTGAGTCCATTTCTTCTTCCTTTTCAAAACATGCTCAGAACTCTACCTCACCAAATAATTCCTGAATATACTCTTCTTCTTTTGCACTATCTCCCATAGTTAAGTGCTTGACAAATTTTAATGCCTCTACTACAAGAGGTTTAGTCGAGAAGTAGTCAAACATCTGGATCATACCTGCAGTCAAATCTTGCCAGTTCCTAGTTTCTCTATGTAGTTCTGCATATATATACATACCAAGCATGTGCACATCCTTGGAGCATGGAATACAATCTATGCACCCAGAGTGAAGGTGGTAATGCTTCCTATCCTCGTTGTCCAGAGTCTCTCACACTACTAAAGGTGATGTTGAACAGGTTGATCACCATTATAAGTGCATATTTGCATAGGTGCATTGTTCTTTATAAACCTAGTAGACAAGGCTATCCCAATTTCTTCCCAATGTATAAGGCTATCTCTGTGGACTACCCACCAGCAGCATTATTGTCCCATAGTGTATATACTAACATATCTCTCCTTGTAACTTGGTCTGCCCATTGTGTTTCCATGGCCTTCAGAAAGGCAGGAAGATCTTTTGTCCCTGTATACCAAGTTACTTTGTGCTTCCTATCCATCGAATTGAACAAAATCCATTCTTGCACAACCCATGCTTTTCACCTCACGCCCTACTAATTCATATGTACCATGAGCCCAATTGTCACAAGCAATACTCATAGTATCACTAATAGAATGAGAATCCTCCCACTGTAGGATGCCTTCTTTTGATGGCTCATTGACCTCTAGGTCCTTAATAACGTACATAGACTCTGTTTAAATCCTCCTCACTTAGAGGCTCAACATAGGGTGTAGACTTCCCATCTCATCAAAGGTATCACAACCCTTTCCTCCTTGTTTTCAAAGTTGATATACCCCTTATTGAATCTCAAGTCAACATTATTCGCATAACACCAAGGGCATCCAAGTAAGGCTGGAAAATTGTCTACTTCTGCAAGTGCTAATACCTCAAAATCCCCAAAGTGAACTTGGCCCTCAGATAGTGATAGATGCATCTTTCAAAACTCCTTGGGATGGCCTTAGTCCAGTTTTCCATAAATAACACATTAGATGATGGCTACAATGGAGGCCTCCCCATTTGCACCCATGCATCTAATGTCAAAGCACATTTACTTCCACACCTGTATCGATCAATATGTTACTCAACAACCACCCATCCACAACAACATTCAGAGTAATTTCTTTGTCATAGTCAATGCTATCAAGGGGAAGATATTTGCATGCAGAATCTATCATCTAGTCTCAAGACTTATGCGTGGAGTGTTCCCTTTCAACCAACTTCCCAATAGTGGAATAATGTTCTCTTGGTGCAACATCTTGCACACCTCCCGTAGATCATCGATATCAGTTTGGACTATCTCCGATGCTTTCTTTTCTCCTTTAGGTATCGTATCTCACCTTAAATATTCCTTAGCACTTCCATGGTATCCTGGTAAACTTCCTTCTGATGAGCAGATCTGGGTACCTCACATGCAAAACCTCCTCCTTGGTAATCGTAGGCTTCTAGTGCAATGCCTCTCTCATGCATGTTGCTTCAACGCGTGTAGTAATCTTCACTGTCAATGCCTCAGGGCCTTCTGTTATCTTGGGCATCCATTGGTCTTCTACCGCATGCTAGATTCTAACCATCCCGACGCCTTTATTTTCTTACTTATGTTGCTTACTCAGATGCTCATATAAGTCTAGGCACTCTTCATAGCTATGGATCTTTCCACAGAAAGAACATGTAATATTTTGAGGACATTCACGCCTATAGTGGTTAGGAGATCCACACGTATAACATGTTCCACGAGGGAACTCTCCTCTTCCCCCACCTCGGCCTCATCCTCCATATCCACCATGATATCCACGTCCCCTTCCACGACCTCCTTCAAAATACCCCTCATTCCTGTCATAGCAGCATTTGATTATGATCCCATCTTGGTGCTCATTCCTACCCTTAGAATTATCTGTTATACTTGTCTGTCATACTCCAATGTCTATAGCATCCTGGATCTGACCAATCAACCGACAATCCTCAATATCATGGGTCGTGGACCTATAAATCTTACAAAAGCAAGATACATTCTTCCTTATCACACATTATAACAAAGGATAGTGACTCGCATCATGATTCAAATGGAAAATCTCATAGTCCAATAGTAATGAGCGTATAGATCTGTGAGGGAAACTATCCTTGGTGTGACCTTCCACTTCACAATCTATACACCAAATTCCTAAGCACGTTTCATGGGCTGAATTTGCTGATAGCTTCTCTAACTACTTTTCCATAGCTGTAATATGTGCCTCTAGAAATGGGCTAACACCAGTGTCAATGCTCCTAACTACCTCAACATGTAAAGTTACTTCCAAAGGCTTTCACTTTCGCGGATCCATGTATGTCTTATGTGACAACACCCTTCTAAAAGGTGTAATCAATCCTCCAACAAACCATTTTGCATGCATGTTGGCTAGCATGAATATCATAAGATAACTTAGATAGAAGTGTTTTAAAATGAGCATCATACTCACGTACACTCTTAGTAGTGCCTTGCTTTGCTTGATATCTTTGAGTGCACTTATACTCTTCTACTCAAAACTCAGGGATATGGAACTCTTTTAAGAAAGCATCCCTCATTGCATAATCCACACAAGTTTGATTAGGGTCAAACTTCCTATACCAACTATGTGTGCCCCTGTAATGTAGTGGTGAATTGACTTGCCTTTCACTCAGTAGATTGTAATCCCTTTAGCACGCCACAAGATTTCACACATATGCACATGTTCGGCAAAAGATCCTCTATACCTCTATACTCCTCAGGAGACGAAGAGACATCTCCATATAGATATTATGTGGTTGTTGTGGACCTTGACCACCTGATCCGAAACCTCCTGTGTTCCCTCTACCTCTAGAACCACCAAATCCACTAGAACTAGAACCACCTATACCTCTTATCCACCACCTGTAGTTGGAATAGGACCTGTAGATGTACTCCCCTATGCTCCGATAAGTAGTACTATACATAACCCCTACAGTATGTGAGGTAGTTCCACTTCCAGAGGTGAATCCAACATTCTGCGCACTCACATTCTATGTGGATGATGCGCCTAAGAATGCTCCTCCAAATGACATTGAAGTCCATCTATCCTGCCATTGATGTACTTGATCCCTGACTTACTCCTGCTTTCCTACTTCCCAAGTTAGTTTGTTGGTTACTTGTCATACTAGATACTAAAAACCAAGCACAAAGGCTAGGTCACTAGGTGGATTAAGATGTGTGCCTACGGCCCAAGTAGTCTCTACTGCACACTTCCATGTGAGGCCGAGAAGGGATCTCTATCATGCTTTCCAAGATGGGGGAGTTCCTGATGCTCTGGCTCCACATCTTCTACATGAGCCATAAATCCTTCACGAGCCATCTCTCTCCTCCATGCCATACTCTCTACAATGGAACATTGCTTCTCTATCTCCCTCTCACGCACCTCATTATACTTAAGTTGCCTTTCCTCTCTCTATTTCTCTGACCGCTAGGTCTGTCCATCTTAAACCAAACCTGTACCTGCCTTCGTGCGTGGTGAAGTTTAGTTAGCCATCATTTTACTCTCTAAGTTCAAAGTTACCATTAAGATCTTGATTGCCAGTGGAATACCGTGCAAATATGTTCCTCTTAGATACTAAAAACTAGAATTCAGCTACCTCTGGGAAAGAGTACGTTGAAATTGAATATTCCAGAATATAACTATTTAGAACACCACGTATCCACCGCACGAGTCCAGATCAGATCAGCATCATAGAGGCCCTGAAATTCTTCATGTGTCTAGATAAGTGTGTGATACCTCCAATTCCATTGAGATGCATAAGCAGTAAGCCACTCATATAGTTCTACTAGAAAGATAGTGAAAAATCTCTCATATAAGTTGTCATATAGGTTCTATTCTACCCAAGTGTGTGCATTAAACTCAGATCCACTGCTGAACCATCATGCATATTCTTCCTCCAGATCATGTATCCATTCCTCAATACTTGCTAGAGTTAACCGGTATGTATTCATCGTGAACCATCCTGAAAACAACTGAAAAAGAGGTCCCAAAAATGGAACCAATGATGCAGCCTAGAATTTGCAAGATAACACCCTAGTCACACTGGCACATCACTCAGCCTAGATTGAGTGCTCACCCGAGCGCAAAAGGTACCAAGTCCCTCTTTAGGGTTGTTGTAACAGATGTTAACATGATGAAGGTAGAAACATATAGATTCATAACTAATCCATCATTCTATAATGCATGTTATCCTCAGATCTATGAAAGAACAAGCTTAAACAAGTAATCATGATTTTACCATAAACATGCACTACTCAATTACACAGAATGACACTTAGATTCAGCCAATATCTTCCATCTATTAGTAAATACAGAAGCTCCTTACAGTATTGTCATTCTATATCAATGTGTGTATGGATCTGATACACACATTCATACATCCAGAATCATACATACACCACTCTCTATGATACATACATCTACTATGCACCTAACATCATATATATAGGGTGGGGACTTGCCCTTCACCACTTAACTATTCCAGAAATAGGTCGCATGTTATTGTTAGTCACACACCATTTTACAATCATAGCCACACATGCAAGTGTGCTATCTATAGTCCTCTTGAAGTTAACTGAAGTGTCAATTCTATTCTTAGCTTGTCTCCATGCATAGATGCTTTGAACCGCTTCTCCAAATATAGACAATGCATGGCACGTGTGTCTCTGCATCATTGATGTGGTCCACACGCCATCTTCCAAAAATAGATCCTTATGCTCAAAATCAGCTAAGTCCTAAAATCTGAACTTTCCTTCCGCACGTGGGTCCTTCCTATCCTTTCACGCCCTTGGTTCCAAGCCTTCTATCCCGCGCGGACTCCTCATGTGATTTTAGACAAGTATTCTGTTCGAGCTCCTAAACCCATCTACAAAGTGTATATTTGTAGCCTAGACATCCTTACTTAGCTTTTCCATGTTTTTTCCAGCTTCCCGCTTCATTTTGTGCATGTTTTGGCCTTTAGTGCCAAGAACGATGCCCCGTGCATGGCAATGTCCTGAGTGATTTTTCCAAATTTGTCATGCATGTTTTTAACATGCAACACTTCACTTAACTTCACTTTTAGGATGCATTTGTGAACCAATTGGTCTAAAAATAGTTTTGATTTCTTGGTTCTCCTTCCCTCTTCTATTTTTACATGTGCTTTAGTTAGTTGGAACTGCCTCTTCTTGCCTTGTGCATGAAGGCACATCCCAACCCCAATTCTTATATATTCCATGCTTGTGTTCAAGCAAAAGGCCTGAGAATTTTTGTGTATCTTGCATAGTATTGTTGCCACAATCCTGCTAGGAATTTCATAGCCAAGCTCAGATCTCTTGTGATATCTCTCTTCTACTTGCATTACAATCGATTTATCTTCAAGTGTCATTTCTCAAGCACCTTCTCTAATTGTTTCCTTTTCATTCCCAATTGTTTGGATTCATATGGACACATAGAAATAAAGGATAGAGTGAGGGACAAATTACTACACAAGTGGATTTACCTATGTTCTGTGAATTTCAAGTTGGATTTTTTGTTTGATTTCCTTCATTCTTGAAACTTATCATTGTTACATCATATCAAATAGAGTAGAAATCAATTTTCCTTTCATTTACAAGTAATTAGTTTATTTGCAAGAGGGTTTAAATCATTAATAGCAGCTCTCGGTGATGGATCCTCTTCTTCCCATCCCCGTGGATCGAAGGAGGAGAGAATGTCTGTAGGAGGTTGTCTACACATCATAGATCATTTTTAAAATTTCTTGTTTTGAGTTAGTTTAGTTTCAATACACTAAGCACATGTGAATAACCACACTGGGTTATTTTGCTTGTTTAGTTTTAGTGTAGAAGTAGATTTGATTATTTAGAATAGAAGCAAATTGTTGTTTGTGATTGTAGTATTTCAGTTTTTGTAATTTTTTTAGATTAGTTTCCTTTCAGCAGCAATGACATAGATTGTTATTTTTAGCTTAGTTAATTTAGATGCTTCAAACTAGATCAACACTTAAATCCAAGTTAGGAAAACAAACCATAGGGAATTTATGCTACCCGTTCATAGCCTCTAAATATCCCCTTTGCCAATTCAATACTGTGAGATCGCACTACCACATCTTAGTCACCGATCCTCCTATACTTAGTTATCCACACATTCAACATCGGCTACTTTGACACGACCTTGAGGGGTCGAGGGCAGTTGAAGGTTGCATGTCAATTTTCATCTGTACGCTTACCGCATGTAGGAGGAGGAGGAGAGGGAGAAGCACATGCCCCCAATTATGTGGTAGCACATATAGTGGAGTGTAAGTATCTACATATGTCTATTTTGTGTGTTTTGTTACTGGTTAATGATTTAGTAATGGTTATCTAATGTGTTATGTGGTTTGTTTTGTAAGTGATACGTATTGGTCCTTAATAGTTGACACATTCATCCACACATTGACGTGGAATTTTTCAATCGATGTACTTAGTGGAGGTATACTTAAGCAAGTGGATGATATCACGGGAGAGCATGCCCATTTATTTGATCTAGAGGTCGTAGCATCAGCCACATGTACTATATTGTTATCCAAGATAGATGAGGCATGTGAGGAGACTCGACGAGCTAGAGAGGCATTGGGTGGTGGTACCTTAGCGCAAGATGTAATTATTTGATACATGGATTTACATCACCAGTTCTCATAGCATCCTACGAAGAACACCTTATTACGTAGGCAAGTGGCGCGAACAGTGGCACTAAGTTAGTGGCGAGGCATCTAGTTCTAGGGCTCTTGTAGTACCTAAGAGTGATAGTGATGATGAGGTGTGATGGGTATTATTGTATATGATGTAGGGGACTTTCCCCCAGTGATGATTGTATTCGCTATGTATGGAAAATGTGACTTATATATGATGAGCTTATTTTGTGTTGTATCAATGTTGTATGATTTTGTGATTATTGTTGGAATGTATGCGATGTTTTTGGTTAGTGTTGTTAATGTTGATTGATGTAATATTTGTGCAATAGTAGCAAATAGGATGTGTAATAGATAACGAATGTGAATAATGATCTAAGTGAAGTGTTTATTAAATGGAATTTGTAACATGTAGTTAGCATGATGATGAATGTAAAAAGAGATGATGTATGATTATTGAACTAATGTGTTGTGATGAATGTGTGTCGTAATAATGTAATGTAATTGTGATAGGTTAATAGGATGGGGGAAGTAGTGATGCCCCCACCGTATGGATGCTTAGGCTCATGTAGTTAAGATCTTGTTATCCAAAATGAGCCCCCTACTTATTTTGGCTAACTTGCCTTCATTCCTCCCTTCCTTGTGCTTCAACTTAAATTTTCACACATTTCAAGCACTCAAAGGTTTCTGGAAATGGCTCCATTAGATAGAGAATTTTCTCACCTTTCCAGAAAGGTAAAATTTTCCTCCTAACTCCTTGTAATTTTTGAGTTATGGCTCGGCGGATTTTTTTGGGGAAATTTTCCCTGGACATGCCCACATCCAATGAAACGGTGCCATGTGGTGGTGGAGGTTAGGGCAGCGGAGTGAAGTTGGAAAATTTGCCAAGGAGGTTGGTGGAGGTGCAAAGAAAAAAACCAGCCCGCAAGCCTGCAGAGGATGGAGAAAAAATTATGAAGGCCCCGCATTGAATGAGGATGCACCACGTGTCCATGATAGCGGTGGGAATCGGGGCGCGGAGGAAATTTTGTTTTTTTTGCCAAAGTGATAGAGGCGCAAAGGAAAAAATAGAGGCACGGCCCACCAAGTGATGAAAAAGTGCCATGTGTCCACATTAGCGCAGAGCTCGAAGCGACGTGGGATTGTTGGAAAATTTTCCCTCGGTGGGCGAAGATGGGGAAATGTGTTTTGAATCCCGCAGTCGAACCGTGTGATGACACTTGTCACCAGGAGAGTGGGGCACGAGGAAATTTTGGGAAATTTTCCCAATGAAAAATCAAAAGGAAAAAGTGAAGCTTGAGCCCACGATTCCATCAGTGAATTGGGAGGTGCCACGTGGTAGAGGAGTGGTGGGGCACGGGGATTTTTTGTGAAATTTTCCCAAATTCAAAAAAGAGGAAAATTTTCAAGTTTCGCCCACCAACCCGATTTTTGCCCTAAAATTGTCATTTTTGCCCTAAATCTTCAGAGGGGCATAACTTTCGATCCCAAACTCAGATTTTCACGTTATTTATATCATTGGAAATTTGTTGAAATCCTCTACATGATAGAATCTTAAATTTTGATTTTTGATGGAGATTTGTGGGAGAAAATGAGAAAATGTCTCGACATGTAAAAACACGAAATGGTTCCCAACCACCAAAATTAATGAAGTATGTGCCTTTGTTTTGCTCGGAGAGCAATGTACTTTGCGTATGGGTTTGTCCATGAAGCCCATCACTTTGTAGGCAAGATTAAAGGGATTTTTTGGTGGTTGGAGTTTCAAATTGATTTGCCCGTGTTTTCCACATTTCTTTCATTTTGTTTGATGAAAAAAGCCAGTTTTGGCTCATTTGTAAAGTTGTTCATCATTCTTCTTTGCCTCTCCCTTATTTTCTTCCCCCAAGGTCAAAAATGGAGTTTGAACCTCCTCCCCTACTCTGTAATGTAATTTCTTTCTCTTACCCTTGAAATGATGTTTTGTGCAAACTTTTGGTGCAATAAAAAACATGTTTTGTGATGCATTTGTCCATCCTTGCTCATTTTGCTTGTTTTCTTATTGTCTCTCTTCATTGCAGTGTATTTGTGCATGTTTGGATGTTCATTTCAGGTTTTGAGTTGTGTTCATGGAGTTTTGGCAAAAAAATTGTGTGAAATCCATCCTTGGTTTTGTGATGCACTTGTCCATCGCTCCCATTGCTCACTTCTATTTGTTTCCATGGCGCTTTGATAGATATTTCCTTCTCTCGTATCACCATTTTAGTGTAGGCTCCATTTTTCCTTGTTCTCTTTCTCTCCCTCTCTCCTTGGAAGTTATATTAGGATTAGATTAGCTTACTGCTCTTGAATAGCTTGTGGCGGTAGTTTAGGAAGAGGAACCACCTTCTCTGGGGAGCTTTCCCCATTTGCAAAGGTCCCAAACTTTGGGAAAGCTCATTCTTGTGCATTCACACCAAATGAAATTGCCTTAGAAAAGTAGATCCATTCGTCATTTTGGGGGTGCTTTGAATTTTCACTAACAGTATCCCTCAATGTAGTCATATTTTATACCCCTTAGACCAATAGTTTAATCCCATGCACATTGGCCTATCACCCAGGTGGGCATCGGCGCTCACCCGAGGCATGCGCGGGTGTCGAGTCTCTCCTTTATGTGAGTTTTATGAGAATGTATCATCTTATAATATATGTTCAAATGGAAATGAGAAAAAAGAACCATGCCATATCCTAGAACAAGTTGTTATCTTATTGCATCCAGATAAGAGAAATAACAAGCAACATAAGGAAATGGTTCATACCGAAAGGAAATACATAAGTAGTATACTTCCAAACATAGATGATTTATAAAAGAGCATTGTATTCATATTAATAGATTCAATAACCACATTATAATCCCTTGAGGTCATGACAGATCCTTATCTAACTGTGCAAAGCAAAGTCATGCATCAGAGCCATAGTATGCTCATCATATTACAAAGAAGAATAAAAACCCATCCCCTAAATGTTACAGAGTTCTTCAAATCCCTAACCCATAACATCCCCAATCAATTTCTACAGGGCTTTGCCTCTCTTTTCTCTCCTCCGCATTCTCCATACACTCTTTATACCATATCTCTATCTACTCTTCTTTCCTTCCTTTCTGCTTCCAACGGGCGCTTGTATTTATAACCTTGGTACCCACCCTTTCGGAGTTACAGATCGATTGCATGAAGTGTCGAGGTGGTCCTCTATGGAAGCATGCCTTCTCAAATCTGAGCTCTCCACTTCTTACAATGATGTCTTCTGGAACCTTCCATCACATGCCTGAATATTCCATTTTTGATCCCATAGTCACCAAGCCGGCACCTTATCCACAAGGGTCATGCTTTTCTCATGTGCTTTGCTGGGATACCGAATGTGGCTAAGTACAAAACATGTTTTGCATTACGTGTGTGTGCCGTGTGTTCTGAAAAACCCTTCCATAACCCTTCCTTGCGTGCCTTTAACCCGCGCACCCTTATTTAAATAGGTCCCTTATGCCCACGTGCCCTCTTGTACTTAGCTGATATTTTGAGGCCCAACATCACCCCACACTACGCATGTTCTCCGTCCTCAGAAACACTCTTCAATAAAGAAATAAATAATGGTGGATCCTTACAAATGGTTGGAATGGAAGAATAAAGGAATGAAGAAATGGGGAAAATAATGAAAGAATGGAGATCTTTACTTCTGGAGGAGAGTAAAATCCTTCCCTAACTCTGCTTCTAACTTTCCCCAAGTGTCGACCTCGTTCTGAGCTTGCTAATAGAGGTCACCCACTAGGGCACTCACTTCTTCAAAACTTAGTTCCTCCCCTTAGCGCTCATTGTCTCCACAATCTCCTCCAGTTTCTTGCCCAAATCCTCGAGCGTGTCCATCCTTTGAGTGATTTGGGGGTACAATTCCTTCATCTAGTTTTTGATTGAGCCCCACAAGGTCTCAATGGCCTCTGATTTCTTTTCTACTTTGGCTAGGATTTTGTCTCACTCAGCCCTATTCCCCTTGTTCTTTTCTTAGAACTCCTTGAGTTTCACTTCATGGGTGGAAACTAAGATACTTTCCACTCTATCCCTATCTACACAATTATCATAGGCACCTCAAAGACTTGTGCGTAACCTTTTACGTCGGCAAGGATTTTGTTGTATTGAGAAACAATTTCCATAACCTTCATCTTATTTTATTTTTCTTGGCATGCCAACACATCTTCTATGATTCTAGGGAAAGTGGTCACCTCTCCATGGTGAGTATACAGGTCAAGTCCTCTAGGCACTACAAGGATGATCCATACTTTTGTGCGGGTAGTGTTAAGTTTGGATGCTTCAAGATAATGGCATCTCGTGATCATCTCTATATTTTTGTATGCCTCATGCACTCTTGCCTTCTCATCCTTTAACTCATTTCTTAGTTGAGCATTGATTAGTTCCTCCTGCTTCAGTTCCTTGCTTTTCTCAAGGAGCTCTTCCTCCCTTTTCTCTAGCTCTACCTCTAGGAACTTCACCTTGTTGTTTCTTCCAAAGAGCCTGGCTTTAACCTCAACTGAGACTTTGTTGAGCGCGTTGCAGATTTTTTCATATAATAAGCGTTGAGCATTCACCAAGGGGTTTATCCCTTTTGTTTCTGGCACTTTCATCAATGCTCCTTGGCTTATCTCAAATTCGGGCTCATCAATGTGGGACTCAAATGCCCATGATAGCATTTTCCTTGTCCGAGGGTATGCACCTTCCTCATCAAATGAAGCCATGGCTAAGAGTTATTCCATTAGCATGGTGCTCTGGAAGTGCGCACACAACACCTTGTTTGGATCATCGATGTAGCCCATTCCTTGAACTTGATTTGCTTATATGTTCTTCCTCCTGTATGTGCACTTTTGGGAAGTTTACAGCCAAACCGGATCTCCCCCCATACTACCATATTCTTTAGTTATGTTATCCTCCTTAGCTTCCTTCAACACCTCATTTGCATTATGTTCTACCTCTTGTTCCATAAGCTTCTTGATCATACATGCCACTTATCTCTCCATGGCCTCTTCTATATGTTCCTTTGTGAGGCGTAGGGTCCTTTGATCTTTTGTATTTTCTTCCCCGCTCACCCCCTTGCCTTGGACCTCAGCTTCTTCTTATTCCTCCTCCTAATCTCCTTCGTTATACTCCTCATCTCCCTCTTCCTCAGATTCATGTATCTCATAGACAAGATGGTTTTTGCCTCCTTTTGGATCATCATCATCCATATCACCGATGTAGGCATCTATACCTTCTGTCTCTTCTGAATTTGCCTCATCAATCACCTTTTGCTTCTTCCTTACTAGAGATTCCAGTACAATATATTCTTCCCTTTCCTTTTCTTTGATAGGTGATGTCTTCCTTAGCGATTCCTCCTTGGTGAGGGGCTCTTCATGCTCCGGCACCTCTTCTTCTCGGGGTCTTCACCTTAACAGAGATTTCTTTCTCTCGCACGTAAGTACTAGGCTTAGCGTTTGCTTCCGACATGCTTATTGCTTGTGTGGTTTGAACACTTGGAACCTTCTGCAACTCTTCTCTTTCTCTCTTCCTAGGTGTGACCTTCTTCCTTTTGGTAGGTTCTTCAAGGATGGAGACATTATTCTCTAAGTAAGTGCCTTTTTAAATTTTGGCCTTATGCATAGATACACCCTTGTTGCAGTCCTTCTTGTAATCGGTAGTGTTAAAGGCTTCATCATCTGTATCTCGTGGGAGACATATCTCTCCACGTACATGCTTCTTTGGGTAGGTGAGCTTCTAGCACAACTCGCGGTGGTCTATATCTACCTCACTAAGGTCAAACCTTAGTCTTTTGGCCTCTTTAAACCGATTAAATCTGGCTTGGAAGTATTATACGATGAAGGATAAGGGTAGCTTGCACCATGGACTCTTGTTCCCATCTGACAATATAAATATGTCGATGCAGAAGTGTTGGTACACTACAAATTCTTCCTCTCCATTCATGAGTGTAGGAAACTATTCTAGGATCCTCCACTTAGCCCCAAATGCATCACGCATTTACTTATACCACTTCTCCAAGCACACCTTATGAGCGGTCATCATGGTTTCACAAGTATATTTCGTAAACCTTTTTACGGGCGAGGGATCCTCTTCTGGATACTCCCAAAAAAACTTATGGCCCATCGGCACTCTAATCTCTGAAAATACAATGGTGAGGAGGACATTACCGAAGATTATCTTCTCTCCCTCCTACGCATTACTTATAATCTCATCTACGATGAAAGCAGACAAGTTGTAGATGGTTCCTTCAGATATCTTTCTAGCATACATTTAGCCATGCCTTGTTCACTTGTGTCCACCATTCCTGATCATTGAGCTTGGTCACCAAGTGTGCGACCCATCCTCATAATTGGGTATGGAATCTCAATGACATCAAATTATCACGACCCCTTCTTGAGGTCATACGCGGATACGCTTTCCTTGATAGCCTCCTTGTCACTCAGATTGTCATCTATGTTATCTCCTTCACAAATGAGGCTTGTGAAGTTAGATATTAGTTGTGGTGTCATGTGCATCTTGCACCACGTGAAATAAAAATGATCCTCATGTACGCACAACATCAACCACTGGTAAATGTTCTCATGCTTACCAAAGTATGGCAAGTCATATAGTTGCAATAATCTAGCCTTCTCTAATTTGACCTTCACCTCATCATTGTAGATGGGCATTCTGTCTGGTGTCCTATTGTTAGTTGGTCAAAAACTCCAGCACCATTTCCTTCTTCATTATGCTCATGTGATGGTTATAATCGCTTACGATCATATTTCATAAGTGTGATTCCCACTCCTTACCTAGCAATACCCCATCTAGGTATTGCACTTTCGTGTACCATTCTTCGTTGGTGCTCGTGACAGCAATAATTTACTTTCCCTTTCCCTTGCCCTTTGTTTTCTTTGGTCAAATGGTTGATTTTATGGGTGCCATATTTTCTAGTTGAACTAAGCTTAACCACTCCCTCGATGCTCTGCTCTCTACACTACTCAATCCCAAAGCTCACTCCAAATCTTTAACTCCTAAAATGAATCCTTCTTTTTTCGTGCCCTAGCTGCCAAACCTTAACCAGGAAATCCTTCCACAAGACAGTGCTCTTCACACAACCTTCCCCACACCTATGTACTTCCCTCCTTCTAGTTCGCAGATCTACTCTATATGCACACTCAAATTCCTTAGATTCTTCTTTCTTCACACAAATTTCTCTTTGGATGCTCTAGTTTACAAGAGCTTCTTTTACTTCATAAACGCAAGGTAACAAATGACTTGCCCGACCTTGTATTTATAGTTTTTGCTTCTTTCCAACATTACATACTATACCACCTACCAACATATTTTTAACATTAAATGTAACTTTTTCCACTCGAGCCTACTTTAAGTGCCTTTACCCATGCACCATATCCTACACGAAAACCCTTTACAACCTTCTAACGCGTAAAAATACAACTGACTAAAGACTCTTACACGCGTCGAGAGCATCAAAGGCACTCTTCTCCTTTACTTGCTTTTTTTTCCCTCACCAATCTCATGTTGTTTCTGCACTCTTCATCCTTTCTATACGTGGTTTCTACAAATCCTTTTTGACACCATAATCCAATACCCACCATTTCCTCACACATTTCTTAACCTTACGCACTTTTTATCCTTCAACTGGCCATTCACCGCAACTTCTACTGCTAGCTAAAACTTGTATTACATGCCTATACTTCATATCACTCCACCCCACACTAAAACAGATGCGTAGTCCTCTACACATACACAACCTTGGGAAAAAAATGTGGTTACCAACGCACAAGGCGCAAAAATGAAACAAAAAGAAAGGAACACACAATGAGAAAAGGAAACACAAGAAAGGAAAAGCATAAAGGGAAATTCTAAGCTAACTAGAAATACTACCTTATTACAAACACCAAGAAGACTTATTTATAGTAGGGCTTCACCTACTCCCATTGAAGTGACCTTGTAACCTCGTCCCATCCAGTGCTTGTAACTGGAAAGCACCTGAATCAATAATGTACAAGATGATGTAAGGTCCCAACCAATGGACTTTCAACTTCCCAGGATGGCACAAATACTTGGAATCATACAACACCATTTGTCCAACCTCAAACTTCTTGTTCTTGATATGATGATCATGCCATGCCTTTTGTCTTGCTTTTTGTCTTCTGAATCCATCTAGCAAGTGATCACCTTTTGTCTAACTGCATCAACTTATCAATTCTTTCTTCCAGCACTTTCTTGTCAGCTAACCCTCCTGTGCGTGTTATACACAACGATGGTAACATGAATTCCACTAGTAAAACAACCTCGCGCCAAACACCAATTGAAATGGTGTGGCCTTGTTCAACCTTTTGTAGGTTGTCCTATATGCCCATAGAACGGCTAATACTTTGTCATCCCAATCTTGTCTTCCAATGTCACAGATCTTAGTCAACATGTGACTTAGTATCTTGTTAAATGCCTTAGTAGTTCCATTTTCTTGAGGGTGATATGGGGTAGTCTTGTGATGGGCCACCATAAATTATGCTAACAAAATCCTGATTGTTTCATTGAGAAAGTGTGTACCCCTATCGCTTGTTAAAATTAAAGGGCAGCCATACCTGTTGATTATGTTCTCCCATAAGAATCTAGCAATTTTTTTGCGGTGCAATCCTTCGTAGGTGTTACCTCTACCCACCATGTCAAGTAATCAATACAAGTGATGATATACCATGAACCATTCCTTCATGCGGCTAGTGCTACAATTAGACCTACAAATTTAATTTCCCATTTTTTAAATGGTTGAGCATTGGCTATCACAACAGAAGGTAATTTTATCTCTCTTTCCAAGTTTGTTAAGGTCCTAGCAATGGTCACAGTCCTTACAAAAATCAATACAATCCTTATAGATGGTTTCCCACCAAATCCCTGCTAATAAAATCTTCCACGTGGTAGCATTTCTTGTATAGTGTCCTCCTGCAATCCCACCATGCACTTCCTCCATAATTGCCATGTGCTCATGCTCCAATACGCATCGACAGAACCTCATCATGACCTAACTTATACAAGTCTCCACAAATCAACATGTAAGGTGCGACGCGTATTACTAATTACTTTCTTTCTAGAGCCTTCATTCCTTCTAGTGCCACACCTATTTTTAAGAATATTGTGATATCTTCCAAGTCTGAGGGCATGTCTTGTAACCTAAATAGTTGTGCATCTAGCATGGTATCCTCAATGTTTTGTGCATCCTCTCCTAAGTTAATCCTTGATAAGTGGTCAGGTCTGAATTGCTTTTTCCTAGTTTCACGACCACAATGAACTCAAATTCTTGAAATAATAGGACCCAACAACATATGTGCCCTTGTAGAACGGGCTTGTTGACTAAGTACTTCAATTCCATGTGGTCTATGTAGAATATGAATGGTGTTGCCAACAAATACTATCTAAATTTGTGCAGCGCATAGATCATAGACAAAGCTTCGCGCTTAGTAGTTGTGTGATTCTATTTTATTGGTGTCAATTTCCTACTTGCAAAGAACAAGGGATGATCAAAATTCCGTCACCAGGTTATGCTAGCGGTGCTCCCATAGTTATTCCCAAGGCATCAACATGCACATGGAAAGGCTTATCCCAAGAAGGAAAACATAGTATGGGTGTCGTGATAAGCTTATCCTTCAAAGTGTCAAATGTCTTCTGTTGCGCCTCTCCCCCCATGAAAGGCACTCTTGTGTTTTAATAATTCTTCCAAGGGTACAATGATCTTGGCATACCCTTGATTAATTTCCTATAGTACCTTGTATGCCCAAGGAATCCACACACTACACTCTTATTAGTAGGCTCCCTAATCCTACAATAATAATTAACTAATAGCAAGATCCACTAATAAGCCTTCTTTGCATATAATGTGTCCTAACAGGGTTCCAAATGGAGTAGCAAAGACACATTTCTTAATTTTGATGGATATCCTTCATTTTCAACATCTCTCAAATATCATCCTTAAATTGTCACAATGCTTCTTCACCAATCCATACACAGTCCAATCATCCAGCTTAAACTTGGAAAAACTTATGGATGAATTCTTGAAATACTTGTACCAGAGATGTGCGAGAACATAGTAGGTGCATTCTTTAATCTAAAAGGCATAACCATGTAGGAAAACTTCCCCACTTAGTGGTGAAAGTTGTCTTTCTCTAGTCCTCCTTTGCAATCGGACTTGGTGATATCCTAAGAACCCATCCGTGAAAGAGTAGACTTCGTGCCCGGCTACTCCCTCCAAAATTTCTTTAGTAAAGGGGTTGGGAAAGGATTGATGACACACACTACATTCAGATCCATGTAGTCAACATAGATTCTTATCCTACCATCCTTCTTGATGTTGATAACCATTGGGGTTATTCATTCTAATTCTTCCACTACTCAATGATACCAGATGTTATCATCTTATTTATTTCCTCCTTGACCCGTACACATAAATTTGGATTCACCGATAAGGCCTCTTCCAAATCAGGCGCACACCTTCCTTCAACTTGATCTTCATCTCTCCCAAGGAATGGTGAATGCCTTTGAGTTCATGGTACCCACGAGGAAACAAATCTTGGAACTCACACAATAGATCAATGACCTTTGAAACTTATTTTTCTAACCAATAGTCTCTCGATGATAGCTTCCTTAGGTTTTGTCTCCATTCTAATGTTAACCTTCTTTATTTTCAAGGGCTCATGGTAGGTGCATCTTCACTCATCAGCGTTGTCAATTACTTCGCGCGTACCTTCTAAATGGTTAACATCCAAAGTCTCCATCTCTTCTCCGTCTATTACATAGACCATTTTTCCTTTTTCTTTTTCCATGCACGCATGCTCAAGCTATATTTCCTCTGATTCTTCTTCATTGAGGCACGTCTCTAAGTAAGGCTCACCTAGTAGCTCCAATAGCCTATCTTCTAGCATAGCACTATCTCCCATTGTAATGCATTTTATTACTTGCAACGCCTTATCCACCGATGGCTTGGTACTCCTATACTTGAAGGCTTGAATGAGATTAACCGCCAATTCCTAGCCAATTACCTATTTGACGATGCATATTTGAATGAATATACCATGCGTACATATAGCCTTGTAAGGTGGAATATAATTTATACACCCATAATGAAGGTGCTAACACTTCTATGCTTCCCATCCAGGCCTTCTCGCATGCTTGGATATGAAATGAGGCGTCTCTTTACCATGGTAGTCTTGTATGACTATGGGCGCGTTGCTCCTGGAGAACCTTATAGAAAATGTGATCCTCACCTCACACCACTCTAGGAGGTTCTCTCGATGTGTAGCCCACCAGCACACTGCATTTCTAAGTAGGTTGTAGTTGAGCATTCCCCTCCTCTCGTCCTCATTTTTCCACTGATCTTCCATTTCTCACAAGAAAATTTTAGGATATGCTCCTCCAGAGTAACTTGGAAACTTCTTTCCTCCTAGGCACTTGACTGAGTGCACCTTTATTACCCTTGTTACAGATCCTCTCAACTATCTCCCAATCAACTCATACGTCCCATGTGCCCAATCGTCATATGCCACACTAGTGGTATCACTCAAGGATTAAGCATAGTCAAACTAGATAACTCCCTCCATGGGGTGAATTATCTCAGGATCTCTGATGGAGTGCACATAGATTCTATCAAGGAATTCTTCTCCTAAGGGCTTAGTATAGGGTGTTGACTTCTCATCTATCAAAGGAATGACCACCCTTTCCTCCTTGTTCTCAAAGCTGATATACCCTTTGTTAAACCACAGGTCGGTGTTGTTCTTGTAACACCATGGGTGCCCAAGCAATGCTGGAAATTTTTCTACCTCGGTGAGTGCCAAGACTTCGAAGTCTCCAGTGAACTTGTCCCCTTGAATGGTGATAGTTGCATCCTTCAAAACTCTAATGGGAATTGCCTTAGTTTTTGTTTTCCATGTACAACACATTCGAAGATGGCTGCAATGCAGGCCTTCCCATTTGATACGAGGCATCTAAGGTAAGAACATTTACCTATGCTCCTGTATCAATGAGAATATTTCTCAAAATACACCCATCAACAATTGCATTCAGAGTAATCTCCTTATCATAGTCAAGGCTATGAGGAGGAAGTTTTACATGCAAAACTCGCCTTTCACGCTCTACTCCAAAGCAGTGGCGCCTTCTCCTCAACCATTCTCCTAGCAAGGGAATAATATTATCTTGCCTTAACATTTTACATACTTCCTTGACCTCATCCAAGTCATTCTTTGGAACCTCAGCATTCTTCCTTTTCTCCAACTACTTTTATTTCTCCTTCAGACATTGGATCTCCCCTTGTAAACTCTGAATCACATCCATAGTCTCTTGATACACTTATTTCTGACAAGTAGGATCCAGATACTTTCCATGTACTACTTCCTCTCTTGAAACTAGTGTCCTTTGTTTTAGCATCTCCCTAGTGCGTGTGACCTCTACCCGCATTGTCACCAGCATAGGTTTTATCCTTGACTCATGTGCTACTCTTGCCATCCACTGTGAATCAGCCTTCTTGATGCTCACCATCCCAGTGCCTTTGTCTTTTCGATGTTGTTGATTCATATGCTCATAAATTTTTAGACACTCCTTGTACTTGTGTTTCTTTCCACACCATGAGAATTGTAACAGGTCAGGACACTCACGTTTGTAATGCTCTGTAGATCCACAATTATAATAGGTTCCTCGCATGAAATCACTTTGACCTCCATCGTGGTTACTAGGACCATGAAATCCTCTCGCAAAACATCTTCCATGCACTCCTCCATCTGTGTTCCCTTCATAATGATGGTTATCATCCTTTGAATTGCTTACAAGGCTAGTCTAGCACACACCCAGATCAATAGCATCATGGATTTGATCAATCAATCTGCAATCCTTGGTATCATGGTTCGTAGAGGTATAGATCTTGTAATAGCAAGAAAATTCTTGTGGATTGCATGTTGGAGTAGAGGGCATCTACTTGCATCATGATCCCCATGGAAAATCTCATAGTCTACCGACATAGTGCACACCAACTTCTGAGGGAAACTATCCTTTGCATGTCCCTCCACTTCACAGTCTGTACACCAAAGCCCACTACGAACCTCATGCGTTGAGTTTGCAGATAGCTTCTCCAACTACTTAGCCATTGTAATAATTTGAGCCTCCAGAAAAGGACTAACACCAGTATCAATGCTCCCAATAACTTCGATGCATAGGGAAACTTCCAATGCCTCATGCCGATCTACGAAAGTCTTGTGTGATAGAGCCCTTCTAAATGGTGTTATTAATCCTCCGACAAACCATTGAGCATGTTGAGAAGGATAAATGTCATAGGATAGTTTAGATAAGAGAGTTTTTAAACGTGCGTCATACTCCCACACACTCTCTTCCATTCCCTGTTGGATTTCCTTCAGAGTGCTGATGCTCTTTTGCTCAAACTCAGGGATATGGAACTCTACTAGGAAGGTGTTCTTCAATGTGGTGTAGTCTACCACCATCTGATGGGGTCATACTTCCTATACCAACTATGCGCGCAACCTTGTAACATTGTTACAAACTGACTTGCCTTCCACTGGGGTAGTGATTCCTTTTGCGCGCAATAGTAACTCACACTTGTGCACATGCTCTGTAGCATCTTCAATACCCCTATAGTCTGGCAAGTGCAAAGACATCTCAAAAACACTTGGGGAGGTGGTTGGGGTCCTTGTCCTCCCAATCTAGAGCCTTGGTTCCCTTTAGTGTTTCCTCCTCCACTAGATCCACTAGATACACCAAGTCTTGTTCCTCCTGACCCCCTATATCCACCTCCTATAGTCAACAAAGGACCAGAAGTGGTCGCGCCTAGTATTCCCAATGTCCCACTGAACTATGTGCCAATAATTTGTAATATTGTCCCACTTCCATCGGTATGTCCCACACCACTCCCAGATGTGTTACCCAATCCTTGCATACTTACACCTTGTCCAAAGATTCCTCCAAATACAGGGATGGCTTATGCAGCCATGGATGTTCCAAATGAGAAATTATATCTCCTAGGTGCCAATTGGTTACTCCCACTAATACCAATCAAGTTAACAATACTTCTCCCTCGATCCGGAGAACCAAGTCTCGAGGTTTTGTCATCGTGTGTGGTTCGGATGCACACCAAGAGCTCTTCTTTCTCCATGTGACGAACTCTCATCATAAGAAGAAGGGGCCTCTCTCCCGTGCTTTCCAAGATGGGGTAGCATAGACCGCCAGTTCCACGTCCTCTACATGAACCTCAACTCCTTCCCACAATGTCCGCCTCCATAGATCCATCACACTTTTAACCTTACGTTTATTAATCATATCCCTTTCACAAGCTTTATTATACTTGAGTCGTCTCTCCTCCTTTTCCTTCTCAACTACAATGTCCACCATCTTCCTCCACCCTAGCTTCCTCTCCCAGTGCTCAAAGAAGCTTAGTCGGCCATGGGAAACACTTCTAAACTCAAAGTAATGACCAAGAGCTTCATAGCCAAAGGAATAGCACACAAAAATGATCCTCTAGGCTTCGTCAGAAACTCGAACTCAGCAACTTTTGGGTAAGAATATGTAGAAATGGTATAGTCAAGAGTATAACTGGTCAACACTCTCTTCCACCAGTGATCAACAACACGCGTCCAAGTCAAATTTGCATCATGTAGCCTCTGATAGTCATCTTGGGTCCATACGCACGATCTATAGTACCAACTCGATCTAGATGCATATGTTGAAAGCCATTCATATAGTTCTACTAGGAAGTAACAAAAGAATGTCTCATATTACTCATGGTATAGGTTCTCTTCTACCCATCTATGTGCATCGAACTCAGGTCCAGTGTTGAATCTTTGAGCAAACTCATCCTTTGTGCTCTTGAACCATCCTTCAACAATTTCCAAGGTCAAACGCTCTGTCATCATGCATTACAGGGACAAAGGTGATTCCATTTCTCACAAAAACTTCAAAAATAGGTCCTAGCAAAGGAACCAGGATGTAGTCATGTTTTATACCCCTTAGACCAATAGTCTAATCCCATGCGGGTCGCCTATCACCCAACGGGTGCTTTGGGCTCTCACCCAAGGCATGCATGGGTTCCGAGTCTCTCCTTTATGTGAGTTTTATGAGAATGTGTCATCTTATAACAGATGTTCAAATGGAAATGAGAAAAAAGAACCCTGTCATATCCTAGAACGATTAGTTATCTTATTACATCCAGATAAGAGAAATAACAAGCAACATAAGGAAATGGTTCATACAGAAAGGAAATACATAAGTAGTATACTTCCAAACACAGATGATTTATAAGAGAGCATTGTATTCATATTAATAGATTAAATAACCACATTACATTCCCTTGAGGTCGTGATAGATCCTTATCTCATTGTGTAGAGCAAAGTCATGCATCGTGAGCCATAGTATGCTCAACCTATTACAAAGAAGAATAAAAACCCATCCCCTAAATGTTACAGAGTTCTTCAAATCCTTAACCCATAACATCCCCAATCAATTTCTGCAGGGCTTCACCTCTATTTTCTCTCCTTTGCATTCTCGATACACTCTCTATATCATATCTCTATCTACTCTTCTCGCTTCCCTTTCTACTTCCAATGAGCGCTTGTATTTATAACCTTGGTACCCACCACCATGCCTTTCAGAAGTTACAGATCGGTTACCAAGTGTTGATGTGGTCCTCCATGGAAGCATGCCTTCTCAGATCCAAACTCTCCACTCCTTGTAATGATGTCTTCTAGAACCTACCATTACATGCCTAGAATATTCCCTTTTTGACCCCACAATCGTTAGGCTGGCACCTTATCCAAAAGGTTCATACTTTTCTCAAGTGTTGCTTGGGATGTCGAATGCGGCTAAGTACAAAACATGTTTTGCCTTGTGTGCGTGTGCCATGTGTTTTACAAAACCCTGTCAAAACCCTTCCCTACGTGCCTTCAACCCGCATGCCCTTTTTCAACTAGGTCACGCACGCCCATGTGCCCTCTTGTACTTAGCTAATATTTTGAGGCCCAACACTCAATAGTCAAGAATGAACCACAAAACCAAGAGTGCATCATCAAGATATGATTGGATGCTCTAGATGAACAAAAAGCACATGATGAAAGGTTCTTAAAGTAAAACCATCAACGATCATGTAAGATCTCGTAAGAACACAAGTGCATCATTGGGGGTAATGTGATTATAATCATCTACTAAAGACCAAGGTGGCGTGAAATGGTGGAAGCATGTGGGATGAAAGCAATATGAGTGTATGAACTGAATCAATGTCATATGGAGTTGCAATAGGATGTGCGAGAGTGGAGTTGTGGAAACCAATGCAAAGGAGTAGTGTAATGTGGTGGATAGCATGAATGTGATGGATGAGATGGATAAAGTGAATGCAATGGATGTGATGATGCAATGAGTGTATGGACGTGGTGGAGAACGTGTATGAATAACATACTATGGTGGATGTACCATGGTCTCAAAGACTAGATATAGCAGATGACTCAACTATAGCTGAAATATTATGGCAAGGTAGAGGAGAGATGGATTGCTCATGTGAGCAAGAGCCAAAGGAGATGATGCCCTTATCCTCTAGTTGTTGTAATCTATCATGAAGGGCAAGACAATCATTGTCCTATGGCCATTTATGTGATGATAATTACAATAAGGTTGGTCATGTTGATGTTATAATCAGTGTTGCAGATGATGTTGGTTGGAGGGTAGGCAAATTAATCACTCAAGTAAGTAAAACATGTAGCACATCGTGTGGTCAAGCGTGATGAGAGAAATGTAAAGGCTCACATGACCTAGGTGGAGTGGTAGGAGGAGTATCCTGTCGTAGAGCCGAAGAAGGAGTATGTTTTTGTGGTGGAGTGGGTTGAGCTTGTTTGATTTGCTTGTGAGGAAAAGGTGGAGACTGTGTAGGATGCTCAACCAAGGAGCTAGCGGAGAACTAGATGAGGCAATAGCCATAGAGATGTGTGGAGGATCTATGATGTGTGTTGAGAGAAGATCTTGTTCTAGGTCAATGAATTTATAACATAGAATAATGAATGAATCACATGTATCATATTGTAATCTTTGCTTGAGTGGAGGAATTAGGCCATGACAAAAAATGAATTGCTTCTCAAGGTCTATAGGTTGGAATACTAACTGATGCATACAAGCATTGAATCGTAAAATATAATCCTTGATAGGTTCAGAGGAGCCTTGATGTAGAGTAGGTAAGCGGTCATAAGTAACTTTAGGGTCGTTGTTGATTATAAACCAACAAAAGAAAGCATCCTCCATGTCATAGAAAGTACTAATGGACCCAAAGGGGAGATGAGTGTACCATTGTAATGCCTCATCAATAAGACTGTAGCGAAAGGCCTTAAGTAATAATCTATCATTAGAATGAGAGGCCATAGTCATACGATAATGTAAAAGATGAGCATGAGGGTCACCAGTACCATCAAAACATGTGAAAGTAGGCATGATAAAATCCTAAGGAAATGTAGAGTTATGAATCTTCTTAGGGACAGGGTTACCATGTAATGAATTGTTGTCAATAAAAGCATAGTAATCCCTACTTTCTAAAGTGAGGGACTAAACTCGAGATCAGAATCGACCTACGGATGCATGAGAGAGATGATATCATCTGAAGGAATGGTGCAAGATGGAAATAATGTATTGAGCAGTTATAACTTGCCATTATGGGTGATCATAGGAATATCAAGAGGTGACAAGGGATATTTTGATGCCAAGGGCTGAGAAAGCTATAGTAGGTGATATAGATGGAATGCCCATAGCTATGGTAAGACTAGCATCAAAAATATCCATAATAGATTAGGTGATTGATGGAGACACATCTATATGAGAAGATGGGTTAGGAGATACAAATGATGTGACAAGAAGAGATGAAATAGTAGGAGGAGAAGAAGCTATAGATGGTGGTGAATCATGCACGGTGGTAGACACAAATCTCAAGAGAAGGCAATAATGGAGTAGGTGAGTCACACTCAATAGTATAGAAAGAAGGAGAACCATGACTATGAATTGCCTCATCAGTATTAGATAGAGACTCATAAATAAGAATATCACTAAGGATGCTATCAATAGGATCATCAACATAATGTGAAGGAGTATGAAAACTAGTATGAGATGTATCATTAGAAGCAATATCAGAAGTATCGAATCATGAGGAGATACTATATTAGTGGTTGGACTAGAAGAAGAATCAGTATGCACTAGTGAGCGATTGTCAATACTGAGCAAGTAATCAATAAGGGAATCATCTAAAGTTTCCTTTGAAATATCAGGAGGAGGATCACAAGTAGTCGTATAACATGGTGTACAATGAGTAAAGGCTATTAGATCCTCAACAATACTAATGCCTATAGGAGAATATAGAAAATGGTTATGCACATATTGTTGGCCATCTAGAAGTTGTTGTTTGATATGATCCGGTGTAGTAGTAAGAGTACTATATAGAGCTTTCGCTCAACAATGGCACCTCATCATAAATAGGGTTAACAGTAAAATGAGACATGATGGGCAAAGAATATGAACTATCCTTAGCCATTAGGGTTTGATTGGATTCTATGGCTAGATATTCGAAAGGTCGGGTTCACCAAAATGATTAACTAAAAATGTGAATTTTTTTTATTTTTAGTTAATCTAAACTAGTAACAATAATGAAATAACTGATATGAAGTGCAATGTAAATGCTAAATAATTTTATTTGATATTTAAATGAAATGAAATAATTAAAATAGTAGGGATAAGATACTAACCTGAAAAGGACTTACCTCGTTGTGATGCCAGACTGAACAAGATGATGTGTGGACAAAGCAAAGTATGAAGGTGTTACCTTAAAATTGCAGCAAGTGAAGATATGATCGGACCGGGCACCTATGGGTGCCTGCGTCTATAGTCTCACTTCTCTAGTCTATAGAAAAGATCAGACTGAATCGCGATGGTCATTAGATATTCATAATATCGATGTCTTTGTCACATAGTTTTCGCAACGGCTTCGCTTATGTCGTCAGAAACTAGTGATGAAGATCTACCCGCAAACCTCATACAAAGCATCAAATCCCTAAAAAAATAAAGATGCATATGAAGGGGTTGGACTAAAATTAGCTACCACAATGGCGGAATTACAACTAAGCAAAGTGCACTACATTCCGGACTCAACGTAGTTATGTATGCTTGTGTGTGTAATTTTGTGCCTAGGGTTCCCTAGTGTTGATGATGCGTAAGTAGGGGAAATAACTAGATGTATAATGAAAATTGTGAATGGAATAGAATGAATACAACCATTTTCCCCTATTCTTGTGTGATGCAGATGTAAATGATTCCCAAATGCAATCATTTACCTTAGTAGATAGCTAGCTCTTTATAGTAGATAGTCTACCTATAAAATAGTGAGTATGTTATGATTATATAGGGATCTATTGCTCACATTTTGACACTAATGACCTAAAATACCAACTAATACCTAGGGAATGAGTCAAAAATAAATAAATACCAACCTCGAAACACTAAAGTAGACGCAAGTTCTTTCAAGACTAAGGTGCCTTAAAATAAGGACTGGGCGCCCACCCTAGCGCCTCTACTAAAGACTAAAAACAACATATGACCAAATAACAACACCGATACTTCCCGAGGGACAACCAAAATTGTGTAAATTACCAATGACAATGCAAGACAAATGACGACGATGACTAACAAACTCGATGACAGGACTAGGGAATGGGCCATTAATGAATACTTTTCTTACGCGAGATCCATACATAAAATAACATATTTAGCGGTATAAATGTAATAGAAAATGCATGATTTTGTGACTACACACTTAGTACTATTACATGACACCTCTAGTATCTCATTATATGCATGATTCCTAAGTAAGAAAACTATACATTAACAACACTTGTTTTTCTTTACATTGAAATTGTTTTATCTTTCTATGATTTCTTCCTTTGCTTTTTTAGAATTATCCCTTTACTTTTGGACATTACACAATGTGTTACCCAACTTAGTACTTCTTGTTTTATCATTAGAGCTCTTCGACACTAGCTCCCAATAAGGGACAGAGTGCCCATGCACTATTGTTCCCTTTGGGTGCCTCTTTCATTTTCCCCTATTTTCTTATGTTTAAAATGACACATCAATTATTACCTTTTCTTAACTTCTTCTTATCATTTTGGGTCGATCAGAGGGTTGTTAATGATGGAATTCAAGCAAAGGAATCATACATATACATGAACTACTAACTATTTTAAGGGGACAACTAGGAAATGGAGGAAATTGAGCTATTACTTTCTATCCACTACTTAGGAAAATGTAGCACTTAAGGAATGTATTTGGGATGCATTATTTGCTACATAGGAAGGAAATTTTTTGAATTCCATCACACACAATATCTTGAGGAAAAAATAGTTATAGTGTGTTATCTTAGTGCGGGTGGCACAAGGGAAACCTAGTTTTAAGGGACACGATTTTATCACACACACATAAACACACCATAACTACATTAATTTTGAAATGTAGTGTAGTGCTTAGTGAAAATCACATTGGGGTGACCGTCGAGGTCAGTCCGACTCAAACATATGCATCTTTTATTCCATCTAATGTGTGTTTAAACCTTTTGTAGGTAGTTAAGGGTTATTTTACAGTACATGTGCGACAAGAAAACCGTATAATGAAGCCAAAGAAACACAAAGGGAAGTGAAGGAAAATTGATTAGACCCTAAAATAACCGGATCAACATTCACTACTAAGACATTGGCACCCAAAGTACAAATACTAGCACGTGGTATTGTCCCTTTTGGGTGCTACTTGTATAGCATATTTGTAGATCATTATCCCCTATATGAATCACATACAACCCAAATATAGCATGTTCCATTATCATTCTAGCCTAGGATCTGTACAGTAAAGTGAAGTATTAGCTAATTCACTCTCATCCTCTCATTACTTGTACTTGTTTTCCATTGCATGTTATATCTTCCATATTTATGATATTATCTAATGTATCTCAATCCTCTTATTAAGATTTAGTTTTTAAATCATTCATGGAAAACATTATCCCTTGAATAATCAATTGTGGATTAAGAATGAATCCTTTGCCTCATTGAACAACAACAAAATTGTAGTCAATCAATAATAGATATCCCAAAGAAGTGCATTAAACATTTATTCAGCCAAAAATCTTGAATTCCTTGGAAAACAACAAGGGTACCTCATTAATTTAATATAAGATGAGTACATCTTATTAATTACACTTGTTCAAGATTTATGTGCGTATTTTTGTATTAATACTTGTGAGTCCAAGTCCATCATACCATAAAAAAGATTTGAATGATTAATTTTAATGCTAAAATGATAATGACATGGCTACATATTGACCCCAACCGATCTTTTTCCACTTCTCTATATGCCAAAGTTGAATCATTAACATGCATGAATTCCATTCAAATCCAAGAGGACCAAAATTGAGCTAAAACTTCTTATACCATCAACTTTACATACCAAAATGATATCAATAACAGAACTTTAAAATGACTTCTATCATACAAAAACTACTACTACAATTACTCATATATATATGTATATATTGAAATCCCATAAAATAAAAATAACTTGTTAGGAATTTGGGACTGTGGAATAGTGTTATGATTCAATAACAAACAAAATCATGCACACATGATCTAAACAATTCCCAAAATCTACAAAGAGTGGAAGTATAAACTAGAATAGTCCAAATCAAAACAAAGTACACACATATAACACAAAGATATACCATGGTTCACCCAATGTAGATTATGTCCACCAAAGATAGAGATCTCATATATATAATATATAACAAGAGTACAAACCAAATCTTCGATACAAGAGTACAATGCATCTCTCCAAGAATATCTCCTCCTCCTTCAAATCTCTAAACGGACCTCCATGAATGCACTACAACCATGCCTCCAAAACACCACCAAATCTCACATACCAGGAACTATTGCATCTCCCATTGTGTAACCAATCTCTCTTGTGATTTTGTAAACAAGACCTCTCACAAGGGTCTACCAATGTGACACCACATCTATGCACCAAGAAGTAAGTCTCTCCTCCATCTCATTGCATCAACTTGTGAATACAAGAAGATAACCTCCTTTACCATATCTAGATACTATCTTTACCCACAAGTTCTCCAACGAGCTACAATACTATATCTCCAATGGACCAACAATACAACATGATCTCATGGATTTGCAATACAAGATTTCACAACAACCTGTAGATTTACAAGATGAAAGACTATGTGCCTTACATACCATGCAAGCCATTACATTGAGACAACATATTACAAAGGAAATATAGTAGAAGACATAACACTCTTCTCAGCATTCAAATGTACCTGTTATTTCTTTTTGTCTAAATTCTCTCTATTGAAGCTTTGTCTTCATGCAACCTTTTTCTTCTTTTTCTTCTTCTTCATCTTCAACCAAGGAGAATTAACATTCTTCCTTTGTCCTACTATTCTAACCCTAGATTTCTAGCTTATATAATATTATACAAACTTATGGCACCTTAGTTATGAATTTAAAACCATCCGATCACTTTTACAATCAACCATCGGATCAAAATCCACATCTAAAATAAAAATGTAAACGCACAGTAACCAATGTCAATTCCCTTATCAATGTTAGTTCCCTAACCGATGTTGGTTCTTCCTAAATGACCGACATCGGTTAGCCAACCGACGCTCTATCGTGTAAACTAGTAAACCTCAAATGCATGCCTTTGTGAAGCAATTCAGCTCCACAACCCAACATAACTTGGTGAGTACGGCATAATGATTCTCTTTGAGCACTATTCTCTCGATGAAAATACCTTCTTCAACCTTATGGTGGCATTGTAATAACCAAATGGAGCAACCCACTCTCAAGCACGTTTCATCACATCGTGATAGGCGTGGGCCTCCTTAAGGACATATTCACTGGAAGGTAAGCAATGGAAAACCAACCTCTCATGGGGTAATAGTTGGAATGGACACTTGCCACCAACCGGAGAAACTTTAATGGAGGTGAAATGCATACTTCAAGGTAAGGGATATCCCTACTTGGTCCTTTATTGTTTAATATCATTTGGAGAAGAATTGACTTAGCCGAGGTGTTGAGAAATAGTTCTTAATTCCCTAATTGACAATATCTATAAAGATACATAAAATGTATTAGGGCATATTCCACAAATTTAGTTCAATTGGATAATTGTGAACATTGTGGAATAAATATAGAATGACATGACACACATGCAAAAATTTCAATTAAGGCACAAGTAGAGATGTTATAATATTTTACCTAGTCATATTGCAAATGAAGCACTCTGCTCAATGTCACAAGGTTCATATTGAAGTATGTAGGAAATACATAACACCCTTTTGGGGTGTGGGGAAATACCGTACATGCTAAATTTTTATCGTCGATCCACCATTTAGTGTAGCTTAGTGTTCAACATAACACAACATCCACACACTCTTCACAAGTGTACAACATTGTGTTAACTTCACTATGCACATAACTTTTTCATATCATTGGATATGTGGACCCCACACAACATACTTAAATATGATTCAATTGGAAAAATCAAACACCGCCTAATAAAACAATGCAAGAGGTAAATAATAACAAAAGGAATGTAGTTCAAGAGTTAAGAAATGGGGTTTATCTCCATATCAAACCTGTGATTTATGTTCGTCCATAGTCATATGAACCATACGTGGCCATCTCAAAGATTTTCCTATTTTCGAGTCAATATTAATAACACATGTAGTTCACATCATTTCCAATCTACCATGGAGCTTTACTATGACTTAGTCCAATGCTAACACAAATTCTAATACTCACACAATTAGTAAATATTTTGGGTGATCTAGATGTAGTCACATCTTTTATGCTCTCACCGTAAGTTCCTTGACATGTTACAATTGTGCGCTTCTAGAAACTTTATACAATTCTTGGCTGCACACTATGTAGTAGAATAAAATATTGTTCCCTTCACTTTAAACATGGTGGAGCCCAATTTATAAGTTTGGGGGTTCCTCTTGCAAGGTTGAGGGGTATTTCCCTTGTGGGGTGTGGGGCAATGCCCAACAGGATATTTTTTTATCATCAATCCACCATTCAAAACAACTTAGTGTTTAATGCACCACAACTTCCACACACTCTACATAAGTGCACACCATTGTTCTAATTGTACTATGTGCACAACGATTATATAACATCACTTGTGTGGACTCCACATGACATCCCCAAATACATTTCATGGTTTGATTTATATGTAAAACATCCAAAATTTATAATGACCATGTGAACACTTTGTGCTATGTTGTGTAATGATCTAGGGATCAGGTTATAGAAATGCATCTGTCAACATAAGTGTGCGTCTGGAATTCAAACATCACAAGTGTCGATCGAGAAGAGTTATACATGGAAGATTAATGCAAGAATGCTTATGGTTCCTAATGAAGGGATGCCTTCCACCATGTGACCCTTTTAAGAGTAGCCCTCACAAAGGAGAGATATTAGTTACAACTTCAAACGAAATAACAAATGACAATACTTCTATTAAATGTTAGGAAAAATAATTACATATTCAAGCATATTGCCTTTACATTCTAGTTATAGTATTCAATGAGAATTCATAAGGATTCTCGCTAAGAATTCCCCAACTTATACCTATCATAAGCTTGCAAACTATGGTAAGATTTTACAAAACCAATGTTTGGCTCACGCTACATGGATAGTCACAAAAATCAAGACCCATTCTAAATCAAGACATAAATTTAGATGCTTAGATCATCATCAAGATTTTCTAAGAATAATCTACCTTAAAATTTTGTAGCTCCCCTATACTTACGTAAGACATGACACCTTCAATGAGAAACATATTACAAAATATTCCCTAAGTGGTCTCTCAAAGCCATCTATTAATCCTAGAATGTTATATCCATTTAATTAAGCTCAATTAAACCATTCCTTTGGTATTTTACCAAAATAGGTGGATAACGGATCGCATATAGCCTCTATAAACTATCTTGATGATTAGAGGACATCATGGAAGCTAATGAAGTGGTTCTACAGAATATAGTGTCCCAAAAATTTATACGTGTTTGACGACTTCCACCAAGACATCATGGCTTGGTGTAGCTTTCCACAAAGGTTCATTTTAAGACCCCCCTCTAAAAAATTATTATAGAATGAGTGGTGAATCTCCGAAATGGAATTTTGAAATGTTGGTGAATATCTGAAAATTGTTTCATGGAAAAGGTGATTCGAAACCCACTTTTTCCACGGTTTTGTATAGTTGGATGGTCGCTTATCCACTAGTGGAAGGGACGGTCGCCGCTCTTCTCTTAGTCTCTATTGATGGTCATGTTTGTTGATAATTTCTCTCCTAATGGATGGGTAGGTTGGTGTTAGGTTATGGAGCATGTTTTCATGTGTGAAAGTGTTGAAGACTATACACTAAGAGTATCAGTACACTTTTCATGTATCCTCATGTCGGGGGTTTGGGGCAGCCGGGCCCCGAGCGGGGTCCGGGTGGTAGCCCCTAGAGTGAGGGTTCGGGGTGTAGCCCCCGAAAAAAAAAAATTGGGCCTTAAAACGTGCCCGATATATCGGGAAACGTGATTTTCTCATATGGGTGGGATTTTGACCCATAGGTTTATGGGACGGTTTTTGCCCATGGTTTTAATACCCACGGTTTTGTAAAACTACTTAAGCAGTTGTCTATTTATATGGTTTTATGCATATGATAGAAGTATGAAAAACATTGCAGATGTGCTTTGAATTCGGTGTGAATTTCTGTAGAGTTTGTTGAGCATAGTTCCAAACAAATGTGGGTATTATATTGAGAGAGTGGTGGCTTGTAATAAAATCTGAGCAAGTGATTCTTGGTGGACGTAGCCCAAATTGGGTGAACCACATTAAATACTATCTCTTTGTGTTGTGTTATTTTATTCTACACTTTTATTTGAGATCTATAATATTTTCTGCATATTAGTTTCTACTATTGCCATTCTGTGAGGGATTATTCTAAATCGTTTATCCCTTATTCCCTAATAATTGGTATCAAAGCCTGGTTTAGTTTGTTTAAGTGTTGAATCACAGGGAAAGTTTTATCTTGAGTGGGAGCAACGGCAGATGATGGAAGATCTAGGGTTGATAAATTCAACGGGTAGAATTTCAGTCTTTGGAAGATGCAAATGGAAGATTACCTTTATCAGAAGGATCTTTATACTCCATTGTCTGAGAAGGTGAACAAACCCTCGAGCATGACAAATGCGGAATGGGATTTGCTGGATAGGAAGGCACTTGGGACAATCCGGCTATGTCTTGCATCTTTGGTATTATTTAATGTTTCAAAGGAAAAGACTACAAAAGAACTGATGGATGCATTAAGGAAGTTGTATGAAAACCCTCTGCCTCTAATAAGATATTTTTAATGAAAAAGTTGTTTAATATGAAGATGTCTGAGAATGGTTCAGTAGCAGATCATCTAAATGATTTTAATACGGTTGTAAATATGCTAGCTTCAGTTATAATAGAATTTGATGAAGAAGTTAGGGATTTATTAGTTCTATGCTCTTTACCTAAGAGTTGGAATAGCCTGGTAATGGTAGTAAGCAACTCGGTTCCTACTAACTCAAAGTTGAAGTTTGAGGATGTTGTAGGGGTGATTCTAAGTGAGGAAATGTGAAGAAAAAGCTTTGGTGAATCTTCTACTTTAGGGAATGCTTTGACAGTGGAAACTAGAGGGAGACAGAAGAATAGAGGAAACCATGGAAAATCAAAGGATCGGGCAAGGTCAAAATCCAAAAGCAAGATAGTATGTTGGCACTGTGGAAATTTTGGGCATGCAAAGGACTGTTGGGAGCTTTGAGACAAGAAGAAACAACATGAAGAAAACAAGGAGGCAAATGTGGCAACGGGTAATGTATGTCAAGATGCTTTGATTCTTTCTTTGCACAATATTACTAAATCTTGGGTTTTAGATTCGGGGCTTCTTTCCATGCTTCTCCACATAGGCATTATTTTGTTGATTATGTTCAAGGAGATTTTGGGCATGTTTTTCTTAGTGATGATGAGCCTTGTAGCATAGTTGGAAAAGGTTCTGTTCAGGTTAAGATGCAAAATGGGAATACTTGGCTATTGAAGGATGTCAGAGATGTGCCTACATTAAGAAAAATTTGATATCGGCATGGCAGTTGGGAAGTGATGGTTGTACTTGTGATGATGTGCGGACTCTTGAAGGTTACCAAGGGTGCTCTTGTGGTGGCAAGAGGTAAGAAGGTTGGAACCTTGTATTTAACCACTTATAGCACTAATGTTTGTAATCTTGTGGCTTCAGAAGTAGATACAACATTGTGGCACTATAGGCTCGGTCATATGAGTCATAAGGGCATGGAGATCATAAAGAAGGATTTTCCTAGATATACAAAAATAGGTTTGGAGTTCTATGAGGACTGCATATATGGGAAACAAAAGCGAGTAAGGTTTCTCAAGGTTGGACCTACAAAGAAAGAGAGTAAGTTAGAGTTGGTGCATTATGATGTGTGGGGGCCAGCTCAGGTATCATCTCTTGGGGGTTCAATTTATTATGTTACTTTTATTGATGATGCAACATGGAAAGTTTGGGTTTATTGTATTAGAAAAAAATTAATGTATTTGACACTTTTGCTAAATGGAAAGCCTTGGTAGAGAATGAAACAGGTCTTAAGCTAAAATGTCTCAAGTCAGATAATGGAGGGGAGTATTGCAGCAATGAATTTGATGATTACTGTTCTAAGAATGGAATCCACAAGCAAAAGATGGTTCCAAGAACTCCACAGCAGAATGGGGTATCAGAAAGGATGAACAGAACAATAATGGAACATGCTAGGAGCATGAGGTTACATGCAGGACTGCCTCTTTCTTTTTGGGAAAAGTGGTGAGCACAGCTGTGTACTTGATAAACAGAGGAACCTTCAAGTTCCTTGGATGGAGGCATACCTGAGGAGGCTTGGTATGGTAAGAAAGTTGATTATTCATTTCTTAGAGTCTTTGGATGTGAGGTGTTTGTTCATATAGACAAGGATGATAGGACCAAGCTAGAGGCTAAATCAGAAAAATGTACTTTCATTGGTTATGGTGGTGATGACTTTGGATATAAATGTTGGAGTATTAAGGACAAGAAAATCATTCGATCTAGGGATGTGGTCTTTAATGAGAAAGTCATGTATAAGCAGTAGTTGCAGGAAAATAGGGAAGAATCCAAGAAAGAATATGCAATGGTAGAGGATCTTCCAAATGGAAAAGTGACACATGAATCAGTTCGGGAACCTCCTTAACAGAAACCCCAAACTCCTATATTGAGGAGGTCTTCTAGGGTAAGAAGAGAACCAGAACATTTTTCTCCTTCTCTTTATTATTTATTACTCACTGATAGTGGAGATCCAGAGAGCTGATGAAGCAATGCGGTAGATTTCGGGAAGAAGTGGGAGCAAGCCATGGATGAGGAGCATCGAGGTTCTCATGGAGAATCGGACATGGGATTTGGTGAAGCTACCAAGGCAAAAGAGCATTACAGAAAAATTGGGTGTTCAAAGTCAAAGAGGAAGAAGGAGGTAAGAAAATATACAAGGCCCGGTTGGTGGTCAAGGGTTTGCACACAAAAAAGGTATAAATTTTGATGAGATTTTTTCTCCTATAGTAAAAATGACTTCTATTAGAATTGTTCTAGAAATAGTTACAGCAGAAGACTCGCACTTAGAATAGCTTGATGTAAATACTACATTTCTCTATGGTGATTTGGAGGAGGAACTATATATGCAAAGAAACTGAGAGGGGCTATGAGGTCAAAGGTAAAGAGGAGATGGTGTGCAAACTGAAGAAGAGCTTGTATGGCTTGAAACAAGCTCCATGTCAATGGTATAAGAAATTTGATAGCTTCATGATGGAGCAAGGTTATATTAGATGTCATTCTGACCATTGCATGTATACAAAGAAATTTAAGGATGGAAGTTATATTATCACGTGTCTGTAGGTGGATGACATGTTGGTTGCAAGTAAAAACATGTAGGAAATAAAAGTACTCAAGAAGCAACTAAGTGAATCCTTTGTTATGAAGGATTTGGGGGTAGCCAAACAAATCCTTGGTATGAGGATATCTCGAGATAGGAAGGAACGGAAGCTGACTTTATCTCAGGAAGAGTACATTAAGAAAGTCTTAGAGAGTTTTAATATGCAGGATGTTAAACCGGTTGAGACTCCTTTGGCGGGCCATTTCAAGTTATCAAAGGAGTAGTGTCCCAAGACAAAGTAGGAGAGAAAAAATGTACAAGTTACCTTACATATAGTAGTTGGCAGTTTGATGTATGCCATGGTGTGTACTAGGCCTGATATTTCCCATGTAGTGGGAGCGGAGAGTAGATTTATGAGTGATCCTGGCAGAGAACACTAGTAGGTAGTAAAGTGGATCCTTCAGTATTTGAGAGGGACCATGGGGACAGCTTTGTGCTACAAGATGGATCGAGACACCACTTTGTGTGGTTATGTATATTCACATATGGTTGGAGATGTAGACAGCGGAGGAGCACAACAGTTATGTTTACACTTTGTAGGTGGGACAATGGTGAGTGGATTTCACGACTACGAAGTTGGTGCTTTATCAACCATAGAGGTTGAGTATGTTGTTGCCACAGAGGCAAAGCAAAGAAATGATTTGGTTACAACAATTGCTTGAGGAGTTGGGGCATAAGCAGGAGGAAGGAAAGCTACATAGTGATAGTCAAAGTGCTATACACCTAGCTAAGAACTCTGCTTTCCACTCTAGGACGAAGCATATACAGTTAAGGTACCATTTCATCAGGACAACTTTAGAGGAAGAGAAGTTGAAGCTGGAGAAGATCCATACCAGTCAGAATCCTACAGACATGATGACCAAGGTGGTCACAAGGGAAAAACTGAAGTTGTGTTCAGCTTTGGTTGGTCTTCACGGAAACTAGTGAAGGGTTGAGAAGCTTTCTCAGAGGAAAACTAGTCTCCAAGTGGGAGATTGTTAGGTTGTGGAGCCTGTTTTCATGTGTGAAAGTGTTGAAGACTGTACACTAAGAGTACTATACACTTTTCATGTATCCTCTTTGGGGTTTGGGGTCGCCAGGCCCCAGCGGGGGTCCGGGGCGGTAGCCCCGTGAGCAGGGTTCAGGGGCTCCCGAGAAAAAAATTTGGGCCTTAAAACGTGCCCGATATATCAGGAAACGTGATTTTCTCATATGGGTGGGATTTTGACCCATAGGTTTATGGGAAAGTTTTTGCCCATGGTTTTGATACCCACGGTTTTGTAAAATTGTTTAAGCAGTTGTCTATTTATATGGTTTTATGCATATGATAGAAGTATGAAAAACATTGCAGATGTGTTTTGAATTCGGGTGTGAATTTTGTAGAGTTTGTTGAGCATAGCTCTAAACAGATCTGGGTATTGTATTGAGAGAGTGGTGGCTTGTAATAAAATCTAAGCAAGTGATTCTTGGTGGACATAGCCCAAATTGGGTGAACCACGTTAAATATTGTCTCTTTGTGTTGTGTTGTGTTATTTTATTCTCGCACTTTTATTTGAGATCTCAGTAATATTTTCTTCATATTAGTTTCTCTTTGTGATTCTCGTGAGGGATTATTCCGCATCTTTTATCCCTTATTCCCTAACACTGGATGGCCATCCAACGTAGATTAAGAGAATGACTTACTATTCCTTCTTTGTTGAATGGTCATCTCTTTTCTATTAGATGGTCATCCCTTTCCTATTAGATGACTCACGGTGGATGCTCATCCCTTCTCCGTTGGATGGTTTTCCCTACATTTGTTGGACGTTCATCTTTTTGTTGTTTAGTATTGATAATTATCTTTTCTATTGCATGCTGTCTTGTTGGGCGTTCTTCCTTCTTCGATTAGACGGTCATCTCAAGAATTCCCTATTGGATGGTTGTCTCTGAATTTACTATTTGGATGGTCATCCTATTCCTATTGGATGGGTCACATTGGATGATCGTCCTTTTCCTGTTGGATAATCCAATAAATTGGCATCCTATTATGCATGTTAGATGGACCATGAGAATTGGTCATCTTTCACTGACAGATTAGACAGTCAAACATGCACATGAATCCGAAGACATGTGTTACCTAGAAACTCTCCACCTATCATTTGTTGCCACGTGTCTAGTATTTTGAACTTGAGCCCTATATATAACATCACGAGGTTCATTTCTTTACTTTTTGCCATAAACTTTTACAAATCTACAATGTTCTCTAAAATTTTCTATCGAACCAACTAAATGCACCTACAAACTTTCTTTCCCCTCCCTCTCCTGTAACTTTACACCAATTTCCAAAGCTTTCAACAATGGCTAGCTCCACAGTTACTCCTTCCTCCAAATTTCAATACAAAAATCTCATGTGCCCTCAGATTACAGCACTGATGAAACTCAAAGACACACCTAAGGAATGGATGCACAAAACACAATTCATGGGGTTTGTCAACCACCTCAATTTGAAATAGATATTGCCATCCTCGATTACCTAATCAATTCTTACAGCCAAGCAAACAAAAAAATTTCCATTCCTCTGATGGATTGTACATTTTCATTCCGTGTGGAGCCCACATACATCCATCGATTAACTAGATTACCTTTTCAAAACTAGATGCTTGTGACTACAAAGGTTGTCCTAACCGATGAAGACAAATTTTTTTGGAGTCTCATTACAATGTGCAAGTTGATGGTAAGTTTAATTTTATTTTTAATTGTTTGTTTTCTTAATATTACTTGACTACCCAAGCATCTAACTTTTCTTGTATCTTGTTGCAGCTGTAGTTAATCGTTCCAAAAGAGGCCTTGTTATACAAGGTGTTACAAACAATTTCTTTCATGCAATGATATCACTATTTCAATCCAGGATTGTGTTGTAGGGAAGATCCACAGACATTCCATTTTGGAAAGTTCGGTAGATATTATGGACACTAGCAGGGAAACCATTCAATTAGTACACATATTTGTCCAATCGAATTAAAATAGATGTCAACAATGCCCTTTCCAGTATCAATGCATCTAATAAATCCAAGACTATGTTTTCTTGTGCCAATTATCTACTTGTTTTCTATCAAGAAGCTTTCCACCAAGTGCAGAATGAAAAAAATTGACTATAATAAATGACAAATTGCTATTAATTGGTCTTTTAGTTGAAGAACAACATGTAACAATTAATTTTAACATTATAATGATTAATTTTTTTAATGGAAAAATAATAAGAATTTTATCTTCACAGAGATGAATTATAGCTATAAATTCTCATAAGGAGGATATTGCTTAGGGTAAAGCCCTCCATAGGCCTTAGGTGATTCTGATATGGATTTAGCATAATCGACCCCACTTTGATTTTTCGCAAATAATCATAAACAAGCTATATGTTATGTAAGTGGTAAAGTATTTTAATATTTCTACATTTTTATTTTCGAAACTTCGAGTTTGATGGTCTAGATCAAACTCAATCTCGATCCACAAGGTTGAATGGTCACATCTCCGAGCCATGCAAGGTAATTTATAATGTTTAACATCTTTTGTTTACTTGAAAATATTTTACTTAGTATTTACAACCCGTATAATGTTTCATTTTTAATACTTTGCTTCTTGCATTTAATAGACCTTCACAACGATTTAAAAAGGCCTCCTAGGTACCACCGATGTGCACTATACAAACAAAAAGAAAATTTACAGGGAAGAATATTAGGTTTCTACCAACTCCAGAAAGTTCATCCCGTAACCTTAAAATTTCCAAGTTTTTCACTAGGTGGTGTCTTGAGTGCAACAAGTACCTAGATTTTTAACCAGATTGAGCTCGACGATGAGTTTTGGGCTTTGATAGTGGTGATGTAGAGACGAGTAACTATTTTGACACCCATGATATGATACAATCTACTCCACCTCCTCAACCATAAGACATCAAGATGTCCGTGAAATCATAGGCTCTCCTCCTCCACCAAGTCAAATTCCACTCACGGATGATCAAAAGATAGATTTTGCCATCAAAAATATAGTATCAAATAGTATGGGGGCCACAATTTAGGAAGTTGTTATGTTTGATGTGGATTTAGTGTGCACTTGGGAGAAAAGGGCCAAAGTTTTGATCAAAGAAATAAATACCCAATACCATAATCATGCTCAAAGGCATTCATTGTTCACTATCGTAGAGAGCCAACCAACAAGGCTTAACATTTTGCTAAATAAATCTCATTCATGCACAATTTTATATAATAATGATTATGATGATGAAGTTTTAGATATAATGTTAAATAGGTTGGAGAATCTTAATGTTGAAGCCTAGACGTACTACAAAAAATGGGCTAGAGATAAAAAGTAATGTTTTAATTGTAAATGTAGAAAAAGAGAAAGTTGTGGTAGGTCATCTTTTACACATAAAATCATGAAATTATGAGCATTGCAATAAATTAGTTATAACTTATCTAATAGACTAATACATTTTGTTTTCTTTTTTGCAAGTAAAATATGAAAAATTAAATAAAGAATTAGTTGTATTTGATGCATATTTGAAGAAATCTCGTAAAAGCTTGAATGTATTTATACAGTTGAAGGAAAGAATTTTATTATTAAATAAACAAAATAATACATTGAAAAGGATAATCAAGGAGCACAAGATGGATCCATATATCTTATTGAAATAAAATACAGATGTTGATCCATCACTTTTGTCATCAGGAGATATTGTGAGGGAGGAGCACAATATTCTTCAAAATATCAATAGCACGTTGTAAGATTCATATCGAGAGTTTTAGTAGAGAGCACCATACAAACTAAGAAAACTTCACCTCTTTTGAAATAAAAATCAAGCTTCCCCTATAACAAATTTTTTTAAAAAAGTAGTTTCACCATGTGACAGTGTGTTGTCACAATTCTGACACTAGTGTAGGAATTAAAAGATAGTGGCCAGCCAATTTTTTTCTTTTTTATTTGTGTGGTATATGTAAGGACAACTATGATTCAGAATCATAGGTAGAAAAGAGGATTCCCTCGTAATGTGTTCTTATATGATAGAACTTTCTTGAAGAATCTTTGAAAACAATTGACAACCCATCATTTTGTAATTGTATTGGTCGACAATGCTTTATGAAAACATGTCTTCATAAAGTAATCTACCTCTTGTTAGAATGAATACAAGTTTAATTGTGAATTGGAACTATATTTATTGTTGTATCGCATTTATTGAAAGTTTTCAACAATTTAATATGCAAACTTGTAATTATATTTCTACTTACTATTAATGTTTTTTATGTTACTATTTGGAGATGTAAACCATAGTTTTATATGTTTAGTGTGTGTTTGTTTGAAAGGATTTATGTTTCATGCAAAGATAAAATATTAATCAATAATCACACAAATGGATCTAAATAAATCATTGTCTTTATTTCAATAATAAAACAAAATATAAAAATTAATTTGTTACAAGTAAAACAACATAGTCTATTAAGACCAGTTGATTATCATTAATCAATATGAAATATATCAATATATCAAATCATTTTCAATAGTGTCAAGAATGTATACAAGAAATTAGAACTCTGGCAATTGAAACAATCCTGAGCAACCCATTCATAAGTGTCCTGGAATTCTACTAAATTGGTAGTGTGTTCGGTGGATGTGTTCGATCCCTCGATCAATCGAATGTTATCAATTCTCTTATTTCTATAATTGAATTCCATAATGCAAGTGCTCTCTCATAAGGAAAATTTTCCACAGAGTAATTAGATACATACAATCTCAGACAAATTTCTAAATTTCTATCCAATCTGTTACGGACTTTTGATTTTACAAAGGACAATGCACTGAATACCCTCTCATCTTCAACAAATCTTAGAATCATAGTTTGACATAGTTCATATAGCTGAAAATACTCACTCAAATCCTCTTGCAAAATACTATTTGAATAAATCTTCTTCCAAAGTCTTCTAATGAAACCATTTTCATTTGGCTCATCTAGAAACCAAAATTACTCTAGCATAGTCGTGGCAAAATGTTGTGACTGAGAACTCAATAACTTCTTTTGTAAAATACCTTCAAAAAAACTCTATTTATCTATTCACACTTACATAAATATTCCATTACACTAGTCATTTATTTTATAAATAAAGTATTGATGGATGTTTCAGGTATGCCTCTAGCTATATTCCAAAACTGTGGATTGACAACTCCCATTGCTTCAAGTAATTTATCTTTTTGAATCATTCACGGATATTTGTAGATAAAGATTGAGAAATATTTTTCAATTTATTTTGAGTGTCACATAATACTATTTCATATAAATTGTGTGTCACTCTTACTTCTTCCATCTCTGACCTAGCCAAATCTACTCTTCTTTGAAAAGTATGAAGTGGTATCTCTTCTCATGAGTGATTATACCTATGATCATTTATATTGAATTTTAATTCACAAATTAGATTTTAAGGTCTATTAATGCATTCCAAATTTCAAAAATAGGTCCTTAAAAACTTTCATTTAACAAATATAAACTATCTTGGTGTCCTCGAGATTTCATCCTAAAATGGGACTACCACTTTTTTTCAAAATCATTCTTTTCAAAGTAACCACATTATTTTGTCTGCATTTATCCCCATTGATTTAAGGTATTCCCAGAGATTCATAACAACCAAATATGACAAATACCCACATGCTAAAACTCACTCTATCCCTTCGCCAGGTTTTGTCTGAAAACATTTTATTTATTTATTTATTAAATAAATAAAGTTCTTTTAAAATAGTTTGTGTTGAGGTTAAACCCCATCATGGATTTCCATGCCAATATTTCTTTCATCTCTAAATGGAGCATTCACGCAGGGATGAGTTTTTACAGATTAGTTAATTGGCAAGTTATTTTCGAGCAATTATCTGTGACTTCTGGCAGGTTTTTCATTTTTTATTTCTTTCTTTCTTTTTGTCTGTGTTTTGGTTTTTCTCTATTTTTCATCTAGCAATCCCCATAGCCTATTTATTCTTCAGACCTTTTCCCAAGCCTAGGGGTTTGAAAAGTTATCCCACCGAACTTAATTGCAATGACTAATTTGTTTATAGGTGACCGTAACTCAAGATTCCTTTAGGAGATCATAAGAGGTTGTTTGATTCAAAAAGGTGCAATAATGAATTTTATGAAAATAATGAAAATATTGCCACCAATGCGTAGAGCTTGAGAAAATATGCATTTTTGGAAGAAAAAAATGGCACCTAAAACGGAGCCACAGAGTGAAAGTTATGGCACTTACAATCCAATTGCTGACTACATCTTCCCTGACCCTTTCTAAAATGGCAAATTTTATTCAATGCTTCTATTTTCTTCTTTGAAAAATAAAAAATGGAAAGAAATGCACTTCATGTCATTCACAATTTTCAAAGTTTCCCTTCCATTTCAATATCCACGCAAAAGATGAAAACTTTAGTCTCGTGTGCAATTATTGAAATTGAGTTGCCTTCCTTAAATTTTTTACGTTTTCACTTAAGTGAAAAATGTAAAATAAAGAGCTTCCAGTAGGTTGAATTTTAATGTTGCCCTTCCTTCATGTTTTTTATGTTTTCACTTAAGTGAAAAACATAAAATAAAGAGCTTTCAGGCAGTTGAAGTTTAACGTTGCTCTTCCTTCATGTTTTTTACGTTTTCACGTAAGTGAAAAACGTAAAAAGGAGAATATCTAACATGTTGAAAACATAAAAAGGAGCTTCTGGTAGGTTGAAATTTAATGTTGTCCTTCATGTATTTCATGCAAGCATTAGCCAAAAAGTGTGACCCATTCTGGCATAACTAAATGCCTAAAAGCTGATTTCTTTTAATTGTCGGAAGCATCCAGTTTTGGCGCCTAGGGTTGGAAAGGCTTACTTTTTATTCTTCTAGCTATCTGCATGTTGATGTGAGTGCACAAGTGAATAAAATAATATTTTTAGCTTTCTTGGCATGCAAGCAAAGTCTAAAAATAAAGGGCAACAGTTTTATAATCGAGATCTCGATGAAGAAATTAGATATTCATGTTATGGACTAATACTTTCTAAATTATTTTAAGAATACTTCACTAATGCTCATATTGGTGAAAAGAAGGCAAACTCAATTTCAGATACATTGAATATATCTTCAAAATCAAGGAGAAATTACGGTTACCATTCTTCCAAAGAGATCCACCTCTCATATTTGCAAGGCAAGTCTTCTCGCATAAATTTAAAAAAAGATCTCGATGACAAAGGTTGATTCAGGTACGATAAAGGGTGATGAGTTTTGTTTGAATTGTTTATGGAAAACATTACATTGGTGCACGTACTGGAGAAGAAGTACAAAAGTTTCAAGGATAAGAGAGAAGACTTGTGGTCTCCTTGAGGTCATGAGAACCGCAATGAAATCTCGAAATAGTTACTTCCAAATCCAGTTTGGTGAGAATCAAAGGAAAGGATTCAAAATAGCATATGGGAGAAAAAACATCTCATATTCAAGGTAGAGATATCATTTAAATCATTCATGAGGCAGAGGTGCAATACAGGTTGAATCAACATGCAGAGTATGGAAGAAGAACAAGATTGGGAGTGTTGAACAACTTTCTTCTAATTTCTTCTCCTCTTTCTTCTTCTTTCTCTTATTTTCTCCAACAAAGTAATTGAGTAATCAATTAAATTGTAAAACTTAAGTGATTGGTTTAAAATTTGTTACTTCAAGTTACTTGGAAGTAACCTCCTAATTGACTCTAAGTGGCGTACATAAAGTCAATTACTTGGAAATAGGTGGCATATATGCAAAATAGAAGGTTTTATTTTCAAATTGTAAGGCATGTATGTCATGCAAAGATAAGAGGAATTATAGGGGAAATATTGTCAATTGTTTCCTTTACGACTTCCACATGCAAAAATTTATTGAAAGTTTCATATTTGTAATTGCCCTCTATACATTATAAATAGAGGAAGAACCTACGGGTTAAATGATCATAATTTGTTAATTAACGCTCTTGAGTTCCGTTTTTGTGTCAGAGCCTCATGTCATTGTTGTGAAAACTATGGAATTAAATAAAGGAAAAATTCCAAAGAACTTTGTGTCAACTAGTAGTGCATTTTCTTCTTACTTTTGTAGATCTTTAGAGAAAATTTGTATTATTTGAGATTTACATTAGAAGCTTTCCTTTCCTTTACTTTTGGATATTGTGAGATCTCGTGTGTTTGTTTAATCTATGTGTACGAGACCAACTCAGTAAACTATTGGTCAAATTACACATCTTCCTTTCTTCTTTCCCAAACTTCATTATTCCCTCTTCTACAAATATTTCTTTTATCTCTTACTTGAGTTGAAAAATTGCTAAGCTATGGTTCATGAGCTTTATAATTAAAGTAAAACCCCCTGTAAATAGTTATTAGGATTCTTCACCAGGTTGATAAACATCTTACCCAGAGCCTCGTCAAAAATGAGGGAGATTTATATCAGGATTGTCTAGGTTTTTCGCTATGCAAAAATCTAGCCAACATATCTAGACTCATGCACACATGTTTTCTCAGTCGTATGAAGTCTATTATGTAGATGCAATGCTCTTGCGCATGCTTTGTCAAAACATTTAGCTCATTTAACATTGGAAAAATACCACATAATGTAAGTAAAGTTTCAATATCTATTAGATGGTACAACAAATCTTTAGCTTTATCTACTTCCCTACGGTATTTATACATAAAACCTGTCAATGAAGGATATTCTTCAAATATTCTACAAGTAGGCTCATACATTGAAATCCATCTGGTATCTACATCTTTGAGAATCTTTTTCCCATATGTCAATCCAATTGCAAATTTATGAAATTATAAAAATCTCTTTGACTACTTGAATAATATGCATGCAAATCATGGATCAACTCCTCCACTTTGGCAACACTTTTGAATGTGCTCACAATTTTATAGGCCATATTCATTCTATGAGCCATGCAATGAATTACAATCATATAGGGGCAACAGTTGTTATAGTCCGATGCATGACCATTTCTTATGGCCCCCTGCATTACAACTATACCATCAGTTCCAACACAAACTAACTTTGTTGCAATGGAAAAATCATCCATACTTGTAATATCCTTCAAACTTGACACCACCAATTTGTAAATGTTTTTAGAATTATAATTTTCACTCATTTTATGAATTGTTAAGAGATAAGGATTTCTTACTTCATTTACAAAAGTGTGTAGATGAATACAAACCCATGAAGTATTTTCCACTCGTTGTAACCTCATCAATTGAAAAGGAAATAAAATTTACATTTTTAATAGCCTCTTTAATATCCTCATTTTCCACCAGAGCAAGACATTTTGCAATTTCCCAACCATTGTTATCTAACCAATGTGATTGTGGAACATTCTGTAAGCCAATAACCTAATACAAAATTTTATTATCTAAACGGGTCTTCCCTTTTTCAATATATGGAATACAATAGAAAATTGAATACTTTTGGCATGCATTTCAGTCTCCATAGCTTTTCTTAATTTTGCTACAATTGTGCCACCTTTTTCATTTAGATTTTTCAAATATTTTTGTTCTTTTTCATACTCTTCTACATACTTTACATGCAAGCAATTTTTTTATTTTTCCATTTATGAGATCTTATTATGTACCCATCCTTTTACTTTTGGGAAATATATATTTTCCCACAATGTTTTTCAATAGTGTCTAGTTTGAGTTGCATTGTATGATCTTTCCCTTGTTTCCAACTACATATTTTACATCGACATTGAGTTAGAATATCATTACCATTTTTCAGCTCCACATGTTCAATAAAAGGATATTTGGTTGCCCAATCAAACCTGAAAGTCCTTCTTATTGTCCAGTTTGTCCTCTTTCTTCTCACATATTTTTATTACTTTCTTTGACTTCAACTTGTGCATTTGGGTTCTCATTAGGAATATGTTGATCGCTGAAGCCTCATTTTTCTAGAAACAAGCATTGGAGTAGAAGTTTCCTCTGATGTTGGTGTTGGATGAGAATTTGATGAATCTTCTCCTATTTCGATGTCATCAAGGGAACAAATGTTTTCATTAATAGGATCATCTCAAAAATATTAGTTTCTGAATGTGTTTGAGAAATGTCTACATATAAATGTGTTACAGAAATAGTTTTAATTATTTATATTATCAATACCACTAAATAAACAAGAGTTCAAAGAGTAGATACTAACTTTAATAAAGAGGAGTACAAGAAACATACAATATGAAAAATGTAATGATAAAATTCTATAAATTAGTAGATAGTACATACCTATATTTTCCACAGATCTTGACACAACATTCATTTTTTGTGAGTTTCAAAATAGCCAAATAATTTTTTGTTACTCTTTTTTGAACTGGCAAGAACCTTCTTACCCTGTTTTCTAGAATCCATAGATATGTCACAGATACTAACTATTGAAAGATGGTTATAGGGATGGACGGTAAAGCATTAGACGATAGGGGAAAGATGTTCAACAGTTGGGAAAATAGGAACATACATGCTTAGGGGTTGACAAATAAGATGGACAACAGAGGTTGGACATATTAAGTTTAAACAGATTGAGGTTGGATGGATCATGTCGACATTAAAATTTTCTTCCGTAATTTCTATTTTATTAATGTATGTATTAGGAATAGGATGTTGTTAAGTATAATTAGTAGTGGCATCCAATAGAAGATAATGGCGTCGTCGATGCGGTTGCCGCCAATAATGTAGAGTACGGTAAATGATCAAAAGTACAAAAGGAATGTTGTGGTAAAAGTAAATATTTGTCGTAAGTGGTCCTAGAATGTTAAAATGTCAAAGTTGGGGTAAGTAGAGAAGTAGGGTCTACATTATTAGGAATTAGAAATATTATATTTGTGATAAGGACAAGGAGTGATGTCATAAATATTTTGTGTATTTTATTTGTAGAAAAGTCTAAAAAGGTGGAACCCATGTGAGATGATAAGGTTTATCTTATCTTAGAAGATAAGTCTACATGTAAAGGAAAGAGTTTAGGCATGGAATATGATTGGCCGGAAGAGATTTCCTATCATATCTTAGAGATAGGGTGGATAAGCTCTCAATTCCTATAAATAGAGAGGCCATCCCCTCTCATTTATCATAGAGCAAAGTTGTAATAATTATTTTATGAATAAAGGATTCTTTATGAAAGTGTGTTAAGGAAGTCATCAAGAGGAGTAATTGTGAAGTTTCTCCCATAACCATTGTTGGAATCAAGTGGAGTTGGTAACACTTGGAGTAATTCATGGGTGAGATTGTAATAATTCCATGTTAATAATATATTTTACAGTTGTATTTTAGATTTGTCATCATTCTTTTTTTGTCATAGTCTGTGGTATTCTTGTGTTATGTTTGTTGTTGTGTTTCCAGATTACTACCACCAAACCAAAAGTTGTGCATTACTAAAATAATCATAGCATGAGGAGTTCCTGGTGAAATATTATCAAAGTGCCGGATTGGTGATGACATTTTGGTTCCGTTTCCGGACCATTCCTCGTTGGTGGATTTTCTAGAGAGATATTCCCACTTAGTCATAAATCAATAGGAGGGTAACCTTGTTTTTATTGTGCTTTAGTAGTTACCATGGTAAAGTCACTTTTACCATGCATAGTATTTACCACAAAGAACTTTACTTTTTTACCGTGAATAGTATTTACCATAAGAACTTCATTTTTTACCGTGAATAGTGTTTACCCCAAAGAACTTCATTTTTACCAGAATAGTGTTTACCACAAGAAAGTCGCTTTACCGTAGTAAGTCAAGTCAAAGTAAATGTAAGATTACCGTGGTCATTCCTATTTTACCGTAGAAAGGTGTAAAGTCACTTTCTATCAGTAGTGAGTCCAATTTTTGTACACATAAGTCTCACCGATTGATTGTACTTGTGAGTTGGTATTTCACCGTGGTTACATTTTAAAATGGGGAAGATTCCTATTTTTTCAGCCCAATCTAATGAAGATGCTTCCTCTTTCATTCAAGAGTTTAAACGATCTTGCATTTGTAATGGCCTCATGAGAAGGGAACAATGGACCTGAATTTTTCCTACCTTTTTGGATGGTTCAAAGACTTAGGTGGTTTGAAACACTAGGTGATAATGTGAAAAACTCATGGGATATCTATTATGGGTGTTGTATGTGTGGTAGATTTTTAGGTGATGAAAAATGGTATTGTTGCGTACCCAATGTTGTTAGGAAGGCCATGGCTAAGGAGAGTTCATGCAAGAAACTACTCAATGAAGGTTTCATGCCACTTGGATGTGGCAGAGAGAGGGTGAAGATAAATGTGATCCTCGACATCATAAGGAAAAACATGTGGATTCAAGTGATGAAACTCGATGATTGGGCATCTTCGATTACTCTAGTACCCGATGAAGTGGACACGTAAGATGAAGAAAGTGAGGTTGATGTTTCAGTCATGGATATCCTTCCAGTCCACACCGACTTATGAACCCATAAGATTATCTGAAGAAGAAATTGTTGATCGTCTCCAACAAATAAAGATTGGTGATGTTGTGATGGAAAATGAGAAGGAATCCTACCTCTAGCTCTTTTGAAGGTACATACACCTATTCACTTTTGATTACAAGAAACTCCATCAAGTAAGTTGGGTAGAACATTCTATTGAGCTAGTAGATGGTGTTAAGCCCATAAAGAAAATGCCATATAGAATGAATCCTAATTTTTCCAAGACTCGTAAAAGAAAAATAGATAAGTTGCTTAATGTAGGATTCATATTTGTTGTGGAGAATTCGGGATGGGTTTCTCCCATTGTGATCTCAATAAAAAGAATGGGAAGCTACGTAGTTGTGTTGATTATAGGAAGCTCAATAAAGCAACAAAGAAGGATCATTACCATCTTCCATTCTCGGATCGATCTTGGATGAAGTAGGCTGGCTAGAGTGCTATGGTTTCTTTGATGGATATAACAGATACAACCAAGTTCGTATAGCGGAGAAAGATCAGCTAAAGACCACATTCACCACTCCTTGGGGAATGTTTGCTTATAGAGTTATGCCTTTTGGGTTGTGTAATGCTCCGGCAACGTTCCAGCATTTGATGAATAGGGTGTTTGAACCCTACATTGGAAACTTCATCAGAGTATTTTTGGATGATTTTTACATCTATGGGAGCAAGATGGACCACTTACACCAGATGGAGATAGCATTTCAAAGGTTAGATGAAGCACAAGCCTCACTAAACCCTACAAATTGTGTCTTTAGATGTTTTAAAGGCGTTTTGTTAGGGCATGTTGATCTAGAGATGGTATTGGTACGATCCTAATAAAGTTTCAAAATCAAAGAGTTACCATTTCCTATGAATAGAACTAAGTTGAGATCATTTTTAGGCCATGTGGGTTACTTTATAGAAGGTTCATCAAGAATTTCTCAAAGATTACATGACCACTAACCCAGCTTGAAGAAGAATGTTACTTATGAACTAGGAAATAAGGCGCATGAAGCTTTTGAACAATCAAGGAAGCCTCGGTGTCTTCACTGTTTTAAAAGAATCCAAATTGGAGCAAGCCATTCATTATGTATACTGATGCTTTAGATGCAGCACTAAGAAGTACTCTAAGCCAAAAGGATGAAAATGGGAATGATCATCTAGTTTACTTTGGGAGCAGACAAATTAGCAGTGCTTAAGGTAAATTATACTCAGAATCAAAAGAGGCTCTAGCTATCATTTTTGTTGTAAAGAAGTTTAGAAATTACTTGTTATGGTAGAAATTTATAGTTGTAATAGATCATCGAGCTCTAAAATATATTGTAAATAAGTCTAACCCATCGTGGGAGATTAGCAAGATGGATAATTTTTCTACAAGAATTTGAATTTGATATTATAGATAGGCTAAGAAAGAAGCATGTCAATGCGCAGATGCACTCTCTTGAGCCTATGAGGGTTTAGGTTCATCTTGTGATGATGATGATTTCCCGGATGCATCATTATTATCCCTCGACACGATTCCTAGTGAATACATAGATATTTAGAATTATTTGAATGAATTCAAGTTTTCTCGATGGTGCCAATGCAAAGATTAAGAGGAAGATTACTCAAGCCGCTTGTCCATATTCTATTATGCATGGAGTATTATTTTGAATATGACCTGATGGACAAGATCAAGAGGGCAAATTGGACATGATCAAGGAAGGAGCTGATAGAAAAATTTCACAATGGTACATGTGGAGGACACTTCTCTGGACAACTTACAGTAAGAAGGATCTTGGATGCAGGTTATTACTGGCCCACTCTTTTTAGAGATTGTTATAATTATTGTAAGACATGTGATATTTGTCAAACACATGGTAACCATAAGACTTCATTAGCTCCATTATGCCCTATTCTTCCACTTAGTCCCTTTGAAAACTGGGGAATATATATTGTAGGTCCACTTCCAACTACCCCATGCCAAAATAAGTATATTGTAGTTGCCACAGATTATTTAACCAAGTGGGTTGAAGTTAGGCCATTGAAAATAGCTTCCATGGATGAAGTGGCAAGGTTCATATATGAACGCATTGTCACCAGATTTGGTTGCCCATTAGAAATTGTAGTAGATCAAGGAAGCCACTTCATTAATGAGGTGGTAGAATCCCTAATCAACAAGTTTTCTATTAAGTACAAGAAGGCAATAGCATACAAGCCAAGCACAAATGGACAGGTGGAACGAACAAATTTTGTCTTATGTCAAATTCTAGCAAAGATGCAAACCTTGCAAGTACATAAGTGGGATAAAAGGATTCATACAAAGATTGTGGGCATATAGGACAACATTAAAGTCAAGCAACAGGATACTCCCCATTTCAATTGGCTTATGGCATAGATCCAGCTTCTTCCTATTGAGGTTGATATTCCCACTATGAGAGTTATGAAAAATGAAAGGATGGATGAAAGTGATTCAGTAAAAGAAAGATTGGTACATTTTCATTTCTTTAGAGGAAATGAGGGAAATAGTGAAGGATATGAGCTATAAGAATAAAATGAAGTAGAAGGAATACTTTGATCAAAAGATCCGTTGGTCTCCATTTCATGTGAATGACTTGGTTCTCGGTCTATAATTCTAAATACAAAAAAAGAAGACAAAGAAAATTTCTTCCCAAATAGATGGGGCCCTACAAAATAGCAAATTGTGCATGAAAATGGTACATATCGACTAGAGGAATTGGATGGTACTCCCATTACGAAATGGGTCAACCATGACAAGTTAAATATTTTTCAGTACCAGCGTCGGAATGTCCATAAGAGTCTACTCAGAGGATGGAGTAGAAGTAGGAAGGGGAAAATGTCGACATTAAAATTTTCCTCCGTAATTTCTATTTTATTAATATATGTATTAGAAATAGGATGTTGTTAAGTATAATTAATAGTGGCATCCAATAGAAGATAATGGCATCATCGATCGATGACGCCAATAATGTAGAGTACGATAATAGTCAAAGTACAAAAGGAATGTTGTGGTAAAAAGTAAATATTTGTCGTAAGTGGTCCAAAGTAATGTTAAAATGTCAAAGTTGGGGTAAGTAGAGAAGTAGGGTCTACATTATTAGGAATTAGAAATATTATATTTGTGATAAGGACAAGGAGTGATGTCATAAATATTTTGTGTATTTTATTTCTAGAAAAGTCTAAAAGGTGGAACCCATGTGAGATAATAAGTTTATCTTATCTTAAAGATAAGCCTACATGTAAAGGAAAGAGTTTAGGCATGGAATATGATTGGTCGGAAGAGATTTCCTATCCTATCTTAGAGATAGGGTGGATAAGCTCTGATTCCTATAAATAGAGAGGTCATCCCCTCTCATTTATCATAGAGCAAAGTTGTAATAATTATTTTATGAATAAAGGATTCTTTGTGAAGGTGTGTTAAGGAAGTCATCAAGAGAAGTAATTATGAAGTTTCTCCCATAACCATTGTTGGAATCAAGTGGAATTGGTAACATTTGGAGTAATTTATGGGTGAGATTGTAATAATTCCATGTTAATAATATATTTTACAGTTGTATTTCAGATTTGTCATCATTCTTTTTTTGTCATAGTCTATGGTATTCTTGTGTTATGTTTGTTGTGTTTCTAGATTACTACCACCAAACCAAAGTTGTGCATTACTAAAATAATCATAGCACGAGGAGTTCCTAGTGAAATATTATCAGAGTGCCGGATTGGTGATGACAGGGATCTAAGTTAAATGGATTGTTGTTGGATGAATTATAGTTGGAAGGATTACGCTTAGATGGGTTGAGGTTGGATGGATTCGGTTTAGGTTAGACTAGTTTCGGGTTGGACGGGTCATAGTTGGACGATGACAGGTAGGACAATAGAAATATCGAAACATGGTGACATCAACACTTGCATATTGTAAACAAGTTGGATGGTTGTATATGTATTATACCTAGGTGATATGTATAGTATTATACTTCGATGAATATGTGCACAAGTTGATTCGAAACGTTGGTGAAATACATGCATAAGTTCATTTATATGTGTAAATAGTAGGCAAACTGACCCATACAATTGACATGTCGGCCAAAATTTTAGGTGAACTCGGTGGCAACCTACTACCGAATATTCACCATTTCCGAGCTTCCCAAAAACTTGAATATTTGCCACTAAAATTCTCCTTGCTTTCCTCGACATCAAGAAAACACTAGTGGCATCAATTAAGCATCGACGGTTTGCACAAGTAATGCATAACATAAATGCATAATATATGCACAAAATTTATTGCACGATGTGAATTTTAATGTAAGGAAACTTTGAATAAGATTATGCAACAAAATCTAGTATTCTACAACTTCCATAATTTTACACAAAATTCATAGTTTTGCACATGCTTAGATAAGCTTTCATGACTTGTGCAAAACATCAAAGGTGACATATTTTGCATGACTTTTGCAAAATGATATTGGTAAAAGACATTTGTGTGACTTGCTTAGGAGTGGCAAGTTTAGACACAAAATCACGCACTTAGGTACATTTTTAGGTCCTAATCACATACTACTAATCATATGATTCCTAAGTAAGAAAACTAGTAATTGACATCTATTTTTGGCCTCTTTTCGTATTTATTGTTTCCTCTTTAGTCTTACACACCCAAAACCCAGTCTGATCTTCATTGCTTTATCTTTATTGACTTTGGACACCAATGCCTAGCCATGGTGCCAAGCTCAACTGCCCTCATCTCCTCTGGGTGCCCCCAACCTCTTTGTATCTTACTCACCTCTTTTGGGCCTCTTTTATCTTTTGGGCATCTTGTTTTCTTATGGGTTAGCCTTTTAGTTGTCAATTACAAAATTCAAACAAGGGAATCATATAAATACAAAGCTATGTGACCATAATAAAGGACCAAGCTCTAAGCATCTATTATCATCACCTAAGGTTGCATCTAAAGGCATTCTAAGAGCATCAAAGGCATCCATCTAGAATTCACTCAAGGGACAAGGGAATGTATTTTCTACATACATGCATAGGAGGGGAAGTTCATTTTTTCATTCACACATCTATTTACATTGCTACATCTAGTTATCGCTCGCTATCAAGTGCATCTTGCACAAGAGCTACATAGGACACGATTTATACACACACGCATAAGAACTACATGAGTCTGCGATGTAGTGTAACACTCGGTTGTAAGATCGCTCTGTTGGGTGACCGTCGAGGGTTAGTTTGAATCCCCATTGAATCTTTCTTTTTAGGATTTGATGTAGTTTGGAGTTTTATAGAATATTAATTATTTTTGCAAGTTACAAATGAATTTTGTGATCAACCAGTGACATATAGAAACCAAAGGTGACAACACTGCAACACAAGAAAATTTAGATTCTAACTATTTTTGTAGTCATGGGTGACCAGCAGAGGTCTCCAACGCCCAAGTGCCCTTGACCCAGTCCAAGCTTGTTCGATAGTTCTAGAATTTTCTCGAGTGAGGTTAAGACAGGTCTCCTCCTCTTATTCTTTATTCTTCCATTCTAGAACAATTCGGGATTAAACGAACATCAATTAAGTCTTTTATCCTCTCTCTTGCACCTAGGGTTTCATTTTTATCTAGCTTATTATTTATGTCATATCTATCCTTTAGTGTTAATTTATCATATGTGACTCTATAATTAGGGTTTTATAAATTCCATATTTGTTAAATCATTTGGTGAATCCATCTCATTTAAACATTCTCAAGTCCTCATCTCATCACTTCTTTCATTTTCCTAGGATTATCTCATCATAGATATCTCCATTCATGATTTCTTTCTAGCCAATCCAGATTGTAGAGCTAAAATCATCTCTCTTGGTTAATACTCACATTCCTTATACTACTCATCTGGACATAGTATATTAGACATTCGTAGATGAATTTTCTCAACAACTTACTTTTCCATCTGATATAGTTGTCAATCTTTCTATTTATGACAATGATCCTCCCCTATATATACTAGCTCACATCTATCACATGGGTATTAAGCATACTATAATTGACAATGGTATGAGCTCAAATTTTTACTTTATCACTCCTTCATAATATCGGCCTTTCCTTAGCTAATGTTATCCCATTCTCCATTTCTCTCCATGCGTATGATTCTTCTACATGTCCATGCATAGGCATTATTACTTTACCTATCACCATTGGGCCAAAAAATTACTCTTGCGGTATGCTTTGTTATTGATATCCCAGTTCAATATAATTGCTTGCTTGGTAGGCCATGGCTTCACACCATGCATGTTGTGTCTTCTACAGTTCACTTGTGTGTTAAATTCTTACATGATGGATTTGAACATACAATTGCAATTGATCATGACCCATTCAAATATTGTCACCTAGATCTAACCACTACCTTAACTACAACTTTTGCTACTACTATGCATCTCGTTGAAGATCAACAACCCACAGATTATTCTAACAACTTGCCTCCACTCGAAGGAACTTGTTTGTGCATTGGACACCATCCCATCTGCTTCATCCTCACCCCCTCCTTTTACTAATGCTATGGTACTTTTTCGGGTCTGTCCATACATTGGACATCATTTCACCTTCCTCGTCTTCTCATGAGCAACCTATATCTACGCTTCCTCCTTTCACATGAACTTTTTCATGAATAACTCTTATTGGCAACACATTCCATTCGATCCCACTAGTTTTGATACTATTTGTACACATGATGGTTTGACTCGGCTTGATTCACACTTATTGATCTCCTCCCTCCACCTCATTCTCCTCATCTCTATCATGGATACATTTGTATTACTATTGCTTATGGCCTCTGTGTCTTCCATTTATCAGTATTTGTTGCACACACTTCTCACATACACTTGGGCAATCTTGGTTTGACTACATTGGTGGCACTTTAGATCCTAATCATATTGATATCACATTTCCCATGCCTTTTGGTCGTGTTTCTATTTACAATGATTAATTTTTCAGATATTCACAAAATATTACTAGCTAATATGCACACGGATGTCCACTACCACCTTTCACTGATGAAGGATACGCAATGGGTATGTATAATTTGTGCCATAATGGATCTTTACATGATCAACCCCATACTATTACTTACAAGGTCTCTGACGCTTTTCCATTTGACTTCGACGATGATAGTGATGATCTCTTAGACGATGTTACTTGATTCTTCTCTACATCATACACTTGGGGAGCATCATGCTTACTTCCCCCCTCTTTGCATCATTAGGGTCTCGCATTTCTAATATTATGCGTCATGTTTTGCATCTAGTGTTTCTCATGCATCTTACATAGCTTGATACTCAAATTGTATCATCATTACCCTATGACGCACTCTCGTGCTAAGGTCCACACTTGACTATTGAGGGAATACTACATTCATGAACCTCACACACCTCACATTTCATGCTTCGCGCTTTATGATACATCTCTCTCGCATTTCATTCTCACTCATCATACTACCCTATGATGCACTCTCGTGTTATGGTTCACACTGACTGTTGAGGGCATATTACATACATGAACCTCACATCATACACATGACACATTGTGCACTCTACGCATTCATGACACATCTCTCTGGCATCACATTCTCACACATCACACTACCATATGACGTACTCTAGTTTTATAGTTCATACTCAACTATTGAGGGTCTAAATATGAAATGAACCTCATTCACTCTCTCTACGCTCTATGCTTCATTGATTTATATATCTAGCACACTTTATCAAACCATTTCCCGATGATGCACTCTTTTTCTATGGTTAATTCTTGATTGTCGAGGGGTCTTTTATAAATGAACATCATCTCATGATCATTCACAATCGCTTGAGGGACATGCTGCTCCTATCACATTCACTTTGCATTCCATTCCATTCACATACACAACATGTTGCATATCTTGGTTGCACTTATTTTTGCTTGCTTATACTCACATGTTACACTTCGCTTACTATGTTAGACGGATATCCAGTATGTCATTATCTTTTCTATATACACATACATGTTCACTTGTTCTTTAGTTGTGGATGCATACTTTCTATAGATATTTACACACAATAATGATGTTTGGCATTATACCTCTTACCACCGCCACCAAGGCTCCTAAGGACATCTACATTTCTACACATCACAGGTGTTATTGTTTCATTTTCTACTACTTCCTATTCTTACTAGCACATTATTTTCACATCGATCTATACACGTATTGACATACTTTTTATCTTTCTAACATGCTAACGGGTGCTTTATGTTTAACATTTACCTTACAGAACTATTTTCCACAATGGTTGTTTGATACTTTTCTTACTCTTGTCTTCTATCAGTATGTCATTTTTTACAGTGCTATGCCATGTCTTCCTTGTTCATTACTTGTATGTTTTTTTACCACTTCAACCTTGGTTGTTTTGCGACATTGTGAGTGATATCCCATGTTTGAAACCCACTTTTCATGCAATCTACTTTGTCTACACTATTGCTTGTTACACCAATTTTCTATTTCATGCTTGCTATGTTTCTACTAACACATGCATCTAGCCACTTTTTTTTTGCATGTGCCTTGGTTTCTACCATGCACATCCCCCTATAGGGATATTAGTTTAGATCAACATCTAGTCCTCTCCTTTGGGCCGCATCCTCCTAATGAAGTCGCATGCACCCCAACGAGGGAGGGCATACATTGATGAATCAAACACCCCATATGGCAGCTCGAGCTTCAAGATAGGCGTGCACAGATAGGAACAAAACAGAGTTATAGTCACAAAAGCGGCCTTGATTCGACTTGGGTCTTCATTTTAAGATTGCACGAAACAAGTGCCCATATATAGACATGAGCACCTGGGTGCTCCTGACCTTTCTGGCACCTATGACTAGGGGGAAGTTATAGTTATTTTCTCATATCAACACAGTTGGCAGTAATTCATAGAGTAGTTTTCATAGTACAAACACACGGTCTCTAGAATCGAATGTATTTTATCTCCTTTTTTCTATTTCCTTATATTGAAATGGAACAAAAACGAAACAAATTAGGATCACACCATCTGTAATGGTGTATAAATTTCAAGTAGTCAAGGATGGAGAATAACACTATACCTTTCTCCCCAACACTCTTCTATCATGCCGTGAGATCACCCAAAAATTAGCACATGGTGTGAGATCGCCCAAAAAAATCATTCTTGGCATGAGATCAACTAGAAAACTCGATCTTGGCATGAGATCACCCAAAAAAACTCACTCATTTACAATGGTTCAAGACATTTTCTATCCTTTTTGCTCTTCTCATGGATCGGTGTACACACTTTCCTTTTTACACCTTTTTACATACTTTTACATGTTTGTTATAGAGTTTTCATAACACATGACTTTGACTACTCTTTCACTCTTCTTTTGTAGGTATGTCCTTAATACACAACAAGAATCAGCCCCACATCAATAAAGCATAACAATGACAAGTAGGTACAAACACGACACAACATATACACTTCACCCCTAGGGTCACTTCCTCTTCCTTAGCTTCCACGCTTCATTTTTTATCACTCCCGGTTTTTCTTGTCTCTTTGGAACACTTTTTCCATCACACTCTACATGGTTATTAGGTATGCATATCTTATCTACTTTATTTTATCGAGTATTCACTCAACAACATAAAGTGGGGGCAAATGTAGACACAAAATCACGCATTTGGGTACATTTCTAGGTCTTAATCACATACTACTATTCATATGATTCATAAGCGAGAAAACTAGTAATTAACATCTATTTTTGGCCTCTTTTCTATCTTTCTTTTTCCTCTTTGGTCTTACACACCTCACATCCCAGTCTAATCTTCATTGCTTTATATTTATTGACTCTGGACACCAGTGTGCTGGCACCCTCGTCCCCTCTAGCGCCCCAACCTTTTTGTATCTTACTCACCTCTTTTGGGCCTCTTTTATCTTTTGGGCATCTTGTTTTCTTATGGGTCGGCCTTTTAGTTGTCAATTACAAAATTCAAATAAGGGAATCATATAAATACAAAGCTATGTGACCATAATAAAGGAAAAAGCTCTAAGAATCTATTATTTGTTAGGTTAATCAATTATGCATTTTATAATTAATGTTATTAATTAAATAATGTTGTTATATGGTTATATTTCTTCATAACCATCTAATTATCTTTATGTCTGCATACGGGTGTGGTTATATTGTTTTAACAATATAATTGTAATTATTCATTTATGCTTCCCATATGTAATTTAGAAGCTACTACATTTTAAGTTGGTTGTTGCATGGTTGCAACTCCTCACTTGTTTGTATCCAGGCTATCCAATATGTATAAATATTATAGCCTACACTATTATATTTGGTTGATTCAGATTAATATAATTTACAAGCTTCCGTCCTTGTTTACATTTGGTACCAGAGTGAGAATCTGGACCTGTGAAGTAGAGAAGGTTGGAGAGAGGAAGCATACAATTTTGGAGGAGATTTTGCACTCTAGGAGAGCTTGTGTTGCCTCCAGCAACTTCCCAAAATGTTCTGCATCTCCACAACCTCCTGCCATTCTCCAGGTGTTTGTAAGGAAATTTTTTTTTTTGTCTTGGTGCCTCCTTCACTGTGCAAAATTTGCTCCTTGGATGCAATTTTAATTTTATATATGTGTGTGTGTGTGTGCATATATATATAGATATATATAGATACACACACACACACACACACACACACACACACACACACATATATATATATGTGTGTGTGTGTGTGTGTGTGTGTGTGTGTATGTATATATATATATATATATATATATATATACATATATATGTATATATATACATATATGTGTATATATGTATATACATATATGTGTATATATACATATATACATATATGTATATATACATATATGTATGTATACATATATACATATATGTATATATATTACATATATGTATGTATATTATATATATATATATGTAATATGTATATACATATATGTGTATATGTATACATACATATACACATATATATATATATATGTATATATATGTATACATATACACATATATGTATACATATATACATATATACATACATACATACATATATATATACATATATATATATATATATTCCCCACCAGGGGGTTTTACCTCTAATATTAGCGGATATTTTAGCTACGCTACCTTTGGTAGCTCTGCAGACCGAGCTCACACCACATCAAGTTGAAGGCATTACAATACGGTGAGTTAAGGCATACCTTATTTGGTGGATTGATCCCACACCGACCGAGTTGTCTAATACAAGCGATTAAGTCGTGTGTGTGTGTGTGTACATATAATATATATATATATATATATATATATGTATGTATGTATGTATGTATGTATGTATGTATGTATGTATGTATGTATGTATGTATGTATGTATGTATATGTATATATGTATATCTCGTATATACATATATACATAAATATATATACATATATGTATATACGTTTATGTATATATATATTCCCACTGTGGTTTTACCTCTAATATTAGAGGATATTTTAGCTACTGCTACCTTTGGTAGCTCTGTAGACCGAGCTCACACCACACCGAGTTGAAGGCATTACAATACGGTGAGTTGAGGCATACCTTATTTGGTGGATTGATCCCACACTGACCGAGTTGTCTCATACAAGCGATTGAGTCATGTTACACTTGCATTGGGTGAGTTGTTGCAAATATTGGCATTTAAATATTGTCTAGTTCCATTGTGTACCACTATGCCCTGGTTTTATATTGTGACTCGAGTTGTGAAGGATAAGAAAACATCCAAATCAAGCCAAGTTGGATACATCTATGAGCTAATTTGAGCCATCTAGAAGATTCACGACCTGCACAAAGGGAAGAGTTGTTTGCAAAGGGGGAGAGACATCTATTGTGCGGTTGTATTTACCAAGGTTGAGCCGTGTGGAGTCCCCTTGTGTCCTATAATAACAATAAACGTGAAGACCCTTGATCTGGTTAGGCCACTCCACATTGACCTGTAGTGTAAACTTAAGCGTTAAACGGATTTACAGATCCACACAAATGAAGCTCCAAAGAACTCCGCACACAAGAAAACAAACCAAAAGGCGTGAAGGACAAGTGGATTTCATTAACTACGGTGTAGAGAAACTAAAAAAATTGGTGAGAAAACAAAGAAATAGAGGCAAATAAAATACGATGGTCACAAACAACATGTAAAGGCATTAAAAGTGGAAGAAGATCCAGTAAACAAGGAAAAATCAACTCCTTCAAGCTCTCCTCCATACATGTAGTCCATGTGGTGCCTCCATCTCTGCCAACTCACCATTTTTTAAGAGGTGAGTCAAATTCTGCCTTATTTAAATACCATTTTGTTCATTTTACATCACAAGTGCACAAGCGGCCAAGGGTTAGAGAGAAAGCTTTAGAAGTGGGAGGTTTGGGGTTCAAACCCCACCCCCAACACAAGATTTTGGATTTTTGAAATTTGGCGGAAAATTTGGAGAAACCGCCAAAGTTGGAGGAAGATTTAGCAGAAAAACCACTGCTAAACCATTTAGTTATAACTAAACAGGTCACTAAATATTTAGCAAGAAAATCCCTAATTTAGGGTAAAAAAATTCTCCATTAAGCCTATTTTTTGATTTCGGGAAACATTTGCCAAAGGAAGACCATCCAAAAACTTCATCTTGGGCCTCTTTTTAATGGTTTCCAACATTTTGGGTCGTATTGGGCTCCAGAGGCCACCATGGCCCGCAAAACAAAAAAATGTCCTGCTGTTCAATTTTTTTATAAAATTTTGAATGTAATTACATGCTTCATCATATTGTACTAATTTGCAGAGGTTGTCATATAGTCAACCGTAAATATTGAATTACACGAAAAACTAGCAAACAAATTGTAATACAAAATAGTAAAAACTGGTTCTATCACACTCATGAGATCCTAGATCTCATTCGCAAAGATTCAAGTATATACGGTGCCTTTGGGAAGCGCTTACGAGTAAAGTCATCGCGACTCTGCTGCACTTAATGCCTAATATAGTTGAACAACATCATCTCGGGCATCGACCCTTTAAATCAACGGGGAGTAATAAGGTCACAAAGGTGCACACACTATGAGCCATCCCATCTCGCCTGTGAATAATTACACGACATAAATCCAGACCGAGAAATTATCCGAGTATATAGCGAAGTTACGCGTGTACGAGGATAGTTCTTTGAGCCGGTGTCAATAATCACAAGGCCACTTTCGATTGTCTTGGTACCACGTGTTTGAATTCTTTCATGTATGTTAATGCCTCTTTCACGTACCACTAAGTATATAGAAAGGGCAAGCTTCTTCCACATACCACCAGGTATATCGTAAGGGTGCGTATATAGAAAGGTTCGATATCGATCGACAGTATATAGATTGGGAGACCTTATACCTTGAGTGATAAGAGCCAAACCCTTTGTTAGTGTTTTCTGTAAAATGGGCACCAATGCCCCCAAATTTTTTCTTCCGGATTAACAACTACTCAGAGGAAACAACTATGTTGCATGGAAGACAAAAATCAAGACATAGCTTGAATTTGAAGAGATCTAGCTTACTATGAATGGTACTCTGACCAAATCAACTACTGATAGAACACAATAGCAGCAGTTTGATAAAGTAGATCAGAAGGCCAAACTCATCATCTTGTTTGGAGTGTCCGACGATGTGCAACCCCACATTCAAGATGCCAAAACAACCAAAGAAGCGTGGGATAAGTTGAGCATAGTATACGAGGCCAAAAACAAGAATGTTATATTGAATTTGCAAAGTCAGTTACACACATTGAAGTTCAAGCAGAATGAGAAAATAGAAGCTTTCTTAAGAAGAGTTGCAGAATTGAGGGCTTCACTTCTAGCCCTAGGAGAAGCGGTCAAAGATGATGATCTCATTCCCATTGTTCTGAGAGCACTCCCTTCTTCATACCATATTTTTGTAACAACACTAAACTTTTCAGATACGATAGTTAGTTTTGACAAATTGGTAAACCTACTGCAACAAGAGGAAGCAATGCACAATAAGGATGATGAAGAAGAAAGTGCACTTTCTTCACATCAAAAATGGAAAGCAAAAGGTAAAAGGAAAACATAATTCCTATCAAAAGTCCCAACATCAAATTAGTATCACGGGGACAGATAAATGTAAGAAGCAATGTCTAATTTGTAAAAGAGGACATGACCTAAAAGATTGTTAGTACGATACTTACAAGAAAGGTTCATCAATAAACTCGGACCTCCGTAATAATCTCATAAGGGACATTCTAACTAAAATCAAGGGTAGAAAAATGGGAACTAGAAAAGAAGACCGCATCAGCAAGGAAATATTGTTGAGCAATAAGAATAGTCGAAAATGAAGACTACTTGTTCACTACTCAATCAAGTGAACCATCCACGTCATCTAGTGATGTTTGGTATGTTGATTTGGGGGCCACTCGACACATGAACGACCACAGAGACAAGTTTATTTTGATGAGGGACACGCCATCGAAAAATCATGTTTTTTTGGGAGATGATTCTTCATATACAGTTTAGGGGATTGGGAACATTTCTCTACCCCTTGGTTCACGCAACTGCAAAATATCAGATGTCTTATATGTCCCTGGGTTGACAAAGAATTTTCTTTCAGTCAGTCAACTCCTTGATCACAACCTAAAAATTGACTTTGATAGTCATTCCAACAAGAAAACATGTTTGATTCGAGACAAATCAAGAGGCTCGAAAATAATTGCAAAATCATCCAATGTGGGACACATGTTCCAACTTGATTTTGTTCACAGAGATGATCAAAAACGTGTGGCTAAGAACTCCACCTCAACACAGCTATGGCATCGGAGACTTGGTCATGTAAGTTTCAAGTATCTCGAGACACTTCACCGGCGCAATATGGTACATGGGTTGCCATCTCTTCATAAGGATACAGACAAATGTTCTCACTACCTCGTAGGCAAACAACACAGAGCTTCATTCCAAAAGAGTACATATCAAGCTCATGGTCAGCTTGATCTAGTTCATACCGATATTTGCGGTCCGATGCAACCAAGTCATTCTGGATTTCAATACTTCATGCTATGTGTTGATGACTATTCAAGAAAAATATGGATTTTTTGTCTTCGCAAGAAAAGTGAAGCTTTTGAAACCTTCAAGAGGTTCAAAGTAGCATTGAGAATTAAACTAGTCATCACATCGAAATCTCCGCTTTCAGTTGAGGGGGATTTCACCAATAATGAGTTCAAAGAATACCTACAAACTCATGGGATTCGTCAACAAATGCCTCCTCCACACACACCGCAATAGAATGGTGTTGTTGAGAGAAGAAATCGTACTATCATGGAAATGGTGCGATGCATGATCGATGATTCTGGACTTGCAAAGACATTCTAGGTAGAAGTAATAAAAACAACAGTGTATTTGTTGAATAGAGTGCCCACGCTTTCTCTTAAAGGAGTAATACCATAAGAAGCATGGTCAAAGTGGAAACCATCTATCGCACACCTTAGAGTATTCAGTGCAAAGCAAATATGCACATACCCAGCGAATGAAAGAAATTGGACATGAAGTCACAAAAACTCATCTTCATTAGGTACAAGTGAAGAGACTCTTGGGTATAGATTGATGGATCCGAAGACCAAAAAAGTCTACACCAGCAGAGATGTTGAGTTTTTTTGAGAAGAAGAAAGCAGAGTCTCCTCCTTTAGACTCACTAGATGTAGATTTTTCACCATTTGTAAAAATTAAAGCTGATGTTCCCTCAAATGATGAAAGTGAGGATGGGGATGATGGTGTTGATCAGATAGAACCACGACCCATGGGAACAGTTCAACGTATGCCCAAGTGGTGTACTATCACATTACGAGATGTAAGAATGGATACTCCACCAGATACATCCACCCTGGACCACAGACTTGCAGTAAAGAAAGAGAAGAAGTTAACTTTACTTTGATGAGTAGAGTAATTGAATATGATGAGCCCTCTACAAAGATAGGAAGCCCTACAAGTCAAAATCTTGGAAAGATGCCATGGACTCAAATATCAATTAGTGATGAAAATAACACTTGACAACTTGTCATCTTCCATCAGGAAGAAACCCATTCGATGCATATGGATATTTAAAACAAAGTATAAAGCAGATGGGACAAAGGACAAGTTTAAAGCAAGACTAGTAGCAAGAAAGGGGTACCCACAAAAAAAAGGCATTGACTACCGGAGACATTTTCTCCCACAGACTAAGATCAAAATGATCAGGATGATCTTTTCTCTAGCTGCATAGTTTGGATGGAAAGTCCATCAGATGGATGTAAAAAGTGTCTTCCTGAATGGAGATTTACAAGAAGAAGTCTATATGACTCAACCTAAGGGATATGTTGTAGACTGTTAAGAAGGAAAGGTATGCAGACTCAGAAATCTCTCGTATGGCCTTAAACAGCAACCCGAGCATGGTACATTAAGATTGATGAGCATCTCGCATAACATGGATTTGTTAAAAATCCATACGATCCCAATCTTTACCTCCAAAAGTAAGGGGGAGATTGTGATTGTTGTATTCTATGTTGACGATCTAGTCATCACTTGGCGATTCGGTGAGGATGATCAATGTAACAAAGAAAGATCTTAATCGATCGCTCAACATGACCGATCTGGGGCTAATGCATTATTATCTTGGATTGAAGTATGGCAGAAAGAGAATCACATCTTTGTTTCTCAGATGAAATATACCAAGACAACGCTCAAGAAATTTAGGAGGATGGATTGCACACCAATCGCTACACCCATGGAGAACAGACATACAATTATCTCGCTCGATCCATCTCATGAGGTAAGTGCCACTCTCTCTTGGCAGCTTGATTGGGAGTCTCATTTACATGACCTACACTAGACCGGATATCGCTTTGCGAGTAAGCTATCTATCTAGGTGCATGTAGGAACCCAAAGTGTGTCATTGGAAAGTAGCAAGGCACATCTTGAGATATCTCAAAGGATCAGTGGATCTTGGTCTAGAATACAAGAAGAACGACAACTTCTTCTTAACTGGATATTCAGATTCAGATCATGCAGGAAATATTGATGATAGAAAATCCACTTCAAGATTTGTATTCTTTATGGGATCTGGACCAATATCATGGGGAAGTAAGAAACAACACTTTGTTTCTCGATCTTCCACAGAAGTTGAGTATCATTCTGAAGGAGAAGTTGTCTGTGAAGCAATATGGCTACATCACATACTTGGAAGGACTTGGAATACCACAGGACAAACCAACCACCATGTATGTTGGCAATGAAGGTGTTCTCAAACTTATTCGCAATCCATTTTTTCACGAGAGAACAAAGCACATTGAGGTACAGGTTCATTTTATACGCGAGAATGTGTTGAAGCACAATATCCAACTTTAATTTTGTCCAACAACTGAACAACGAATAGATATCTTCACAAAGTCACTTACACGTGACAAGTTCGAGTTGTTCAGAGAATTCCTCTCCTCATCCCTTGAGACAATGCACAATTAAGGGGGATGTTAGGTTAATTAATTATGCATTATATAATTAATTATTTAATTAATGTTATTAATTAAATAATGTTGTTATATGGTTATATTTCTTCATAACCATCTAATTGTCTTTATGTTTGCATATGGGTGTGGTTATATTGTTTTAACAATATAATTGTAATTATTCATTTATGCTTCCTGGATGTAATTTGGAAGCTACTGCATTTTAAGTTGGTTGTTGCATGGTTGCAACTCCTCATTTGTTTATATCCAGGCTATCCAATATGTATAAATATTGTAGAGTACGCACTATTATATTTGGTTTATTCATTAATATAATTTACAGGCTTCCGTCCTTGTTTACATTATCATCACCTAAGGTTGAATCCAAAGGCATTCTAAGAGCATCAAAGGCATCCATCTAACACTCACTTAAGGGGCAAGTGATTGCATTTTCTGCATACACACATAGGAGGGGAATTTCATTTTTCCATCCACATATCTATTTACATCGCTACATCTAGCTATCGCTCGTTATTAAGTGTATCCGACACAAGAGCTACATAAGGCACAATTTATACACACAGCACAATAACTACATGAAGTATGAGATGTAGTGCAATTCTCGGTTGTAAGCTTACTCACAAAGACCGCTGTGGTCGACAACTCCCATTTGTATTTTTATTTTTTAGGATTTGATGTAGTTTGGGGTTTTGTAGAATTTTTTTACATGTTACAAGCGAATTCTACGATTAACCAACAACATATAGGCAACCAAAGGAAACAACCAAATTGTAGTCACAAAATTATGCACTTTAGACATTTATTCATCCCGGTCTTATACTACTATTTAGAAAGTTCTTGAGTAAAGAAAGTACTAATTAGTCCCATCTTTTAGCCATCTTATTTTACTTTTATTTCATCATTCCCACACATTTTTTATATACATGCCCAGTCTGTTTTGGCAATTTCCCGTCATTTTAGCCTCAACTAGGGCACCTAGAGTAGTGTTGGGGTGCCCATGGGTGTTTTGGTCCCTACTGGGGTGCCCTAATCCTTTTTCTACTTTCTCACCACTTTTTGGGTTCTTTCTAGTCGTTTTTCATCCTTATATTTTTCCTAGTCGACCATGTCAGGGTTAACTATGAAATTAGATCAAGAGAAACCTATGAATATAAAGTTATGAGACCATAATGAGGGACCCGACATCATCTACTATTATCACTCATCTAGAGTTGCATCCATCTATGCATTTGCATCCACATAGCTCCATCATCAAGGAACGAGTTAGGAAAATTTGCATCACACTTCATATGGGAAGGATTCTATTCTATTCCATGCACACATGTTATTATATTTTCTACATGCAGTTATTGCTCACTATTTCACATAAGCGCGAATGACACAAGAGAACCTAGGCACAACATGCACACACACACCAAAACTACATTTAGGTCCTGAAATGTAGTGTAGCACCTGAGAATAGTAAGCCCACTATTGTGGTAGCCGAGATCGATCCCACCCATTCATTCTACATCTTTATTTTTAGGGTTTTGATACTCCTTTTCTTCTTGCAAGTCTATACATCAGCTTGGATTATTGGTGATATACAACGTGGGGCGGGGAACCCGATGCGACACACACGAGTGTTTTGGACCACCTTCCGATCCTGTGAGAACCAGTTCTAGAGATTTTTTTTTGCAGACTAGGGGGCACCTGATTGCATACCGTAGAGCCCGTGGCGCCCCAATCCTAATCTAGGTGCCCTAGTCCACTCAGATCCTCCGATTTAGCCTTTACGAGACCTCTACACAATCGTTCCTACTTTTATTTTCTCCAGTCATCTCTGCGACACTCTACAACATATATCTGCAATCAGTTGAGTTCTTTCCTCACCTCCTTCTTGCATATTAGGGTTTTACTTTATTAGTTTTATCATTTAGTAATTTCTATATTACTTTATCACATTTATTTACAATGTTTATGTCCTCCTAGATTAGATTAACTACTCCCCATATTCTGAATTTTAGTTAATCATTTTGGTGAACCCGATTCGATCATATACACTTCTAGCTCTCTCTCTTACTTTGTTAGGGTTTAATTTCCTTTACCATGGCTCACTCTCATGAGGAATTCACTTTGAAGCTCACCTTAAGGCCATCAATGATCACCTTACTACGCACCCTCAAGATCTAGACTTACTTTTTCATGTGGCTCATGAAGAAGCTACTAATTTGGCAGAACTCAATACTTTTGTGGCTAGAACATCTACCACTCTTCCACCTATCTCTACTATTTTAGTTTTTGTCCCTACTCCTACCAATAATTTTACGCCACCCTTAGTTTCTCATGAAAGGCAAGTCTCATTTGTTGGCAATCAAGACTTAACTTCTCTTTATCATGATCTTCAAGCTCAAATTCATAAGTTGCAACATGCTACTTCGCACGCCTCTCCATCTTTAGATTCTACCTTGTTATTACATACTCCATTTACACCTACCATATCTACTTACTCACTTCCTCCTAGTTTTGTTACCCCTAAGCTTCCCATTTTTAATGGGCATGGTGACCCACAAGAGCATCTTAGAGCCTTTCATGTAGCTTGTCTAGATTTTGTCGACGATCATATTCTCTTAGCTAAAATCTTTCCTCATAGTCTCCATGATTATGTGATGTGTTGGTTCTACGACTTACCTGTTCACTCAGTTACTTCATTTACTTATTTAGTTGATGCCTTTCTTACACATTTCTCCATCAATATCAGCTCTAATATTTCTTATGCTCAACTCATGCAACTTAAGTAGGGATCCAATGAACACTTAGCTAACTATGTTTTAAGGTATAAGAACAATCTCACTAAAATGACAAATGTGCTTGTGGACTCTAAGCTTCAGGACCTATTTATCTAGAGTCTTTTACCACCTCTCCAAGAGAGCATTCTCTTTGAGACCTCTCCTTCATTTGATCAACTTTGTCATACTCTTAAGCTTTGTGAGTCTAAAATTTTATCCATAGGAAAGCTTAAATATCATGAACAAGTTTCGTCGTCCACTCATTTTCAAAGTAAGGTACCATTAAAACCATCTACATCTAAGCCAATTGACGCTAAAATCACTTGTTAATGTTGTTACTCCCTTTAAAGAAGTTTAGTCCCAACCACCTAGACGCACGTTTAACAATCTTCTAATGGCTCCACATCTTATATTAAAGCAACTTCTCAATAACAACCTTATTACCCTTCCTCCACCACTCGAGTTAGACCCATCACGACCCAAAGGTAGGAACTACAATGAAAAATTCTGTTGTGATTATCATCGTTGTGTGGGACATTCTACAAATAGATGCCTAAAACTCCAAACAATTATCCAAGATCTAATTGATAACAATAAACTCGAATTCCCATAATCTACTAGCTCTGCCAACCAATAACAAGGGTAAACTCAAACTCTTTAATAATGACTCTCAACAACGTGACAAAAAGACTGTGGAGTCTTTTTGCTAATCATGCCTATCATGCGGTATCACCTCCAGACTTAGGAGCTCTTGATTTCTTAGTTGCTAACACTAAAGCTTCACCACTAGTCATTTCTTTTTCCAACACCGATTATCACGCTACATTTACATCTAATCATCTACACATACATGCATCTATCGGCTTGAATTCCATCAACAATACTAAGGTTGACCCATCATGGCCCATTAGTGCATGTTCTATGGCCCTCCTTAAGGCTATTGGTTATCCTCCATCGCAAATCAAATACCCTTTCTGTAAACCCTTTGGTGTTGTCAATCTACATGTCATAGTCGGGCCACTTACTATGTTTGTCCCTTTCCTTGTTGGAAACACAACGTTCGAGGATTTGTGATCCACGTCTAGGCCTTAATTGGATTTTTCATTCTCAATCTATCATATCTATGAATCACTTGCGACTTAAATTCATTCACAAATCCCAAGTCATTTCTATTAATGGTGTTCCTCCATCTCCTCCACTGCGCCATTTCCTTATACGCTTTTCATGTGTCATCCACCTCTTCTAACACGTCTCATTCTATGTTGCTCAAAGCGTAGTCTACTCCTAGTTCACCTACTCGAGTACCATCTACATGACTAAATCATTCCGCTAGTCCTACACATTAACATAGGCCTATTCCTATTATAGTCACTGCATCTCGCGTTGATCACCTCCTCGATTTATTTCGCATGGTTTTTCATCACCTTCACATTCTACATTACGTAGATCTCCATCTCGACACATTTTTCTATGCCTCAATCTTCATCATATATTCATCCATCGCATGTACATAGACTTCATTCACCGACACAATGTTTGTCTACCATACCACCACTATTAGAACATGGCCCTACACTTTCATCCCCATAGACATCGGGTGGAGGACCTTCGTCCTTCACTATCATTGGTTAGTTTACTCATTATCTATATACTTGGGGCATAACACCTAACATACCCCCATCGATTATTATAACATTTATACCTCTATCATCTTTGCATGTTCATCATGCATTTTAGCATCATCATTACCCGATGACGCACTCTTGTGCTTCGGTTCACACTTGACTATTGAGGGATTACCATTACATTGAACCCCACACACTACACTTTATACATTATACATGGCATATCATCACACATCACGCCTCATACACCAATACATACTACACTTAGTTTATATTCTATTGTTATTCTACGTGCATCTTGCATCATACCTAGGTCATTCTCGGGTATTATATATCCTAATAATTATACACATTACATGCATTATTAGGCTATATACGTACATAGTCCAATCATACATTGCGCATACTTACCTCATTTGCATTCTACATACTACGGTAAGTTACATTACATATGAATCTAGCATTATATCATCCCAAATACTACATTACTAGTCTATATATGCCTCTCGCATTGCATACTTTACATTACATCCTATACATTCTACATTACATTTTACACCTCACACATTTACACATTCTATTCACCACATGGTCATTTCATCATTACACCTACTACATTGTTCACTACGTGTTGCACTCACCACCCTATGACACACTTTAGTTCCTCGGTCCATAATCGATTGTCGAGGGTTTACAAATCAAATGGACCTCACATTCACCATGAGACATTTCATCTTATGACATTCCTAGGATAATGACATTCGCTTTAGGCTAAATTGTCACTCACTTGTTCTATATAGTCATGGTATATGCTTTAGGCTAGATCACCACCTCAACCGTATCATCTTGCAGTGGTATACACCTTAGGTTACATCACGACTCCTCACCTTTCATTTTATAGTGATATATGCTTAGTGTTAAATCATCACTCATCCTTTCACCATATAGTGATATACGCTTAGGCTAAATCATCACTCCTCCATTCATCCAGTCATGATATATGCTTTGGCTATAGGGTTCATGCTCATCCTTTCTATATGTTGCATTTCATCACCACCACATACACACTCATCACAACGCGCTAGACACAACAAACACTACTCGACCATTTCCCGATGACGCACTCTCGTTTACGGTTCATTCTTCACTGCTTTGCGAGGGGAAACAAAATGAACCTCATTGCATATAATTCCATCCACTCGGGGACACACAACTCCTACCACTACATATTGCATTTCATTCCATCAATCCACAATATACCGCATACTATGGTTGTTTATATTATTGCCTATTTTTGCTTGTTCATAGTCGCATGCTCATTTGATTACTTGTATGTCAATATCTATACCACCCACACATGCTCATTCACGCCTTTGTTTAGTGTGCTCGTAGATACAAGACTTCTACGTGCGACATGGATGCTCACCTTCTACCCTTACTATACTAATCACTAGGGGCATCCACATTCGTCTCATCCATGTGCTATTGTTTAATTTTGTACTTAGCATCTTACATTACTTGATTATACACACTTTGGACATATTGGTTATGTTAGGATTGTGGAGTTGAATTGCTTCACGCTTAGCATGCTTTATTAACTTGCTTAGAAAACAAAGTAACCAACATCGGTTATGAAGGGATGACATCTATCACCTATGACCGGCACTAGTCGGGCAAGTAGAAAGGCAGTCATTAGTTAGGGATAACCAACATTAGTTACCTGTGTGTGAGTGTTTTATTTAACTCACGGAATTAGATCTAAATTTAGTATTAAAGCAGATCTATTGATTGTAATTACATGGCTAAGTGCCCTAAGTTTGTATATGCCTATATAAGCATGAAAGCTAGGGTTAGAATGATAAGAAAGAGAAGGATTGAGTTAGATCCTTGATTCTCCTAGACCTAGAGGATGAAAAAGAAGATAAATAAAGAACATGTTACATGAAGATAGAGCTTCCATGGAGAGGAGCTGGACAGAAGGAAATAACAGGTACATTTGAATGGTAAGAAGAGGGTAACATCTTCTAATATATTTCCTTTGTATAGTTATTGTCTCATTGTAATGGCTTGCATAGTATGCAAAGCACATAGAGTTTCTTCTTGTAGATCCACATGTTGGTGAGATCTTGTATTATAGATCCATGTAGATCTAGTCTTATATTGTTAGATCCACAAGTTGTTGTGAGATCTTGTATTGTAGATCCATGAGATCATATTGTATTGTTGATCCATGTAGATCTAGATATTATAGAGGAGGTTGTCTTCATGTTTGCATAGGTTATGCAGTGATGGAGAGACAAACTTACTTCTTGGTGCATAGTCATGGTTGCACATTGGTAGACCCATGCGAGAGGTCTTGTCACAGATCCACAGAGAACTTGGTAGTAGTTTAGAGATGTAGTAGTTCGGGTTATGTGAGATTTGTTGGTGGTGTTTGGAGGCACGGTTGTAGTGCACTCATGGAGATCCGTTTAGAGATCTGGAGGAGGAGATACTCTTGGAGAGATGCATTGTACTCTTGTATTAAAGAGTTGGTTTGTACTCTTGTTATATTATATATATGAGATCTCTATCTTTGGTAGACGTAGCCCATATTGGGTGAACCACGATACATGTTGTGTTATGTGTGTGTACTTTGTTTTGATTTGGATTATTCTAGTTTATACTTCCACTGTTGTAGATTTTGGGGAATTGTTTAGATCCTGTGTGCATGATTGTTTTTGTTATTAAATCATAGTACTATTATGTAGTCCCGAATTCCTAACAATTGGTATCAGAGCTTGGTTATTTCATAGCAAGGTTTTGCTTCAGTATATTTTTAGTGGTTTACTTGATAGGTGGATGATAGCATGGTTTGTTTGCCTAATAATAAGATCACAGGAAGAGATTAAATCTCAAGTGGAAGTTGGAAGAGTAATGTTGTTGGAGAATACAGTGACCGACATCGATTAACTACCAACCGGCGTCGGTAGGGTGATCATGGTAAGTTACGGTGGTAACCGTGGTTGGTTCTGGGGTGACTTGTGGTCATTCTTGGCAACCTAGTTTTAAACAGAAAATCACATATCTGAAGAGTTAAGAAGATGCATGGAATGTGTCTTGTTTGCTGAGGTGTCTCTGGCTCTTGGAGGCACAAGCATGTTGGTCAGATTGCAACCCCAAAGTTATATAGGTATTTGTTACCTTGATATTGTAATGTTTGTATTATTTTGGTTACACGTGCATGCTTGGGATTGCAGATCTAAGTATGAGATAGAGGAGCGGTTATACATCCTTTGGTGCATTTAGATGCATGGGCTTCGTTAGAGAAGCAAAATATGGTAACACATAATGAAGATGTGGATTCCATCATAGAAACATGTTCTTGAATTGAAGATGTGGTTAAGTATCTTGGTCTTTGATAAGGTGATGTATTTCATATTGGTGCGCTTTTATTGCATGTATTATTGTTGTTAAGTTTTTATGCAAGATTTAAGCGCTTCTTGAAATGAATGGTGAGTCAACTATCGGCTTTGCTCGGAGTAGGCACTGGTTTGGTGACGCATGCTAATTTTTGGCATTGTTTTCATTCCAAGACAGACCGACATCGGTCGGGGAATAAACATCGAGTCATAGAGGGTAACTCGATATCGGTCAACAAACCATGGTCACCTCATGAAAATGAGTTTGCATAGGATTTATTACGTAGAAGAGGGCATGGATGGTCTAGTGTCCTATTTTGGAGGATCGGGTTTCTAAAGCACGGTGTGTACAGTAGAAATAATGCAAATCACTTCAATGTTTGGATCAAAAAGAGGATGGTGTTGGCTTGGTTAGTCCAAAGCGAGAATTTGGGTCGGGTATATTTATATGGTTCATGTTTTATGTCTTTCATTTGGAGCAACGAATATAATGTTTGGATAGTGTGCACAGATTTACACCATGGTTTTTTGGTGTTGTTTGAATTTTATTTCCTAGTTGTGTGGAATCTTGAGGACAAGGGTATTCAGTCTAAGGAAGATATCCTCAATGAAAAGTCATGTTTAGACATAGTTGCAGTAATGAAAGATGTTGAGTACACAAGATGAAAAGAAGTTGATTCACCTACTTCACAAGAAGTCCAAACTTCTATGATGTAGAAGTATTCTTTGATAAGAAGGAATCATTTTATATTTTCTTTCATCTAGTTTTATTTCTCAATGACATATTAGCTTTTGAGCTTGGTGTTAGAGGCGACAGGGAATTTCGTGTTCAGTGGGAGCAAGCCATGGTTGTTGGCATTGTAGGATTGGATACATGATGCACATGCAGAGTGAGAGGAGATTGCTACTATTCATAGTGGTAGAGGCACTAGTTGGTTTTGGAGGGCAGTCACAAATTTGCAGGTATCTTGAGTTTATTGCTTTGTGATGTCACTTTTGGTTTATTTTGTGGTTCCTGGATATTCCTTAGGGATGGCAGTTGATGGTTGATTCGGGAGATTGCTACTATTCGAGTGGTAGAGGCACTAGTTGGTTTTGGAGGACAACACAGATTTGCGGTATCTTGAATTTATTACTTTGTGATGTCACTTCTGGTTTATTTTGTGGTTCTGGATATTCCTTAGGGATGGCAGTTGATGGTTGATTCAGTTGGTTTTAGATGATAGAGAAATTTTCAGATTTTGAAGGGTGAAAAAAGGAGAAAATATGATAGTTACAGAGACCGGTGTCGGTTAGGGTTAATCATGGTCGGTCAGGGCGGTGATCGAGGTCGGTTAGGAAACCGTGTTCGGTTTGGTCACAGAGTTTGACAACAATGTTTATTTACCATTTTTAGATGGTACCCTTGTTTTGCTTTCATCTTGGTTGGTTCGTGTAGTATGTTGATGACATGTATGCTGGTATTTGCACTTGGTATTAGTTACATAGTTTAACATGGTTGTTTGTTATTGACATTGATGAGCACATGATTTATATTTGGCTTTTGGAGTTAGTTGGTGGCAGACTTGGAGCTTCTGGAGAGCTGGTGATATGGATGGATGTACATGGTGAGTTTGTACATGTGGATAGATTTAGTTTTGTGAGTCTATGATGATGTAAATGTTTGATTTGCACATGGATGCCTTGAGCATGAGTAGGGAATGTTTGTATTTCCTCTTGATTACTATGTTACTCCATGGGAGATGTTATCTCAGTAGATGATTGTCTTGGACATGCTAGTTGTTTATGCAGGGTTGGATTTGCAGATTGCAGTGTTTGTATTTCTTTGAGTTATGCATGTGTTTGTGGATTGATCACCCACTATTGCATGTAGAACTCATTTAGGGTTGTTTTTACCTGGGATCTTGTTTTACTTTTGCATATTCCAGTATTGACTTATCTTTGGATAATTACATTGGTGGTTGCATGGAGACATGGATAGATAGATGGAGAACATGGTTGGTTTTATAGGTATGGCTATGGTTATAGTTGAAGCTCAGTACTTTAGTTTGAGTGGCAGCTCTTGCAAGTGTGTTAGTCATGATGGCTTATTGCATGAGGAGTTTAGCTGGCTTGATTGCCTAATACCAACAATTGGTATGGTGTTATGATTCGGTGGGTGCTCGAGGCTTGGTATCACATATCGAGTAGCTTCGTGCGGGTATATAGTAAGTCACGGGTTTGTTAACTTCTTGTTTTTAGAAGATGGTCTAGTCTTCTGATTTAATTTGAGAGAATTGTTGATATAAAGAATAGACGGTCTTCACGATGTGTAGAGGATGGTGAAGTATAGTGCACAGTACATGTTAAACAATTTATCTCCAAGTGGGAGATTGTTAGGATTATGGAGCTAAATTGCTTCACAGTTAGCATGCTTTATCAACTTGTTGGAAAATACGTAGCTTTGCATTGGTTATGAAGGGAATGACATCGGTCAACTATGACCGACATCGGTCAGGTAAGTAGGAACCGTCATCAGTTAGGGATAACCGACATCGGTTACCTGTGCATGAGTGTTTTATTTAGTTCACAGAATTAGATCTAAATTTAGTATTAAAGCAAATATATTGATTGTAATTGCATGGCTAAGTGCCCTAAGTTTGTATATGCCTATATAAGCATGAAAGATAGGGTTAGAATGATAAGAAAGAGAAGGATTGAGTTAGATCCTTGATTCTCCTAGATTGAGAGGATGAAGAAGAAGAGAAAGAAAGAACAGGTTACATGAAGATAGAGCTTTCATGGAGAGGAGTTGGACAAAAGGAAATAACAGGTACATATGAATGGTGAGAAAAGGGTAACACCTTCTATTGTATTTCCTTTGTATAGTTATTGTCTCATTGTAATGGCTTGCATAGTATATGCAAAGCACATAGAGTTTCTTCTTGTAGATCCACATGTTGGTGAGATCTTGTATTATAGATCCATGTAGATCTAGTCTTATATTGTTAGATCCACAAGTTGTTATGAGATATTGTATTGTAGATCCATGAGATCATATTGTATTATTGATCCATGTAGATCTAGATATTGTAGAGGAGGTTTTCTTCATGTTTGCACAGGTTATGCAACAATGGAGAGACAAACTTACTTCTTGGTGCACAGTCATGGTTGCACATTGGTAGACCCATGCGAGAGGTCTTGTCACAGATCCACAAAGAACTTGGTAGCAGTTCAAAGATGCAGTAGTTTTGGGTCATGTGAGATCAGTTGGTGGTGTTTGGAGGCACGATTATAGTGCACTCATGGAGATCCATTTAGAGATTTGGAGGAGAGGAGATATTCTTGGAGAGATGCATTGTACTATTGTATTGAAGAGTTGGTTTGTACTCTTGTTATATTATATATACAAGATCTTTATCTTTGGTGGACGTAGCCCATATTGGGTGAACCATGGTACATGTTGTGTTATGTGTGTGTACTTTGTTTTGATTTGTATTATTCCAATTTATACTTCCACTATTGTAGATCTTGCGAATTTTTTAGATCATGTGTGCATGATTTTGTTTGTTATTAAATCATAGCACTATTCCGCAGTCCCAAATTCCCAACAGTTATTTCTCTAAAATGCTAATGGGTGTTCCATGTGCAACACTTATTTTGCAGGACTCTATGTTTCCATGACTCCTTGTTTGTTTCTTTTTACTTCTGCATTATTGTTTTTCACTATTTGCAGGACTTGCCATATGCTTTATGTGCACACTTGCTAGTTGTTTATGGCCATGACGGTGTTGCGTGTCTTGTGGCGTCGTGAGTGATGTCCTATGTTTGCAGCTCACTTTGTGAGGCTTACTTTGTCTTCTTGTGTGTTTACATTACTTCATTATTTATGTAGCTTACACATGTTTTCTATATGCATGCATTGGTTGTTTACACTTATCTTTAGCTAGCCTTCTTGTTTGTGCATGCCTTAGTTTACATTACTTCATTGTTTGTGTAGGTGACATGTGTTTTCTATATGAATGCATTGGTTGTTTACACTTATCTTTGGCTAGCCTTCTTACTTGTGTGTGCCTTGGTTTCTACCAAGCACTTTCCAGGGTACACACTTCAGATTGCGATTGGTCCTCTTTTGGGGCCGCATTCTCCTATTAGTGATATCGCATGCACCCCCAAAGAGGGGGGCATCATTTGGGGTTTACATACTAACACAAAATAGTTACACCGGTTTAGTACAGTGCACTTTCCGCCCTTGGCATTGTGGATTTATATACAATGAGTGGGTTTAGACCAGTCTCTACAAACCCCATACACAACAAATTTTATAGGACATGGTGTCCTTAGCATTTATGGGAAGTAGTTATGCTTGAAGGTTACAGTGGGTGTGCCTCTCTACACTACTTCGTCCAGTGGTGTCAAATTGCCCAAAAAACTAGGATAGTACATAGATCTCTTCACACATTTCAGTAGAAGCGGTTGGAGCTTGGAGGACACAAAGCATTTCCTCCCTACACTTATTTAGCTAGGGTGGCGTGAGATCACCTAAAAACTCGCAATAAAGGATATCCTTCTACACCCTTTCTCTTGACATGGATCAGGTGCACATGTTCCATTTACACTTTTTCATTTCGTGTATTTTACATTTGCGTACTTTACATATACATGCTTATTTCACATAGCATTTTTACATACATACATATTTGACTACTTGATCATTTTCTCCTTGCAGGTCCAAATGCATATGAGAAATAAGCAATCAAATTGGGGGCAACAACAACAACATTCCGTGACAACACATGCTTTACTAACCATGCGGTACGCTACACACTGCAACAACTACACACGCATTCCACCTAGGTTCACTCTAATCACCTTTTTATTTGTGTATTTTTCATCTTTAATTTCCACGCTCCTCCATCTTCTTTTCGTCATTCCACAATTTTGTCTAGTCATTCGACACGTTCTACTACACTCTTCATGGACATCAGGTACACATTTATAATTATTTTATGTTATCGATCTTTCAACTCACCAACATAAAGTGGGGGAAAAATGTAGTCACAAAATTATGCACTTTAGACATTTATTTATCCCGAGTCTCATACTACTATTTAGAAGGTTCTTGAGTGAAGAAAGTACTAATTAATCCCATCTTTTGCCATCTTATTTTACTTTTATTTGTCAGTCCCGCACATTTTTATCTACATGCCTAGTTTGTTTCGGCACTTTATTATCATTTTAGCCTTGGCTTAGGGTGCCCAGAGTAGTCTTCAGGGCGCCCTGTCCTTTTTCTACTTTCCCACCACTTTTTGGGCTCTTTCTAGTCATTTTTAATTCTTATTTTTTCCTAGTCGGCCATGTCGGGTTAATTATGAAATTAGATCAAGAGAACCCTATAAATATAAAGTTATGAGACCATAATGAGGGACCTAACATCATCTACTACTATCACTCATCTAGAGTTACATCCATCTATTGCATTTGAATCCACATAGCTCCATCATCAAGGCACAAGCTAGAAGTCTACATCACACTTCATAGGGGGAGGATTCTATTTTATTCCATGCACACATGCTATTACATTTTCTACATTTAGTTATTACTTTCTATTTCACATAATGCGACTAACGACAAGAGCACCTAGGGCATGACATGCACACACAAACCAAAACTACATTTGGGTCCGAAATGTAGCGCAATGCTCGAGTAGTAAGCCCATTTGTTGTGGCAGTGAGGTCGATTCGACCCATTCATTCTACATCTTTATTTTTAGGGTTGATACTCCTTGTCTTCTTGTAGGTCTATACATCAGCTTGGATTATTGGTGATATACAAAGACGGGCAACGAACCCGATGCGACACATAATGAGGGTTTCGACTCACCTTCGATCCTGTGAGAACCAGCCTCGGATTTTTTTGCAAACCACGATGCCCAGATTACATACCGCAGAGTGTCCATGGGTGCTCCAATCCTACTCCAGTGCCCTAGTCCACTCGGATCTTCCAGATTCAACCTTTATGAGACCTCTACACACCGTTCCTACTTCTGATTTCTCCAGTCATCTCTGTGACACTCTGAAACAAATATCTGCAATCATATGAGTTCTTTCCTCACCTCCTTCTTGCATATTAGGAAATTTCTTTATTAGTTATATCATTTAGTAATTTCTATGTTACTTTATCACATTTAATTACGATGTTTATGTCCTCCTAGATTATATTAACTACTCCCCATATTGCCCAATTTTAACTAATCACCAGTGATAACCTCGTGACACGTAAAAATTGATTCGACCATTTTCGCAGATCATAGGCGCTCGACAGAGGTCTCTAAAGCACCTGTGCACCCCTAACCCGGTCCAAGTGCCTAGTCCAGGACTTGTTCGACAATTCCAGAATTTTCTCGAGTGCGGTTGCAATAGTTTCCTCCTCCTGCTCGTTAGTCTTCCAGATCCATAACACTTCTGGGATTAAGCGAATATCAACTAAGTCTTTTGTCCTCTCTCTTTGCACCTGGGTTTCCATTTTATCTAGCTTATTACTTATTTCAAATATGTGCTTTAGCATTCATTTATCATATGTGACTCTGTGATTAGGGTTTTACAAATTCCATATTTGTTAAATCAGGTAGTCTATGCATGCTAGTATTGCAAAAGGCATTGTGTAAAACTTATTTTACTAAGACTAAGTGCTTTTGGTTAACACATGATCTCACATGAACTAAAATGCTTATGCATCGAAGCCTAACCACTTCAACTTCCATAATAGTGCTTTAAGCCTTCACAATTTTTTAATATATGTAACATCAAATAACATTGTCTCTACAAATTGACGAGTCATAGGGTTTTTCATCAGTAGAGGTCGATAGTTGACATTGGTGCTATTATTTGGGTTCAATCATTAAACAAATTGAAACACCAAAGTTTGTTTATTATTAATCAATATTCTTCGCATCTTTTATCATGACCCTATTAGCATGACCATTGAACCTTTGGGTACAATTACCTTGTGATTGTCTATTATAAACCAATTACTTATAAACACACATATATATACTCGAACAATACAAATTTTAACAAATAACTAGTAGAAATATTTTTAAACAAAGGAAACTTTTACATCTACAATATGCATAAAATATCACAAATTTTTGATCCATTGGAAATTAGAGGTTGTCGATTCTTATTAGCATTTACTCTATTATATATCTCATACTATTAAACCCCACCACCTTCCTTGAATCGTAAGTTTCCTTTCTTGGTTCAAATAGGATAAGGGAACCATTTCTCATTGGTTAGTTCGATGAGCATGACTACCACGAAGAAGAAGAAGACATTTTAACGTCCACGAGGCTACCAAATCGCCTATGGGACAACTGATCTTGTTAAAGATATTTTTGGCATTCAAGATCTCTTGTTAGCGAGTTTAATGATCAGCTCCCCGTTTTTTCAACCATATTCTCATTGAAAATATCATGAAAGGAGGCGAGCCACCATGTTAGCAAAGCCGGGCCCTAATGTCATTATAAACATTACAATCCAACATGAAATGTTTCTCTATTTCCACTGCATCAGACGTGCAAAAGATACATATTCTTTCTTCCCATGTCTCTTTAGGTCTTTTCCATCTTCTGTTTCACACCAAAGATGATGTGAATTAGTTCTCAATTGAGCTATGAAGATCTTTACTTTCCATGGGATATTAACCCCTATAAAAGCCTTTTGTTGATGATCACATGTAGAGTTAAATTCCTCCAAATAGTACCTCTTCTTTCTCCCCAACGGCTTTCCCCACATAGCTTGACAAAATTTATCTATAACAATTTTTTTATCTCTCGACTATTATTAGGACATGCATTCAAATGAATGTTCCATTTTTAAAGCCATTTGTTGTTTTGATTCATCCATGACTTCTTTCTTTTCTCCAAAAACTCATTGAGGACAACCTTAGGCCATCTACTACCTTCCATTTGCTCGATCTTTTTTAGATATGTTATGAGACGAACCATAACAATAGCTTCTAGAGGTACAACCCCTTTGTTTCAGCTAGGAGAATCTCATATGGGACCGAGATCTTTAATTTGAACTTGCTAGTAATCATGCTTTTTTGAATCCTCTCGAATTGTTTCCATCTTGAGTTTGAAATGCTGCTAGCCCAAACCTTACGTCTGTAAAGCACCACTGGAGTCACTAAAAGCCCAAACAAAGTCTGCGTAGTTTTCCAATCCCATAATTTTGCCTCTCTGCATTTGTTTTGGACCCCCAAAGTTCTCTTTTTGCTACAAATATTCCAACTAAGCTTGTTAATGTCTAACTTAAGATATTTATACTTTGTTACTTCCTCTAAAATGTTTCCATCAAAATAGAAATCATATTGAGTTCTTTTCTTTCTATTGGAGAAGATCATAATCTTGGTTTTATTGGTGTTGACTTGCATCCCCACTTCTTTGCAAAAGTGCTTAAGTACACATAAATGCTTTTGAAGGCCTTGAGCGGACCTAACAATCAGGATAAGATCATTAGCATATAGGAGAAGTCTTACAACATACTCTCCTAGGTGAACACCATCTTCACTTTGCATATTTAACCATTCCTCAAGTTTGTCGATATATAGGCCAAATAAAGTAGGCGATAAAGGGCATCCTTGTTTAACCCCAATATCACTCCTGAAATTTTTTGAGATACCAAGTGTGAGTTCTAATTTTTACTCGTACCTTTTCATAAAGTCTATGAACAACTGCTCTGTGATGTTGGGATACCAAGCTCCTTCATCCTGTCCCATAGCTTACTCCTAGGAACTGTGTCAAAAGCCTTCTTGAAGTCAACAAAATAATAGAAAGCTTCCTCTTTAGCAGCCCAAGCTTTTTCAATAATGTGCCTTAAAGTGATACCATGATCTATTGTTGAATACTTAGGTCTGAACCTCTGCTTGCCCTTTTTCTCTCTTGCCTTTTTCTTCTGCCCACTTGTTGATTTTGCATTCCACCATGTTGCCAAATAACTTTGCAAACAAAGGGTTGATCATGATGGTTCTATAATTAGAAGGATTGTTAACATCTCCACTCTTAAAAAGAGGTATCACAAGACTAGTAGTCCAATCTCCAGGAAAACCTGTTGAATGATGTTGTTGAATATGTCGGCAATGTGAGGAGCGAGAAATTCTTTTCCCCATTTTAAATATTTTGCCTGAAATTCATCTAAGTCTTTGGCTTTTCCAACCCCCAATTTCATAATACCCTCTTCCACTTCTTGTATAGTAAAAAGTTTTTTTGTCATGTTGATCAAAGGGGGCCTTCAACTTCTGGATCCTATTCATAAAGTTGTTTTGCAAACTCAAACCACTGATTGGTGTGATATTGTTGTCATATGTATGTTTTTCTTTGATTGAAGCTCCTTCCAAAATGCTTTTGGGTTATGTTTCCCTAAGTGTATAAGCTCTTCCCTCCTTATGATCATGAATTCATTTTCTTCTTCTTTATGATCTGTTTGTACAACTTTGTGTTCAACTTCTCTTTGCTGTTTCTTTAATAGCCCTCCTTGCCGCTTTACAATCCTCATCAAACCATCTATTTACCAGAAAACAATTTGTTTGCTTCTTCTTATTTTTTGTTCTTTTACAACTTGTAAGTGCCTTTTTAATCATGTTTGTTAACTTATAGCTTTTAAGGCCTTGTGATCTTACTTTCCCCTCTTGCATTAAATGACTCAATGTCATTATGAAGATATCACTATTTTCTTGTGTTACAAGGATCCTTCCTTTTTTTGGAAGATGTTGAGATTGTTCTTTCCTTGTGGATTGATTCTTGCTCGACCAATCTACCACTATGGAAATTAAATTATGGTCTTATTTTAGGTCCGTGATAGAGTCATCAATCTCCACTCATTTTATCCAATCCATTAAACCTTGGGAGCAAATTACATATTCAACAACACTTGCCAAATTGCATGGTCAACAAGACTCGAGCAAATTGCGAGCAAAGAGCATCTTCCCTCGCTCGAGGACCAAATATTTTTAATGTCAGCACCAGAGGTGTACAGATTCTCAATACTCTCGTCTTCTTATCCACTCTCTACAGCAGCCCAGATTGGTAGGATACGCTCTCTGCCTAGGGGGCTTGTTTTTCACAAAACTTGGTGGGTCTCCGCTGAAGCCGAGGAAGCCTAATTATTCTCCACCAGGCAGGACGAGAGGGAATTCAAGGAGTTCTTCCATAGCACATCCCGTACACAGTCTTGTGCCCATCTCAGAGCTTGATGATGCAAAGGACGCAAATGGGCGCGCAGTCCCATCTTTGGAAGGAGGAGGTTAGATTCTATATTTGTTATCTCAAAGTGTGTGGATTGTTTCTATGAGAATACATAGCAATCTTTGTTGATTGTCTCGATTTTAAATTTACATCTATTGGGTTATGGCTCCAAATATATGTGGAATTGAACTAATATCACTGTGTGTCGGGGTTAATTAAAAAGGAAATATGTTCCATTTCCTACTCATTCTTCATTTTCAAGGTGTGTTTGCGAAGGTCCATCTGCCAGTTTCATTGTGTAGTTTATGTGAGTTGATTCTTAGTTTTACAATCAAAATTTTTGTTTCGAGGCTGGTTACCAAATGGGGGTGGGTGAGATATTCTACTTTAGGGTTGATTTTTTTATTGTATCCCATACTCATTACACTATAACCATCCCAAGTGCCTGCTAGAGTTATGGGCCAAATCATTTTATTAATCGGTTTGATAGATTAAGGTAGCGGCGTATTGAGTCTTGTTGCATTAGCAGGCATATGTGGATTATCTGTTGAGGCCTTAGTGAAAACAATGCGTTTGCCCCCACTTTGTAGCAGTGAACATTTCTCCGTCAAAGATGAAATTTATTGGCCATTCATAAAGTTACCACAAATTGATAGGTCTTCAGTGCCTGTGTATTATCCCATAATTAGGAGGAGCCAGCTTAGGTACAAAGTGACAGAGCATCTTCAAGACAGAAACCTCTTAACAACAGGGGAAATATCTTGAGATGAACTGAGCTATCCTGGTAGCTGTCTGGGACCTAGGATCAGCTTTGGCATTAGAATTTAAACAGTGTCAATAGATTGGCAAGTCACTGCAGAGCTTAAATGGGTCGAACAACAGTAGATAAGCTATGTTGGACTGAGATTCAGAAATGGGTACTTGGGAATTTTGAAAATGCTGGCATCTCAAACTTAGGAGACAGTGAAAACTTTGGGGTAGACTTCGTAAGGAAACAGCACAAAATGGGATTGAAAATGGGGCAAGCTTTTAGAGAAATTTTTGGAAGTGGTGCCTGAAACTTGTAGAAACTCCTGGAAATGGTATTGGAAATTTAAGGAATATTCTGGAAACCTGAATTCCGGTCTAGGGTTTGAAAAATGAGAACTCTAGATGGCCCTATAGGTTGAAAGGGGGTTGGTGCCCTATCTATCTCAACCTAACCTAGATAGATAGATATGGCCCCAACCTCTGACTCGTCAGTGACTATCGCCATATATAGATAGAAAGGCAAACCTAACCCAGGCCCCGCCTAGCCTATAGGGTTGGGAGATCCAGCACGATAAGAAGTTCAGTTATGCTCCCCTATCCATCCAGGGCAAATAGAGAGAGGCGGGACCAAATATCCAAAACTCTTGCAAAATGTCTGGAAATTTTACAAATTTGCTGAAAGCGTTGCCAGAAGTTTTTGGCCATTTGTGAGGAGTTGTTGGGATGGTGAAATGTGTTAGAAACCTGCTAATGTGTTCCTGGCCCATTGGGAATGTTTTGCAAAATGTAGAGCAAATACGTGACATTATCCCAAGTTGGGATCTTCCTTTGTAGTGCAATAGAAATCTTATCTTTCAAGCAGTAAACAAAACGAGGTTAAGAACCTGTTGCCAAATTCAAACTTGTTGAATTTCCCAACTTTTTCACAAGATAATCTTGAGAGATAAATCAAATTAAAACCACTTGCACTCTGTTTATTCAAATTGTCCAAGTTCGCCACAACTCTGTTTTCCTCGTGATCATGGCTTCAAAACTCATTGAGCTCTTGTCTTCTCCGTTTCCTCTTCGTTCTATGCCTTAAAATTGGCTAAGTTCGGGCTCCTTTTGGTTTGAACTGACTTTGCTTTGTTATTTGATTTTAAACATGCCTTGGCACCAACAATTACCCGTTAAATATCTATGTAATAAGCTCTTAATTCTTGGCAGCTCTTGACTTGTTTGCTTTTTGCCTTCCCCTTATGGATCCTCGGCACTTGGCGACCATCGGCTTTGTTGTGTTCCGTAGGGCTTTGACCTTAACCATTTTCCATTGTTTTCAGTACTTGCTATGGATGGTTGACATGTGGCAGGGATCGCCGCTGCTGCATTCGACAGAACTTTCGAACTTAGTTTTTTTCATTGTTTTCAACGTCAATGATGGATGGTTGACATGTGGCGTTCAGCTTTCCCACAGTTTTGTTTTAACTAAGTTTTTAAACTCTAGAGAACACCGATGAGAGACAAGTGGCAAGCATCGGCATCCTACACTTCCGGAGACTTATGTTTTTTCCTTCCAAACTTTGTAGAGTGCCATGGTTGACAAGTGGTATCTTTGACTCGTGGAGGCAATCGGTGCATGGGACTGTCTCAAGTTTTTATTTGGTCCCCAAAGCCTATAGAACACCGATGAGCAACGTGTGGCATATGAAAGACATGTGGAAGTCATCAACGCTGTTCACTATCCCAATGTGCTTCCAAATCTTATAGAACACCGATGGGTGAAAGTGTCATCATGGACACGTGACAAAGATCGGTGCTTGGCAATGTTTGAAGGTTTCTCCACCTACTTCCTCGCTTTGCCGAATGTCGTGACACCGATGTTTGACAAACTCTAAGATTCGCTATAGTGTCTGCTTTGCTATGTTAAATTTGACGGTTTCGCCTAGTGGAAAATAAAGCTCGGGGGCGTCAATCGGGACAAGCGGCGAGACAGGGCTTTGGTTTTTCACCGATATCTTTCACCGAGAGCTCCAAATGACAAGCGGTGAAATACCGTTGGAAAGATAATTGAGAGAGCTACGCATTGATATTGGATTTGAAGAGAATGGTTGAGGAATCAGAGCTATGCATGAGAATGCCTAGGTATCTTTTGCTCGCATTTTTAGATTTAATGGCTCCCAAATCACTCAAGAGGCTTCTAAGTTGGTCTATCCTCTTCTAGAAGATGCGTTCGATTTGAAATTCCCCTCGTGGCCCCACCCAAATGCAAATCAAGGAGATAAACAAATTGTGGATCAAAAGAATGGGTTTTCACGGTAGTCCCAGGGTAAAATCATGATCCGAGAACAAATGGCAGCTTAATCTTCCCTCATCTTCTCAATCTCATGGGCATGCATCGATGTGTTCTCAAGGATCACTTTGAAAACAAAATATTCTTTTGTTTCTAACAAAAAGGCATCAAATCATTGTAGAATCGGATTCGCTTGCAAACACATAAAGTTTTATGGACAAGGTTTTGTTATCCAAAATGAGCCCCTGCTTATTTTGGCTAACTTGCCTTCATTCTTTCCTTCCTTGTGCTTCAACTTCAATTTTCACACATTGCAAGCACTCAAAAGATTCTGGAAATGGCTTCATCAGATAGGATTTTTCTTCCCCTTTCCAAAAAGGTAAAGAAGTCCTCCTAACTCCTTGTATTTTTCAAGTTATGGCTCGGTGGAGTTTGGAGGGAAAATTTTCCCGGCGGGCTCGCGGAGGGGAAGGGAGCGCACTGGCGGGCCAGCGGGAAAATTGTTGGCACTTAGCCCTTTTGGGCAAAAAACTCAAAGGAAAAATTCGGCCCGAAAGCCTGCAGAGGAAAATAAATTGTTGAGGCTGGAAACCAATCAAGATGCCATGTGTCCATTCATCGGTGGGGATCGGGGCGTCGGGAGGATTTTGGAATTGTTGCCAAAGTGGTGAAAACACAAAAGGCAAAAATGGAACCGCATCTCCACAGCAAATCAGAAGATGCCACGTGTCTTGGAGTGGCGGGGCCGCGGAGGATTTTTGGAAAATTTTCCAATTTCGCGAAAAGGGGCAAAATGATTGTTTTGAAGCCGTGGATCATCCAGAAGGTGCCACGTGTCATGCGGACTTGAGGGGCCATGGAGATTTTTGGGAAATTTTTCCAAAAGGGAAAAATTTAAAGTTTGACCCCGCCGACCCCAATTTTGACTCTTTTTTACCAGTTTTGCCCTAAATGTTCAGAGGGCCATATCTTTCGATCCAAAGCTCGATTTTTGCGATTTTGGTGTCATTGGAAAGTTGTTGAAATCCTCTACACGATGGACACTTCAATTTTAAATTTTGATGGAGTTTTGTGGGAGAAAAATGGGAAAATGTCTCTGCACGAGAAAAAAATGTAGAACCGACCCCCAACCACCAAAATTGATGAAGTATGGCGTCTGTTTCTTCTCCAGCATGGCCGAATGCATCGAAAAATGGATTTGTGAGGGTGCCCTTGCTTTGTTTTAATGAATCTTGTCGGTGGTTGGAGATGTCAAATCGATTTGCCCGCGTTTTCTCATTTTCTTCATTCTATTCGAGTGATAAAAGCCAGTTTTGGCTCATTTTGTAAAGGGTTGTTCATCCTTCTTCTCTGCCTCTCCCTTCTTTTCTTCCCCAGGGTCGAAAATGGAGTTTGAACCTCCTCCCCTACTTTGTAATGGCATTTTTGCCTCTTACCCGTGAAATGATGTTCTGTGCAAACTTCTGGAGCAATAAAAAACGTGTTTTGTGATGCATTTGTCCATCCTTGCTCGTTTTTGGTTGTTTTCTTCTTGCCTCTCTTCATTGCAAGTATTTGTGCATGTTTGGATGTTCATTGCAGGTTTTGGAGCTGTGTTCATGGAGTTTTGGAACATTTTCTGTGTGAAATCCATCTTTGGTCTGTGATGCACTTGTCCATCCTTTCCATTGCTCACCTCTTCTTGTTCCATGGCAATTTTGATAGATAATCAACACTTTCCTTCTCTGGTGTATCACCGTTTTAGTGTAGGCTCTGTTTTCCTTGTTTTCTTTCTCTCCTGTCTCCTTGGAAGTTAGATTAGGTTAGATTAGCTTGCCTGCACTGGAATAGCTTGTGGTAGGTAGTTTAGGAAGAGGAACCAACCTTCTCTGGAGAGCTTTCCCCATTTGCAAAGGTCCCACACTTTGGGAAAGCTCAATGTTGTGCAATCACACCAAATGACTTTGCCTTAGAAAAGTAGATCCATAACTCATTTGGGGGTGCTGTGATTTTGCACTAACAAGTTTATCTCAAGCCCTTCCCGGTTATGATTCATGGTTATGGATCATCATTGGCCAACAAAGATCTTGAGAATATGCCAAAAGGTGGTTTTGGGTGGATCTTTTCAGTTGTGCATCTTTTCTAAGCCATATGGTTTGTATGGAAGAGATAATCACGAGAGAAGCAGATATAGTCCAACACATTCTTCATTCTCCTCCTCTCTTTCTTCCCCTTCTCCCTTCTCTCTTCTTTTGCTATAAGTAGCAATCGTGCACTCTTGTAAATGGTTCCTCTTCCTTGAATGCAAAGTTACTCTGCTCTTTTGAGTGCTGAGCTTTTGAGTGCCTCTGACCTCTGGTTTTGAGCTTTGTAAATGCATAAACACCTTGAATTATGCTGATAGCAGACTGTGTATATTTCAGCTCTTAATACAAATATGATTCTGGCTTATATCTGCCCTTTTTCTTTGTGTTAATTGTCCTTTACCTCTCAACTATTTTTGTGGTATATTGTGTGTAGTATTTGCAAGGTTTTTACTCGCTGTGTCTTTTAAAGGCTGAGAGTGAGAGTTGGATTAAAATACAGGTTTATTGTGTCTTTTATCTGCCCTTTTGGATTTGTGTTTTTGTCCTCTCATTTGTTAACTCACATAGGGAGGGCGATCGCCAACTTCTTGATGCATCACCATGTTTCCTTTTCATGTTTTCTCATCCCTTTTCTCCTGCAATCGAGATTAGAGTAGAGTAGCAGTAGAGTAGGGTAGTTTGGATAAGTGATGCAGAGAAAGTTACATTCATTGTACACTCAAACAAGTTCAATAGGATTCCATCAATAACTCTTACTGACTCTCTGCATAGGAGGATCTTCCAAACCCAAAATTGATTTAAAACTTGTAATTTTTGACTTATTTCACCTTATAGGGTTTATCTAAACAGCATACCCAGTTTGACACACTCAAACAATGTCATTTCAATTATCAAATTAGTCTCTTTTCAAGGAAGACTCACCTTCACTTACTTGTCTCAATTGTCTCTTCGATCTCTTCCCTAGTTTGTTGACTCTAAACAAGCAACTTCTTGCTTCTTGATCTTCAATAGCTCCTTCAATGCCTTGAACCGTGTCACATTACTTCAAGCATCCTTAGATCAATCATAAAATTGACTCAAAGTAATCAAAACCACCAAAATTTACTCTTCAAGCTCAAACTGCCAAACTGCCCTTCTTCTCCTCATTAGCTTATTCTTGAATCTTCTCCAACTAGCAACTTATTGGTTTTTAGCCATCAATGACCTCTCCACTGCCTTGTACCCTGCTGTACACTTCAAACCATGTTAGATCCATCATTAATTTGTCTCAAAAAGAACTCAAGCATCAAATTTCACCATACTAGCTCTAAAACTGCCCTTAAGACCATACATCATGCAAGCTCCATGCTTGGAGTGATTTAGAAGTACCTACAAAAATGTGAAATCTTCATTAGGTGTTCTTCATTAGAAGTACCCAAAGAGCAGTGGGAAGAGAGAACTTGTGTATTGTGCAATACAGGGGCAGTTGAGACGGAAGCACACTTTATCCTCCAATGTCCTAAGTTCACGAATATTCGATCCAGATATGAAGGAATCCTAAACAGTGGGTCCATGGTAGAGCTATTTGAGGAAAACAAAATAAAGGGCTTGGGGGAAATGTTATCTCAGATCAGCCGGAAGAGGAGCAGCCTCTTAAAAGAGTTCAGGAAGCACACTATGGTCTAAGGCGGTTTGGTACAATTATGTGGTCCCATAGACCTGCTGGTCTCGTGGACGTAATTAAAATCTTTCAATTTCAATTTCAATTTCATCATCCCTGAGGTGTGTGTGAAATTTTAGGAACCAACTCCTTTTCTATCTCTTGCAATCACCCTTTTTTCTCTCTCAAGCCCTCTCTAGGCCTACTAGCCCTGTCTCAGTCTACTTTCCATTATATTTCTCCTTGCGAAAAGTTTCAAGACATAAACCCCACATTTTTGGGCACCCATTTAAGCCTTTATCATGCATGCAAAGTTTCAAGATTGAACTCTTCATATACAACCTACTTCCTTTGTAATCTACCCCTCACAATTAGGTCTCTGACTGTACTCCCTGTCCTTCTAGAGGACTCTCATAAATATCTAGAAATTTCACCCTTAACTTTCTAAACTTCTTTTATAATCTGTTAAATAACTCTGTCAAGATGCTATCTTCAAAGTTTCAAGGTAAGTTTCATTGTTTAAGGGTTGCAGAACTCAAACCATAGCAATACCCTAAGGCAGGTTCCCTAGAAACCCGGTAGGCTTCATTTTATCATAACTTCCTCAAATCTTCGATTTAAGACACAAAATTTTGATCAGAAGTCTCTTTCTACTTGGTGCACGTGAGGATCTTACCAGTCAAGTTCGTGGAATCAAATAATTCTTGAAAACACTCAATTTCTCTTTGTTCTGCCTGTAGGCGCTCACAGTCACAGTCAAGAAATGCATTTATCAATAGAATAAGGCAATGCCTCTATCCACCTGGGTCTATACTCTCCTTACCAATAGTCTCATTTATTAAACCTTGAACAATCTCACTCTTAATGCCTTTACAAGGCTTCACAGTCCCGTGAGTTCAATGCACAGTCCTAGATCATTTTATAATCAAAACAGAGTACAAAGTCCACTGGTCTTAATCTCATGCAAATAATTCATCAAGAATTCAACTCCTCAGATCATTCAATAACATTACATTCCTTCCCTATTCTTACCATGTGGATTCGCCAATAAACTCATCTAAGTTCCATGAAAAGGTTGATTACAATCATACATACCTTAAACAGTCTTAGCTCTTCAAAACAGGGAATTAGTTCCTCACCATTCACTTGATCTCATTCATAGTTCCATTGCAAGAAGAAAGTATACACATACTAAACAAGGAAAGATATCAAATAAAAAAGAACCATTTCATGCTCAAAGTCAGAGTTTATTGCCTTATAACTGTATTACAAAAATGTGATGCTTCATCCCTTCTCCATCCTTCTATTCTTGAGGATTCTCTTTCCATCTTCCTTACTTCCTCTCCTATTTCTCCATGAAGGATAACTGACTTCTCATTCATTCAAATTCTCACCTTTTAAATGTAACTTCCAAGGAAAGCGAACAAACTCCTTAATGACTCTACATATGCCTTCAACACATTATGACATTTTTTTATCATTTTTAGACATTTCATAAACTTGAACCCCTCCTAGGACTCATGCCTATACCTATACACATGCTCACATTTTAAACTATCTCCTTTTCAATCAAGAGAAGCCATATTGGCTCATTACATGCTTGTAAATTTGAATTTACATTTGGAGGGAAACTTTTAATTTGAATTTTCAAACTCTCAACACCTAAATCTCTCTCCCCCTCATGACTCCACATACCCAATTTGACCTCATTGAGCTTATAACCATGGAAGTTTGCATTGATTGATGTCATTTGAAGATGTCCCTTGTTGGGTTTCAGAATGGAACATGGGTTGAAACCACAGTCAGAGGACAAGTCCCTCCTCTTTAATGGGAGAGTTACTCTTATTGAAAGCAGGAAAAACAAATGTACAAATATACAACTCTCAATGTTTGGACCCTAATATTCTGGAATGTTTTCATACTTCAAAGATTATCAATCAGAAGGAATGGAAGAATAAAGGGATGGGAGAAGGAAGAAAACAACAATGCTTTTGGGAAATATAGATAGCAGAGTATTTCCCTACTCACATTGAACCAAGATTATATAGAAAAGGATCAATTACTTCACCACGGATGCAAATCTGCAGACACAAAGTTCTAAAGATTACACAGACTAGAACACAGTTTCTATTGAATGCAAAACAAATGATCCATTGAATCGAGCGAGGAGAGAGAAAGATATAATAGAGGAAAATAAGAAAGAACTTCTGTATTGAATTACTTCAGAATTTACAACCTTCCCAAAAAACCAGAATCCCTTTTCCCGTGGCCAAAGCCATATATTTATAACAATTTGTATACATCCATACTTTGTCCCCAAGAAAAGAATATCCGAAAGGGATAATGTTTGTTGCAGATCCGCTTTTGGAAAGTGACATGAAACAAATGCACTCATGAAAACCGGAGGTTCAAAAAGGCAAATATTTCGTCAGTTCGAGCATGATTATTTTAGTAGGGGACATCTCATGATTTTCTTCTTCATGTGGTCCTGCCATTTCCACCTTTTAACCACTTTCATAGCACTCAAGTGCTTACTGGTAAGTTTTCTCCCCTTTTATCGCGTATGGCAGATAAAATCCGCTTTCTAAAATCAAACTTTACATCTCTTTAAACTTATCAATTTGGCTCCAAAACCAATCCAAAACACATCTCATGAAGGAATGACAAGGAATCAGAGAGAAAAGAAAGGAGAATGATCCATTTTTGTGTTTGCAGAGCTCTGGTTTGTTAATGGCGATAAAAACCAGAAGAGGGCATTCGGCTATCTTTTCCCCCTTTTACCTTCAAATTTGGACCCTACACGTGGCAAGATCCAAGCAATGACGGCCCTGGGGAGAAAATTTGCATTTCCTGACATTTGGGAGAAAAAGCGTGTTTTCTTGATTTGCTCCGCCCCCTGCAGCTCTGCCAAAGGCCGGACACGTGGCGCCGTCTGAGTGGCTGAGGAAATGCGGTTCAAATCTACCATTTAAACTCTTTTTTAACAAAAGGCTCGAATTCTCAAAAACCTCCGCGGGCCCGCTTGTTCCGATTTCATTCTTCGACACGTGGCATCACCTGACTGTTGGGGGTGTGTTTCGCTTTTATACTTTATCTATTTTGGAAAGGGAAAATTCCAATCTTTCCCCGAAAGTCCATGCCCCCGCCGTTGACTTTTCAATGTAGGCCATGTGTCCCTTCTTGATTGATTGCGGGCCACACTTAACTTAGAAATTTTCCCCTTCATATGAGCGGGGCTCCAATTTCCACGAAATTAGATTCGGGGAAAATTGAGAGGACAACACCCCCGCATCAATAAAAGCCAACTTTCTCTCGGAGGTTTGCCTCAAGGAACCAAGTGTCCGACACCTTGGAGGCATTCCCATTGTTGTTGATGAGATACCGAGCTTCAATTTGGTCATCTTACGGGTGCACATCTCAACCGGCCAACAAAACTTTCTTTTCAATTGGGAATGAGTGAATGGGATAGTTACCTTCTATAAGTAGTGAAAGAGATATTGAATTCATTTGTGAGTGAAATAAATCCCAAAAGAAACAAGGTCACACTTCATTCCAAACTGAAAGGAGGCTCTTTAGTTTCTCTCTCTATCCATGAAAAGGGTAATTTGGATAGAATGAGAGGAAGGGAATGCGATAAACTTCTTTGCTCTAGTAAATGAACAAGTTAGCCATGTATAACAAAATATTGTGATACCTTTGTTGATTCTGTACTTTATTCAATTTGGAAAGGCCTAATGCTCAAGTAAACTACAGTCTACAGAGCTAAAAATTTAATTTATTGTTAGTTTGGGCACTAAAACTTCTGGTATGAGGCTAATCTACTGTAGATACATTGTATAGTATAGCTGTTACTAACTCCGGCCAGACAGAACATACATACTAACTATAGATTAATGTTAATATCTTATAGATGTTAGCCCATTCACTTACCTGAATGTTGGACTATTGCCCATTGTAGATCCACTTTAACTATTTTCTGAAAGCATTGCTAGAACATCAAGCAGTCACAAGTGAAATAATCTCCTTGCAAGAGTTGCAACATGTTTTAAGCTATGTTCACCAACGTCAGTCTTGTAAAAATAAAGAAAGTGGGGTTAGAAAGGTGAACCGGAATTTAAATATAAAAAATAAAGAAGAAATTATAAATATTTTCATGACAGATTTTCAGAATACAGATGTTTTTTCTAATAATCAGTTGTTTATAATCTCTTATAAAAATGAAACACGACACAAAAAGAGTCTGATATTATTGCGACAGTTATGACTAGATTTTGGCTCAAAAATTTGATATTCTTCACATGTATTCTATTGAAAAATGGATCCATTGTTGTATTCATTTTTCAATGATATGCAAAGCCAATATAGATGCATGAGATGTTACTAGAATGAGAAATAAAAAACAACAATGGTATAAAGAATGGGAGTCGTAGGGCGGGTCTTGGCTTCACAAAGGGGACAAGAAATATCCAAGAATGCTTACCCAAATAGTTTAAGAATGAAACCACACAAAACTACAAATAATTTAAGAAAAATAATCAGATTAATGCTGTAAAACAATGGAAGTTTGCAAGATGTCTATAGAGAAATTCATATCAATTTACAATTTGATATTTCACCATCTTTTGAACCCAACTTTCTTCCATATAGGTTTCTACCACAACCTCTTCTTCCCGAGCACACACCATTTTCTTCCACGAGATGGTGACATAGTGCTCTTTCTTTGATCAACTTGGTTGACTTGATTTCATCACCAAACTCCACGATCTTAGTGATCCAAGCAATCCTTTTCTCACTGATTTTTGCACTTATGATAAATTGCTGATGCTAGGGTGGATGACAAAAACTCCGATTTTGTTGTTGGACATCAAATGTTTGAATTTCTTGAGAAGACTAAGCACGGCATATGTTTGTTTTTCAACAAAATTGTATTTCAGCTCATAGTCATTAAGTGTTTGTCTGGCAAAAGTTATGTGCTGTTTCATACCTTGCTGATTCACCTGTTTTAAAATGGCAGCAGTAGTACTATTTTTTCCCCCAAATGCATAGAAAATGAAATGCTTTTCAAAATTGGGGTTGGTCAAGGTAGGAGCTTGAGCTATGGCCTGCTTGATTCATGCAAAGCTGTGTTTCCCTTCATGTTCCCACTTGAAATCATAACCTTTCTTCAACGTCAAAGTGATGGATCTCACCAATCTTGCAAAGCTAGTTATAAAGTTCCTTAGAAAATTTATTTTGCCAAGAAAAGACTGGAGTGCCATTTTGTGAGCAAGTAGAGATAGGGCAAGGATGGTTGTGACTCTATCGGGAGTCATGGACACAACATGACCCAAGAGTTTACCCTCGCGGACAAAAATATACGTTTTTGGTGTTAAGGGACACTCCAAATTCTCTACATTTGCTGAAGGTCTTCTCAAGATGAGCCAAGTGGTCTTCTTGCTTTCTAGAAAAGACAGTGATATCATCTAAGTAAAACTAAAATGATATCATTTATTAAACCTTTAAAATCAAAATCCATTGCTCTTTAGAAGATAGCACCAACATTAGATAACCCAAAAGGCATTTTACCATAAGCATAGGTTCCCCGTTTTGTGGTGAAGGCTGTTTTGTAGTTATTAGAATATTGGACAAAGATCTGATTTTTCCCTTAAAAAACCATTTGAGAGTGAGTATCTCTTAGCTTCAGATACCATTTGTAAGATCTGATTCATGGAGGGTATGAGATAATTGTTTTTAAGAAAGGCTTTATACAAGTCCCTAAAGTCGACAGATGAACATATTTCACCATTCTTTTTTCTCACAGGGACTAGATTGGATACCCAAGTGGAGTGCTTGATAGGGAAAATGATATTGGCCTCAATCAACTTGGTTAGTTCTCTTCTTATCAGGGGCTCAATTTTGGGATTAATAGGTCTTTGCTTTTATCTCATACGTCCGCATCAAGAGAGAGTTCAATGGTGCGCTGGATAATTTCGGGATCATCCTCTTTAAGGATTTCATAAGTCCAATCAATAATATCATCATATTTCCGACACGACTGAACAAATGCTTGTTGTTTCTCCAAAGAACACACCTTACCTAGTTTGAGATGCTTTCCGGGAGAGATAGTAACCTCCTCGTAGTCTTCATCTTTTATCTTCATGTTTTTCTCTTCCCCTTCTACTGATCATTAGGGCGAAGACTCTTTCTAAGGTGACCGATCCTTTTGGCAGCTTATTTGTTTTTAATTGGATGATCTGATCACCATAACTCTCTTGTAACTTGGGTTGCAGCTCTCAAGAAAATTATGCCTCTTGCTGTATAAAGTTTACAATTTGTCTCTCGTTCTCAAATATCTGCCAATGACAGTCATTATTAGGCGGTGTTGGTTTGATTATCATATTCACATGCTGGTTTGCATCTTTTAGAAGATCTCTTGGGGAATCAAACTGCGCTCCAAGGGACGCCATTATGTTAGCTTTTGTATTTTGATTTCTTGGAACAACTTGGAGGATGATAGCATCAAAGTATTCTAAAAGGTCCCACACTCTATCCTTGTAGGATTTGAGTAGGGTATTCTTAGTAGAACATTGTGACCTCACTTGATGAATGATTAGTTTTGTGTCTCCAAAAATCTTCAGTATCTTAATACCCTCTTCTTTGCAATTTGCAGTCCTTTAGTTCTTGAATTGGGGCCTCATACCTTGTCCCATTGTTAGTGCAATTAAATTGGAGCCTATGTGAAAATGTCTTTTCTCTTCCTGGCGAGATCAACACTATTCCTGCACCAAGGAAGACAAGCTGGTAGTTTGATTGTTTTCCTCCTGAATGCAATATGCGCCTAGGCCAGTCTCTTTAAAAGTGTCATAAGGATCAAACTTCCATTTCTCTTGAGCCCTCTCATCTAACTGTTCATATGGAATCTTCTCTCTAGCTCATGAGGTTCAACACCAAGCTCTTCTTCGATTTCAGAGTGGATGGCACAATTTGCTTCAACAAGCCTCGGATCATAGGACTCTACATGGAAGTTGGCAATGAATTCTGCCTTAATGGTTATCTTGGTGCCATACCTAGTCTTCAAGAGTATATGAGGCCAATTTGAGATAGACACCCTTCCACTTTTGCGGTGAAATCTCTATATAAGCAGATAGCAAACATGGGGGAAGGTTAATGACTGAGATGTCTTGTGGGACTGTGATACTAGGAAAGTCATGCAAGGTCAAATTCAAGTCTTTGCTAACTCCCACTGGTTTAATAGCAATAACATCAAGTTGGAGTGCTCCTTTATTAATAGGGGTAATATCTAAGCCATCATCAATTTGGTTGGGCATGACTGAGCTACTAGCACCATAATCAATCATACAATTATGGACTAGATGTTTACCAATGATAAGAGACGCATAGAATGGAGGAGGTTTTGGTGACTTACTTTAGAGACATTTGACCGATATAAATTGGTTAGCATTGAGGTTACCTCCGGGTTTTTGGAATGTGCTTAAACTGTCTCAATGCTTCTTGTAGTAGATTGATTTGGCCAGGATTGCTAGAGCATCCCACATTGTGACATTCACACTTGTCTTCTTCATTTGCTCAACAATGTTCAAAGGTACATGCAAGGATTTTTTGAGGTTGTAGGCAGCCCAATCTTTCTTTGGCTTTTTAGTCAAAGGGTGGTAGCTTTTGGGCTGAAAATTCCTTATAGGGGTTGTTCTTCTTGTTCTTCTGATGTTTTGATTGGGCCTTCTTCTGCACAAGGCTCTCACACCTTTTGATGAGGTACCATTGGGTCTTGTGTTGTTTGACATTGAACATTTGGCTTCAAGAGTATTTTCGTTGCTCTGGTGTAATTAGACTGCATCTGGGTTCTAATTAGGCTTCCTTCATTTTGATTGACTGCATAAAAATCATCCTCTTGCCAACATACTAGGTTATCTTCAATGATCATTGTAGGAGGCTGAGCTAGCTCTATAACTTGACTCTGATGTAACCATAGTTACCTAAGTCTCGGGACAGGGGGACGGGGTACGGAGGGACGGGGTTTCCGGGATGCAAAAAAATCCTAAATTTTGGGGACGGCAAGGGGACGGCTATTAAAATAATACATAAAAATTAATATTTCAATATTTTAAACTTTTTTCAATGACATTTAGGGATTTAAACTGTATTTAATGTATTTTAGGTACTTTCAAGATTGTAATTGAATGCTCTTGGTAAAAATAACAGCTTTTTAACAGTAAAAACATCAGAATTTTTTGAAAGATTTTTAAAAAATTGGGGACGTCCCCTCCAAGTCCCCAAGTCCCTGAAACATTCGGGATGTCCGGGACGTCACCAAAATCTAGGGGATGCGTCCCCGTGTAACACTGGATGTAACAAAGAGCCTTGCACCATCAGTGCTTGGCCCGAGCTTCCATTAGCACAAGTGTTAGAGTCATGTGGTAGTGCACAAGGGTAGCACCATCTCATCTCTTCAGCTAGGTTGTTCGGCATTGGAACCATGGCCCTATTAGGATTGGTAATGGCTGGGTATTGCTGCAGAGGGGTCTAGCAGCAGAGGGGGTCTAGCAGGGACTATTTGGCCTTGGTTCTCTATTCTATTTTGCTGATAGGCATGATTATAGGGTTGATATGGCATGGGAGCTGGCTGAATTTGTTTCCTTTTGAGAGAAGTTAGTTCATTAGCCATGTTTTTGCACAAGGCTTTGAGTTCATCCAATTCATTTGAAGAGGTTCTAGGAATGACAGCAAGTGGCTGGGTTGCAGGAGGGGTTATTTTAGCAAAAAGAAGCATGGGAGGCCTTAGAGCTAACTTTCCTGCTTGTATCAGACTATTCTCAAAGTGAATAGAGATTTCATATGCATCAAGTAATATTGTACCCCCATAGATTGGATCATGATAGCAATGTTATAATTCAAGAGTTTAAGGTAGTAGAGCAAGGCAGTATGTGGTGATGGCCTTAATAGAAGTGGGATTTTGTCTTAAGTCTTTTGAAATCTATTATTGAAATCAGAAATAACTTCAATTGGTGATCTTTTGATGGTGGTCCACTGCTCCATCAGTGACAAGTTGTCACCCCTTTCTTGGAAATGTGTGCACAAACTCTCTAAGCACATCCAAATTTTGCATAAAATAAAAAAGTAAACCCATGCACCATTCCAGAGCTTTGCCTCTTAAAGAAGAAGCTAATAGTTTCACAGTTATACATCGGTTTGAGTGATCTGGTGCATAGAGCAGATGTTAGCAATATCTTTAATGTGTTCAACAGGGGTAAGAGTGGTTTCACGTTTGAAATATGGGACACTTTTAAGGGCTGAGATAGGGATGTCATTCATTGTATTTAAGGCCAGAGGACTGCCTCTATTGAATGCCACAAATGGTTTGTTTCTTTGAAGGGCTGTGGAAGGCTAAATGCTGAAGGTTTCTTTGAAAGGTGTGGGCAAAGCTGCTTGGTGGGGGAGTGGATTTAGTATAGAGAGTAGGGGTTGTAGGTCTTTGCACAGGTATACTTATTCTTCTGGGTGAAAGTTGTAAGAACTCAAAGTGTCCACCTGTTTGAGTACTCCACCTTGTTTGAATATTTCTCATATAGTAGGATGGAAAATTGGATCTTTCAAAAATAGAGCATGATGGAGTCACCATGTGCTTAAAATTGGTTAAAAAACTAGATAACTAAGAACACACCAACCCTTAGTTATGAAAAAAAAACAAAGATGCTTATAACTAGAATTATTTCCACATCTTTTATAAACAAGGACCTCCCACCGGGCATGCCAGAAATTGAGGAGACTTTCCAACCTTGCAGACCTTTCGCTTCCTCCACACTTTCCTAGTGCACTATATCCCACCACACGGGTGATCTAGGAGCTCGGAGCTGCGAGACATCTTCAAATTTCACTGCCCTTCATTTCCCCTCAAACTTTGCGGGCTCACTAGATTGGACCACATGTTGCAATCTAGTACTTCAGAGCTGCAACAATTTTCAACTTGAACTGCCCTTCAACTTTGCATATCCCACGAACTCACTAGATCCTGCCATGTGGCATGATCTAGATGCCCCTCCACTTTTCTCTTTTACTTGGAAACTTTTTAATCAATCTTCACACTAGTTCAAAAGGAAGCTTTGGTATGTAGAGCTTTTACTTGCTCCACTAAAGTAGGAAAGCACTTTTGTATATAAAAACTTGAGCACTTGTTTTCTTGGCGAATGTGGGATAAACTCCCAACACAAAAAGGCTGTCTGCCGCTTCAAACGCATCTCCAAGAGAACAAGGTGGTGAGCACGGTGTCCTTCATGGCTCCAAGCAAACAAATGCGACATTTTCATGCCTATGCCCTCCAAACACGAAGCCGTCATAATGGAGAGCAGCAAAATCGAATAAGACCCACCTTACAATATTGCGTTGAAACAAGTGACCCATAAGACATTAGATGTGTTCCAATCCTCTATGCAAGAATAGGGCCCTAGTGATAACTCGATGCACAATGAGTCGACAAATGGCTATGATTATGAGTTAGGTAAACTTTTTTGGCTTCCTCGAACAATGTTGAATTTTTAAAATTTTGAAAGCTACGCGCCACTTTGCACCCTTATGCATAAGACTGCAATTGGCTCCTCAATTGAATCTTTGCACACTATCACTATTTGGCTCGGAATGCCTCACGTTTGAGTGGTAGATGCGTGTCATTGAGATGAACTCTTATTGGTATTGTGAGACTCTAAAAGTGCTCCTTGTGATGTTGCACACACAAATGGTGATTTCCTTGCACGAACTAACTCTGCTGGAAACATACTTCTGCACTATGCTACTGAAATAAGTACTTGCTCTATCTCCTAAAAGTTGTTTTAGACTCAACAAAGATACCACAAACCTTTCTCAACCGCTTAGGATTTGCCGCAACTATGAACTATTATATGACTCTCGTGTTCTTCTAGAGACTCTTGCGGAACAATTACAAACATAAGTGTGCTACAAAGGTAGGTGCAAAACAACAACAAAACATTTGCATACTAACATAAAATGCAAAACATTAAAAATGACACTTGCGCTCTCACCGAATGTGCATTTATTACAAACATTGGTGCAAAACAAAACTTGCACAAAACAGAAAAACAATGACTTGGCATAGAATAAACTTGCACAATACTAAACTTGGCTTATTCTCTTAACAATCATGTTATGGGTAATGCAAGATTGCAAGTGATTTAAGATGCTCCTAGATCAAAAATTTAATGATACTTTTCAGCACTCTCACTCTCCTCATGCTCTTATTGCTCATGTTGATTACTTGAACAAATTATGTCACTAGAGATTTGGCCATCTCAACTTCAGGTACTTTGGAACAGTTGAGCCCTTAGAATATGGTCAAGGGCCTTCACAAAGTGTCATGGAAAGCTGGTGTTTGTCGAGTTTGTGTTCTTAGAAAACATCACAGAGACAAGTTCGATACAGGAAAGGCTTGAAGAACAAAAGTTCCACTTCAGTTGGATTACAGGGTTTTGATGTCTTTCCCGAAGACATCCTTTTTGGAGCAAAGTATGTGCTCACTTCCAATGATGACTTCTCCAGGAGAACTTGGGTCTACTTGAATTACAAAATGAAGTTTTTGATCACTTTGTTGAGTTCAAAGCCTTCATCGAAAAGCAATTAGGCTTTCTGAGTCAGTGATTGAAGACAGATAATTGAGGCAAGTTTGTGAACAATCCCTTCATCAACTCTTGTGCTATTCATGGGATACAGTTACAACTTATAGTCCCCTACACACATCAACAAGAGTGTCGCTGAGAAAAGGAATCACACATTGAATGAAATGGCAAATTACATGATTCAAGCCAAAAACATGGCCCCACAGTTTTGGCTGAAGCCTTCAGTTGTGCAAACTACATTCATAATCAAGCTGTGCAGAATTTGACATTGGCATAAGCTTGGTCTATAGAAAAGGTAGATGTCTCCAACTTCCTTGTGTTTGGCAATCAAGCTTTGACATTGATTTCTGATGAAAAGTGTAAGGCTAGGACAATAAGATCCAACCATGCATATTTGTTGGCTATTATGAGGATGTCAAATCGTATTGTCTATTTGACTTCAGTACTCATGAAGTATTTTATAGGCAAGATGTTCAAGTTGAGCTACACTCCTCGACCTATGAGCCATCATCGTCTACTTCTTCTCCATTCACTTCTCCCATTGGGTCTGCTGCTAGCTACTCTCTGACATTGATGACTCCTTAGATGATCGAGTGGATGAGGAACCTCTTGTTGCACCTGCTCCTCCAACTCCTATTAACCAATCACTTCCACAATGGGTTAGAAAGATGAGAAACAACATGCACTTTGGTAGACGATCCAGTTGATGCTTGTTGCACCAGATGTGAGAAGGTAGTTGTGGGACTTGTTTCTCATGTTCCAAAATTTGATGATCCGTAGACCTTATAAGATGTAGTTGGTAGGTTATGCTGTAGATGGTTCAGATGAAAATTACAAGGCATGCTTAGTTGCGAAAGGGTTCTCCCAAGTTGAGGGAGCTGACTATTCAGCGATGTTTGCATCAGTTGCAAAGATGATTTCTATACGCCTTGTTCTCTTACTTGCTGCTTCACATGGTTGGAAAGTGCTCCAGATGGATTTGAAGTGTGCCTTCTTACATGGCGATCTGCAGGGATAAATGTACATGGAGCAGCCACCTATGGTATATTCAGGACTCTCCACTATTATGCAGCTTCATTATTCTCTTGATAGTCTAAAACTAGCCCTCGAGCTTGGTATGAGAAAATCGACACCTTTTTGCTTGCCACTGGTTTCTCCAAATGCCATACACAGAACACCGTGTACACAAAGACGATTGACAGTGAACACCTATGACTTGTGCTTTGTGTTTGACTTGATCATCACAGGAAGTTCTTCCTCTTCGATTCAGGATGTGAAGTCAAGCTTCTTGGAGCAGTTTGAGCTGGAAGACTTGAACCTTCTACACTACTTGGTCTTCACGTGTCACATTCTAGGATCGCGATCAACATTTTGAGCCTAAGAATGCTTTGGACATGCTTTGACACTTAAACATGCTTCATTACAAGCCAACTGTGACTCCCTTTCACTCTAGACTTTGGAGTCACCCTGCCTGCCAAATGTTCTACACCATCTGTGTATCCTACATTGTACCAACAGTTGGTAGCCGACCTTCTTTATTTTATTCACAACCGACTCAAACATATCCTTTACAATCGGTGTTGTCTCTCACTTAATGCAGGATCCACATGAGAGTCATTAGCAAGCAGCAAAACACATACTTCTATACTCCAAGGTATGATTTAGTGCGACATTGAGTATACATTTGGGGGCTAGGCTCATTTAGTGAGATATACGGATTCTGATTGGGCAAGTGATGTTGATAGTTGCGATTTCACTTTTGGCAACATCTATCATCTTTGTTCCGGTCCTGTCACTTGGTCCAACAAGAAGCAATATGCTATTGCCCTATTTCCATTGAGGCGGAGTACCGTAGAGCAGTCAACACAGGCCAAGAGGCTCTTTTGGATACGTCATATTTTGTACTAAGTTCAATTTTTCACCACCAACTCGTTACTATTTGGTGTGAGAATCCAAGTGCTATCCACAATGCTTGCAACCTAGTGGAACACTAATGCACCAAACACATTGAGATTCATATGCACTTGATACGTTGGCTCATTCAAGACCGTGTGGCCAATCTTCAGTGCCATTGCAAATAAGCCCAGGTTGCCGACATCTTCTCTAAACCGCTAGCAACAACCAAGTATGTTTGTCTGAAAATATGTTAGGGGTGAAAGAAGTTTTCATTGAAGGAGATAATTTGCAGTTCCTCTTGCTTGATTGTACATGGGTACTTGATTAGGCCTTTGTTGCTGAGACCCATTTATGAGTTCTTTATTATATCTCCCAAAATGAGGCTTAAGGGAGGATGTTGGCTTGTAAACTTAACTTGGAAAAACTTAATTGTTGTGAGCGTAACCTAGTTAAGCCTAACCTAGGTAGGTCTAACCCAAGTGTGGTATACACGTGGGTAAATAGAGTTAACTTGCACATGCCCAAATTGGACAAGTCATGTAGTCAAGTTTGGCTAGGTATTTTAGCCCATGATCTCTATTCATTTGGAAACTAATGTTGACATTTTCCACATAGATAGTAACTATTCATTTGGCATCTTAGCTGTTTTCACATTGCAAAATGCTAACCCATCCCTGCTATTATGTGCTATAAATAAGAGGGCAAGGTATGGCCATTGTAAGAAGGAAGTTAGGAGAATTTTCATATTTGTCTTGGGAAATCGTACAGTAGAATCACTTTGTTATTCTGTCAATTTTCTTTAGCAAATCTGAGTTACTCCATTGGGTGTGGTAGGTGTCTTAAGGAATCGGTGAACCTGGGAAAATTGGTACGTTTGGTTGTCAATTCTAACAATGCATGATACTAATAGTTTTCCTTTATATTCTGCAACACCTCCATCTACGAAGTGGAAAAAGAGGGAATGACCATAGGGTAGTTGTATTGTTCCCAGTGCTCAGCTAATGCAGCAGGTAGAGCCTATGCTGATGATGATTTAATAGAGTTTTTGAACAACATTAAAAGTGGGCAGTTTGAGCCTAAAAAATTAGTACGGTCTGCTGGATTTGAGGAACAAATTTCTGGTCAGCAATCACCATCCATCTATGACGAGGGATCAAATATTGTTAATTGGATATTGACAGAGTATGTTGCTGGAAAAAGAGGTCTGAGTTAACAACAGATGTAAGAGCATCGAGAGGCTATCTCTTTCTGTGATGCAACCTCAAATATATAACAAAATTTCAAATGAATACACAAAAAGCAACATTCAGAAGGAAGAAAGAAATATATGTTGATGCTGAAAAGGGTAAATTTAATGCCATGAAGTTAAACACTGGTATTTCCGAACTCAAGGGAAAGGTTGATGAAATAGAGAGAAATTGCAGGGTTGAAAGAACAGGGGACTATAGTATACTCATTGGCCATACAGACCCAAAGGTAATGGCTGACTGAACCAAGGTAAAGCTGAAACTTTAGCAAGCTGCATAAAGGCTTGGTAAGTTACAGAGCTCGACTGACAAATCTACAAGTCCATTTGTTAAACAACAATGCAGCACTCTTGCCACCACTTGCCATTGGGTCATCGGTTTGGTCTTGTCTAGTGGAAAGTTGGAAAGAAGGATTTGGAATAGGGCTCACTCTGTTCAGGTAAGATTGGCCCAGCTCAAGTCGGAAGTCTTTGAATATCGACCTCTTTTCCATTTGGCTACCACTATTGCTACTCAGCAAGTTTTTGATTGCACTGTCAAAATTAATTAAGAAGGCTATGACCTTTCACCGGAAACTAGAGGCTATATACGTGTGCAAGAAAAAGGTGATAATCATTGAGCAAGATATGAGCAATTGCGTCCACATTATAGTTGATTTAACAAAGCAGGGAATGCCAAATCCATGGAAGGAAGATAAAGTATTGAAGAATCAAAGGGAGGTAAATGATGAGATGAAAATTCAAAAAGGTCAAGAACAAAAAAGACTGCAAAGGCAAAACAAGGAATAACTGTAGACATGCTTAAATGATGGGCAAAAAGGGAGGTGATTGTTGAATTGACTAAGCAGTTCGTGGAAGTAAAATTTTAGGAGCTAAATAGGTTGTGTGAGGAGGTAATCGCCTTGGAGACAAAGATAGAAGAAGTCTAGGAGCCGACTGTGAAAGACTGGGAGGACATCAAGTATGTCTTCTCCAATATCAAACAGGGGACTTCTTCTTAACTATTACGACTACCACATCCAATCCTATTTCTGACTATGACTTCACAGTTGTCAATTGCGCCATCATCTAGTCCGACCAAGTCTGCTTACAGTTCTACACACTTCCCATCTGTCAAGTTAATTTGGATACGGATAAACTTCAATTTTGTTATTTTAGAAGTGCCGAGTATTTTGGTTCTCTCAAAAATAAAGAAAAGACTTGCGTGATGAATGCGCTTTAAAGAAATTTTTAAGATGTAGTAAACTAAAGCACATGCAATTCACATGCAATCATTTGAGATAAAGCAACATGCAGCCAAATAGTTTTGCAAAGAAATAAAGCTAAGCCTGTGCCTCTTTACCTATAAGAGGAAGACTGGTGTACAAGTGAAGAGACTTTTTACCGACTGACATGCTTTGCTTCTTAAGCTTCAAATTGGTATCTGTTTTCCCTTGACTTTCTTTGTCTTCGCCCATTCGCTCCATTTCTCTCCTTTTCAGGACTTTTCAGTAGCTGTAGAACATCTAGCTAGAGGAGATGCCTACAGGATAATAAACTCCAGAAATATTACTTAGGGATTTGAAGTTTGTCAAACTCAAACCACTGTTTAAGTTATAGGTCTCCAATGTAGTTTGAGGACCTGGAAGACTTGGATGCATTGTTTAATGCCAGTTTCAGATTTCCTTATGTGATAAATGCTCTCTTTCCAATAACCTAATATGTCTCTTTATGTATGCAGAATGTGTTTATTTCCTGAGATTTATGTTTTATACATGCATTAGAAACTAGTTTCTCGATTGATTGATTAATTTTTTGCAGGTTAAATTGATTCACGTGAATTCTTTACCTGCTTTGTCTTAGCTGCATATCATTTAAAAATGAACACCTCAGTTCCTAATAGCATCTGATATTAATTTCTCTGTTCTTCTGCATCATCCGTTTGTTTTAAAAGTAAAACATTGACTCTAGTTTTCTTAAGGAATAAGAGCACCGGTTAGGAATCTGTGTGAGAGGATATTTCATGAATACAGAAGACTTCAATCCGAGTTTTCTTCAGAAGACTTCATTTCAAAATCAGGATATTAAAAATGTATTATTCATTTAGATTTTGTTATCCTGTTCTTTAACGTAACCAAGAGAGCATATCTAATATTGGGTTGTCCTACTTGGGTCAGGTACTGGCTGTAAAGTGAGATATTTCTTGTGATATTCCCAACTAACACTTGTGTTGATAAAGGCCGCCTATTGTTTTAGTAATTAGGCAGCAGGTGTCAATCCGATTAATAACACAACCAACTGAGCTATATGCTCTTCCAATGGTCCTTTTGAAGTGAACTTGATTTTGTGCACCCCCTTGCAGCCGCCAAGATTCTTCCTAGCAGGAAGATGAACTAATTCCTTGCAGTGTTGTCCACAAGGGAGCTATATTCTTCATTCATTACGTCTTCTCATTCCCATCTGTCATGAGCCTCTTCAAAAGTTTGGGGATCCCAAGTGCCCATTGCTCTCATCATAGGAGAATAATTGGCCCATTGCTTTTGTTCAAGAGTTCAAGAAACATCACCTACATGACAACCTTCTACGGTCTTTATTCCCCACACAGGCTAACAAGCCTAGTGGGTTCGGGGTGTAGGTCTCTTGTATAAAATAGTTATCATGTAAGCACTTTCCTAAAACTAGATAAAATAAGAACTTTTCTAAGAATCCAAACATTTAGTCAGAATGGTGGGTGTTCAGGGTGCAGGTCTCTCGTATAAAATTGCATTCATGTAAGAACTTTTCTAAAACTAGATATCAATATACCAAAATGTGACAGAGGGAGGGATTATACATACCATACAATAGATGGCATTTTGCCTCATAGCCTAACAATATGTGTGTTTGTTGGGAGGGACTAGTTTACCTCTGATACTAATCTGATGGACCGCTTTCTTCATTCCTGTATACAGTTGTGGAAGAAAAATGGTTCTGCATATATTCTCTGCAGGTAATGAAATCCTACTCAAATCAACAATGGGATAGTGGTTTTAATCATCCTACTAAACTCTCTAGATGTTGGAGGATGACCATCATCAAACCTATCGTAGACATTTTATAACTTGTACAATTTTATGTTCATTGACATTATCCTATTAGGAATGTGCTCAATCAATCATGGCTTCACTTGCATCATATTGTAACTGTACCTATCTAGCAGCATATATTGATTCTGCCTTCAACATTTCTGTAGAGAGTTAAAATGAGATCCCAAGACATTCATCTTGTAGAGATTAAGGGATGCCAAGTCATATATGAATCGTTTCCAATGTACCCTTCTTAAGGTCAAACATGACATTGATGGTATGACTCATACAAAAGACGGGGTCTCTCTAGTGCTCTCTCCAATTTCACAAATAAGGCGTTTCCAACAAAGAGCTAACCACCACCTTATGGTTTCGTGATGATATGGCATGATAAAATCCTTTATGCATCCTAGTCATGGTAAATTCAATAATATTTTTAATGTAATAACCTTATGGCTTCATGATGATTGATAAAACCCTTTATGGTACATTCATTAATAAATTTTTAATGTAATAAGTCTTTTAATAGAAGGAAAATAAAACAATCACATTCAATAAGGTATTTTGTACTCCATAGGGACTTGATCTTCGCTGACAATGCCTATGTCTTCCTTCATAACATGAGATTGATTCCATGCCAAAAATGGATTATATCCCAAAGTTGAAGAAAACCTCTTTATTTGATGATTCTTGTTGTCTTTCTACAAATTAGCATAATTATATGGGTAGGGGATGTAACATTAACTTAGAAATATGTTTCCTATATATTTTGTGTCTGCAGTATTTTTATAATCTGTAGTTTAAAGCGCAATTTCTATCTCCAAACAACTTGAGAACATGTATAGAAAGGAGAACTACTTTGGTTATTTATAGCCCTTTACTCGCTTGTACTGTTCTTGGCTTGAGTCATCCTGGTAGGCTCCATTTAGCGATAGATTTTCTAGGCAAAGACCAGCCTAGAGGCTCTAATTTGGCCACAAGTTACAAGATAGGCGACCGGGTTTCTATTTTCTTGTCATTCAAGCAAACTTAGGCATATCATATATTGCAGGAAAGTTTTTTGAACATACGTTTTGATGGTGTAATCCTCTTTCCTTTACAGTCTATTTGATTCTGTTTTTACATAAAGGTCTTAGGTTTACATTGTGGTATCATAAGGCGACTTATCGGGGCCACATATTATTTCTCATCAAATACAGGATTCTTCTACATTGTTGGAAACTTGAAAACTCTTGCAAGACATAGCACAAATGTGCATAGTTCATTTAATGTCACAACTCCCAAGGTTCTTGGGCCCTAACATAAAGTAGTAGATTTGCACAATGATTGCAGCCGTGGCTGAACATGTACATTTCCTACCTTAGGATGCTAGCCAAACATTCCACCTCTTATGTAGTTAGTAACATTTCTTGTTTTGTGTCTGTTTAATTTCTTGCAAAAAAATATTTAAGAACACATTTGTAGCTTACATTTTTGCTGTTCTAATGTGGAACTAAATGTAGACCATTTATGCTTTGTTGTCTCCAAGAGGAATGAAATACGAGAATTAATGTCTCTGGATATTTGGATCGAATTCTTTCTTTTGCTTCTTTTGAAGACATGTTCCATCTATTTCTGTTAAATTTACTCATTTCTTGTCTGGATTAATTTTAGTTGTTGTGATTTCCCATAATTATTATTATGTTTTTTTCTGCAGAGTCCTCTGGATATCATCTTCCTCCAGCAGATATTAGAAAGATTGTTGATGCACCCCCAACACCTGCTTTTTCCTTTTCTCCGCATAGAGATAAGATTTTATTTTGCAAGCGCAGGGCTTTACCTCCTCTATCAGAGCTTGCAAGACCAGAAGAGAACCTTGCCGGAATCCGTATAGATAGCCATTACAATGCAAGAAGCCGCATGTATGTTTTTATACTTAAATAAAAATGCAATCTTTTATGCTTGCACTTTGGTTTGTGAAGGTAGGATGGTGTTCCTGCTAATTATCAAGCAAGTTCACAGTTTTGATTGGATGTTATACAAGACAATTTTATCATGTTTGTTATTGTTTATTGTTGGCACTTTTTTCAGGTCATTTTACACTGGGATAGGAATCCATAAACTGATGGACGATGACACTTTAGGACCGGAGATAGAAGTCTCTGGCTTACCAGAGGGTGCAAAAATCAACTTTGTGAGTTGGTAAGAAATTGTTCTCCATTTCTGTTGCAAGATCTCCCACTGTATATGGTGGATGCTGAGTTTTTGCTGTATGTTACTCTAGGGTTTGATTGTGCAAAGTATTCTTGTGTATGATGGAAGAAAGCATTCACATTGGACAGAAATAGAAATTTGCACACAGTACACATTTTGTTGATAAATACACATAATTTGTGAAGGAACAATGATCACCATTTTCTCTTTGACAAACATGAATTACAAGGCAGAGCCTTTCGATTGAGACCCTATATATTGACATTTTATATGCATTGGATCCTTGTGTAGTTACATTGAGGCAATTAGCTATGATAGTATGAGGACTGTGCATAGAATTATCATTTATTTCTTGTTACTTAGAGTATAAAGTTGTAATCTTCGTATTTGGATGCTTTAACTTGTTATTACTGAAACTGCTATCCTTTTGAAACTGTAACATTGCAACATACCTTTAGCTTCCTTCATACCATAGTGCTGAATAACCTGCCCAAGTAGGCTCATATCATATATGAAATTAGGTTTCACAAGAAAATATCCAACTGCTATAATACTTATGAATTTGTTTATTTTTCTATATATTAGAATCTTTTACATCTCAGACAAACTCTCATTGTGTGGGGCTAATATCTTAGTCTGACATCCCTATGAAACTTAGTTTATGGGAATAAGGCACTTGATATCTAATTTGAAGAGAAACATGTTTTGAGGAAAATTAGCCTTAAATTGTTTAATTGACGTTTTGGGTCATACTTTGTGGCCCATCACCAGGATTGTGATTAGGAGCACAGATTGAAGCTCTTAATATAGGGTTACTCTGTTTTACACCAAGAGATAGAGACCTGTTACAATGCGACTACAATATATGCTATAGGGTCCTTTTTCATACAAAAACATTTTATGCTTTACAAAGTATTATTAAATATTAGCCCCAAGCATCAATATTTCTACATAGTGGAATGTTAAGCCTCCAAGTTTGTGAATGATCTGGTTTGCAAAAGTCACTCAGATCTAAACTTACATATCTGTTTAAATGATTCAGATGCTTCCTCATTCCTATGGCCTCTCTTAACGTTCTTTTCATGAAGTGGTTTTCATTTGCTAGCACTTTTGTGTTCATGCGAATCTCATGTGCCTTTTGCATTAATGTTCTGCTGATGCAGAGTTTTTCACAGGGCAGTGATGAATGTCTGCACGATGCTCCCTAATCCTTTTTGAATACTTCTCTCTGTTTCATCAATGTAAGGAAGACCGAATGAGGAATTGATGTGATAGACCCCACTTCAATTTTTTGGATCAAGTGGGTCTTTAGGAGGCTTAGTACCTTTCCAAGTTTGTTATGAGGTAGGAAGATAGGTTTGATTTTGTCTCTCCTCAGTATTGTTGCCAACTTGTTGGAAGTTCCTCCATTTTAGGGTAGTAATGCCTTAGAAACACTGCTTGAAACAACCCGATCTTGGTTTGGTTCGTGATTCTTCTTTATGTTTTAAGATTGTTGTCACCAACACACCCAAATTTTGAAAAGTTGGGGCCACTTCCACATTTTTGGGTAATTTTTATACTTTCTTCTTTGAATTTTCATTTTTGGTCTTATTTCTTTGGATACCTTCAATTTTGATTTCTATCCAATCTTCTGGAAATATTTTGGATTTTGTACATGCTTTTCAACGAGTTCAGTTTTGCAGTGCCTTCACATTGTGTAAATCATTCACATGCTCTTTAATGTGGCAAATTTGAAATCTGAAAGTCTAAAAGCTTCCTTTTGTTTTAACCCACCTCCTAACTTCATTGAGTTGCTTTCATTAAATATAGTCCTAGTGAATAATATAGTGGCAAGTGTCACCAACCTTTACAACAACATCCTCACAAAGATCTCGAGTTAAGGAAAATAAACATTTAAACCTTGTTAACCTGCCAATGCATGAAATTAGGACAAGTGTCCTTATCCCATACACCTTTCAAAACTGAGGTACTTTTACAAACAAACAAATCCCAACTTCATGAGGAGTATTCTCTTTCAACATCACATCAGATGCCAACACTTGTTGCTATCCCGTAAAACAGTGAATGCTCAAAGCCCTTTAAAGTTTTAAAATTCAGCAAAACTTTGCAGGCTCACGAGTGCACGCAATTAAGACATGTCTGCCTGGCACGAACCTGCAGAAATTCTAGACTTAAAGATAATAACCCTCATTTCACAAAAGCTTGCGACTCAACAATAACCGTTGATTTTCATCTGATGGTGTAAAATGATCCTCAAGCCGCGGATTGTAATGCTTGGTTTTGCAATAAAGTATAGCAACACAGGTTTACATTGAACTGAAATACCACCTTGTTTAACTTCGTCAATCATTTGTTTTAGAATTCCTAGAGATCCTACGCAATGAAGCAAAATCTTGCCTAAATTCTGAACAAGTAACTTTGAATAAAGCGATAAAAGTTTTCTTTCAAGGAAAAATTGGATTTCCTATAGCTTCCTTTCTGATTGATTACTTGTGCGCCTATATTATATTCAATAATCAACTCTTTGGTCCATGGAGTCCTCAGGCTTGCAACCCCATCATGCACGTTATGAAATACTATGGAAGCACATATATCATCCATTTTATTTTGATATTTGTGATCACTTGTTGTGTAGATTATGTGTATTGTTCTTTGATAAAAAAGCCTCAGGATATTATGGCAAATGAGAGTAGGGTTAGCAGCATTGGGAGATTGGTTTATGTATCAAGATTTGACATTCCTCAGGTTAGATGGTGCTCGACGACCTCATTTACTACCCAGATATGTGCTAGGCAGTTTGATATTAAAAGAGGTTGCTTATCAAATTGTTCATGGAGTAACAGGAACCCTGAGACATGCTCACTTGACCATGTACTATAACTTTCCCCCGAGGATTGAAACTATGGGATTAAAGAACTTCCCAAACACATTTAATCAGTGTAGTGATATTGATGAATTCAAGTTTCAGTTAGCAAGATTCACACAATATGACAGAAAGAGCTCAGCGGCTGAACTTTTGAAGTCTGTTTGATACGTCAGTAATTTACTATATAAGCATGGAAGCTTTTATGATGAAGAAATGCACAAGTTCAGAAAGTTATGTGGAGATACAATGGTGTATACAAGGGTTTTCTTACAAGAAGATGTTTCTTATAATTTCAGCCAGACAACCACAAGTTGTAACACGGCATCTACTTCACCCAATGCACCAAGCCCACAAAGTCTATCGATTTTACAAACACCTACAGGGTTTTCAACATTTGTAGACTCCCAAAGTATAGCTCAGATAGTCTACACCAATGCAAGATCGACATAAGGGAGAAGTCCATCCTAGGTAAATCATGCCCCAAGCTCTATTCCGTTCCACTACATACCTACATCTCCTACCTTTTCTGCCTTGTCCTATTATGCACCACTAAGTACTACTAAATCAACCTTCGCCACAATCCCATCCAACTCTGCTACAATTCCATCTTCAGAACCTGAAGGTGTAATTGACAGAACAGTGTTTTTCTTAAACTTTCTACTTGAACCATCCTTGTCACCTTAAATTTCTACATATGAAGTTACACTCATCACTACAACTTCCTCACCTATCCACTTTAGTATGATAATTTCCCCAGATGTTAAGATCCGTGCGCAGCCACAGAGAGCTGTGCAACACCTTCATTTCTCAGCGCCTGCATGACTGCACAAGTTGAATGGCATCCTTGGAAGCCTCCAGAGTGTTCTTGGCACTCGGGCATCTCACTACACGGCTTTAGCCTATGAACCTTGATATCGGGATCCGAGCTTTTTAAGAACATACTATAGTCCACCATCAGGACATACCCAAAAAAATATGCTCACTCTAAATTGGTTTACCTCATCCGATTGGCTCATACCAGATCAACAGCATCATAGTCAGCTTTCCTTGTTTGACACTCCACTCGATTGGCACACCCTGATGTAGTGCATGACACCAAGGACTGCTTAGGCGTCACTTGGCTTGATTGGTTTGCACCAAGTTGAGGAGAAGCACTAATGGCACATTGTGCCTTCTGCACAATGCCACACATGCTTGTGCGCTTCCCCACAACTTGTGCACAACCAAGACATCATTTGTCATCCACGACATCTCACCCTTGTGAATACAGACTTGCAGAAACCTTTCGCGCTTCCGCAGTGCCTTGCACTATACCGCACCTCAGTCTATCTCTTCGCAAGATGATCAACACTCTGTGGCATTTGTAAAGATCATAAGCAGCCTTGTGTGTTTCCATAGTGCTAAGATCTTTCTGCTTTGTAGTATCTCATGTACCCACAAACTTCTCGCTGTACCACACAACATTACAAGCTCCTCACAGCACTCGCAACTTCTACAGTGTTGCACAGTTGCTTCACAACACTCACAACTTCTGCAGTCCCATGCAAGCATACTACAATACTTGCAACTCCTGCAGTCTTGTGCCAACTCAGCTTGCAGCATTTGCAATGCTGTGTATCACCTCACAACATTCACAGCTTCTTGCAGCCTCGTGAAACTCTACATGCTTGCATCTTGTTTCTCAGCATATTGTGTGTCTTCATAGTTATGCATAGAGCCTTTGCAATCCACGGATTGTCAGCATCCCAATGCCATGTGGCACGCCAGGTGCTCACGCTTAGGACATGTTAGAGCAGCTGCCAGCTTAACGCATACTAGAAGTTCAACTCCCACACCTACAAGAAGTTCAACCTTCACTTGGGAAAAAGGCGGACTGCTTTTGTAACCATCCTCTTCTGTAACCGTTGTCTATTTTATATGATTTCATGTAATGATATATTGTAAGACATTCAATAGCAAAGGGGAGGCCATTGCCCCCTTTCCTCATTGGTTATGTCCACAACATCCGGAATACTTGTATACCTCGAGTATCTTGTATTAGTCAGCCATCTTTCCCACATGTTAGCATGCTTCGAGTATCCAACATCTAAATGGTTATCTCCTAGCCCAGACAAATCAGTTAGGACGTGTCATCCCCCTTCCTGATCACAGGAGCTTGCTCAGCTTATCTTTTTGGTGACTTGCATTCTACATAAATCAGCAAGGTTGCATTCTCCTTCTGATCACAGGAGCCTACTCCCATAGTCTTACTGTCATATTGTACGCATATGTACTTTACCCTATTCTTTCATTTGAATAGAAGTGGCACTATTTTGCCATTCAAATTTTTGAATGTGTAATGGTTGTTTCTGCATCTTGTATTAGATTCCATTGCATGTTCTACAATGTGCGACTCTGGTTGAGCAGATCTGTCTAGTTCCGCGCAGCCTCCTGGGTTCAGTGCGGATCATGTTACATCTAGTTCTATCTCTGGAGAAACTACCTCTGTGGGAATGCCTCTGACTCCTTCACCATCCAAACCATATATATCAAAGACTCTAGCTCCTACCTCTTCACCTTCCCATGGCCTTGTAACCCCATTGCCTCAAATCAGAACCTCCCGCTCCGTGTACCCAATATCCCTCCTACTTGCATGAACATATATTTCAGTATTATTCATATGCCTAATCCGTTTCCTCAGGTTATGAGCCATGGCATGTGGAATTACTTGCTCCTCAAGTTTCCATTAAATGGGTGCATCTTTGCCTCTTGTCATTGAGATTACAGGTTGTAGTTCTATATTTGTGGGCACTATAGGCACAATTCAGGGGTAATATTCTGATGAACAAGAAGGTCATAGTCATACACACCAGTTTCGATGAAAGAAGTGGCTCTATATTCACAACTCTTGAATATGATTCTAGACCATTCACAGTGGAACCTAGAGTTGAAATATTAAAACCAAAGATAGTTAAATCAAACAGGTTGCCATGGTAAAGAAAATGAAGCCTAGATTGAAAAAGAAGTATACAACACAACTGAGATAGTAGTGATGGACTTGGATCAAAATGATCCACTGTCTCCAAATTCTGCAAATATGGCACTAACCAATGGCATAGACCAAAACACCAAGGATTAGAACAAGGTAGCTAAGAGGGACAATCATCCAAGATTTAGAGATCAATCTTGCTTGGGTCCAGAGCGCATCAGGAAACATACAGGGTTAAAATGAGCCATTGGAGGGGTGTTAGATGAAGTTGAAGATATGCTACGAGAACTGTACCCAGTGGCAATGTATTAAAAGGGTACACAAATATCACAAATAGCTACAAACACCGTTGCAGAAACGTCCTTGTTTGCTCATTTCACTGAGTATTATAAGAAGTACGAGGATGCCATGACTGATGTATCTAAAGCTCTAAGCAAATTGTAAATATATTTTGTCAAAATCACTGAGTTATTGCAACACAATGGCTCCTTAGAGGAACAAACAATCTACTATACAAGGTTTGCATCCTTAGAGAATTTATTGTGGACCCAGCACACAAGGTAGAAAGAGAAGTTTTTACTTAGAAATTGAGAAAACAGGGTATAAATCTAGTGCATAAGTTAGATGATACGATTCCTAAAGTTAACAAATGTGTTTCAGTTGACTTTGATTATATAAATCAAGTTTATGTTAAATACTTTGTAAATAACCCCACTTAAAGGTAGTTAGCTTTTTGCAACCACCTGAGTGGGTATAAAATCTGGTATCTCTCTCAAAGAAGACACTTGAAAAAGACTTTTTTTTTTATGAAATATGTATATAAGGAGCACACATTTACTCTGCAATTTCGATGGCGAACAGTTTCTATACCATGCAATCCATTTTTATGTCAAATATAAGATTCAAGCCCCAGCTACTACTATTTTTTGTTTACGAAGTGCTTGCACATTTTAAGTTCTAAGAATAAATCATAAATGATATAGAATTCTGAGGATTTAATTTCCTTCACACTGTTTACTTTTGATTGCTTAACAGTTCCTGTATCTGAGCCTCTGCTATTTGCAGATAATTTTGGAGTGATTTTCTGGGCTGTATAATGTGTGCCTACTTGAACCTATGTGGCTGAAGAAATTGGTTTACTTGTTTTAAATTTGCAAATTTATTGCCAATTTGTATTTCTATCACTGCGGATGTAAAATTGTTTTGAATAGGAATGATTGCAACTTTATCTGGCGCCACCACTGATAGTCTCAATCAAAATCTGAGTGCCTTTGATCCATATTTTGTGAATATTTTATTTTTTCTGAAAGTTTTATACACAATTCATACTTTTCACGTTTATAGTTTAGGCAGTGAAATATGTAACCTGTACCAAGCCCAGAAACAGGAGGGTTTTAAACCCCCTACTGTTGCCGTACACAGTCAGTGAGGTCAACAAAGACCCTAGTTATTTGCTTCATCATATAGCTATTCTTTTTGAATACCTTTGTGAAGTGTTGAAATTCCTCTTCCATGTGATCATCTGCAATCTTGAAGGCCATGGTGGCCAAGGTTTTGACGATGCCCATATTTTATGTTGCATGGTGATGGAAAGAGACCAAAAGATATACATCCCATGTGTGGACTTTCTTTGTACTCTGGTCTAGCTAGGGAGCCATCTTCTTTCCTAGTAACACATCCAAAAATACGGGAACCATCTTTTCCCAACTCCTTTGTTAATTTGATGCTGTAAAACAAGCTGTTGATGTGAGCATGTCGTTCCTCTAGACTCTCTTTGCCATGTGGCTAGTTAAAATTAGTTTCATCCACACACCTTTTTTACCATTTTGGTTGTAAGTGAAAAGGTAACTGCCCTTTCTTGAAACCTTTTCCATGAATTGTGACAAGGGAGAAGCCCCTCCAACTCCTGTTTTCTCATAAAAACAACTATGGAAGTGAAGAAAGTTGATCGAAGGCACAATCAGCAAACATTACAGTTTCTTCCTCTGTAATGTCTTTGATGATTATAACTAGTAAGGATAAAGGAATCTTGGTGAACAAAGACACAACATCAAAGCTGATCATGATATCATTTTCTTCCACTGTCTATCTTTGACAGATTCTACAAAGTGAGCAGAATATTTTATAAACAAGAAATTTATTCCAATGAGAGGCTGCATATTTTTGCTAGATATGCTGCTATATGATAAGTAAGAGAGTGTCTGGGATCTATAATTGGTCTTAGAGGAGCCCCTTTCTTGTGATTCTTTGGCTGACCATAAATTCAAGTTGTGACTTATTTGGAACCAGATTCTCTCTGAAATGTCGATTAAACAAATTCTGTACTCAATTTTTTTAAAAATAAAAATACCACATTTATATTAATATAAGTATAAAGTACAAATTACAATGCCAAGCAGTTATACTCATACTTGAGGAGATATCCTTAGATTTCCAATAACAAATAAGAGAAGAGAAATAGCATATCTGCAATTTATCCATCATGCGATTTCAAAGAAAGGATCTGCTCAATCTGTTGGCGTTTCTCCGAGACCAGGTCAAAGGTATAGGGCCATAGTTGATCAGATTAGAATGATCTAACGCCCAATTAGCCAAAGCATCTGCCATCTTGTTTTGACCCTAGGCACATGATGATATGTGATTGTTTGAAACTGTCTGGCTATGACATTAATATTATCCTGAATTTTGGCAATAAGCCAATTATTGGATGGATGTTGCTCTGGAGCTTGTAGAAGATTAACAATGACCTTGGAGTCAGATTCCACTATAATACTAGGACACCCCAATTTAGTTGCCTCCAGAAGAGCGCGTTGGATAGCCATGATTTCAGCCACATTATTGGTGCAGTGTCCCAACTGATGAGCAAAGAAAAAGAGGGGAGTTCCCAAAGAGTCATGGGCTATCCCTCCCATACTAGTTGGACCCGGGTTACCTCGAGCTGCTCCATCAGTGTTTAATTTTACGAATCCAAATGGGGGTGGTTTCCATGTTCTGAGGCCAAAAGGCATCCTCTCTGTTTAGTAGATTGCTTTGTTTGGAGTTGCCTATTACCCAGATTGAGTTTTTGTAACAGAACTTTCCACTTCGCAGGTGGTGGGGAGGAATTTTCAGATTGTGCACTATAGTTTCTCCAATATTACTTTTGGTCAGTCCATAACATACCAGTTGTCTCTACTTTCTGATTTGAAAATGCACTGTTTCTTTCCTTCCAAACATTCCACAACATAAGAGAGGTAGCGAGCCAGATTCCTTTGGTAAAGTCCTGGGTATCCCTAACTGAATGTTTCCAGCCTCTAATAGTATCCACTAGATTCATAGAGGAGTTCCAAGTAACAGATAGACAATCAGCCAATGTATACCATAGAGAAGAAGTGAAAGGGCATTGAAAAAGAGATGATTCAGGGTCTCCTCTGCATCTTTGCATAAAGGACACCAAAAGGGTCCAACCATCCCTCTTTTCATCAAATTATCTCCTGTAAGAACCCTTTTATAGATTAAAAGCCAGATAAAGAATCTCACCTTAGGCCATAGGCAGGTTGCCAAAGATCCACGAAAATATCCTTCCAGGGATGTGGCTGAGGAGCTACCAAAGCTCTATAACCATCAACTACTGAGTACTTTCCGTCTGACTCTTTTCCCCATGCCAGGGTATTTGATTCAGAAGTGATAGGAAGGATCCTGTTCTGCAGGAGTGTTTGAAAAAAATGAACTTGATCATTATTCAAGTTGATTTGCCACAAGGATGGAGAAATCCATTCACTCCTTGATATGTTGGCTTTATATAATGACTCACCTTTTGCTTTCCTTGTCCATGAAGAGTATTCATAATATTTCTAAGATCCGGATATTGTTCAATCAAAGGTGGGTGACCATCCCACGAATCAGTCCAAAAATTTGCCTGATCTCCTTTACCAATTTTCCAAAACAAGTGTTTTTGATGATTTCTTCACCTATTCTGAGAACTGAGAGAATGGGTGATCCTAGAAGGTAAAGAGTGTCAAACTAGTTCGTGAGGCCTCATACCCTGTGTATATTTTGCTCTAATATTGATACTCCACAACTGGTCCGAGTTAATCTCCAATATAACTTTGCTGACAAGGCTTTATTATTCGGCACACTAGATCTGAAACCCAATCCTCCCTCTTTCTTTGGCAAACATAAGGTTTTCCATTTCACTAGATGTCATTTCCGAACTTGTTGAGTGCTTGACCACAAGAATTTTTGACTAATAGAATCTAACTGGTGCAAAACTTTTGCAGGGATGTTCAGAGAGAAGCAAAATAGATAGGAATAGCTTGCAACACAACTTTAATCAAAGTTATTCTTCCCCCTGAGGATAACCATCTATTAGTCCAGTTACTAAATTTCTGATGAATTTTAGCAGGTAGCCAACCCCAATCAGTTAATCTTTTAGAGTCCAATGGGATACCCAAGTATTTAAGAGGTAGTGTGCCCTTCTGAAATCCAAGCTTCGTCGAATGTCCTGTTCCAGCCTGGGAGAGCAATGGAAGAAAATAATTTTTGACTTATGCTTGTTGATATCTTGACCAGTAGCCTTTGAAAAGAGCTCCAAATTTTTATGGATTTGAGTAGCTTCTTTCAAAGACGCTTCCCCCATGATAGAAGAATCATCAACAAACTGCAAGTGAGACAGTGGGTCCACCTGTAGCCAATTTAATACCCCTCAACTTCCTCTGGACTCTTGTTGTGGAGAAGAGTCTACCAAAAGATTTTGCAACTATAATGAACAAGAATGGAGATAAAGGATCTCCTGTCTTATACCTCGGGTTGCAGAAAATCTAGCTGTAGGAGTTCCATTGACCAAAATTGAGTAAGAAACCGATGAAATGCATGCTTGTATCCACTGAACCCAGAGGGGGAAAACCCAAAGCGCAGGAGGATGTCCATAAGGAAAGACCAACTTACCTTATCATAAGCTTTAGACAAATCAAGCCTTAAAAACATAGCTGGTTTCTTTTGAATGTCCATGGAATGGAGGGCTTCTTGAGCCAGAACAATATCATCAAAAATTTGTCTACGGGTACAAATCCACCTTGTTCTGGAGATATTACTTTGTCAATAATAGATTTCAGCCTTTCAGCTATAACTTTTGTAATTATTTTGTAGAGCACATTACATAGAGCTATGGGACGATATTCCTGTAAGGGTAGAAGCCTCCTCTTTCTTAGGAACCAAAGCAATATAGGTGTGGTTTATGACCTTAAGAACAATCTTTGCTTGTCTGCACTCTTCCACCACTTCCAAAAGATATTTTTTGATAATGTCCTGAATTCTGATAGAATTCTATCGGAAAGCCATCAGGTCCTGGTGTTTTCCCTTTTCATAGCCCATACGACTATTTGAAGTTCCTTTTCAGAAACTGGGTTCAAGAGGAACGTATTATCTGCCTCACTAACCAGAGTAGGAATAATATTAAGCAATTGTTGTTGGGCATACCTATCCAGATTAGTTGCAGTAAAGATCTCAGAAAAGTATTGTATGGCTAAGTGCTGGATTTCTTCTTGTGTATTAGCCCGGTACCATCCTCTTTATCAAGGTAAGCAATGTGATTATAAGAACGATGAGCTAAAAGAGATTTATGGAAGAAAGAGGTGTTTTTATCTCCCTCTTTCAGCCACTTAATTTTGGCTTTCTGTTTCCAGAATATTTCTTCTCTTAATTCCCATTCCGTTAATGCTTGCTTGAGGAGGATTTCCTTAGTTTGCAGGTCCTTTGAGTACCCTTGCAGCCTTACTTGATGGGACACCTCTTGTAAGGCTTCCAAAACTTCTCTTTTTTTCCCATGGACATTTCCAAAGTCAGAAGCATTCCATTTCTTGAGTTGGTTAGTGAGATGCTGCATTCTTCTAGTAAAGCAAAACATTTTGGTACCATGCTTAGGCTGGCCCTCCTTCCACCATTTCTCAATTAAGGAAGATGTTCATCTCTCAGCCACATCAATTGAAATCTAAATGGAGTTCGAACGGTTGTGATTTGCCCAATTCCAACAACACCGGCCAATGATCAGATCCTGAGTTTTCTAGAACATTAGCAGTTGGTATAATGTTGCTTTCAAACCATTCTTCAGAAATCAGAAATCTATCCAACCGTTCCATTATACAATTCTCCCCTACTCTTCTATTGGACCATGTCATTAGTCCGTTTTGGGTTTGAACATCAACCAAATTCATCCTTTGTATAAAGTCCAACATATTAACAATAGAGGCATCCAAAGTAGAGTTCCCCTTGTTTCTCATGAGAGAAGAGGATTGTATTGAAGTCTCCCCCTATAATGACAGGTATTCCAGGATGTGCTGCTACAATATTCTGAATAATCTTCCACTGGGCTTTTTTTGCTTCCACCTGTAGCGGGGCATAAATGTTCAATATTAAAGTAATTTGGTTTTGAGGAACGTATCTAACCACCATATAAAGAACACCCTGGTGTCCTCCACTATCTATATAGCAAACTTGTTGAGGATCCCATATGCATGCCATGCCTCCAGATGCTCCCTGTGAGCTTAAAGAGACAACTTGGAGTTTTTTGTGAATATTTGGGATCACTGCTGCCATGAATTCTATAGAAGCTTTAGTTTCTTGAAGAAATAACATATGAGGGTGATGCTGCTGCAAAATACGCTTAACCTCATTAACTTTAGAAGGGCTGCCTTTTAGCCTCGAACATTCCAAGTGATCAACTTCATTGTGGGGTTTGTTCAAAGATGGAAGCCAAATCCCCAACTTTACCACTTCCCCTGTAATGACCCCTTTTGAGGGTTTTATCAAAATATTCAGAATTCTGAGAATTAATTGCAGCAGACTAATTATTTATGGCAGCGACTCAGTTTTCTTCAAAAATGTGCCCAAACTCATTCCCAATTATCATAGAACACTTAACAATGATTTCTTTATTGATTTGACAATAATTAGAGCCAAATCGAATAGGATTATGCAAAAGTATCACTGCAGAAAATTACAATCAGACTGGAAAATTGCAGCAGCCTTAAAGAATTTGATTTGACCATTAAATATGCATAGGAATCCGTGTAAATGCAGATTTGGTCTTTAAAATGCAAGTCGACTTGGAATATTAATTTTATATGGCGATAATATCATCCAATAATTCACAAATAACACTAGAGCAAGTCGCACTTCTTGGAATTAATGAGATTAATCTGAAAATGCTCAATAATGTCTTCAAATATGATAATATAGTTTAAGTACAAATAGTTTAAAGTCAATATGAAGGGTTTTCGTCCTTCATATGGACCTCACATGGGGTTTTCGTCCCAAGTGGTGGAATAATGAGAGAACACTCTCAAAATCAGTTTTTACAAATGATAGTTCATATCCACAAATGATGCCTAACACCCCTATTTATACTTGTAGGTCTTGGCGCCAAAACATGAAAAGACATGTCCATTCATTATGCCTTGGCCGACCACTTATATTTATTTATTTTGCCTTAATACAAGGCCGACCCATATAATTGAGTCCATTACACTAAAACATATTAAAAAATATTAATAGACATATTTTGCTCTCTCCTTTATCTTCTTTAATTTGACCATGGAGAAGAATTGCCCAGAAATCCAATTTGCCTTCGAATTTGGAGAAAAAGGACATTACATTCCCGTTAGTTGTTGCCCTGCTTTCTAGATACGAAATTGATTAGTTTTCCTTCCTGCTCTTAAAGTAGAATCCATCCGCAATTTTTTCTGCTTTTCTTGTTGAATTCCTGAGGGGGTATTCTCCAGAAGGTGGTTCACAAGAGGGGTGTATCTGCCGAGGAAGGCAATAACGAGTAAAATATGACTCTGATCATTTCCCCTTCTTCCTTCCTTTGTTCCTCTACAAGCTTATGTTTCCTTTGATAACTTTTCATTTCCCCCGTATATGCTTGGTGCACCACCAATGCTTTAGATACTGACTGGAGCTGAAGATTCTCCTGAACCTGTTGAGGTGGCTGAGCATTTTGTGTTTCGGGACTTGGGTTTCCTGCACTTCTTCCATATCTTCCGATTGTAGAGCTGCAAATCTGTTTGTATTATTCTGCTGAACCTTGCTTGTGTTTTTTTCTTTAATTATCTTTCTTTTTGGCAGTCACAAAGTCCTCAGAATTATGTGTCTCCTTAATTGGTTCTTTGATCCGCAACGGACAATCTTTAACAAGGTGACCATATTCATGGCAAAGACGACATCTGAAAGGAATATTCTCATAATCAATCTGTTGTTCCCATTTTTCCTCCCCAACTTCCAATAGAATTTTTGCAGGCAGCGGTTGATTCATATCCATATATACACACATCCGAGCATAGACCATTTGCTCCATTCTCATTGAAGAGTCCGCTGCTCTTACAAATTTGCCTATAGAATTACCAATATCTTGGAAAACCACTGGATTCCAAAATTCCGCGGGTAATCCAAACAACCGGATCCGAATGGAACCACAGATGGGAGTTCTTCTTCAACTTTGAATAAAGGTTGCCATGGTTTCATGAACAAACCTGCTCTCCCAAAAAACCATGGGCCCCCTTGGAAGATGTATTCCTTTTCAGCACTATTCGCAAACACAACCAAGAAGTAACTATTAGGATATACATAATTCTGTACTCAATTTTTCTTCAAAGCATTTTCTCATGATTATGGACTGTGGAAACTTGAGATCTATCTATTTGTAAGCCTAATCAAGGAAAGAAACATGAAAGATTGTGTGTTTCATAAATTAATCGATGCATGTGATTAAAGTCTATTGACTATTTGAAGTTTGAAACCATTTTGTTATCACCCTTAGTAGTTAGGTCATACGATGATGTGATGTTTGGGAAAAGTGGAGCAAAGCAATAAAATGATTGAATTGCAAAAAAGTAAAAATTGTCATTGTTTACTCTTTCAATGTATTTCAATCCTATTAATGATTTTATGTTCTTTTTCTTATTTTTGTTTCTTTACTTCTCTTGCATAGGTCATGTGATGGTCAATATCTATCTTTCAGTATTCGGTTTGATCAGGTTAACAACATTGGCTTTTACGAGCTTACATGCTTTCAGACATCCTCTGCATTTGTGTTTATCTGCTTATGCATCTGACGGTCTGACCTGAACATTCTGAATGTGCTTTTCAGGAGTTTAATACAAGCAGTAAGTTAAGCCTTTGGGTTGCAGACGTAGAAACTGGCCAAGCCAGGCCTTTAACTGGCACATCGGAATTCTACATAAATGCAGTTTTTGACAAGTAAGTCTTCAGTAAACAGACATGGATCAACTTCTTAAACTATGACTTTTCTGTGCTATTGTCAATTGGCTAATTAATAATGTTACAGTATAATAATTACCAGCCTGCTCCTTTTCATGCTGCAGCTTTGTGTGGATTGATGACACCACTTTAGTTGTATGTACTATACCTTCATCTCGTGGAGAGCCTCCAAAAAAGCCATTGGTCCCATCGGGCCCAAAGATTCAATCTAATGAGGGAGAAAATGTAATGCAATTGAGAACTCAACGAAACTTTTGGAAGATGAATATGATGCAGACCTATTTGATTACTATGCCACATCGCAGCTACTTTGGGTCAAATTAGATGGGACAATGAAACCTATAGGAGCACCAGCTGTGTATACATCAATAGATCCTTCACCTGATGGGAAATATCTACTGGTCTCCACAATTCATAGGCCTTACTCATTTATTGTCCCTTGTAGAAGGTTCCCCAAGAGAATTGAAATATGGACTTCAGATGGGAATTTTGTCAGGGAAATATGCGATTTGCCTTTTGCGGAGGACATTCCAATTGCATTTAACAGTGTTCGGAAAGGCATAAGGTCTCTCCGTTGGCGACCTGATAAGCCTTCATCACTTTTCTGGTATTGCCATAATCTTAACTTCATTTGTACTTCTGTTTTCACTTTTTCTGTGAAAAGATTTCTAGTTTCTGTGTTATTGATTTCTTGATAACAGGTCCTTTCTTGTTACTGATTCGACCTTTTCAATTCTTTTGTTCAAATTTTATCTGGGAGAAATTTCATGTTGTGAGGGTTTTAATCCTCTTTTCTCAAGTTCCATGTCATGCAAATGTCCAAGTTCCTTGTATAGGTCATGATTTTTCATCTTCTAACAGGGCAGAGACACAAGATGGAGGTGATGCAAAATTGGATGTGTCTCCTCGTGATATCGTCTACACACAGTCTGCTGAACCACACAGCCTGGCGAGGAACCTGAGGTTCTTCATAAGCTTGATCTCCGTTACAGGTCCTTACATGAATCCTTATTCTTCTTATTAAGCTGTACAAGTTTGTTATTATTGAAATCAGTCTTTTCTTCTATTGATAAAATATTGAAGGCTTAGTTGTGAAAAGAAACACGACATTGGAGCATAATTACTTAATGGTTATGCATGGCATTACCATCAATTGGACTGAACTTTCAAATCTAAACTATCGTTAATATAGAATTTAACAATGTAGCTTGTACAATGTGATGCTGTTTGAAAATTTTAAATTGAATGTTCTGTAGTCATAAATTCTGTATTTATTGTCTAAATTGCCATATCATCATAGTGATGGCTTGAAGATTCTGCGATCTAAAGGGAGACATGAGCTGACAGTCTATTCTGTTTATTTCTTTAAGTGACGTTTCCAGAAAAATTGTAAAACTATACTATACATACAATAATTGAATTGGTGTTAAAGTGAAAACATAGCTGTATATAAGGAGCATCTTTCTATGAAGAAATAAAGAGCTCCTTTCTATCAAGAAATACAAAATAGCCTCCTCATCGCAGTTACCATGGATACTTTCTCCAAATCAAGCTGTTTATTATCTAAAGTTGTTACATAAACCTTACAATCCAAACAATCATAAAGTAGAGAATCTAGGAAGATCTTAATGGAAAGGACACCTCGTACAATAGAGAGCTTTAGTGCACAAAAAATGCCTACATGCCCATCTGAAAACGATTCCTTATTCAATAAATGTAGGAGTAGGACACAAATTAATAATGCAGATAGTGGTTATTTCGAAGGGAGAGAAATTTCCAAAACATTTCTCTTGTAATCTCAACCAAATAACAATAGAGGTGCGAATTCTTGTCAACTATTGCAATATCTTACTTTTGTAGTTTGACCTATCAGTGCTTGTGATTTGATAATCATTTTGAAGACCATCAAACCAATTTTATTGATTTTATAGTTAATTGCAGGTAAAACTTTAACCTGTTTCTGTTTCCCTCATCTCATATTAATTAGAGCACCATCTTCCGCCAGGGATCCTATGATTGAGTTTATCTTACATTGTAGTATGAGATTCCAAATTTAAGCTCTTTCTGGCCATTGCTTGCAAATCTTTTGGATTTTCGATACCTCCAAATATCGTCAACAACTAAACTTGTGGCTTTCTGACTATTCGGGAACAAAGAAAAGATGATTTCTTTGATAAGGGGCTGCAAATTTTGGTTACAGAATATTATAAGGTTTTGACTTCCAGATACATTTAATTCAGAGTTTTAAGTGATTCTGGCCCAGTTGATTTATATGAGTGAACATTTTGGTAACTTTTAGTTGAAGAATTCTTTTGTAGTCAATGTATTTCCAGTCAACAATGCAACCTATTTCAGCTCGTTATTGTTTGGGTGGATTGACTGTTGATTACTAGAGCAGTATTTCTGGTTCTGACTGTATAATTCTTCAGTGTACTTCTGGATTAGAGTGAAACTTTAAATACATACATTCTGGAATTTACTTTTTGATATTTTAATTATTTGTTTTTGAGTCTTAAGCTGAAACCATTTTGATCAAATAGATGCCTAAATTTGGTTCCTTTATTTGAGTTATTATAATCTTTATCTAAAATTTTTATTTCATTTACAGGGGAATATCTTGGAGTGATGATTCTTTGGCTCTAGTTTATGAGTCCTGGTATAAAACAAGGCGTACTAGGACATGGATAATATCTCCAGCAAATAAAGAACAAGGGGCTCGCATATTATTTGACAGATCATCAGAGGATGTTTATTCTCATCCAGGCTCACCAATGCTTCGGCGAACTTCTACTGGAACTTATGTTCTTGCAAAGATAAGAAAGACAGATGGAAGTACATACCTTTTGTTGAATGGAAGTGGGGCAACACCAGAAGGAAATGTTCCTTTTCTTGATCTTTTGAACATGTGAGGTTTTCAAATTTTTATTTGGATATTCTGAATCACTGGGGTTTCTCAGGAAGCTTCTTGTTGCATTTCCTGTGTACTGACGTGGCTGCTTTTAATCAGAAACACAGGTGAAAAGGAGCGTATATGGGAAAGTGAAAAGGAAACGTATTATCAGGAAGTTGCCACTTTGATGTCTGATCAGTGTGATGGGGATATGGATCTTGATAAACTCAAAATCCTTTTTCGAAAGAGTCAAAAACAGAATATCCGCAGTACTTTTTGCAGACTTGGCCAGATAAAAGAGTTTCTCAAATTACAAATTTTCCTCACCCGTATCCCCAACTCTCTAAATTACAGAAAGAGATGATTAGATACAGTCGTAAGGATGGGGTGCAGTTGACTGCAACCCTGTATTTGCCTCCTGGTTATGATGCTTCAAAAGATGGACCTCTTCCAATGTTAGTGTGGTCTTACCCAGGAGAGTTTAAGAGTAAAGAAGCAGCTGGCCAAGTGCGTGGTTCACCGAATAAATTTGCTCGAATAAGATCAACATCACCACTTCTTTGGCTGGCTAGAGGGTAAGTAGTCTGTTCTCTACTTTATATATTGAGTTGCAGTGGTTTCCAGTTCAAGGTGTACATGGACTGGTTATTTACAATGGGGAGTACTATATTATAATATATGTAGTTTTTCCCATAAAATGGGAGAAATAGATTTATCAAGCTACAGACAGGATATGTTGAAGTAGATGCAAAGAGCACCTTCAGTCTGTTTAAAAACTTTGCTCTTGTTCATATTGCTGAACTCTTTTAGCATATTAAAAACATCAGTATTTCCATGTGCATCTTTTGTAATGAAAATGATTTCAGAAGGAAGAAAGAAATAAAGGGGGAGAAATAAAGAAGAGAAGAGGAAGTCAAAGAATACAGTAATGTCCATTGTCGACAAATGACTAAAGTAGATCAAGGGGGCTCAAAACTACAGTCAGTTTCTATATAAAAAGGGAATTAAAAATGAGCTTCAACGGTTAAAATAAAGAAGGCTGTAAGCTGAAAGATAAAACGCGATAATAAAAGAAGGGGTGAACCTTAAACAGGTAAATTGTACACGGGTAAATGCTAAACATGTCATAAAAGATGCAAAGTTTACAAATTTCCATGCAAAAATGAAGACCTGGAGCCAAAGGAGGTAAAGCTGATGGAGGCAAAAGCTGGTCCTAATTTCTATTGGAGTGCCGAGTAGAAGGACCAGCATCCTCCTCAACCACCATGAATGATTCAAGAGTGCCAGGATATGGGTCCGGTTACGGGTTCGGTATGCTAAAACAACAATTTTTTTGAAACCCCAGGTACGATACGCTGCAGGTATGTTCGTACAATATATTTTTAAACATTAAAAATATAAATATGTATAAAATTGTAAAAATGCATACTTATTGTTGATGGGTTTTGGGTGGAGTGGTTAAGTCGGATGGTTGTATCCGGCTCCACCTAGGTTCAAATCCCACTTAGGCATGATCCCCATTTGGGGTGGTAATGTTCGAGGTGGCGTGGCTGGTAGGCGGATTTAACAGAGGTGGATTCTGGTTCGAAAGTGCCTGCGCTAGAAGTGTGTTCAAGTGTGGTGGTTCTGGTTCGCTAATTGTTGAGCTTAAATGCTATATCTTGGCTGAATGTACTCCGGTTCATAGCTCTGGTCAAAAGCGTTTATCTATCTAAAAAATGCATACTTATTGAAATTTAATACTCATAAATTCATATGGATTCGTAATTGCATCATTCATGGAAGATAGATTTCAAATACTTTGTATTAATTCATGAAAGTTCAAAATATAATACATTCAACTTGCTTCACTTTATTTATTTTTTATTTTTCTCTTTTCACATAATACATTCAACAAATTTCTTTATTATTTTTCACTTAAAAAAATAAAAAGTGTGTGGGTATGTACCCACAGGCCCTGGATACGTACCAGGAGGCTACCAATACCGGTATCCATACCAGGTGCGTTTTGGACCTGGTATGGGCTGGTACAGGGCGTACCTCTGCAGTCTAGGAATGATTCATCACAAAATCTGATGATGTACATAGATGAATGGCCTGGTCTAACTGGGTATTGTTGGGCAATCTTGGGAGTGTGCAAGGAATGTTTCCCGGAAACTCTTCTTCAGCTCCAAGCGTATTCCTACTGCGAGAAAGGTAGCAAAAATGAACAATGCTGTTAACCAACACACTTTCTTCTTTTATCATTCTCTTCTGTTTGGTTAAAACATGAAAAGTCACTACTGAGTGCATATAAAGACAATTCTTGTCCACAAAAATATCCATCTTTTAATCCTATATTAAATGAAGAGAAAGCGACAAACTCTTCTGCTTTGGCGCAGTATTCTGATGTTGGCTTTGATGCCATGGAGGGTAAAGTATCGGTATAAATCATAAACAACTATACACCTTGATAATTGATCTTAGTCTCTATCATTCTTCTGAGCCTTGACCATTCTTCTGATTCCAGCCATTTTCTTGGGTATCTTTCAAGCCATTTTTGTGGGTATTTTCTTGCTACTTTTTGCAGCTCTTCTCTGAACCTCGAGCATTGTTCTGATTCCTGCCATTTTTCGTGGGTATGTTCAGTCATTTTTGCAGTGTTTTCCTTCATTTTCATGGGTGTTTTCCATCCATTCTTGTGGGTATTTAGAGCCATTTTTGTGGGTATTTTGAAACCATTTTCGTAGGTATTTTTCTGCCCTTTCCCATGGCCCTTCTCTGAACCTCTACCATTCTTCTGATTCCAGCCAATTTTGCAGAGTTTGGGCAGATTTCTGGGTGCTTTTAAAATTGCAATTTGCAGTTAGGGCCAATTTTGTACAGTGCAGTTTCAAAATCGACGATTTGCAGTCTAGGGCAGAATCACTAGGTTCCAACTCCACGATTATTTAGATGTGGGAAGAATTTCTGGGTATTGAGTTGAGTTTAAAGGTATTCAGGTCATCAGGTTTCTACAGAAAATAGAGGCTGCATTCCACATGGAGTTCCCTCTAAAGCAGGAGTTAAAAACTGCCTTCACAGGGTTTTGTCACCAAAACAAAAAGCACCAGTCTTTGCAGCTGGATGTCGGGAATTGAGACATTAGGATCTGAAATTTGAGACCTTTTGTCACTGTTCCAGAAACAGTTACAGGAGAAAGATGGTATTATTGCCAATTTGCAGGAAAGAATTGTTAAACTTGAGCAGATCCAAGCCACCCCTGCTGATTCCCCATGCTTTCAGCAGCTTAATGAAGTGGTTTCACAAACTAAGAACATGAGCACCTCGAAAAGGAAACTATGGGCCAACTGTAATCTATTCAAAAACAGTTTGAGGAATAAAATTTGTGGGTGCAAGTGGTTAAAGGGAAGCAGGCACCTCCAATAATTGAGATGGCTATCCAACTGATGTTTGATGGAGAAAGGCTACAACAAACCAAGGCACTCCCTAGATCAATTGATCGCTTACTGGCAGGCCACACATTCTTGCGCGAATCTTTAAATTTAAAGGATATCTCTCTTATTAGAGCTTCAACATTGTCGGACAATCTTAGAGTAGGGGTCAGACTGGCTTGAGGAGATAACCATACTATTGACCACATCTTTTCCATTGTGGCTATTATTTAGGAAGCTTTTCATCAGTTTTCCAAAGTCTTTTGTTGTTTTGTATACTTTTGGAAGGCCTTTGACTTAGTTTTGAAACAACTACTTTTCTAGAAGTTACGAGTCAGTATTCCAGATTCTCTTTTACCTCCACTTGGAGACCATGAGATAGTTGTCCGGTAGTTTCATACTTCTCACAGCCTTTATAGCTTTGTCAATAGTGTCATTTGGGTCAATCAAGGATGCCCTCTCAATGACCCTCTTTAGCATTTACATTGATGAGCTAGAGGATTTTCTTTGACACGATACCCATGCAGACGATGGTTCCATTTTACACAATGTGGTGATGGCCATACTTCTTTTTGCTGATGACATTATTATCTCACGTTGCCAATGGTTTATAGAGATAACTTAATGCCCTTGCTCATTTTTGTGAGCTTCATTAGTTGTTCAACCTTAGCAAAACTAATGTCACGATATTCAACACATCTAAATGTTTTCTTTCTTGGTTCGAATTCTTCTATGAAGGGGAACCTTTGGAGATCACATCAGCCTACACTTACTTGGGGTCCAATTTTCTGGCTTGTCTTTTGGTGTGAAGCACGTCTCTCGATCATGCCTTTGCAAGGGATATGCCTCCATTTCTATCTTGGAGTGTTAACATTTTCAAATTCACTTGTGAGGTATCCATTTGAATATGCAGCTCTTTGATAAAGTCATCAAATTAACAATTTTGTATGGGTTCGAGGTTTGGGGACTTAGTTGGGGTCCGTTGACTGGGCTTGTATTGAGAGGGTCCAAACTCCCACGATTTAACGTATGATCCATTGCAAGGGACTGCTTCTCAATGCATTGTTCAACCTAAGTTCATAGCCCAACTTTTGCATTTAGAGACTATCTTCATGCTTACTTTCTACATTCACAAACTCAAAATCATGGGGGATTCAACTTTAGACAATGAGAGGTATCCATTCTTAGTCCTCTGTTCTTGAGCAGGATTGCACCATTAGGTTCCAATAGATGCCAATTTTGTTACTTCGAGACTAGTTTTCTCTTGCATAACTGTGGGCATCTCTAATGACAAAGTTAGCTCTTTCCAAATAGTCCTTGGATGCTCCTCATCGGCTTTTCCCCTTAAAAGTCATCATTAGAGTGTTAGAGAGGATATGTACGGGAGTACATTTAGGTCACTTGACCTTCTCTCCTTGGTTGTTGGACCCCAAGCTTGCTCTTTACGATGATAATTTCTTATAGGGGGTGGCTGGTGTCATTTATCATCCTAACTAGCTCCAACGTCATTGGTCTCTCGGCTTGAGGTTTATCGTTGACCAATTGAGGGTGTGCTTGTAGGTTGAGACTTTTATCATATATTCCTTGTGTGGAGCAGAGATATATTCCTTGTTCTCAAACGCCCCGTCATTTAATATGGCGAGGGATGATCATTACAAAGTTATGCCCAAGTCTCAAGCTCAAACTCGATTGTGTGGAGCAGAGATATATTCCTTGTTCTCGAAACGCCCCGTCATTTAATATGGCGAGGGATGATCACACAAAGTTATGCCCAAGTCTCAAGCTCAAACTCGAAAAGTCTCGTTGAAAGTTGGAGAGACTCATTGAAATTTGGAGATTTTTCATTTCAACACATTTTGTGTCATCAACAACTTGGACTTGAAAATTTTATGACTCTTTAGGAGTCTCATAATTATGGTTTCTAGTGTAGTTCACATACTCATACTCGGTAATATCCAATTTTTTTGACTTGACAATACTTGGCATCTTAAAAATACACAAATTTCTTAAAAAAACTTAAATTTTATTAAAATTAAATGAGTGTAAAACATTGGGAAGCATTCTTTATTAGATTTGAATACAAATAGAGTAAAAAATTTCATCATCATGCAAATACAAACAATTGATAAGTCTTATGAATTAATGATGGTTGTCATTGAAAATTATCATCATAAATTGCATATCTATGCAAGTTACAAATTACAATAATTTATATTCTCCTCTTTCCCGTTCTAGGGAAATATTGGGGAGAGTGTCTAGTGCCTCTACTTGATCCGTAAACTTCTACTTTGGAACTCTACGAATCACACAACTATGTTGTTCTACTTTCAACTTTGGAAAATGACAGATTTGCTTAAAAACAATTAGAGCTTCGTGACTGATTATCTAGTGCTATAGAAAGGAAATTGCAGAGAAGGAAAGAATTCAAAACTTCAACACCAACAATTTTATCCTGGAAACCTCCAATGGAGGAAAACCAATCGGGAAGGGCAACTGCTCTTTCTTCCCACTTTTATTGGTCTAATATAGACAATTACATATTACAATAAGTATGAAAAGAAGCAACAATGTAAACCTTCTCTCTAATTACTTGCTTGCTCTGTTTCTACACCTTGCTCCTACAATTCCACTCCAACACTGAAGATCTTGCTCACTTGCTCTCATTAAACTTTGCTTCTCGATCTCTCTGGATCTTCGAATGATCATTCTCTTGCTCCTTTCATGCATTTATAGGCCTTCCCATGTCCTCCCGTGCACTGGAGGATGTGAAAGGGCATGGAAGGGGAAGAGACACAATTGGGCGCTTCAAATTCGCTTTCCATTCTTTTTTCTATTCGAAGGCGTTAGGACCGCCGCCTTGAGCGGAGACCTCATTTACTTCACTTTTCTTGTTTCTCCTTCTTGGTGCCGATGGAACCGGTGAAGTGGTGTGCTTTTTTTTTTGGATCCCTATGGATCATACCTCCCCTACTTAGGAGGCTTTTGGGCCCACAAAATCTTAGTGGGGGAGTGGTAGAGGAATCAACTCCCTCTTGTGCTCATTCGAGTACAACTGGGTCTACCTTGGTGTTTTCTCTCGTCCAACCTGCCAAGACTCCTGTGGATCTCTGGTTTGTTGCTCTAGTGCTGCATCCTCCTCCGAGTTGTCTCGCGTACAATCCTCGTTGGAAGGCAACTTCTGTATCTTTCCTTCTTTGTCATGCATAGATGGCGTTAGTGGATGCGAGCTCTTGCAACTTGCTATCGCGTGCATCTGCATGAAGTATGGCCTGAAGGTTTCTTCTCTAACCTGCTCAAGTATGGCGAAGGTCCCATACTGTAGTGGTTTAGTCCTTGCTTGTCTTTGTCTCTTGAGATGGATTGGCCGAATCCTCTCCAAGTATCTTTGCTCGCTTATAGTCACCACCGCTCCTTGTATCTCCTCTTCTTCTTGCTGCCCCACGGTCAGGTCCAGTGAATCCGTAGGTAGATACGGTGACTACATAGCGAAAGTTTATTTTGCTCCTTGAATGAGCAGTTCCTGTGGTGGCTTCTTTTGCAAAACCGACAAGTGCTATCCAAATTCTCCATCCTTTGGTCAAAAATATCCGTGCTCTCACGTCCATTTTGCTTTTCTTCCAATGAAAGCAAACAAAATTGATGATTTTCCTGAATAAGTCTTGGTGCTTGGTTGACACTTACCATAGCCTTCTTTGATTTGCTTTGGTGTGCCCAGATGTTAAAACTGACTCCGTCCTTGACCCATCTGTACTGGTTCTCCCTCCTTGTGAACACAACATCCCTAACATACAAGTAAGGACTTCCAAAGACAACGTCAAATGCATCAAGTGGAATAATATCAGCCTCTAATACATCTATGTATTGGGTATTTATCCCAAACTGAAACTTACACTTCCTTGTAACTTGTATTTCTACACCCTTCTTCACCCATCCCAGTGGGTATGGATGTGGATGTGCGTAAGTCTCTAGACCAAGCTATTCTACAACCGCATCAAAATCAAATTTGACTGAGAACCCAGAATCTACTAAAGCGTTTACCTTAGTCTTCTTGATTTGGATTCTGATTTGAAATAGCTTACTCATTTCTTTTTCTTCTTTTGCCCCATACATGTTAGTGGCCATGCATCCTAGCCTCTCGTCTACATCCGAATCATCCTCAATCTCCACCTCTCTTCTGTCTTCACAGTGGCCATGGATTTCTTGGAATCCTTGTTTTGGTGCTTTGGGTGCAATTCTGGATGCAACTTCCAACATGTAGGGTCAGTATGTCCATTTACATCACAATTCTTACAGAAATTGTTAGGATCTTTACAAGTATGCAAAGCAGTTGCGGCATGTTTACCTTTCCATTTACCTCTGCTACTTGTCTTCCCTTGTTCTTTATTCTGCTGTTTTGTTGACTGGTTTCCGTTTGGCTCTATTTCTCCTTGCTTCTTCTCGTCATCAATGTAGTATGCTTGTATACAAGCTTCCTTAAGATCCTTGGGCTTCGTGGAGATTGCCTTCCTCCAAAGGTGAGTGTGAAGTCCTCCCAAATACTTGGTCAAAATTTCCTCATCCTCCAAGTCCATACTAAGCAACATGGCTTGTCTTCGAAATTTCGTAGTGTAGTCTTGCACGCTTTGACCGCTGCCCTGTCTAAAGTACTTCCACTTAATCATCATGTTAGTCTTATGGCCAATAGGATAGAAGCTAGCTCTAATCAATTCTTTAAAACCTTTCCAAGTACTGACAATAGGACGTTTCTTCTTCTCACAAGTGGCTATATGGGTTTCCCACCAAACCAGAGCATGACCCTCCATTTTGAGACGTGCAAAGGTGATCCTTTGTGCCTCAGTGACATTGTGCACACTAAAGTAGACTTCCAACTATTTTAGCCATTTATCCAGTAGTTCTGCATCTACTTGTCCTTCAAAATTCTTTATTTCCACTTTCGTTTCAACTTTAAAAGGTGTATGTGCAGATTTTACCTTCTCACTTACAATTGGCGTCTCTTCACGCTCTTCCCATTCTTCCTCTTTGTGGATCTTTTCGATACCAATTTTTTCGGCTAGTGCTCGAACCACCGAGTCCATGGAATCTTGCTTAACCGAAGCCATCTTTTGTAGATCTAAAAGCTCTTCTTGTTTTCTATGCAATCTATCCATCATGGTCTCTAGCATCTTGACTCTACGGACCAAGTTCTCTTCCTCCATTTGAGCTCGAATTCTCTGTTTCCACTTCTTCGTAGAAATATCTGCTCTGCAAGGTAAAACTTCTTCACCTTTGGACCTTGTCACTGTCATACAAAATCATAAGAAAGATTCGAATACCACAGTCCTGGATATATAATCAGCTCTGATACCAAAATGATCTGTAAACTTCTACTTTGGAACTCTACGAATCACACAATATGTTGTTCTACTTTCAACTTTGGAAAATGATAGATTTGCTTGAAAAATTAGAGCTTCGTGACTGATTATCTAGTGCTATAGAAAGGAAATTGCAGAGAAGGAAAGAATTCAAACTTCAACACCAACAATTTTATCCTAGAAACCTCCAATGGAGGAAAACTAGTCGGGAAGGGCAACTGCTCTTTCTTCCCACTTTTATTGGTCTAATATAGACAATTACAGATTATAATAAGTATGAAAAGAAGCAACAATGTAAACCTTCTCTCCAATTACTTGCTTGCTCTGTTTCTACACCTTGCTCCTACAATTCCACTCCGATCAAGATCTTGCTCACTACTCTCATTAAACTCTGCTTCTCGATCTCTCTGGATCTTCGAATGATCATTCTCTTGCTCCTTTCATGCATTTATAGGCCTTCCCATGTCCTCTCGTGCACTGGAGGATGTGAAGGGCATGGAAGGGGAAGAGACACAATTGGGCGCTTCAAATTCGCGTTCCATTCTTCTTTTTTGTTCGAAGGTGTTAGGGATCGCCATACTGCAACGAGCGGTTTCAGGGACCGCCGCCTGCACAAAGCAACAGCTTCTTTCCAGAACCCCGTTTACCTCATTTACTTCACTTTTCTTGTTTCTCCTTCTTGGTCTTTGATGGAACCGGTGAAGTGGTGTTTTTTTTTCCGGATCCCTGGATCACTACTAGTCCCCTCACTGTCGCATCGTCATTGCTCGCTCCTTCTGAAGGTTGCGACTACAACTTCATCTTGGTAGTAGATGCTTTGTGGCTCCTTTGCTACATGTTCAACATCATCTCCAAGGATGTCATCCAATCCAATATCTCCTGCTTGTGCTTCTCCCTCCATAGCTTCCCTCTCGAAAGCAACAATCTCGTCCTTTGTGAACATGGGGATTTCCTCTTCTTACACATTCCAGTCATTGTATGGATCAATCTCATCCAAATCAATAGGCTCTTGCAATGTGGCCTCCTGTTTTCTTGTGCGAAGTCGAAGATTGTATTGCACAAAAACTAGGTCATTGAGGCATTTTTGAGTCAACTTGTTGCGCTTCTCTATGTGAATGGCCTTCAACATTGAGATGAAATTTCGAGGGTTAGCTTTTGAAAATGCGGGGCATTTCCTCTCCAATTCCACCAACAACCTACAAACAAGATTATCAAAAGTTTATAATTAATTAATAATTTTAAATTTGTAACTTGTAACATAGAAATAAATACTCTATTACCTAGTGGTGGGTGGTTTTTCCTTAGACAACTGTTTCCAAAGAAAAGCGCCTCTCCTAGCATGCATGTAATTTTGCAACTCTAAAATAATGAGGTTCCTCACCTCAAGCTTTGGTGTCATCCTCTCAATGCATGTTGAGAGGCCCTCTATAACCTCCCCAATATCCGTGAAGCCATCGAGAAGGATAACTTAGGATATTATTTCCCAAATGATGAATGGTTTAGTAGAGTTGATTGTTCCACCTCCGATCAATTATTTTCCCAAAGGGACCAAATATGGTCTTATCCCCCTATAATAGCTTTGGATGGCCTTTTTGGCCCTATCCATAGCCTCATAAATGTATCCCATCGGGTTTTTCTTCCCATCAAGTGAAAAACCCTCACCAACGACTTCGACACCTACAAACAAATTAAACTTTAAAGTTACAAACTTACAAATAAAGTAAATAACAATACATTTAAAAAATGAAAATAAAGGAATCGACTTGAAATTTAATTGAAGTTTGAAGTTACCTTGATGATTTGCAGAACTCTCTTCGCAAAGACATCATCAAAAATTGTCTTTGCGATCCTCTCTCCATCGACTTTATTTGAATATTGTGAGTCTAGCCATGCTTGACTCACAAACATTTGCTTCAACGATGTCAACAAACTAGAAATACTTTGCAATGTTAGGAAGTTAGTTGCAAACCTCGTGACACCCGCTCGCACAAGCTCTTTCCCTTGGTGTGTTCTCTCATTAAATTGAGAACCCAAGAGTGATTATATATGTACTTGGTTATATTTCTTGCATCTTCTACAATTGGTCTCACCCAATCAATTTTGCTTGTCCTCCAAAAAAAGATCAAGGCAATGGGATGCACAAGGGGTCCAAATGAGTGATGGATGCCTCTGTTGTAGTAGTCTTCCAACCGGTAGATATGTTGTTGCATTTTTAGTAACAACTTGCACAACATTCTCGATATCCACTTCTTAGACAACCTCCTCCAACATAAGACTCAAATTTCCTACATTCTTTATTATGTTAGAGGCATCAATTGACTTAAGAAAAACCATCTCACCATTTGAAGCCGCTAAAAAATTGATGGTGGTGCAGTTCCTTCCATTTGTCCACCCATCTGAAAGAATGGCGCATCTATATTTTTGCCCTTGTTTCTTTTGATCTTCCAGGGATTGACGCCCATTTGCAATTGCACCTCAGAGCAACTTTCCCACTTAAGTCTCTTGGAGAGGGTGCCTTGTACCCTTTCCTTGTAATTGTCAATGTTATCACCAAATACTCCCAAAGATCGACTCTTTGCCACATTGAAAGGAAGGTTGGTGTAGTACCAAAATTTTGCACATGCCTTATTTGTTTCCTCATGCACATCCTTGTTCCAACTTGTACTTTTTAATGAAGGTTGTGCCCCAGATATGTTTCTAGGTACAAAAACTATGTATCCCTTTTCTTGAACTCGATGAACCAAATGTGCCTCTTTGTATCCATGGATCGCGAGTAGAGCCCACAATCATTGATGTATTGGCCTTTGATTCCTCTTCCACATCAGGTCTAGTGGCTGATCCTATGACTGCTTGCACTCTTACCCTCTCTAGTTTCTTCTCTTCCAGCTCTGTCTTCATCTCTCATTGCCCCTCTTTTGTAACATTAGGACATCCTATGATGTAGCGGCAAACAATCGATGGAAGATGATACTCTAAGCAATTGATGCCTCCATAATACTTCTCACAGAATTTGCAAAATATCGTCCACTCAAACCGCTCCACGTACAACATACTTCCAAGTGGCGGTACAAACATAAACGAGAATAGTTCCTACTAGTGATTCCGAGCTTGATGTTGAACATGATGCTGACCCGATGCCATTGTATGCTAAATTCTAATCTGCAGAACCATGCATGTTTAAAATTAAAAAAATAAATTTAAAACCTGTAAATTTAATTAAAAACAACATTAAAAAACTGTTTAAAAATTAAAAAACATTAAAACCATTTGTAACTATAAACCATTTGTAACTATAATTACAATTTTGTAATTGCAAACCCTACAAACAAAATAATTTCCCAAAAATTAAAAAAATAATATTTAAAACAATACATTCCAGCAATTTTGTTCATTAACGATGATAAACAAACATAAATAACAATTAAAATCATTCGGAATCGAATGGAATGCATTCAAACTTGCAAATCATATTTGGATACAATATATAAACAATATAGAAAGAATTTACATTCTTGAAAAAAAAGGAACTTACCTCCAAATGAAATTCTTCAAATTTGCTCTTCGAATTCACTATAAAATCTCTTCAACTCATGCAAAGGATGCTCAATAGTTGTGTGATTACAAGTGAGGGAGTGTGAAGCATTTATAAGACAAAAACAACATTTCTTTAGCTGAAAATTCGTGTTTTTTGCAGCGTCTCGCGTCCCAGCTGCGTTTGACGAGTCTGTAGGGGAACTTGCCAAGTTTTGGCAAGTACTGCAGCACCTTTTCCTAGGAAAATCGGCAGGACTTGCTGAAGAGTATTCACCTGGGGGAAAAATTGGCGAGTACTCGCGAGTACGTATTCTAGAATGTAGGTCTGACTTCACACGAGTTATGAGTCATGACAATAGACACATGGCGAAGAATTTTTATCGTGACAATCCAAGTCGTGCTTATTGAAGATGATAATAGTTGCTACGGCGGTTCGCCATTATGGTCAAGGCCTTTATAGCTTACCAACTCCCATAACTCCAAATTAAATTAATCATAGTAAAGCATATCACTTATGTTAATGTGTATAATAGAGACAACTCTATTATGGTCAAGGCTTCCCATAACTCCAAATTAAATTAATCATAGTAAGCATATCACATATGTTAATGCGTAATACGTATAATAGAGACAACCCTTGTAATGTACATTATATCGCATATTCTTTTGTTGATGACTTAATCTTATACTGTTATGTATAATGGTGGCAACTCATGTTATGAATTAAAGATTTGAGGCTTTCATAGTCCATATTATGAAAAAATAATTTCTGGAAAAAATTGTGTATGTTTTGATGATCGAGTTTTAGATCACATCCTGTGATCCATCATCAGAAAAAGAAAAACATATGATTGTCTAATTTTTTTTTGTTCATGTTATGGTTGTTTTTAACTCAACAGTTTGCTCTAATAGAATGTTTCCTCAACCTTAAGTAACTAAGAAATTTCATACGAGGGAAAATTATGCATTGTAGACTTTAAATAAATGGTTGTAAGCTTGTGGCACCACAACATCAAACCCTTTTGTAAGTAAATGCTATGGCCACAAATAGATGCACAAACCTCAGAAAGATTCCTAACCACAAAAAAACGTTGCATGCAACTCTGCTTAAAAATGGAAAACACTCTCTTTGGATGTATATCTCCCCGAAATCCGAGTAATCTCTCATCTTCTCTTTGGATGGTGTTGATTCCAAGAAGAATGGTCAGGACTGGTGAGTAATCCTCCTCAACTTTGTTATGATAAGAAAGTTCAATGATAGGTCATTTTAGGATTGGAAATAAAGAGAAAAAATAATTAAGGTGGGTACTGAATATGCCCAAATTTGACGATAAATTGTGATTTACAATTACAATGATTAACGATGAGTACAATGTGGTTGAGAGACCATCTATATGATACACATCACAAGTGGGTAGATCCTAATCGGATAAAGATGGAGTCTAATAATCCTTCAAGATGACAGTTCAGCCATAGGGAATATTACAACATTAGCACCTAAGAGGACAGCTGTTTAAAAGCTTAAAAGAAAAAAAAAAGCCTTATTTCACAAGAATATGAGACAAGAGAGCAGAAACTTCTACTTTGGATGTAAGACAGAAATACTTCCTATCGCTTAATAAGGACAAGAAGGAAGGCGGCCTCCATGTGCAATCCAAGTGCCAATGGAATGAGAAGTGTCTGGGCTGCCCACTGCAAGGAGATTGAAGAGACCACTGTGAAAGATTCATATGGTGTTTGGGTGCCTGTAAATGCCTTTAACGTCTCTCTCAAGGGAAGACACATTTATAGACGGTAATGTTGACAGTAAGGTATACTCTTTTGTTCTTTACCAATAAATGTTATTATTTTAAGCACTTTGTGAGGGGGATCTATACATGCTGCGCCATGCTAATGGGGTGAATTTAAGATTTTTTGTGCAGTTACTTTGCTGCTGTATTACCTAAGATTTTTAGACTATTTTAGTGGGGTCCAGTGGCAAGTTCTTCTGTAAGCTTAGTATTGCTATGCCTGGAAGGGGACAGTGTTGAACTGTTTTATGTTTACTGATTAATTAGAAACGCTCAAAAAAATGTCAAAGCCCTAAAAAGCATACCCTAAACTTGCTAAACACACTTCCTAAAAGCTATAAACACAACTTTGGCCCATTACAAAACACACTCTCATTCCATTGCTGATTTTCAGTTTTCACAAACTATCAGCTAGTGGGAGTGACAATCATGGATCTGCTGAGTTTGCAGAGAATCTGGATGATTTATTCTAGATTATAATCATGTATGTCTGAAATTTAATGCATGTTGAATGTTTTGAGCTTTCATGAATACCAAGTTAAGTGCTTTATATTTTATGGACTAAAAATGAGAATCATGCATTTTTTATACATATTTATATTTTTAAAAATACTTTATTGTACAGATGTTTCTGTGCCATTTCGTATCCAAGGGTTTTTGAAAATTAGCGTTTCCGTGTTTCAGACTCGTTTCTGTTTCTGTACACATTTCCGTTTCCTGGCAACCTAGATTATCAACATGCATTTGAGGAGACAATTGTAGAGGCTAGTACTCAAAACAATCTGTATAAATTATATGATAGAAAAATTACTATAGACGGTCAATGTCATGTGGACCCAATGACTATTGTATCATAGATCAGACAACCAGTCTTATTACGGATCAGATTGAAAGCTATTGGGAGCAAACACCAAGAAAAGTAGTGCATAAGGTAGATTAGGTTTAAGATCACAATAGGTAGTGGTTGTGTAGAAACCACTATATTGTTGGTCACTACATTGAATGTGCATTAATGAAACCCCTATTGAGATAATGATAACTTGATTACTCAAATAATGTACTACATAGTACATACCAACTCCCTAACTCAGAATGAGTTAATCTGCTGTGGGTTTTCAGTTTAGCTGTCACATAGGTTTTTCTAACTTCTAACATATTTATGCCGAAGGCATTTTCCAAACTAGAGTGGAACCTCATATCTCTGACATACGACATGAAATGGATGGTGTAGATTCATTTGAACGTCGATGTACATACCAATCGTAATCGTCCATGTGGCAAGAGAGAATACGCTGGTTGCGACATAATTTCCACGCAACCCTTTAATGTATTGTTCTTGTACTCATCTGTTTTTTCGTGACTTTGGGCTCGCGTATGTTTCCCTCTGTCTACCATCGTTGCAGCTCTTCTTCCAACTGCAGATTAATCACTCTATTTGAATATGATGCGAGCTTAGATCTCTATTGTCTCCTTCAACATCCAACTTTCGAGATCTCGGCCCTACCTCGAGCTTTCCACAGTCTGCAACGATGCCCTACATCAATGGCATTCACGTAGCAACTCTCCTTGCGGCTCAGGTGATTTGACCTGGTGTACAACTCGACGCAACACAATCAATCCTTTTGCTCCAAAGCCATACTCGCCCTCTGCATGACAATCACAACAGTCGGCGGTCAAATACATAAAAATGTAAATGGCAGACTATATTTAATCAATTAGAAAACCAGATAGAAAACATTCCCTCAACGAGCTCTGGCTTCTTCATTCAATCATTTGAGCAACGAGTCGATCTTGAGCACCGAACGATTGAAGGCCAAAATCTCTTCAGGGCGTTGGGCTTTCTTTACTCCACCCTCTTCCTCTTTTTTAAGCCTCCCGTTATCCTCTGCCTTTCCTCCTCCGCAAGAACTACCGCTTTTTTCGATACTCTTACGAACTGAAAAATCTTCCACACTAGATTTTTGTTCACCTCCATCAGATTTCGGAACTTCTGCACAAAAGTATTGAAAGTGAGAAGAAGAGGAAGGTGATGATGGGATAAGATAGGGATGTTCCGCAAGGCGTGAATGTTGGCCATTAATATGTAAGCTGATCTAACACGTAGCACAACAATGCACGGAGTACGAGTTTTCCTATGACAGGCTCCATTTAATGAGGTTTAGCAATGACACATTTGATAAATGTTAAGATTATACGAAGCATTATATACTTTGTGTGATTCTCGTGATTGCATTCGTGTTAATATATGCGGTAATATATCCTCCCCCTCCATCGAACCCCTTCTTGATCACCCCTCATCCTTTCCCTCTATTTCAGTTCTTCATTTTTTCATTCTTCACTCCATCCCCTTCAATGTTTCCATCGTACACTTCATGTACGATTGCTAGTTATATAAAACGATTACATTATACAAAAGTTCCAATCCATTATGATCTCAAACCACTACCTAACGCAATCCAATACATTGCATTGTAGTTCATGTTATCCATTTTTGCCCTCTTGGGCAGAAATGGAACACTGGGGTAAAACTACACCCACAATTTCAAGCTTTGAGAGTCTTGTATGTTGTTCTAAGGTTTCGGGATCTTCTTGGACTGTTCTTTTCTTTTCCGTGTCTTGAGGTTCAAATTTTGCTTAGAGCGGAAAATCAACCCCAGTGGGCCCACTTCTAGCTAAAAATGATAAAAAATGATACACCATGTTTATTAGGCCTTTCTGTATCTTTTTCTACTCTCTAGTTTGAGGAAAAGCCCAAGATAATTAAAATCGGGTAAAAATTAGTTAAATGAGGGTAATTGGCTCTAAGCAGAAATAGCTCGCCGAGCATCGAGTTGACATGCAAATAAGGTGGCTTGGTTAGTTGAGCTAGGGACTCGATTCGTTATGGAAATAACTCATATTGTCAAGCAAAAATTTGAAATTTGATTGAGTGATTGATAGCCTTAGCACAACGGATAGGAGTTTGAGCTTGACAATGGCTTGTAAATCGGGGAGCCAAGGCATTGGCGAAGAGTTTTGGGAAGAGCTCATATCATGGCACCGGTAAACGGGAGAGCATTTACAATGGCTCGGTCATGAGAAAGAAAGGTCTCGATAGTCACGCATTGGAAATGAGCTCGACTATAGGGAAATCGTGCAAAATAGAGTTCGGATCGGTAAACATTAAGCTCAAATAGGCCCAAAGTCGTGGGTGATTGAGGAGTTTCAGAGCTTGTGAAGCTCATTTGATCTCGGGACTGAACTCACAAGCAAGGAGCTCTTGGGAACGAGTCATGGCGACAGAGAATGTTGAGCTCGCACACAATCAAGTTCGCATTGTGAAGTAAAACACCCCGTATGGGAAAAGTGAGTCGGGCCCACCTAGTTCGACGTTACGGTGAGGTAAAGCGAGACATATTGCACATTGAGTGCGAGGGTTTTCGAGGTTTCGAGCTCCGGATGTTTGGAGGAGTGCTCAGTGCGAGGTTTTGGGACTAGGACATGTTGGCTCGAGCCGAGCTTGCATGGATGTGTAGGAGGACAAAGGCGAGATAGATGGAAAGGTGGGTGTGAAGCATTGAGTATCGACAAGTCGCTCGAGCACGTATGAGTTCGAGTTGGCGTGGAGATGTGTGGATATTGGCTCGACACCCAAAGTTCGGTGTGGAAATGAAAATGGCGGAGGATTCAATTGGGATCGATTAGGTCCAACAAGCCGGGCATGAAGATGTGGCACCGAGTTGAGTCAATTGTCGAAACCGGATGGCTCAGGTCGTTAGGCGAGCTCGCTATAGCAAAAGCGGACCGTAGCACAAAAAGCATGAGATCGGATTAGAAAATATGGTGAGCTTGAATACAACTTGACGGTGGGCATAAAGAGCCGAGGGCTTGATGCGGATCAAACCAAGCTCGGTGAGTCGCCGCAATATTACAGTGAGTTATTTAGCCTTGCCGAATCGATTGGATCGTAGGCCATAGCGAGTTGTAATAGAAGAAGAGCTTGGGGCATATGCGAGCTTGAGCCAAGTGAAGCAAAACACGACACAGATTGTTGAAGTGGAGGCTTTTCAAACTTCGGGTAAATATTGCATCGGAGTTCGGGAATTTTGGCACCAAGTTGGTGAATTAGGAAGAAAACCCTGAACCCGAAACCCGAAACTTCAAATTTCGGGATTCGGAGGTTTTATAATGGTTGGAGCATGGTGTGAGCGAAGAGGTTTGGCTTTCGAATCCCGAAAGGGTAAGCTCGATCGGATCTTGAAATCGAGTTGAGTTGTTCTAGTCGACGCTGTGGGTTTTGAAAGACCAAGAGGACAGGGTGAACCAATTGGTTGGAAATGTGTGAAAGGCTTAACGATGCAAGGATACTAGAAGGCATCGGCATAAATACGTGGTGATCACCCTTATGAATAGCATGTGAAGTATGGGGGTTTGTGCTCAGTGAAGTAGAGCAAATAAATGATGTGCCCGAATGCGTGGCGAGTTAAAAGGAGAACTCGATGATCGATGCCAATAAACTTGCAAGGGGGCTCATTAGAGTTCCAATATGAAGCTTGCAAAATAAATAAAGAATTGCCGAGTTGATCTAGAAGTTGGAATGGTAAATATGGATTGGGGGTAACGTGTCGAAAGGCTCACCTAGTCACTCGGTAGTCAATAAGACAAATACGAAGCAAGCCATTAACCGAGTTAGCTTTCAAGCCCCCTCAAATGTAAATCTCATGATGCAGTTCCCACTCTCCCAAGTCAACCTCATTATTAAAATATTATTTTTAATTTAATAGAGAAATTCAAATTTTGAATTTATGAAGTATCATGAGGAATTATCAAAGAGCCAATGGAGTACAAAGGCCTCGGGTGCCCGAAAGGTGACTTTTACTCAAGAAACCATAACTTCCTCCGGATTGTCAGTTTTCCACAAAATTGTAGTCTTTGGAATCGGAAGAACGAGCTACGCAATGGAATCATCAAGAAATGGATTTTTGGAGGTTCTGGTGTTATGAAATGACAAGATTTCCTCATTCCAAAAATAGTGCCTCAAAAGGTGGAGTTGCAATTAATGAGGCAAGCATGGTTGACCTGTTCTGCTACAAACTTGCCTAGTTTTTAGGGATTTTTCTTCCTTCTCTCAACAACTTAGAAGTGCTATAAATTGTAAAGGAGTGCTTATTCCAAAAAAAAAGGTTAGACATTTCCAAGCCTCCCCTCTCTTCACAAGTCGTGATGTTGTGAATTTGCAGGCTGACAAGCCTTTCTTCCAAGAATTGTAATGGCAGCTTCTGCCTTTCCTGCTGTAATGATGCACTGTGCAAGTGCTTGAAATAATGAAATTATGTTTTGTGGCTAATTATTTGTCCTTGCATCAATTTTGTTGTTTCCTTTTGCCTTTCTCATGTTTGCAGTGCATTGTGCAACGTTGGTCTCCATTGCAAGTTTCGGGAGTTATTGTGCTTATTTTGGGAGTGGAGTTTGTATGCGGGTGGGTTTGTAGTGCATGTCCATTCTTCCCATGAGCATCTCTCTTCATTGGCAAGCCGGAATTTTGTCTAGCAAACCCCTTTCTTGGTACATCACCACTTCTAATTTAGGTTTTATTTCTTGCAAATCTCTCTCCTAATCCCCTTGAAATGTTAGTATAGGTATAGTTAGCTGTTTTTATTGCATTAGGAGTAGTGTAGTGTTTAGTTTAGGAAGAGGAAGTCAGCCTTCTCCGGAGGTTCACCTCGAGCCCAAGTCCCATAGCTTGAGAGGTGATCCCATGTTACCCAATCACACCAAATGTCATGTTCACCTTTAGGCCATTCGGGGTGTAGTGATTTGGCGATAACAGTTCTTTTGCACTTGATCCATAATATTTCTACCATTTATATCCCTTATACAATGTGTCCTATCATCTTTGGCTCCTCATGTTGAAAATACTCCTCCTTCTCGCCTAGAATGCCCTTGTCTGGTGATTAATTATACTTGCAATGTTAGAATGTAGAACAATCTTGTCAATGGCCTCATAAAGTTCACCATGACATCATAATCGCTCTCTCGTATCTATATGAAAGAGCCCATGCTTTAGATAACAGGCTGCTGTATGCAAGGGCGTGTTCATAATTTTCTATCTTCCTTCAAACACATTCCATCTTTCTTTGTTGTTAGTTCCCACATCATTGAATACTATTTGAATGGATTCGCTCAAAAAAACAGTCAAAGTCCTAAAAAGCATACCCTTAACTTGCTAAACACACTTCTAAAAAGCTATCTAAACACAACTTTGGCCCGTTACAAAACACACTCTTATTCCATTGCTGATTTCCAGTTTTCACAAACTATCAACTAGTGGGAGTGGCATTCATGGACCTGCTGAGTTTGCAGAGAATCTATATGATTTATTCTAGATTATAATCATGTATGTCTGAAATTTTATGCATGTTGAATGTTTTGAACTTTCATGAATACCATGTTAAGTGCTTTATATTTTATGGACTAAAAATGAGTATAATGCATTATGTAATTTAAACAAACGACTCGAATCAAGTCGGATTTCACTCGGAGTCCCCTTGGTTTTGTTTCAACTTTGTTTGGATTTCCCTCGCTTTAGGAGGGGTATATGTATAGACGTTTCCGTGCCATTTCGTATCCAAGGGTTTTTGAAAATTACTGTTTTTGTGTTTTAGACCCGTTTGTTTCTATACCCATTTTTGTTTCATGGCAACCTAGATTATCAACATGCATTTGAGGAGACAATTGTAGAGACTACGACTCAAAACAATGAGTATAATTTATATGATAAAAAAATTAGTAGATAGATGCTTAATGTCTGTAGACACCCCAAAATTGCATACCTATTCCGAGTTCACATCCTATTATTCATCCCTTATAATTGATTAATTAAATTAATTAATTCATGTACATTCACCTTTTGGGATTAATTAAATTAGTTCCTAACACACCTTAGCTAAGTTAATTAACATTTATTAAATAAATGGTTAATTAATTGTCTCACACTTTATAGCTAATTAAATTAGTTACTTAATTGGAAAATACACCTATTTTCCTAGTCAATCTGCCACTTAGACTCCATTTGAACTCCACTTCCTCATTCTAGTCAACTCCACTTGGACTCCACTTCTAGAATCCTAGAAAGGTGGGGGAAATGAAATTACACGTATAACCACCTTTCCTTGAATAAAGTCCAAATGTCCATTGCCCCTTCAAATCTGCAATTGCACAGACCAAGTCTACTTGCTATTCCAGAAATTACAATTATTAACCTGAAGCTCACTCAAACTTTGATCCACTTTTCATGGCCTCACCCTCAACTATAAATGGCAGGCCATTCCTTTGTAAAATCATCCCTGAAGCTTTGAGCAAATTGTAGCCAACTTCTGCCAATTTGACATCCGCATCCTTGTGTTATCAAAGCTCGTAGCATTTGCATTCATCCTTTGGAGATTCATCAAGAGCATCGACATTTCAAACATCTCAAGATCATACAAGTCTAAGAGCTTCCACGATCTTCTTTGAGGTTTGTAAAGAGATTTACAAAAGAGGTATATTGCTTGTGTTTTGCTTTATCTTTCGTTCAATGTATTTTTCGTTGCTTACATTCTGGCACGCCCGGTGGGACTTACTCGCATTTCACTCATTTTTGTTTCATTTTTTCTTTCATCATGTAATGCAGATGTTTAATTTTTACGAACCCTTGTGAATGTGGTTTTATCTTACTAACATTTGCTTTTAGTGTGTTTTTGTTGTTTATCGTGTTGTGTTTTGCGGGATGCATTACAAAGAGTCTGACAACATAAATTTATTTATAAAATCACAAAAATAAACTAGTATATTTGTTATTCTTGTTTTACAATTTTGTGGTGTTTCGCAGTGCTTTCTCGGTAGCTAAAATCAGATTTAAAATTTAAAAACTTCCCCAAAGTAGGTGTTTCATTGCTAAATGTGGTGGTGATTTTGGTTAAGGTTAAATTTGGCGCTTTACTACTAACTTTGGTGGTGTTTCGCTTGTTTGACTCCCGTATTGCAAAACAAAAACTACTAAAATATGAGCTTCCTAGCCCCCATTGCTCCATCCTATTCCTCTCCTCATCCCCCCGCTTTCCACCTTACAACCCTTACTAAATTGAGCTAGCTACCCACCTTATCTACCCTAACACCTCCCTACCCCGCCTAGCTCACAACAGCTCAACTCGGGTGGAGCTCCTGAGCTCCTAGCTTGTCTCACGCTCCCCTCTACACCTACCCAACTCGGCGAGCCGCATGCCGAACTCCCCGACCTACCTACCCGAGTTACCCCTTTGACCTACTCCCCTAACTCGACTCGGCCGAGGCGAGCCGAACCCGAACTCCTCCCGACTCGCCTATCGACATACCCTCCCCCAACCCCACTTGGCTTTGACTCGGTCAAGTCGAGTTCAAACCGGACCCCTTACCCCCATCTAGTTCCGCTTCCTCGCTGCTCCCACACCGTGCCATCCCGCCACCACCGAGCCTCGCACCACGCTAGCCCCTGTCACCGCCGGATCCGCCAAGCTACCATCACCACACCATCGAGCCACCGCCCTATTTCCCTCCGACCTCACTTTGTCTACCTGTGGATCCTTGTCGCGCTACGCCGTAGTAGCACCTTCTTACCGCCGCCAAGCTTCCTTCAAACCTCGTAAAAAACAAAGCCGAACCAAAAAACACAAACACAAGCCCATACAACCAAAAACAAACTTTGTTTATTTTAGGGTTTTGTATAGTTTAATAAGCCTTCGCATGATTAGGTCAAAAGTTTTATACTTAGGATAAACTTAGGCTAAGCTCGGAGTTAAAGGTCTCATTAATTTTCTTTAGTTTAAATAAAATAAAATTAATCTGGTTTAAATTAACAAGATTAAATTAAATTAACTTAACTGGATTAAATTAAATTAACTTAACTAGTTTAATTAAAATAAAATAAAATAAATAAGTTTAAATTAAATTCGATAATTAGTTTATTTAATTAACTTAATCGTGGCTTTTAAACTGATTAGGCCCCTATTTATTAATTTTTTTGGTCAATTTCGATTAAATAGACTAATTGTGAAACTTTTCATGCATGCTTATTGGACATTTGTGTCCAATTAATATCTCTTTTTAGGGAAATTTGTAAATGTTTAACTATTTTATTGATGTCATTAGTGTTTTTTGGAGGATTTTTTTACGTTTTGGAAAATCGTAAATTGTTTTTTTTTGGTGAAACTAATCACAATAAACCACATGTATGCTCTTTTCTCGCGCTTGTACAAGTGATCTGGAAAATGCGTTTATTTACTTATTTTTCGTGTTTTTTTCACCGCATGAAAACCTTCTAACCGCTTGTTTGTTTACAGGACCGCTCTAACGAAGGCTATTAAAACATTCAAACTACTAATCGCAGTTGCCATTGTTCGATAAACAAACAACCCCTTTATCACCTTTCTTAAATTTTTATAAAATTAGCTTTATTTAAATTTTTTTGAGTTCGTAATCGTGGGAAGTGCATAAAGAGGGGCCAAAACTCACGGTGAGGAGTACCATTGGAACCCCAAAGTAGTCGACACCTTGAGTGAACTGGATGACAAAACGGGTACTCCCAGCCAACTGACTAGTACGCCTTTTGTGAGAGATTAGAGCCACGGGTATCCATAGTGACGACCTCAGTTTGATCCTTTGAGCGGAGTAAAATCCAGCTTATCGTATCGGGGGTATAGTTAAGCCGACAATTAGCAATAGTATCACGTTTGCTCGGATATACTACTGACACTTACGGAGAGAACTTATTCTAGGAAGCCACACCTTGACCAAGAATTTACACTTTCATCACATCATTATCGTCTTTCTTTCATTTTAACAAGTTTGTGTTCCACTCTTATCATCCACACTTTCTATCTCTCTCGCCTTGTCACACATCGTAATCGAAGCTAAGTCTTGAGTCATGCGGACATCCATATCTGAACTTAAGCACAATCACTTTTCCATCTAAGTCTTGATATCGTGATACTCACTTTATCATAGTCAAGCACCATCACAATCACCTTGATCTATCTTTTCCTTAAAAGTCTTAAGTTTAACATTTACATTGTTGAACTTTAAGCATTCCACCATCTTACATCATCAAATTTAACATTCACTTTGTTGAATTTTCGACATCCTCATTTTTCTTCCCTCTCTTTTAAAGCATTCCCTTTGCTATAATTTGAGATCCTTAATCAATCACTTTCCCTTCATCTCTTATCTCCACTTTCATGAGATTCGAGACCTTTTCATCATCATTTCTTCACTTCTTGTTTCGACATTCACATTGTCGTTATTTGACTTCTCCTTCCATTGTTTAGTCTCCTCTCTTAACACTCATTTTGTTAAGAGTCGAGCACCTTCATCGTCTTTCTAAGCCTCTTCCTCTTAACACTCATTTTGTTAAGAGTCAAACATTTTCATTGTGTTTCCAAGTCTCCTCTTTTAACACTCATTTTGTTATGAGTTGAGCAGTTAACCTCTTTCACCTCTTCCATCTTTACATTCACCTTGTAAAGGGTCGAGAAACCTTTCCAACCTTTTCATCTCTCTTAGCACTCATTTTGTTAAGAGTCCTCTAATCTAACCTTTCAATTCCCTCTTCTACTTTAACACTACTCATTTTGTTAAGGGTTGAGAAGTAACACCCTTTCATTTCACCTCTTTCATCTTTACATCCACTTTGTAAAGGGTCGAGAAACCTTTCCAACCTTTTCATCTCTCTTAGCACTCATTTTGTTAAGAGTCCTCTAATCTAACCTTTCAATTCCCTCTTCTACCTTAACACTACTCATTTTGTTAAGGGTTGAGAAGTCACACCCTTTCATTTCTCTTAACACTTATCTTGTTAAGAGTGGACCTTTCAAACCTTTTAGTCTCTCTTAACACTCATTTTGTTAAGAGTTGATCAACTAACCTTGTTAAGTCTCTTCTCTTTTTACATTCATTTTTGTTAAAGAGTCGAGCACATCTAATCCCTTTTAGTCCCTTCTATCTTAACACTCATTTTGTTAAGAGTTGGGCAATCAACTAATCTTTTTGCCTCCTCCCTCTTAGCACTCATTTTGCTAGGGTCGAGCATTCTAACATTTTCCCCTCTTCCATCTTAGAATTCACTTTGCTAAGGGTCGAGTAGTCTCATTGCACCTCTCTTAGTTCTCCCCTCTTTCAAAAAAGATGGATTCACGCAAGGCATCAAAGGACGAGTCACTCAAAACACTTACTGAGATGACAAAACAACTCTCTCATGTGGCTTCACACCTTAATGAACAATCAACTAAAAAGCCAATCATGCAACCTAGCAAAGACACTACACGCAGTTAAACGTTAGTTCACACCCCACGGAGAGTGTCTCTCTAGTGTTTTTTCATCAATTAGCAAAGGCTAGAATGATGAAATATCCAATTACAATACCCTTTGTTGAAGGGGAACCTAAGCCATATTGGTACAAACCCAATACATACTTGTGACTTTCATTGCATTGATTGCCACTCTACAGATATATGTGTGCGACTTCGCCATTATGTCCAAGACTTAATTGATGACAGAGTCATTTCTATAGAACTCGATGACTAAACTATCAAAACCGAAGACACGTCAACTACTAAAACTTCTAATGAAGAGTTGAACATTGTCCAAAATCATGTACATAATAAAACTCAATGAGATCACAACGACGAAAGTCAAGTATCTCTCAATCAAAACCAATCTCTCTTCTTCATATTTTCTTCCGTTAGTTCAAATAGACATTGAACCTATTTTAGACAACAACCTTCCAACATCAAATGAGAGCTTGACCTTGCTTCAAGACTCCCTTTCAACCCTTGATATACATGAAAACTCTATAGAAGAGGGTCCATCATCAAGCACCGTTGAGCTTGATTCTATTCTTTCAATGCTTTGGCTCCTATGCTTGACATCTCTATCCTTGTAGAAACACAACCATAACAAGTTTGGACACTTGCAACAATGCAACCTTCCATGTCCATTATACCTCAAATGATCAATCTTGTAGGCATCTCATCAACGATGATTCCTACATATCAAGACATCTACATGCGTGCACTCTACGAGGTGCATATACCTAGGAATATCCTTACACAACCATTTCAAGCAATAATTGCAAGTTTGTGTTTCACTTTCAAAACCTTAATTACATTTTCTCGTGACATTATCGCTGGCAACCTTAATTACATTTTCTTCACCCACTTCAAAAATTGCTTCATCCAAGATTTTCAAAATAAACTCTCGAAGTCTTGTAGCGGTTCATGATGTTAACCACTTTCAAGAAAAATATTCCTCAAGGACAATACACCAAGACATTAGTTAAAGGCCTTTGAGACATATTAGACCAACCATCACTCAATATATTGTAACCTATTACACTCCAAGATGCTTTGATGCCTGTGAGGTTTTTAATCACCTTGTATTTTGACCTTTCCAAAGGAGTAGTTCTAAGCTTCTCATAACTAGGTGGAGTGTATTCTTTGCCAAATGAAGATATATTTTTAACTACATTTAAAAATAAAGATTCTTTGCCATATTGAATGGAATTACATTGTATTAAAACAAATCTTTTAATGCATCATCCACATCTTGCTTTTGTAACGGCTTCCAAATTTCGGGAAGTGTTCCACTACCACAAGTGTTTGATTGCATACATGATGATGATATGCTTGGAGAAAAACCCTTTGATATGTTCTTAGAAATCACTTCTTCAATCCTCTTTTTTTTTTTTGCGTTGCCATATGTTTTCCAACGAGTGATTGTTGGTCCTCCGTCTAATCATGCTATAATTTTTGAATAACATTATGACATGCTTTAACACCCGCACAAGTTTCATTTGATTTGCCAATTAGGTGGTCCATTGCCTTGGTTATATTGCTTTTTGCTACATAAGCTACACTTTTTTATTCCTTGTTCATGTTTGTGTGACATGCTTCCATCCCTCAACTTTTGATTTTGTATGAGCCATGAAATTTTAGCCACGTTGAATGGAATATTTATTTGTCAAAATCTATTTAAATATTTTATTTTTTTGGATGAAATAGAGCTATACAACGAAAATTATATATTTATTTATAAACAATTAACAATAAAATAAATAAATTAAACAATCAATAAATTAGAAAAAATAAATTATAATATTAAAAATAATTAAATCTAAAAATAAATAAATTATAAATATTAAACTTATAAAAATAAATAAACAAATAATAAATACTTATATTATAAGAAGTTAAATAAAAAAATAAAAATAAATTTAGAAACAAATTAAAAAATTAAATTATAAAAAAATATATTTAAAATTAAACTTAAACAAAGAGCATTAAAAAAAAGTCCCTGCATTTGGGGCTATTTTGTATTTTGAGTTGTTAATTTAAATCCACAAAAAAATTATATTTCTCTCCAATAAAAAATTGCTTGGGAAATGTTCCATAAAAATAGATTTGTCTTGGAACATTTGGTGTGACTTTTATTATAAATGTCATGCTTTGGAGAGAGCTTGGAGTTGACATGACACTCCATTTAATGAGCATTAATGAATTATGACATCATTTTGTTGTATGGGAATAAGGAGAATAATCTATCAACCAATCACATACATGAAAATTAGTATTTGTAAATGAATAAAAAATTATATATTGTTTAAAACTATTGCCTAAACTATATGAAATAAAAATACTTAAATGTGATTGGTTGAAAAAAAGAGTAATAGGAAAGTGGATCCTATAGTTACCTCTACTAATAAGTTTAGAAAATAAAGGAATTATATAAAATTAAATTAAGTTAAAAGGTAAATAAAGTAAAAAAAGAAAACATAAATATGTAACTCCAAAAAAAACACAATTAAAAATCACGAGAATACCAGCTAAAGTACCTATCAACCAAAGAGTAAAAAAACATGAGTTACAACATTCTAAAACAAAATAAAAAAATAAAATAAAAAAGGTTATGATAAACGATATGAAAAGACATTATAAAAAAGTAATGAAAATTAAAAGACCTACCTCTAGAGTTTCAGCTGTAAACTCCTCTGGGCAACGATGTGCACCCCTCCTTGGCATTGCTTCCCTTGACTCTCTTTCTGCAGAGCCACACACAAATCCCTTCACGTCACGGAACTGCTCCTCGACTGTGATTCTACTCTATCCCAGTCCACCACTCACATCTGCCTAGCTCGACTCAGGGGCAAACAAATTATTTTTGGCGTATTTTGTAGAGCTGAAAGTAGGGTTTATAGAATGGGAAGGAGGGCCTTTCTTGCATTTTTTCCCAATGGTTTTTACCTGTGCATTTTCCAGCATTTAGCCCGAGGCGAACTGGTTGAACTTGACTAAGCTTTTGGTCGTTAGGTGGATTATGAACTTGAAGCGAAAAATTTGCCAAACCTTGTGACATAGGAGATAAGTAGTGTATTGTAGAATGTGTAGGAAGACTAAATAGATTAACTAACAAACCTATTGGAATGTGCAAGACTTGTATGCACAAATGCAACTTCTATTCAATATGCAGAATAGGGAAATTACAAATGTGTAAAATAGATTAGTAAGGCTAAGAGTGCAAGCTCTTTTGATCAGAATGGGAATGCATCCTTGCTGATTTGCTCAGGCCAGAATAAAAGAAGCCAGAACTACTAGTGTTTGATGTTAGACACTTGCGGCATGCTAACAGTCTCCTTTCCGGTGTGTGCGTATTCTCGTCTCTATGGATGCAAAAATTAAAGTGCTTAGGTTATCCCTCCCAAGGCTGTGGCTACAATACACACACACACACGCACACATATACATATGATGTATGATTACAAGATGCCGGTTACCACTGACAATGGTTGCAAGATGCTTCATCTTGTCTAGCCAAGTGAGCATTGTAGATTGATGCATGGCATGTGGAGAAAATGCCCTGATATGGCGCAAGCACAGAGTATGTAACATGGTGTGCCACATGGCAAAAAGTGTTGACAAGAGGACATTGAGTGTAGAGGTCCCTCACAGGTTTGCAGCAACATTTGGCATGCAAAGAAGCAAGGCACAAGTGTCTTGACATGCTGCGGGACTGCAAGATGCTACACAATGCTGTGAGAAGCTTCGAGATGGTGTCTGGCATTGCAGGAACTACGACTCCTGTGTGCAGCGTTGCAGGGGCTGCAAATGCTCTAAACAAAGTTGGTGCAAGCTGTGAGGAGGGAGAGTTGTATGGTATACTTGAAAGGGTTGCGCCAAAGCCGTGAAATGCCGCAAGGTCGTGTGTAATCTGTGAGATGCCGCAAGTGTGAGGAGCGTGAGTTCTGCAAGAAAAGTTAGGAGGCTTGTGTAGCTGTGAGCTGCAGCAAGGCAGGTTGCGAGGTTACACTCAGATCAGTATGAGTATATAATTCAATTATAATGGCTTGTGGGTAAATTTCGTGTTGTTTTCTTCACATCACATTTATTTTGCATTAGATCTAGCCTATAAAAATATTTTTGGTGTAGTTATGGCATACCATACAAATGAGAGGTGGACCTGAATGGTAATGAATACTTTAATGCCCTGCAATGAATAATATGCATGTGCTTTGGTTACAGTGTAAAAGTATTAACTTTTATAGTTCCTGTGAAACTCTTGTGTGATGGGTTTTTCATTCAAGTTTAATATCATGCGTTGTAGGCAACCACACCTGCGAATCTATGATGATGGATTTGGATGTGCTTCTCTTTAATGTGATACATGAAATGCTATCCCATGCTAATTATCTGCCATGTACTCATGCACGGTTATTGCTAGGGTCGGGAAGTATATCCTTAAAAGTAATTCAGTTTGGAGCTCACTCATTCCATAATACTTGTACTTGATTGATCTTTGTATTGAAAATGAAAGTGTGATACAGTTTGATCATAGTGAGAACCATTTTTTATGAGATTTGTTTTGCTCAATGTAGGCCATTGAGGCACCTATAATTTGGATCGAGCAATTTAAATACTTAAATTGCCCCTAATTATACATTTTCCCGCAAATTGACGACATATCGTCAATAACACACCTTTTCTCTTCTATCACTTTGTTAAATAGTTACATTACGCTAACTAATTAACCCTTATATTGCTCAAAATGCCGATTAACGACCTTCCGTTAATTAGTATCCCTTTCTATCTAGATTAATTAATTATTCTTAATTAATTAACTCTCTTCTCTATTTAATTAATAAATCGTTATTTATTCGATTAAAATCCCCTCATAGCACATATCATGCTAACTTTCCTCTAAAAGGCTTCTATAAGCTACACCTACCTATTAGTTAGTCACTTTTGATTAATTAATACACCCCCTCAACTCCCATGTATCACTAATGATATATTAATCTCCTCTAAAGCATAGTTACAGGGACGGGGAAAGCAAGACGGGGTTTCCGGACGGCAAAAATTTCTAAATTTTGGGGACGGCAGGGGACGATGATTAAAAATATATAAATATTTAAAAAAAAGATATAGTGACTAAATTATATAAATAAGCTGAAATAAAACCGTTTGAGATTTAAATAAGATGAAACTTGAACTCATAAACATCAAATACATTCCTTAATACTCATAATTCTTTTCAAAGATCGCAAGAAGTTGCTTGGTCCAAAAGGTGCAAAAATTGATTTTATAAAAATGAGAAAAATATTGCCATGAATGCGTAGAGCTCAAGAAAACATGCACTTTTAGAGAAAACGACACCTAAAACGGAGTCACGCAATGAAAGTTATGGTACATGCAAGTTTTTGCTTTGCACGCCTTCTCGCACCCTTTCCAAAAATGGCAATTTTTTTCTCGAGCTTGTGTTTATTTTACCAAAATCCAAAAAGGAAATAAATTCGTGGGTGACGTCCGGATGTCCCCCCACGCTTCCCAAATCCCCCACGTTTCCTTGTCCCCCTGACATTTCCCAACATTTTCGACGCCCCGGGGACGTTTCCCAACATTTTCGACATCCCCAAGATGTTTCTAGGAAAAAAGGGAACCGTGGGGAAAACGCTTCCCCCACGCCCCTACGCCCCCGACGTCCCCGAACGTGTCAAATTTGGGGGACGCGTCCCCCACAGTAACTATGCTCTATAGCAAACTTAAAGTAAGTTTATCCTTAACTAGCCTAGCTTTTCTATTATCCCACATGTAATAGGATGTAAAGTTTCTTCAAACCAAAGGGTTATATAAGGAACCCTCCTACCTTTCTTCTTACACCTTTGCATGCATATAACATAAACTATAGGCATTTTCATCTTTGAGCATCCTCCAAGTGTTGAGCTAGGTATCTTCATCTTGCATTCATCCGTCCAAGCTTTTGGGTCATATGGAGATAATTAAGAAGGTCTTGTAGCCATGTCTTGATTGAGACTCCATTCTCAAACCCTTGGGATCAAACAAACAATCACATTTTGATTGCTAAGGATCTACATAGGTCCATTTCTAGTTTAGCTTTCAAAGAGTAGAGGATAAATGTTTAACAAGTTAGTTTGATTTCCTTCAAGTTCTAATGCATATTGTTGATATTTAATCTCTTTAAGCTCTTAACATGATGATCCTTGTTTAGTTAGCTTTGTTTTGGAACTATTAGGTGTTAGTTTCAATTCTCTCAGCTTAGGTAACTAATACATGGATACATATGGCACCCCGGTATCCAAATGTATCCATGTATTAGTTAACTAAACTAAAGAATTGAAACTACAACAATCTACATAGTTCCAAAGCAAATTAACTAAACATGAACCATCATGATAAGAGCTTAGAGAGACTAAACATTATCAACATGCATATTATAAACTTGAATAAAACCAAACTAACATGCTAAAGCTTAATCTCTACTCTCTATGATTACTAAAATATAAACTATGAACCTATGAGGAACATAAGCAATCAAAATGGAATGGTGGAGACCTCAAGAATTGAGAATGGAATCTCACCAAGACATGGCTACAAGGCCATTTTGGATCTTCCCATATTACTCAATTTTGAGTGTATGGATGCAAGATGAGAAGCTTAATCCAAATCAATGGAGAATGCTCAAAGCCAAATGCCTATAGTTTATGCTATATGCAAAGGATGGTGTGTCTTTAGATGAAGGAGCTTGGTCCTTTATATAACCTGAATGTTGGAGAGAAATGTGCAACTTGGTGCACGTGGGATTAAGGGAAAAAGTAACTTTAGTTAACTAAAGCTAGCTGAGTTAGCATGTGGGTTAGGAATGGATAAGGTTGCTTTAGTTAAGTTTAATTTGTCATTTAGCAACCATGGGAATTAGGGTATGTTATAATTAATCAAAGATGATTAATTAATAGGGATATGCTTATAGAAGCTGATTAGAGGCAGATTAGTGTGATTTGAGAGATATAAGAGGAACTTGATCAAATAGATGAAGATTTATTGATTTAGGCTAGCGGTCGTCATTAATTAAGAATAATTAATTGACTTAGGTAGAAGCAAATACTAATTAACGAAAGGTTGTTAATTAACGAATATGAAGAGGAATGTTAGCTAATTAGCGGAAAAACGCTAATTATTATGACAGTGATGGAAAAGAGGATAATTAGTGCAGTCTTAGCATTAAAGCTGCGTTAGCGGATTTTAGGTGTCTACAGCCATGATACTCCCTTTTGTCATTTAGTTGTAAAGCATGTTGTAAGTCATAACTTTGTTCTCTTTGGTGTTCTACTTCTACTTGGTGCATCCCTGCTATATTGTGTGTCACATTTCAATGAGTCTTATAGGTATGCTACCTACCTGCATTGATGCATTTTCAATGATTCTTTTGTGCAACATGGCTATTTATATAAGTGAAGGTCTTGTAAAGCTTATGATGGTAGAAAATCACCTTGTGCTAAATCACGTGTTTGACTTGAGATAGTTGAATGAGGAAGTAGTTTGAAAAATGAGCAGGTTTGATTGGTTGATTCTCAGAGCAGCTTGCAGTCAATATGGTCTTGACCTGTACTATGTTTGCATCGATTAGCATACCTAAACTACTACTGTCAAACTTTTGGTTATGATTTATGTATCATAGTCACATAGAGCATTGGGCTATGGGTACGGTGATGTCATTTTGAAATAGGTTTTTGAGTGTATAGTTTTATTACACATGTAATTATTGTCATGAGGAAACATGGGTACAGATACAGGGTCCCCGTCCTTGAACCAAAGTTTTGAGGTGACTATGATTTTTATGGTAATTTCTATCATAGTGACAAGGTATGTTTACAATATTTCCTTTACCAGTGGTGTGTACAGCACCAAAAATTATCAATATAACAAAAATCTATATGTTTAATCAGAGCTAGGGTCCATAGATTTCAACTTGTAGGGGCCTATGAGTTGGACTTCATAATGAATTCTGGTAATAAGTATTTATATGTGAACTTTAGGGAAAGTTGAAGTCAAGAACCAAAATTTATATCTTGTAATATCAAATTGTAACGAGATTTGAGATTAATTTATTTTCCCTTTCCCCTTTTGGGACCCGTTTGGGGTGGAGAAACACATGCATGGATTGTAAATTTGTAGGCAATAGCCACAGGATTGGCGGGGAAGTGAACTTTATTGGAACCACGAGTATTGTCTTTCTTTATTCTTCTCCTATGTTCCTTAATACATGCATTCATATTTCTGTTCCTATTTATAACATGAAAATTTTGGGCCTTATTTCCTTGTATTTAATAGATCCTCCATATGTCTTTGTAGCTTGTAATTATGGCCCTCATGGGTGCTTGGTAAAACAATCATGTTGTGTGGGGTAAAGGTGCTGCTATATTACAAATAAAGGCTTACCAATACCATTTGTTTGTGCATTCAACATCTTTTTCAATTATAGATTAGCATACAATAAATGTCTGTTAAGAGTTAATCAGAATAATGGTCAATAGAAGGAAGATAATTGACTGATTTTTAGAACATGGTAAAAGAGTGCTCTGACATATCTATACTAGTCTCTTTCAAATACAATTTTTAGTCCAGATTTGTTATTATGTTCAGACAACTCAATTGTCTACTTCCAATTCTAGGTACGTAACCTTAATGCTGAATATAATGGAAACTACAAACTTAATAGATGATTATATGAAACGCTTTTGAGTATTAACATTTTAAACTCCCTTTGTCCAAATTGAGTCTAGTAGCAGAAGGGCATCAAAAGAAAATTTCAGAGATTTTTGCAATCATGTGTTTCGTACCTTAGATCAGACTACATATTCTGAATGCTCAATGCATGTTTAACAGGTTTGCTATATTGTCTGGGCCAACTATTCCAATTATTGGTGAAGGAGATGAGGAGGAAAATGACAGGTGTGACCACTAAATTGTTTCTAGTTTCTATTAGCATTGTTTAGGATGAAAGGTAGATACATGGGAAAATATAACAATCTTTCTCAAATTCAGTTGTATTCACAGAACATCTTTTGAGGCTTACTAACAATTCAACCTCGACTAAGATTTTTGAATTTTACCATTATACCCTACCATGCCCACTCTCTCAATTTATACCCATATAATGGCTAATCATTTGGCAACTTCATTTCATGTTCTGTTCCCAAACATACTTGCCTATGAAGCATGCTTAACAACCTGGGAAGCTTGGCATTTCTCTTCATGGCATGATTTTGAACATTTATATTTTTATTGTTGCATGTCATCTATATTAGTTTGCTTTAGCACTTGTTAGAAGGATATGCATGCGGACCCTATTTTGCCATCACGCTTCAACAAAACATTCGGGCCTTTAGGAGTTCCTGGCATCTCACCTTGCCCTGCTTCCACCTCCGCCTCCGCCTCCACTCTTAACGGATTCATCCAGGTCAAGAGGACCTAAGTAACCGCACAAATGGCATTACAAGATGGTCTCTACATCTCTAAAGGTGCTCAACTTGCATTCTAACCTTCTCTTCTTTGTCTTGGATCTGCAGACCACAATTGGCAATAATGGCAGGTTATTCGATATAATGAAAAAAGGAAAGGGATGGAGTGAGGAATCTTTTAGTTTTTAATCATAAAATCCTTTTTTAAGACCACAGAGGAAAAAGTGAAAGAATTTTTTTAGTTTCCATCAATGAACGAAGTAGGTGGTCAAGACTCGAGTACGGCAAGTTATGTTAGCTAAGTAGCAGTGCCAAAAGGACTTCAACAACCAAAAATAAATAAAAATATAAAGCTAAATCTAGATCCAAAAATAGGAAGCAATAGAACCAAAAAAGACGGGGTTAAACCCAAACAGATAAAACCTTATACAAAACAGTTTGTATAAAGCTATGTAATACAAAAGATTCATGAGAAAGGAAGGTTCCATGCTAAAAATAAAAAAAGAAAGAAACTTTATTAATGTTCACAAATGACTAAAGTTTGTCAACAGGACTTAAAAATGCAGACAGTAATGATAGCAAGAGGGAGTGAAAAATGCCTCCAACATCTAGAATAGACAAGAGACTATAGGCTAAAATCTTGAAGCACACCAACAAAAGAGTCTAATCAACTAGGGGCTATGGAGAACAAGCATCTAGTCTGCGTCAATGTTATGATAGAAGAGCCAGAATCTTTGTCAATCACCACGAAAGGGCAGATAAAGATTTTGGATGATGTCCTCTGGAGAATGACATGGGTTATGCTTGGGCAAACAATCCTAGGAGGAAGCAGGGTACCTTTTCTTTTACCTCTTCTAACATTCATGACCAATGATTCTTGAAACCGACATGGTAAATTTGTAATGCATCTGCTCCTATAGTCTGGTCTGTGAATGGTGGAGAGTAGCCGAGTCTTTACACCAGGTAATTAGAGGGAGGCTACTTGAACTCGTTTTCTAAAATTGTTCTACGTTATGATAAGGAACATGCTTGTCATGTATGAATCTGAGGCGTCATAGTGATAAAAGTTCAAACTTACTGCTAGGCCAATAGATGACAATGAGCAACCTTATTAAAGAATTAATGTTTGGTTATTTCCACAGTAAAATGAAAAGCAACTACCATTCTTATTAAAAAGTAATAGGCCAATATGCTACAGTACTGAAATGATGCATCTATTCACTTAAGTTTATTAAATGAAGCCAAAGAAGCAATTTTTTTTTTATCCACAATTCTTCAGTCTTGCAATGTCACAAAAAAAAGGTGCATGATTGCTATATACACGCATTAGGAAGTAGGAAAACCTTAACATATCTTTGAAAGCTCACCTGGATGAAAAAACCTTTTGAAATTGGCTTGGCCTATAGCATATAGGTTTTTGTTGCAATTATGGCATGATAAACAATTGAATATGCTGATTTCAAATGTAATAATTGAACTCACTAATGTCATGGGGCATGGTTTGTTAATCATGGCAAAATGTTTCCAAATGAAGATTGGATATTCTTGTTTGTTTGGTTGTGATCTCACTTCTTCACGAATTTTGAAATAGCTAATTTTTTTCTGATCTGAAACGTCCCACACAAGTTGTTTATATCTTTGATGGGCGCTTCAAAGACTGGCAATTTTCTATCATTATGATTTGTGATTTACGACTTAAGCACTCTTTCTCATTTGTGTTCTTTTATTTCCAAAGAATGTTTTCCAAAGTGCATGCTTTACTTTTGTCTCAATCTTGTTCTGGCATGTTCTAATTTTGAGATTGTGAAATCAGGTGTTCTGGCTTTCAGATAATACATTTCAATGATCTCAGAAATTTAAAATTCATCAATGATCTTGGTCATCTTTAAGAAACTTTATCATATTGAAGACTTCTTCTCTTGATATTCCCAATATGCAAAATGATTGATGGGGAAACCCTTATTCCTTTATTGAAAACCATTCTGCAATGATGCAGAAATTGTTTTTCCGGCATGCTTGTATGGTGTTTAGCCATTGTCAATCCATTTCTACCAAAGGAAAATTGACCAATAGAAATAATTGCTATATGCATAAATATATAATAAATTCTTTTCATCGGCTCCATCCATCTGCACTCTTGTAGCCATTGTGGCCCTTGCTTCTCCTTCTTCTTTCCTTTCTCTTCTCTCCTTTCTTGTTGTTCGATGACCCTTTCGGGTCTCCCTGCTGGTTCTTTTGGCATTGTACTGTGCAGTCCCATTGACCTACTTTTCTCTCATTCATTGGACATTAATATAATTATCTTATCTTATCTTGTCTACCAAATATATTAACATACATTTTTTGCTTTACCTTCATCACTGCAGGTGATCTAGCTTACCTGAGTTCTTAAAAACTTAAACATACATGAAAAGGTCACATCCTATGCATGTGGACACAGATTTCAAAATGTGAGAGTGGTTTAACCTATGTAGTACCCTTTAAACATGAATTTCTAAGTGTTCCACAATTTTCATTACCTATTCAGTTGATGTTGGTATTCTTGGCCTACCTTGTTGTGCGTCCATAAATTTAGGGCTAAAAGGTAAGTCCATATATATTTTGCGGACAACAAAAAATGTGCATTCGACATCATGCTCTACTTGTGCTTTTTATTCATGGAATTTTATTTTGAGTCCTTGGTGCTGCTGCACACATGGTGATCATGAGTCACTTCTACACGCATGGTGATTAGGAGTCACTTCTCCATACACAATAATCATGAACGATGGATGTGTAATACCCTTGACAATGGAATCCAAATGTAGGCTAAAAATGCCATTTAAAAAAAAATGCAACCTAATTTATTGCATGTCATTGTTATTTCCAACTTTCTATGTATATAATCGACTTAACAATATTTGAATAAATTGTCATATAAATTTTAAAGATAAGCTGATCGAAAATTCTATTTATAGCAGTAACATCTCTCTTTGTGATGATCAGTTTCATTCATGTTTTCCTTTGGCCCAAGGTCTAACTACCAGCTTCTAATGTGCATTCTAGACCATATATTCAAAACTCACCATAAATCGTGAGCCGAAGAGGAAACAATATATCTTCCGATAAATCACAAGATGTTTTTGTTAAATCACCAAATTTTGCCAAGTAATTACAACAATTACTTAACAAAAATCGCAATCTTATTGCATGAGTTACACATGGATGGAATAAAAGCACATATATAAAAAAAATAGATTTTATGCTTATTTCTACATGTTTTCTCTGCGCTTTTTCCTCGCGATTCATGAGTACAATTGGCAGTTAGTGGAGCTAGGTTTTGCAATTTTTGAATCTAGTTTGCATACAACAATAAGAACAAGGGCCCTATTAAAGGCGAGATTTAATACTTGAGGTATGAGGACAAAGATGTGGATTTCCATCTTTGCAATATCACTCTTCCTCTGGTTTTCATTGTTATTTCAAGGTTACCTCAAAGAATACACATTGATTCCTATTGTTTTTAATAGGTGCTCTGCTTTCAAGCCTCCAGAAAACACAAATCACACACCTACATCTTGTAGATATTTTTATTTATTTATTATCTTTCTAGTATGAAGCATGATATCTAATTCATCTACTTTTTCCTTAGATTAACAAGTAGGGTTGACTCTAAACATTTTTTTGTTTTTATATTATAGGGTTTAAGCTCATTTAACGATGACAATGACATCTCGATTCAACAACTTTCCCTAAGCTTGAGTCCAAGACTCTTCTTGGAAGCTTTGTGAACTGGCGCAATGGACAATTGTGTTATATGCAATTATTATTGGATGAAGATAAGTGGAGGTGATCCATTGCCGTAAAATACCACATTGCACAACTACCGTAGAATGCTTTGGTAGTATGCACACAAGCACCACTTGAGGCTTAAAGAGAGATGGTTGCTTTCCTCAGTGGCTTATGGAGATAAAAATGAAAGATGGTGCACTTGCATCTTTAGTAAATAGGAGGGCAATGAGGGATGACTATGACATCAAGGCCTCTTCTATTGCCCCAACTCTAAGGGGTTGGGGATTGGGACGAAGACGAGCATGAGGCTTATCCATTGAAGATAGTTCGATCACTTTTTTTGTTCCTCGAAGTAGTAGCGGGTCACAACCTTCACTTGAAGGTATCGCTTGGAACTGAGAAGTGCACAATGAAGCAAAGACAGTTACAACAAATCTTTGGTACTACATTATTTCTTTCAATGTGGCAAAAAGCCCTTGTGAGAGAATTTGATCACCGCATTTACTTTTGGTGGAAAGGGGTTCAAAGCTCCCACTCATGATTTGAGTGGGCCGTTGTTGGAGGATTTTGTCAAACATACATAAGCTACTATAGAAGAGAAAAAATTATGACAAAAATGGGTTGCACTATTTTGTTTGATGGGTGAATGGATGGGAAAAATTGCACATTGATTAACTTTCTAGTGACACTTGGTCTTCTTGAAGTCAATTGATACCTCCCAACAAGTAAAAAATGCAAATGCTTTGTGTGATTTGCTAGATGAGTTGGTGATGGAAGTGGGTGTGTAGATTGTTGTGCAAGTTGTGATAGATAATGTGACAACATATATAGCAACAAAGAGACTTTGTGAGGAGAGACACTCTACACTATTTGGACCCCTTGTGTAACCAATTGCATTGACCTCCTACTCAAGGACATAAGAAAGATATCATGTGTGAAAAATGTGGTTGAAGAGGGAAGACATATCACCAAGTTCTTCTACAATCACACTTGGGTGCTAAATTGATGAGAGAGCGAACCAATGGAAAAGAGCTTGAGCGATTTAGAGTCACACGATTTGCCACAAATTTAATCACATCAGAGAGCATTGCAATCTCACTAACATCTTTATGTAGATGTTTGTGAGCACACGATGGTTGGAGTCTTATGCTAAGAAGCTCGAAGGGGAAATGGTCGTAAAAACAATTTTTGACGATGTGTTCGCAAAACGCTTTGAGGAAATCATTAAGGTACCTTAAACTTAACTATTTTTTATCATTACTTATTTATAATTTTTTTCTTAATTTTGATTTTAAATTTGTGCATTATTTTGTTTTAGGTGTCAAAGCCTTTGGTTCGAGTTCTATGGTTGATGGAAAGGGAGAGAAAAACAATGGGTTATTTCAGATGAGGCCATAACCAAATAATATGGCCAAAATCAAAGAAAATTTGAACCCATTTGGTGTATAATTGGTCGGAGATGGAACAAGACACTCCACCGACATATTTATGCAATGGCCTATTACTTGAACTCTAAGTTTTTTTATTCCTATTCATTTAAGGCCGATGAGGAGGTTATGGATGGCCTCAATACATGCATAGAGAGGATGATCCTTGATAAGGATAAGTAGAGATGCAATTTTTGAGTTGTAGATTTACAAGAATGCAATGGGTGACTTTTTTCGTTGACTTTATACATTAAAAGAAGAAACATCTCTTAGCTAGGTGAAAACAATTAGAGACATTTTTTTTAACTTTTTAGTCTTGTTACCCATAGTTAGTACTAGCTAGACTTCTTTAATTTATTCAAGCCTAGTTGACTTACAAAATTATAGTCTCCTATTTGTTGATGTATGGTGGGAAGATTATGATGCAAAAACACCAAATCTTCAAAGGCTAGCCATCCGCATTTTGTACTTGTTGTGTAGCTCTTCCGTAATGTTCCTCTTTAACACGAGCTTACCATAAGACCCTTTTTGCTCTAGTTGACTTACCAAAGGCTTAAAGGGAAATGCAAGAGAAGTACTTTATCATTACATTTTTAAAGTAGTTTTATTACTTTATTGTTAGGTACAATGTTTATGATTAATTGCGTTGTAACAACATGGCGATGACGACTCTGACCATACGATGATGCGAAAAACCAAAACACCGAATGGAAATGGGGCACCAAGATGGAGCCCATGTGGAAGTAAACAAGAGAACACAACCACCACCACCTAAGTACGGTCATATGCAAGAGAAGTACTTTATCATTATATTTTAAAGTTGTTTTGTTACTTTATCATTAGGTATGGTGTTTATGATTATTTGCGTTGTAGAAGCAACATGCGATGACGACTCACGATCACACGATGATGCGAAAAACCAAAACACTAAATGAAAATGTGGCATCGACATGGAGCCCATGTGGAAGTAAATAAGAAAACACAACCACCACCACCTAAGTATGGTCATATGCAATGGGCAAGGAAGAGCATGTCGTGTATTTCTATCTGTTGTGGATGCCCTTACCAAAACAAACACTTTTTTTATTTTATAAAACAATCGTATCTTTTGGTGCATGTCTGTGTTTGTGCTTGTGACTATGCCTGTCCTTCCCTATGTTTATCTAGTTATTTATTCCCGTGAGGATTTGGTGTCTAATGAGCATGTCTAATCGGGCCAATATCTTATTTTTCCCCACTATTTTTTTGCTCCCTATTCTTTCCCTAGGGAAATCTTGAATCCGCAGTCTTAACGTAAGAGGTGCGTTATGCATCAGGAATAAGACAATGCGGACAAATATACAAAGGAAATTTTCATGTTTTCTCACTCCAATTTATTACTAGGTATTGGAATTTGTGAAGTCGCGCTCCAAATTTCATCTACAAGACGAGAATTTTTGTTATGAAATCACCGATGTGGACATCTAAATGTTTTGTAGATATGTTAGATTTTGGTCAAATCCGTAAGTTTTTGAGACAGGGGAAGAGATTTAGGGATAATGTTACTTTGTTGTTCCATATTGAAATTTGGAATATCGGGACTCTGGAAATTGTTTTTCACATCAACTTTCATGTCTCAAGTACTATTTTGCATTTTTATGTAATAACTAAGTCTCAATTTTTTGTGTCGTTGGAATTAGTGATCACCACAAATCTCATAGTTACCTAAGTCTCGGGGATGGGGATGGGGGTACAGAGGGACAGGGTTTCCGGGACGCAAAAAATTTCCTAAATTTTGGGGATGGCAAGGGGACGACTGTTAAAATAATACATAAAAATTAATATTTCAATATTTTTAACTTTTTTCAATGACATTTAGGGATTTAAACTATATTTAATGTATTTTAGGTACTTTCAATATTATAATTGAATGCTCTTGGTAAAAATAACAGCTTTTTAATAGTAAAAATATCAGAAAACTTTTGAAAGATTTTAAAAAAAATTGGGGACGTCCCTTCCAAGTCCCCAAGTCCCTAAAACGTTCGGGATGTCACCAAAATCTAGGGACGTGTCCCCGCGTAACACCGAGTCAAATCTTTAATAATTTGTTACTCAAGGCCATCATTTCCCCTTTTTATGCTGCCTTCCTGTTTTGCAACATCTCATGGCTATGTTTGAGGCCTTACGCTTGTCTTCGAGGAGGCAATATGCCTCGTGTTCCCTCATAAGGGTTCTTATCGGTGTTGTACTAATTTCCATTTTTATTTGTAGTAGGGAAGAATATACATATCTCTGTAACACTTGTCTAAAATAATATTTATGTAAACCTCTTGCAGTAGTGAATATGTATACACTTTTTTCCTTACGAATCTTTAAGTAATATTGAAGATTCAATACTATAAATATTGCAGTTCCAACAATTTTTTTGACTGGTTTTGTTGGGAGTTTTTGTTCCCTAAATCACAATGTTTCTGACATATTTAATAAATTGTATTTAAAGTTATGAAATTTGTTGCCGCCCTTACAACACGTCAAAATTTAATTTTAATTTACCATGTTTTCTGCTCTAAAGTATTTTTATTTTCATTGCATTTACAAATTTTTTGCTCTATTAACATGAGTTTGAGAACGACCAACTAAAATCAAAATTAATAGGAATGAAAATGTTAAAACAAAAATAAAAACATGAGGTTTTCATATTCTATTACGATGTAGGTGTGATTTTTTTCTTGCTTATTTATATAACTTTTTGTCGAAATTAGATGTTTTTGATTTCAAAAGTTCATTCATATGGTTAAGCAACTATTAAAATAACATTATATTTAAGTTTATTATAAGATGATTAAGACGATGTAGTGGTGGAAATGATCAAGTCATGTCTTCATCAGATCTAAAGAATAAAACGCCGTCCAAGCGAAAACCTTGACATTGTGGAAATTAAAATAAAAAATAGTGAAGCCCATTTTCCTATGTTTTCACAAATTTTTCTCGTTCTTTTTAGTTGTGTAAGTGCCAATCATCAACACCCTTGAACTGACATAATAGTTAATGCCATTGACTAGGTGAACCTTCTATATGGCTTAAAATAAATACAATACAACATTATAATGAGGATCGTTACTATTTTGATTAACTCATGCTACTCAATTATTTTTTCATCATGTTTACGCACCGCCCTAGAATTATTCTCCTTGGCTTCTCCTCAATATGCAACATATTTTAATTAGACTTTCTACATATATTTCAAAATATCTTTGCAAATTTGTCACCTCTCAAAACTTTAAAAAAATAATAACTAGATCAACTTATCAAAGTTAGTGTATCTCGTGGATATCGCATGGACCACTTCATAATTAACTTTCTAAAATAATGACAATTTGTTGTGTTGTACAAGTTCAAACATCATCTCTTGTTGCCAAAAATATTGCAATGAATGGACCCACCATAGTGTATTATTGTTGATGTTGGCCTACATACCCAAAAGCCTTTAAAAAAATACAATTTCCTTGCTTTGGGTATTTTTCTTTAATTAATAAAATAATGCATTATGATGTCTTAAGCTTACTCAACAAGGCTTTCATGCAAAAAAAACATGTTCCGCTCTAATGTGGTATGCAAGAAAAGGTAAGTTTAATTATTCATTATAACTAGCAATTGCACCGTCTATTTAATGCAATGTTTGTTGAACATTAAATTTTTCTTAATATCTACAATCAAATCATTATGTCTTTGTTCAATAATAAATGTCTTAATCGCCGCCAACTTGAAAAGCCCTACTTTTTATTGGATTTGTAACTTTTAGAGATAACTACAATCACATTTTTATGCATTTTAATAACGTAAGCATGGAAGGTAAACAAAGAAAAAGGTAAGCACAAGTGAAAACATGGTATATACTCCGCGCAAGGGAGCCGACTCAAGCTCCTACACACCCACAACTCCAATGACAATGTTGGTCAGTTTTTTGATGTTATGTTGTCTATTAACAAATAGGATAAGTTGGTGACAAGGATTGATCCGGAGGTCTACATTGGGCATTAGAAGTTTCTAAGATCTCCTTGAACCTATTTCTTACGTATATGCAAGTGTCGAGAGCTTTTCGACACCTATTGAACACGCAAAATAGATACCGTACGCTCCAGGATGAAGTCTCAAGCACAAGAACAAGGTGTTCGCCGGATGAGTTCATAACACATGCGACGCAGTTGATCGAGAAAGGGTGCAATAACAAATGGGTCAGTGCCACACGAGCAAGAAGAAAGTGTTTGCGAACCTCCGATCTTCGACAAAACGGAAAAAAGGGTTTGCAATAGTGGGGTCCACTCTTCGCAGGGGGACTCGACCGCCGTAGTATTCCAAATAGCTCATCGAGCTAGGACCGAGTCAGCAGAGCGAGCTAGGCATCGAGCTACATGGGCGAGCTCATATGGCGAGTTACCACGAGCCACATGGGGTGAGTCATCGAGTTATGTGCCAAACGAGCCAACCGAGCTTGGAACCACTTAATGGGCGAACAAAGCGGTAACGTGGTGAAGCCCCAAACAAAACGCGGTCGGTATCGGGCTATTTAAAGCTCTTAACAATCTACCTGCGCGCGCATGTGGATAAAACCTCATGACTCGCGACAAAGCCATCTTGGCGGGTGACTTGCCAACAACTCGGGCAATGGATGTGGGGATCGATGTGGCAAGAACAGTTGGGATGCGTGGCACGGATGCAGGGGACAACTCGGACCGATGGTGGACACAATGCGGCGGACAAGACATGTGGCGGGCGGGGCAACAAACAACCCAAGAAAACAACCCGACAAGCTGAATCGCTAACCTTCCCACCCTATGTGAGGGCCCACCAACCCGCCTAGCTCATCATGTGGTAATAACTTAGCCGATAAGGGCCTTATACAAGAAAATCGGGGTGGGGTGAGTATATTAACCCACCCACCCCCTCATTCTAAAAAAAACACTTCCCAAAAAAGCTGGTCTAGAGGAGAGCCTTAGTGATATTTTAAGGCGTTTAAGTCCTATTTTTAGCAATGTAATCGGGGGTTAATTATTTATTTAACTCACCATATTATTGTAAAGGTTATTTACGCTTTAGTCTTCTCATGCGGGCTGAAGCTTGATTGTGGAGCCGAAGGAGTTTATCAAGCATTGGAGGAGCATACAATTTGGCTCATCCTTTGCTTGATAAACTCCTTCGGCTCCACTATCAAGCTTTGGCCCCGCACGAGAAGACTAAGGCGTAAATAACCTTTACAATAATATGGTGAGTTAAAGAAATAATTAACCCCCAATTACATTGCCTAAAAATAGAACTTAAAAGCCTTAAAATATCACTAAGGCTCTCCTCTAGTTCGCAATTGCTTTAGGAAGTGCTTGTGTTTAGAATGAGGGGGTGGGGGGGGTTTATATACTCACCCTAGCCCCGATTTTCTTGTATAAGGCCCTTATCGGCCAAGTGTTGTACCACCGCATGCGTAGCTAGGTGAGTTGGTCGGGCCGCCGCATAGGGTCGGAAGGTTAGCGGTTCAAACCGCCATCTTGTTTTATCGCGTGGTTTGTTGCCACGTTGGTCACGTGTTTGGTTTGCTGTGTCGGGTCCATTGTCGGTTCGAGTTGTCCCCGCGTCCCGACCCGTACTTGCCACGTTGATCCCCGCTTCCGCTGCCCGAGTCACTCATCGAGCCGGATTTTGTCGCAGTCGTGGGGTTTCATCCCACGTGGCATGGAGTAGATTGTTAAGCGCTTTAAATAGCCCGATATCGACTATTTTGTTCGTGGAGTAGAAAGCTCTCAACCCGTATACATGTAAGGAATAGGTTCAGGGAGATCTTGGGAACTTTTGATGCCCAATGTTGACCTCCGAATCACACCTCCCCGCTAAGGAGGCTTTTGGTCCTCCAAAAGCTTCTTTTCTTCCGCTTTGGACCCAAAACTCGTGCTTCCCCTCGAAGAGATCTTTGCGGTTGAATCCATGGTCTTCGAATTCCTACTCCTTCAATCGACAATCACCATACGGTTCGATCTTGCAACCCGTGGGACATGGGCCCACAACCTTCTGCTTCGCCACTCTGATGTTGACATTTCCAAATCGGGATAGAGAATCTCCATTTGGTCTTTACGAGGACTTCAAATAGAGCTTTACTCGCCAATTTTTTTTGCGCAAGAGAAATACTCAACATGTTAAACCTGTCGCAAAGTATTCCCTTACTTGGTGGCTCCTGTCCTGTGTCATCTCCTCTGCACGATCATCCTGTATTGAAAAACATGACATATATCTCTTGTTGTGCCTATACAAATTAATCAACAAGAAAATTTTGATATACTACACATTATGGTGTTAGAAACATCACATAATTTTGCCCTTTCAAGAGGGTCTTACAATGCAAGTATATCAAATTACAAACAATGCCCAAATGGGTCTTTTTGACTAATGTCATTTATTACAAATAGGAGCATGGGTATACATTCCGTTTATTTTTATTGAAACCCAAAATGCTCAAAACAGATACAACAATAGATGACTACTTAAATATCACCTAAGATTTCTTACCAACATCCGAATTTTTGGTGCGGACTGGGTTCTTCACTCGTTGCCATGTCGGTTGTTGAACGACCCCTCATTCAAGATGTCATCTGGTCTAGGGTGGTCTCTTGGTACATATAAGTCGATAACTCATCAAGTATCTGTGGCATGGTTGCGTGACTCGACCAATATCAAACTCGACAATCAGGCATGATTCAGTCGAAGTTCCAAGCCATCTCCTTCATTCGTTACTTAATACCTGCCGAGCGGTGAGGTACATGTTTCCCAAGAAGATCTCGTCCATCTCTAGAGGAATGATGTCGAGAGTAGCCACGTTTGAAAATCGCCTCCTATGATATATCTCAAGGTGCAATAACGAGATGCCATACCTTGGATAACACCGTCTTGTGTGCCGAATGTTTTGGCACAAGGCAAAGGCGTAGTTGGTAAGCTCATCCGCATACCACGCCAATCGTCACGTAACTTGTACCAATTTCCCAATCGAATACAAGTTGTATTGGATGTCCTTCAACAACTGCTGGAACACTCTATCTGGATATCCTCGCAGAACGCAACACTAGTCGGAGGTCCAATTGGTGTACTCTGTTGTCCGCAGGGCTCTGTATGCCGACTTTCACTTGGGAATGGCGAGAGTTTTCCCTTTGGCCGTAGTCTTCCTTTGGAACCAATGATGTGCTCGATCTAGATGTCGCAGCCCAACAATGCTCTGCGTCATGTCCGCTTTTGGAACAATGGTCGCATACTAGCAAGGTCAGGGATTAGGAACTCTCTCGCGACACTCCTGTCGAAACTCTTCCCGCCAACTTGGCAAGTAACGAGTCAAGGCTCTGTTGTAACTTAGAAATTACCGATCCTCAGAAACGTTGTTGCTCGCTTACATTCACCAAGTGCTATTCAACTCCACAATCTCGTGTGCCTGGTCTTGATGCTTTGAGATACCACCATCCGTAACATAGTTCCCAAAATAGTAAGCACAACGAGCCATCAATAAACCGGTAGAAATCCATTGCTCTGCAGCAAAGAAAAAGCTATCACAGTAAACAACCAACTTTGCTAGAACTTGATTCGTAAATGGTCAATTTTTTTCTCGACCAACAAATCCTTATAGGCAACTTATCTAAATTCCGATTTTACCCCGAAATATAAATCAACTCATAGAAAATGCAATGCAAGAGAAAGAACTAACACCGCACATAGTTAATGGAGTTCGACAATTGCCTACGTCTTCGGGTTCGCTAAACGATGAACTCGATTCATTATAACAATCCGATTGCAAGTACAAAATAGGAACCTACAATACTATAATGAACGCGTTACAGATAACCCGAGCTCGATGCCAATTGGTTCGACAGAACCTAGACTAGTTTTGGAAGCTTGCTCGGTGTTCCAAAGACTACTTCCCGGCTTGACCCCTGTTGACTTTCCTCTCGCTACATGGCCTCCAACCTCTTCGCAGAGCTAAGGCGGATAGTGTTGTCAAGCTTAGTGTTTGATTCCCTCCACGGCCTCTAAGCAACACAAACTTGGTTGAACAACGCCCAACGTAGAGAATTAGAGCTCCAAGATGCTCCTCCAAAGGTGCTTGATCATCTCCTTCGGCTCCACAATTGTGCTTCGGCCCCACACGAGAAGACTAAGGCGTAAATAGCCTTTACAATAATATTTCGAGTTAGAGAAATAATTAACCCCCAATTACATTGCCTAAAAATAGGACTTAGAAGCCTTAAAATATCACTAAGGCTCTCCTCTAGTTCGCACTTGCTTTGGGAATTTCTTGTGTTTAGAATGAGGAAGGGGGTTTATATACTCACACCAACCCCTATTTTCTTGTATAAGGCCCTTATCGATCGAGTTGTTACCCCCACGACGAGCTAGGCGGGCTGGTTGGGCCGCTGCATAGGGTGGGGAAGGTTAGCGGTTCACACCGCCGGCTGTTTTTGTGTTGTTTGTTGCCCCCCGCTCCACGTGTCCTGTTCACTGCGTCATGTCCACCGTCTGGTCTAAACTGCCCCACGCCTATGCGCGCGCGTCCCGACTGTCCTTGCCATGTCAATCCCGCGTCCGCGCCCGAGTCACCCTCCGAGATTGCTTTTGTCGCGGGTCGTGGGGTTTTATCCCACATGTGGCACTGGTAGATTGTTAAGGGCTTTAAATACTCGATCGACTATTTTGTTCGTGGCTTTGGCCACGTTTAACGCTTTGTTCGCCCATTTAGTGGGCTCGCCAGGTTGACTCGATCCCGAGCTTGGTTGACCCGTTTGGCACATAACTCGATGACTCACCCCATGTGGCTCGATGGTAACTCGTCAATGAGCTCGCCCATGTAGCTCGATGCCTAGTTCGCTCTACAACTTGGTCCTAACTCGATTAGCTAGTTGGAATACTACGGTGGCTGGGTCCCCCTCCGAAACACGAGTGGATCCCATTGTTGCAAACCCTTTTTCCGTTTTGTCGAAGACCAGAGGTTTGCAAACACTCTCTTTTTGCTCCGTAACGTCACAACGACCCGTTTGCTATTGCACCCATGCCCAGTCACTTCGTCGCTTGTGTTCTGGCCTCGTCCTGCGAACACCTTGTTCTTGCGCGATTGCATTTGGAGCATACGGTATACTTTTGCGCGCTCCAATAAAGGCGCCATAAAGCTCTCGACTGTACTTCCGTAAGGAACATGTTCAAGAGATCTTGGGAACTTTGATACCCGATGTTGACCTCTGGATCAAGGATGCACTGGAGGGTACGATAGACAAGGACAAAGGCTTAATACACCAAACGTATGCAACCTTCCTTTTACAGGTGGTGGTGAAGGAGACTCTGCAAAGCCTCCAAGGATGGGGAGAATGTGGATTTTACGTTCAATGGTCTAGGACCCCTTAGGAATGGGTCATCATCGTCCCTCAGTTGCATGCGAAGACCTCAAATTTGGAATTGGGTTACACATTTAGAGACTTGCTGCCTCCTCTACTAGGCTTATGCATTGTGCTAATATTCATGTTTTTCTGTGGGTATGTTGGTGAGCTCATTCACAACATCATGTACATTTTATTGATGTCCTCCAACTGTCTTGTGAGATAATATCTCCACCTCGTGTATTTTTGTTTCATGACTCCATTTCACCCTTTTTATACCTTCACCACCATCCTCCCAATTAGGCTATAATAGGAGTTTAGAGTAAGACATAGGAAAACATTGATGCTTAATGGAAAGAAGATTTTGTAGATGTAGTTGTGAGCACTGTCGGTGGAAACACCCTAGGGGCCATCTTTTGTTCTGCAACATGTTGCTCACTATAAAATAATAGAAACAAACCCACCTTTCAATCACTCATATTGAGTATTAGCATGTGCATGAAATCAAGAATATAAGGAACCCTAAATGTATAATTCATGTATCTAACATATGTGAAGTTTGTGATTTAAACATATGCAAATTTTCCTTCAAAGTATTCATCGACCATGCCTTGCTTTTTGAGATATCTCTAGAGTACCTTGCGTCAACGACCTACACACCTCACCCCTTTCTCCTTCAAATGATTGACACAAATGACACATGTTTCATATGTGCATGGTCGTAAGAAAGAAGAGTTTTTATTTGCTTCCCCCTAGCATTTTCCCCACCCTTTGACTTCTCCTCCCTTAAAACCCTTCTTGAACACACATCCTCCTCCCTCGATTTTTCACTCCCTCCAATTTAACTTTTCCAATGCATCTCATTCGGCATTTCCATCGCACACTTTGCGTGTGATTGCTAGTGTATAATAATCCAAAAATGCCACATGAAAAAGCTGTTAATGATAGCAAACTAGCTTACCTTCTTGCAATAGGGCAGCCCATATACCATAAACACTCGCATCTCTCCTCTTCAAATGGTAGCTGCAAGTTAGATAGTACCAAAACTGGTGCATTGCTGATTTTATGGTTCACTTCTACAAATGCATTTTGCTGAATTCTAACTCAAGTGGAGGACTTACCACTTGTGTTATGGAATGCAAAGGCGTTGTTATTGTTGATAATGATTTGATGAACTTGATCAAGTATTGAACAAACCCTATAATGCTCTTTGTCTCAGTTACATTGGAAGGATTGAGAAAATGGCGTGTCCACTTTTTGGGATCAATACTCAACTCTCCATTTTCAACGTGTCCCGCATAGACTAGTGATTGTTGTGCGAATTCACATTTCTTTTTATTGAGAAACAACTTATTCTTCTTTAAAATTTGCTAATTTTGTTTCAAATGCATTAAATGCTCATCATATATCATCCAAGTAAACAATGACAAAAAAATATGTGATTTTTCTCAATACCTCATTCATTGGCCTTATGAAACTAGCAGGAGCATTACACAACCCAAAAGGAAGCACAAGCCACTCATACAAACCTTGCCTTGAATGTTGCTTTCCGCACATCCTCCTTAATTCTTACTTGATGATTTGGATTTCATATTTAACTTTGTATAATATAAAACATGCTGAAGTTGGCTCAAGCAAATCATCAATCTGTGGAAGAGGGTACTTGTTCTTGATGGTTATCTTATTTAAGGCCCTATAACTATTACAAATCCTTCATTAGCCATTTATTTAGCATAATTACAATAGGAGAACCACATGGAGAAATGTTAGCATAGATTTCACATTCATCTATTGAAAAATTCTAGTTACTTCTTTACCTCATTTGCTTCTATCACGAATTATTGATAGCGACCAATGTTGGGAGAGCACAATTTGGTAGCAAATGGATCGCATACTCCATTTCTCTCTTAGGTGGCATACCTTGGAATAGTCAACTTCCCTGAAATTCTGCAACAACTCTTTATTTGTTTTGGAAACCTCCATGGAAACTCCTAGCTTCCCCATGAGATCCTCCGCATGATCTTCTCCAACCTATCAAGATTCCCTATGGAGTAGGAGGAGCTTTCAACATATTCTTCCAGCTGGATATATCTTGCTACATCATCTTGAGGCACTTTTACTTTCTCATGGGCCATGTTTTTGCTTGTTTATTTCACTTCCTTGTGTATATCTCTTGTTGCAGAAGGGAACTAATTCACCTTATCCTTTTGCTCTAGCTATTCTAGTCACGGCCGTACAATATATTATAAAAATATAAAATATAAAATATATATATATATATATATATATATATAAAAATTTTAAAATGAGTACAATTATATATATACGACTTTAGATAGCTTCAAAAACTAAATACAAACTAACCAATAATTATTTAAAAAAATTTAGAATAAAACAAAATTAAAATTAAAAATCCTAAAACTAAATATGATTAGTAAATAATATATAATAATAAATCACTAAACATAAATATTAGATTAAACTACATTACCAAGTTACTAAACAATTCTAGACTCGCTTGCTAGAAACACACCCCTTATCTGGTACTAGCACGAAATGTACTGCAATCGGTACTGGAAACATCATTGTACGGTCCGGGTACATACCCATAGTGGCGGGGTTACGCCGTTGTTTTAAAAACCGGTCAAACCGGGCCGAACCGTCGGTTTGACCGGTTTAACATTTTAAAGCACAAACCGTTTAGTAAACCGGATCGGTTGACCAGGTTTTAGCTTCAAACCGCCGCCCAGATTCCGTCGGCCGGCCGTTTGGGCTTAAAACCGTCAAACCGGTCCGGTTTCATCCTGAACCGGCCGAGTCATGTAAAGATAGCATTTCTTTCCTTTTTTGGATTTTTGGTGAAAAAAACACAAGCATAGAATAAAATTTGCCATTTTTGGAAAGGGTCCGGGAAGATGTAGCAACAAAAACTTGCATGTGCCATAACTTTCATTTTGTGGCTCCGTTTCAGGTGTCGTTTTCTCTAAAAGTGCATATTTTCTCGAGCTCTACGCATTGATGGCAATATTTTTCTTATTTTCATAAAATCCATTTTTGCACCTTTTTGGACCAAACAGCTTCTTGCCATCTTTTGAAAGAATCATGAGCTTTGATTGCACTAGACAAATTAGTAAAGAAAAATACTGGATAGCTTTCCAAAACTCGGCAAGTATTCTCGGGCAAATATTGCCGAGTTTTTTTTTGGGGGTCTGCCGAGTGCGAGCATTCCAACTATCACTATATACATGAGCAAACTTTGCATATTTTGTGTGTAATTGTTGGAATCATGGTTTCTAATTTTTCAAATATATTGTTTTCTTTAAAAATGTAATTTTTATGTGTTTTTTAGTAAACCGGTTCATAGAGTTTGAACTGGTCCGATTCCGATCCAGCCTCGATTCGGTCCGTCCAACCTCGATTGGTTCCGAGTCCGGTTCCGATTTTTAAAACATTGGTTACGCTACAGTGCGACAAAATCATACCCGTGGCATACCACCTTGCAGTGGTACGTACCCAAATAGTACTCGTGGCAGCAATACGTCTTTTTTAAAATACAAGTCAAAAAAGAAGAAGCATTTTTTCTTAATTTTAAAGTAACCTAATTCTACCTTAACCCTAAAAGACCCGCCGCCCCCCACCGCCGCCGCCGCCAACACTTATTTAAACACCTAATCCCTCTACTTTTTTCACACACTCAATCTTTGCTATTTTGCTAATATTGAGCTTGAAGGAGAGAAAGAGAGGTTGAAGGAGAAAGAGAGAGCTTGGAGGAGAGAAAAAGAGCTTAAAGGAAAGAGTAGTCGAGTTTGAAGGAGAAAGAGAGAAGGAGAAGCAAGTCTACAAACAAGGAGGATTTTTCCAGGTATTTTTCATGCATTCGGGATTTTTTAAAAAAATCTTTTGAGCAATGTTTTGTATATGAATATGATCAATGATCAATATCATGAATGATGTGTTTCAAACACATCATTCATGATTATTGATCATGATCTAAATTTGTTTTTAATATTTATTTATTTTACGGTTTTTAAAATATAATATATTAATTAATTTTTTCGTATTTAAAGTTTAATATTGAAGTTTTATTTAATTAAACATCTACCCTTTGTGTATGCTCTCACCTCGCACCATTTATGGCGAACTTGGTGATCAGAATCAAAGATTGACGTGTAGGGCTAACTCTTTAATAATATATATTTTTAATTATTTATCATTATGTATTCGTTTTTTTTATTTTAAAGTTTTAAATTGAATTTGTTAAAAATTTAAACGTCTACCCTCATGTATGCTCTCACCTCGCACCATTTATGGCGAACTTGGTGATCAGAATCAGAGATTGACGTGTATGGGTTAACAAATTAATTTTCTAATTTGTATTTGTTGTTTTTAATTAAATTATTTAGCAATGTTTTAAAAAATATCTCTTATTGTAGGTTAAAACAAATTAAACCTACAATCATGGCATCCAGTTCAACTTCAGTGGGGCAAGAGGGAGGAAATGTTTCGAGTGGTATGGCAAAGTGAAAATGGATCCTCATTCTCCTTTATGGAGGCATGTGGAAGTGGTAGAGCTTGTTGCCGGTGGTGGTGTCCGTGTTTGGACGTGCCCCCATTGTGCCACCACATTTAAATCCTCCTATTTTTGTTTGAGAGCTCATTTGATTTGGGGTATCGAGACGGGTATTAGACCTTGTAAGGTGGAAAAGAAAACCATAACCATGTACTTAAAAGAGCAAGAGGATGCAAACTTTAAAGCAACAAGAACTTGCTCTAGGACCATTTCTTTACAGCAGAGGACTATGGCAAAACCACCAACCCCAACACCATCATTTCATCCTTTCATTGAGACTCATGTTGAAACTATTCTAGATGATTCCCCTTTTGATGCAGAGACCCCAGGGCCATCAAACAAGAGAGCAAAAGGGCCATTAGAGATAACATTTAACATTAAGAAGAGAGAAATTGCAGATGAATTGGTGGCTCGGTGTATATTTGCATGTGGGCTACCATTCAATGTCTTGAGGTCACCTTATTGGCAATAAATGGTGAGAGGCATTAATGAGGCACCACAGGGGTATACAAGCCCCAACTATAATAAGGTTTGCACTTCTCTTTTGGCAAAAGAAGTGCAACACATACATACATCTCTACAGCCAATTAGAGATTCTTGGACTGAATCAAGAGTCTCTATTATATCAGATGGATGGAAAGACTCCAAAAACAAACCTCTCATCAACATTATTGCAGTATGCCCTAAAGGGCCAATGTTTCTGAAGGCTATTGATTGTGAGGGGGAAGTAAAAGATGCCCAATTCATTGTGAATATTCTCATTGAGGCTATTGAGTCAGTTGGACCATAGAACGTTGTCCAACTCATCATGGTCAGGTATGCATGTTTTCCGAATTCCCTGTAGCCTCTCACGGGTGTCCGAACGGCTCTGAACCTCTCTACACCTGTCATGCCTCTGTGTCTTCTGCCAACTTTGTTTCTTTGCTGAATTTTCATGTTAGGAACACTAGAAGTGTTTCAAGTTGCTTTACTCAATTATTTTGACTAGTCAATGAAATTAGTGGCCTAGTTGTACTTAACCCAGCTGACTTTCATGATCCAATTCACATGATAAAAGGTGCTATTTCGCAGTTTTGGCTCTCTTCTCTCCATATTTATGGGTTTTCCTACTTACTGAGCATATTGTGGTGCAACTTAGGAAGTTTGTGTTCCTCATTTGAACCAAGAAAGAAATTGTGGAACAATAGATCTTATGAAGTCCTGGTTAGCAGAAAACTGTTGAGGAAGAGCATTTGCCATTTACAGTATCCTTTGAATTGTACGTTCCAAAACTTGCTGAAAAATAACAAAGCTAATAGATACCTTTTCTCCAGGTGCTTTTTTGGTCTAGTCCATTTTCAGCCTTCCTTTCCTCTTTCATATAGATTCGCTGCTATATTGTTTTTAGTTCACATATTTCATTCTATATCAATCAGCTGATTTTACTGTTCTCATGCTGACAGATTCAATTGGATTTCATTTTCACATTTTTAGGTATGTTGAACAGTTGGTGGCTAGTGCTGAGGCTGCGGTTGATGAAGTTGTAAGACGAGGGTAAGCCCTCCAATTTAAATTGCATGGAATTGCTGTGGGTTACTGATTAAACTTATAACAATTACGCTTGTAATTGTCACATCCTTGCTAAAAGAGTTTGTGTAAATGCAGGTTGCTCATCCAAACAAAATAGCCATTGGTGGTCACTCGTATGGAGCATTCATGACAGCGAACCTCCTTGCACATGCGCCTCATCTTTTTGTTGTGGAGTTGCTTGGTCCGGAGCCTATAACAGGACACTCACTCCCTTCGGATTTCAGGTTAGCTTCACTCATATGAGAGTTCAAGTTGGTACTGTTGAGCTTGTATTGTTTATTATGTTTTGTTGTAATGTGCTTATTAATCTTTAATGGAATTTGTTTTTTAGAATGAAAAGAGGACGCTATGGGAAGCAACAAGCACATATGTTGAGATGAGTCCATTCATGTTAGCTGATAAAATAAGGAAGCCTCTTTTGCTTGTGCATGGAGAAGAGGATAATTCTGGAACACTCGCAATGCAGGTGTGCAAACTAACAATGGTGACATATTGCATCTTTATTTGCATTTCATTTATGGTGCGAGCTTTTGGTAATTTGAAAAAGCACTTAATGATCCATAGATGCTAATTTTGCCTGTTGGAATTATTTTTATGTGAGAAGCTCTGTATTGCTCTCTTCACCCATCATGTCATTGACTTTAGATGCTAAAGAATATCCATTTCTTATATTTTTCTGATATATACTTCTTGATATTCCCTTACAATGATTCATATTATGCATGTACCAAAAATTTGCCTTTTCAATCATGACTATAAGATTTCACTGTCATGTTCTTGGGGATTTCAGAAGACTTGAAACAGTTTGCATTCACTGTTTTAACACAAGCTAAATTATGGGCATAGTTGGCTCATGAATATAAACCTCCATTATGGGAATAATAACATATGTGGTTATATGGTGTTTAGGATTGTTGAAGGCCAGGAATTTCAAAGTAATATCCATTAGAAAACTAGTTAGTCCAAAGTTTTTATTATTTCATTTGAAAATAGTTATTGAGCTATAATTCTTGCTAAAATGCTTCAAAATTTTGAAGCCTTGTGATATAACTTCAACCTGATCTCATGTAAAGAAAAATGATTTGATTTAACTTCCCTGCTTATCTTTTGGTGGTACTGGACAAAATATTGTTGATCTACTGACTAGTATGTGGTTTCCAATACACTACTGACCCGCAGTAACAGGTACATACAACACTAAAGGGAGATCCTGCCACAGATAGCTGTAGCCAGTGAAAATGGCCTGTCTTTTCATTTCTTGTAGGATCTTAGAATACTGTTCCACTTGTTATGGCAACCCCCATTTGGCCAATCTTCAATGTTTTTCTTTGCAATATGTGGTGCAACATCTTGATTATGGTCCTAATGCTTATTCTTCACCTTTATGAATAGTATCTTCATTAGTCTGCTGCATTGGTAGAAAGCTTACTTTTCTTCAGTGGGAGCAAACATTAGAGAGTTTGTTTAAAACTACAAATCATTTTTGGTCATTGTCATCCATATAGTATGTGGGAGGGTGATGTACTCTCTCTCTCTCTCTCTCTTTCTTAGAAAGCACTCACTGGTTTCCTTCTTGATATGTTGACTGTGTCTAAACATTGCAGTCCAAGCGGTTCTTCAATGCACTTAAAGGACATGGTGCACTCTGTCGCCTTGTGCTTCTTCCCTTTGAAAGACATGAATACAGTGCACGTGAAAGCATTATGCATTTGCTTTGGGAGTGTGACAGGTGGCTAGAGAAGTTTTGTGTAAACTCGCCAGACATTAGTCGCGATTCCAAATCTTCTAGCCAAAATGAGAATGTTGGTGGAGGGGAAAGGTATGCATCATCCGCAAAGGGAGGAGATAATAACCAAGAAAAAGAATTTGAGCAAGATTCTTTCTCTTCAATACACAGGTCATCTTTATGACAATTTCCATCTGACATTTATGAACGATTGTTTGGATCGTGGCAGGGGAGCCGTGTTATGGCACGTGTTTCTCCCACGCCAATTGATCTGCCATTGCATAAGGATGGCATGATATTGTTCAAATAAAAAATTGATTTGTTTAATTATATTTGATATTTCTACCCTCTTCACGTAAGTCCCTGGTTTTTGTTGTTGAGTTGCATCTTTTTAGTATATATGACATCTATGAATCTGCTTGTTGCATTATTCTATATATGAACTTGAAGATATAGTCTTTTGTAAACTTAGAGATGGTACTCTGTAGAGATACAGGATTCTTATCATCGTCAAGATCTTACACAAAATTGACATGCCCTTTTCGTTGAGACTAAAAACAAGAGTGAAATATCTTGCCAGTTGCCTACTTCATAACCTATAAATGTTTCTGACGAGGTTTCAAACTGTTGTGTTTTTTTTCAAATTTTAATTTTACATTCATGTAAGCGGAGCTTTTATCAAGATCATTATTATCCAAGGCTAATGAAAACCGTCAAAGAGGAAATTAACTCTTGTTCAAAGAGAGATTACATCATGATAGTGACAGGCAAAAAAAACTCTAATGGTGTTGCCTGCACAAATGCAATTGAAGTATATAAATCTATTGGTTTAAAGTTGAATTTTGCACAATTTTCTTTTCCTCGCACATGGCAGATAATTGGCAGAACGTATTCATTTAATTAGTCAGTTACCACTTAAATGGTTTGGGTTATAAAAGGTAAATGTAAAGGTAGGTTTTTGGGTTACTTCCAAGTGAGAAACCGTATTGGTGTATGAGACTCCCCCACATGATTTGTTTTTTCCTAATCCCATTTACCTTGTATATTGTTCATTTCAGGCACGCGTATCCTATCCTATGCTGGATGAACCTGTGCCTCTGTGGACTACATAGGTAGTCACCATTAGTCCCACTCATGTGACGTTGTCTTGATGGTTTGAAAACAAACATTAAGACATAATCTAGTTTATCTATTCTTAAAAATTAAATGCAAAATATTTGACATGAAAATGTTGTAGAGTTTTAAAGATGACATCTAGATAAGCCTGTACTTATTTTGTAGTTGTCTTTCGTGATGGGGAAATCTTATGGATTGAATTGAATCTTATGTTTTGTTTTTCTAGAGCAATTTATATTTTTATTAGAGAAGTAAAATGTTTCCATTGTCTTATATTTCGGAATCCCAAATAGCCCACTAAATATAATATTCTAGTTTATCTTTGTATCTGCATTTCCCAAACCCTTTTCTTGTATGCTAAGCCCCCAATTTTTAAGCATTGAAAAAGGCCTGGTTCACAGATAAAATTGTTGTTTACATTTCCTTATAAGGGAAAATAAGTCCTGCGTTATAACATGATCTAGTGGCTTCACTCTATTGGGAGTGACCCGAGTTCAATTCTCTTGGTGGACATAGGAAATGGGATTCAACCCCAAGATAAAAGGGGTTTCCCATCCCTTGATGAAAAAATGCCTTCTTTGTTTAGGCTTGAATTTAGGGTAGCATCTTTTCACACTTCAATTTGATTTTTGGGTGGTAATATTGTCAAAATTGTCCAACATTGCCAGTGGTTTCAGTCATGCCTTGTGGGCCTTCTCTTGCATGTGGTTGGTATCTCGTGATGCTTTGCAAACCATTCATTATTACAGTTTACAAAAACTGTCATATCATGAATACGTTGAGGATTTTGTTCCACTATAATACTCTTTATCTAAGAGAATCTACAACTTCGTGGACATTGGACACCATATTTCACGTTGTGGAATTTCTTTCATATTCCCTTTTTAAGACATCGGAAAATTATTAAGGAATAATGACTTTGAACCTGAGGGTGTAAGACTTAAACATATAAAACTTCTTTTAAAAATGGAGGAAATTATATCACATTTATAGAAAAAGAAAAAGAACACAAGTATAAAAATATATGGTATATGTATTAAAAATAAATACACAAGAAATATGTATAATGGAGATAGAAATTTATAACCAAAGCAAACAGGGAAAAGAAATATACAGAGGTGATCAAATGTTGAAATATTTTTATTTTCTCAAGTACTTTCATGACTAATGGTTTTTTAAAGAATTTTTTTATGTCACTTGTATGATCTTTTTGTTATGAAATTGTTAGTTCTCATTGATTTATACAATCAGAACTTTGATTGCCTCTTTGATTTTACAAAGCCACCTTCCTAATTGAAATGGTTAATAAGTATTGACATTCCATGTTCTTGTTAGTTATTGTACTTTTGTTTTTTAATATTTGACTATTTGGTACACGAAGTCTCACTATGGGATTTTAAAGTTGCACATGGTACATGTCTTGTAGGCATGGTTAGTTGGACCGTAGTGTAAAGGATGCCATTTTATAATATTCTCCCACGAGTTGTTTTGGTGCTACTTTTGTTGGCCATTGTGTCTAGGTGTTGTCATTGATGTCAAAGCCATTGATGGCAAAGGATATGTATGAGTCATAAAAGTCCCCATGAGGTGCTATCCATTGTCAAACATGAAGGTTGATTGGTGGTGTCATGTTTTGGTCAAGTTGCAATGATGTCTAAACACACTTTTGAGCATGATATAAACATGTATGGTCATGTCATGAGTTCCAAAGGTTGTCGAGGTCGACAAGGTTGACATGATGTGTTAGAGGTGTCTGAGTGTGTGAATATGGTCATCAAGGTCGCTTTATAGGTTGTCATGGTTGAGTCAAGTTATTTTAGGCCTATTCATAGTCCTAGAACATGCAGAATGAGTTGGAGGTATGAATTTTCGAGCGTATAATTCTTGTTGAAAGCATGGTCATAACATGGTGATGTTGTATATGAGGTGTATGATGAGTTTCAGGTTTGTTCTCAGAGGTATACCGATGTTTCATGGTCCTTGGGAAGCAAGAAGGTGAAGACAAACTAGGTAAGCACATGTAATTCTTAATGGTTGGAGAGTTTCGGACATATTTGAGCTAAGTGGTGAGTTGAGACAATGAGAAGATGTTGTCATAATGTTTCATGACGAGTTTTAGGTCAAAATGTTGAAGGAATTGCAAAATATATCATTTTTGGTAAAATCAGTTCATGCGAAGTGAAGATTTGTGCTAAAAGTTGACTTTTTGATGCTCATTGTGAATTGTGCGCTTTGCATGAGACCCAAATGTTTTGGGGGATGTTTTTCCATTGAGCTAAGAAGATTTTCCAAGTGGAACGGAGTTGTTTGATCATCAGAGTTTTATGAACAATCACTAAGACCAAACAACTTTTTAATCCTCATGAAACCCTAGTTCTAGAACGACTTGGGAAAAATGAATTATTTGGTATCCAGAATGTCTTCACAAGCAAATGTGATGATTAAGGGTTGAAGAGGATTCCTCAAAGCTCATTTTGGTGGTGGTTTGACTTTCTAGTCAAGTTTCAGGAAGAGAGAAAAACCCTAGTTTTTGGGTTTTTACAATTTCGGGCTAAGATGGAGGTTCTAGGATGAAACCAAATTGTTCCAAAATCCTTCGGAGATGTGCTACACAGTCATGAAAAGTTTCATGTAGGTACAATGGAGAAAATGGAAGATACATGTGCTCAAAGTGATCCTACCGATTTTGGCCTTAAGGGCTAAAATGCTAGTCTTGTGCTTTGGAGTGAGTTTGATCATTTTGCATATTGTTGTGTTTGTTTTTGGTCATGAACAACATGTTGACACCTGATATGATGTGTTGAAGCTCTTGGTTTGATGTGGTGAAGTGGTTTTCAGTTGAAGACCTAATGACCTAGAAAGCCCTAGTTGGCTTCTTGAGAAGGTGTGAAGAAACATGTGTGCTTGGATGGATTTCTCCATGTGAGATATGCTTCTTAGTGCTTGTACATGTTGGTACAAGTGTCCTTGATATGTTCCAGGTGGTGGTTGAGCTTGGAAGTGAGTTTGGAGGAGTTTGTGCTTGTTTCTCTCAAGACTAGTTCTTGAGTCCTTAGAGCATGAATGAGCAGTTTCAGAGATTAGCTTGGTTGAAGGCCTTCCACTATGAGTTGGAAGATAAAGTGAGGTGTTCTAGAAAGAAGATTTAGAGACACTTCTAATGGTATATGACTTGAGTCATGATGATGAGTTTTGCTATGTCAAGTTGGTCTTCCTTTAGGACTGAATTTCTAGGTGTCGAAAACCTAGTGGGGTTTGCTTGCCTCTTGGCATATTTCATGATGTTTGAAGCTGATGCAGAGGTTCCCGAGCTTGTCAAGGCATTGGGGACTTCCCTATGTTGTGTGATGCTTGTTGAGCCATGGAAAAGTTGTTTTGGGCCTATGGAAATCATGATTCATTTGTTGGTCTTGAAGAAGCTTTTTTTGAGCTTGCTTGAGCATCTAGGAGCTTGTTGAAGATGTCTTGACCCCAGACGATCTAATTGGGTCATTTATGTGAATTTAGATGATGTTATTCTTATGTTTTTGAGGGATGACCAACCTACTTGGTCATGGCTGACCTAGGTGTGTTTTAGAGTTGAGATTGGTATATAAGCAAGTGTAACGAGTCATTTGTGACTAGTTGTGTATGATGGGGTTATGAGCGACCAAGAGAGGATTGAAGGAATGTTAAGGGGGTATGGGCATAGCCTAGAAGACCTATGAAGACTTGAAAATGATTGTGGATCGGTGATGCAAATATATTTGACCTAATCACCGTGAGAAGACAAGTTTGAGCGAGTTGAAGGACATAGAAGTTTGAAAAGGGTTTGGTGTGTTTGGAGATGAATTTGGATCACAATTAGTTTTGTGAGCAGCCTATCATATGTGATCACTTTTTTACAAAATATCTTATGAGTCATAATACATATTCATAGGAGTCCATTATTATGAGTCATATCAACAAAGGTTTAGAGGTTGATGTTCCTTGTGGGGTTGGTGTCTCACTAAACAAATCTTGTAGGATGTGTAATATTCTTGCAAGTCCTTGCTTTGTGTAATATAAGCAATGGTTTCAGTGGGTTTTCTTCCCTTGAGGGTTTCCCACTTATATATGGTGTCATGTGTTCTCTCCTTTGATTCTTGCACTTGTGATTGTTTAATACACATCTAATAAGTTCACATGGTTTATGGATGTTGAATGGTTAAATTGAATGATGAATCTAAGAAATGGTAAATGAAGTTGTAATTGTTGTATGACTGATTCAACCCCTCCCGTCCCCCAAACCCCCACACCACCGTGCTTCCAACAATTACTTCAATAAAGGCACAAACCTTTCAAATTTTCTTAGTGTGTCCCTTCCATTCAAAGGGGTATAAAGAGAACCAATATTTTGTTTCTTCTTTTTCTAGGGAAATGTCACCGAAAACTATTATAGGTCACATGTTGATGGCTACATTAAAAGTGTACTTGGGGTCGAAGGTTGCTTCTATAGAAATTTTTACTTGTTCAAACTTGAATGCAAGTAATAATGCGTATAAAGTTCTCATTTGCTCCACATGGCTAACTAGAAATAGGCCCACTCAAGACACAATGAAGATACACGTTCTTGATTGATTAAATGACCATTTAAGGTGCTTTTAAAAGAGATAACATAGATATACAAGAGCTTGAAGAAGTAACCTTTCTTAGCCTATTTTTACCTTGAATGATTTTGTATAACCCTACATGGTGCATCCAAAATTGGGTATCATACGAGATTTGATAGGGCTTTTAATGGGGTGTTTACTCAATAATCCATGTTTTAAATACGTGTTGATAGACATCTAAATGTTGCCCTTCATTTTTGGAATTTACCGTCGTTGCTTCATTCTTGTGACAATATATCATTACAAAGCTTGCAAATTAAAAACTATTTGCATACACTCACGTGATATTTACCATTTATAAAGGGAACACATCCTATGTGTTGTTTAAGAAAATTATGAAGGTTACAAGCTTTTGGCAAACCACAACCAATAATTCCTATGTGGTGTTTAAGATAATTCTCAAAGTTAAAAGCTTTTGGAAACCACAACCTTGAGTGTAAGTAATATTTTTACGTGAGCAATTGGCATTTGGCGGGGTTATTCTTTTGTCTTGTTGATCGACTGATGTTTCAGTTAGGTGAGTAATGATGTATTAAACTTTTAAGCCTTGATTATACTTTAAAAATTCCAAAGTAGAGGCATTAAGCAATTGATGTTTTTGATATAATTTAAACTAACTTTGAAACTGTGAGAAGGATTTGGTTTGTTAAAAGTCCATATGCCCATATAAAGCCGTCCACATTTGAGTAAAGCTCTCTAAGTTTAGCTTAGTGTTATATAATGAAGTACACATTTGAGTACGAAGCTCAACACCGACTTTAAAAAATGTAACATTATAAGTTAGTCGTGTTGAGCAAGAGGTGGCCCTTGAGCATATTTGTCTTAAGAGATACGATTCACATTTTTGATCATCAAGAACAAGCAAAAATGATTTGTTGACTTCACAAAATCGTGAACTACATGAATGCTATAGAAATTAAAATCTAAGATTCAACATTTGATATATTTGCATCTCCCAAATGAGCTTCAACATCGATATATACCACCATTGTAATGTCAATTTAATTTGGTTAGAATATGTTGAAATTATAAATGCATGCTTTCAAAATGTACTTTATGCATGCCTAATTGATGATAATGATGATGACAATTTTAACGTCCTTTAATGCATCTCGTGTATATCCTTACTACAAGGTGTGATCTAAGTGTAAGGGGGAGTTGTCTCTGTTTACACCTACCATCACTATCCACTTACCTTTGAAAAATCAAATTGTTCTAGAAAACTAGTAGTGAACCAAATAATTAATAAAATGATACATGTTTTTTCGTAAGAAACCAAAATTTAACATAATTAAAGGAGAAACAATGTTTAACATTAAACTTTTCCATACATGGTCCATCAAAGTCATGTACTTAGTTAGACAATTGTTTTGACGGGTGTATAGATTGAGAAAAAAACTTTGATTGTCTTAATCTTGGATTTCATGAAGATTTTGATTGTATATATCTATGTGATCACACCTAATATCATATTATAAGCGTAAAGTTATAAAGAGACCCTTCATCCTCTATTTGTTTTAGTATAACTTACAAATATGTTTGATTCAAGATGTTTTAAAATCTCCATCAACTAATTTAATTGCGTAATCGATGCGAGATAGTTCTTAGTTTTGCAATCTTTACTCCGTTTGGAGCTTACAATATTAAATGGGTAGGACATTTGTTCAAATTTGGGGTTGATGTTCTGTAATAGCATAGTTTTCTTTTACCTTTGATTTTTCATCGGTCAGAAGGTTTCCAAGCTTTTCATTTTCAATTTTTATTATGGGTTTTGTATCCACCTTATTTTTCACACTTACCGATATTTCTCTTTGAAGGTTGTTGGCACATTACCATCTTTGAGTGTATGCCTTAATGGTTGTACCAAGAGTAGGGTTTAGTTGATTAACAATACTTGATGAGAGTCATCGTGGTGCTAGCCCTAGCTTATTGTCATACTACCTTCACATCATCTTTCTATAACAACTTCAAACCAACTTCAAATTCCCTTCTTACCCTTTCCAAGTGTTTTTATGACATCCATTCTCTCCTCCCCCTTTTACCTATTATGGATTGTTTGCATTTGATAGTATCAACCATGATCGATGTTGTAGGTTACACGTCTATTTTTGGTCAATGACACCGACCACCATTATGTTTTTTGAAAATAGGCATCATTATTGTTATTTCGCCCTTAAAGGTTTAGGAGGTTTAAGGTTTCAAAGGTGACACTTATTTTTGAAGGTCATCAAATGAGCATTTATTTACTAGGAGCAACAAGAATAGAAGCTACACCAACAAGGTCTACCTTACATTTTGGAGTCCCCATCTTTGATGCACTTAGGTATTCTATCTATCCCTCTTGTGATATTCACTAACAACAACTCTCTCATGAGGTGCTATTGACCCTGGAGGGGTTTAATGTGCTAACAATGTATTGACAAAGGTAAACATCCCTAAATCTCTCTCATTCCTTTGTATTGGTTGCTTGATTATTTCGATATATTATGTATTAGACTAGGATAATGTAGCATATCTTTAGCAATAACATTACTTCTTTTACAACACATGCTTATCACCAAATGGCATTACAACCCTTCCTTTAGCTCTTGCTTATTATTTATACCCTTACAAATTTTATCTCTTGTTTATTATTTATACCCTTACAAAGTTTAGCTCTTGTTTATTATTTATACTCTACAATTCTCAATATTCTAGTAAGACCCTATCCTCATATCTTAGATGTAGGATTTGGAACACTATTTCTTTGATACGTTTGAATTACATACACTTTAATATTCACTTTTATTGACTTTTATCTTCGCAGTACCATTGGTGCATTAAACCTCAAAGTGATGTCCTACGAGACATTACTAGGATTGGGGATGATCTCAAACAATCATTGGTTAGTAGTATTTGAGAGAGATATTTTATGTGCCTTCCATGATAACTTATATATCATATTATTTATATCTCCTAATCATCCTTTTATAACCTCATGTGATAGTACCATAGTATCCTCTTACTATCACCTACATATTATTGACTTTTATGCCCTTAGGCTCTACAGCTTCTCAATATTCTAGTAAGACCCTATCCTCATATCTTAGACGTAGGATTTGGAACACTATATCTTTGATACGTTTGAATTACATACACTTTAATCTTCACTTTTACTAACTTTTATCTTCGCAGTACCATTGGTGCATTAAACCTCGAGTGATGTCTTACGAGACATTACTAGGATTGGGGATGATCTCAAACAATAATTGGTTAGTAGTATTTGTGAGAGATATTTTATGTGCCTTCCATGATAACTTAGATATCATATTATTTATATCTCCTAATCATCCTTTTATAACCTCATGTGATAGTACCATAGTATCCTCTTACTATCATGAGAGAGAGAGAGAGAGAGAGAGAGAGAGAGAGAGAGAGAGAGAGAGAGAGAGAGAGAGAGAGATGAATCTTATTTTTTCAAAATCTCTTGAAAAAATCTCCTACCGTATAAGCTTATGATTAGCTTCTTAGCATTACCAATTTATTTAAGTATACCTTGTTTTCCAAATTTATTTTCTTCCACCAACACAACTCTTAAAACTTATCTTTCTCTCGCCTACCATATAGAACATCGTTGTAACATTCCAAAAATGGATTGGAATTTTTTTCCTCAATTTAAACCCTTGTATGCATATTGCATTATGGTCACTTATACTTCTAAGAAAATCATTCGTAATGTCACTAACAATATTTCCACTAGATCTCAACAAAACCAACCTATAATGAAGACTTAAGAGTATGAGGGTGAACAAGAGGACACTCCCACATACTCACCCATAATACAAATATTTATTTAAAGCTCCCTAAATATGTCCGAGAATCTCTGAACATGATAAAAAAATGTATGGATGATCTCCTTGACAAATACAATCCTCATTTTGATTCAAACCACTTTTAAACCATCATCCATGATTGATCAATCGATCCCACACCCCATCTTAAAATTTTTGGGAACATATCAAGGATTGAGTCAAAACAAATTGTTATGTGGCCACCAAGCTCTTAGCTAAAACCCTTACAAGTTTCACTTTAGATTGGTACCATACACTCCCGTCTCTGGATCCACTTTTGAACTTAAAGGTTTAGCCAATGCTTTAGTTGAAGAATTTCACTATCATGACTTACCTAAAAATACCATAAACATTTTATTAATTGGAAATGATTCAAGAATGAGACAACCGAATCCTTTATCAAACAATGGAAATCCTTGGCCAACAAAGTTGAACGCACGTGACTAATAAAAATATCTCAGACTATTTCTTATCGTGTTAGAGCATCACCTTCAATACAAGGTTAGGTCCCTTTCTCTATCAACCATGGAGGAAGCCGGTAAACAATTTAAAAGACAAGAATTTCTCATGTCTTGGATGGAAATGGAATATAATTTCATGGCTAGATGAGACACATAAAATGAAAATGAACATAATGATGATGTTGAGGAAGAATAAGAAGAGGGTTCAAACAATGTAACTCCAAAAATAAGCTTCAATATTTTCAATTTCATGGATGCATTTAAAGGAAGAAGATAATTGTAACCATAAACCATAGCATAAAATATATTTTCATCAAAATGGTTGTGGCTCAACATCTGCATGTTTAAGAGATAATATCAAAGCAACTCAAGTGGACATTATGTAGATTCATTTTTTTTGAAGATTTGAATCTCTCTATGGACAAATATGTTTTACGATTAGATTTAATGCTTTGGATATGGATGGTTTGAATATTATTTTTGGATATCTTTGGTTAGAGAATTTGAGAATAATGAATATATATGTACAAAATAAGTTCATGAAGATCTGTTACAAGATAAATAAGGTCAACTTGTGGGTTATCATGCTTAGTGAATAACAAATAAAGGTCAAGGTTGAGCATGAGGATAAATTTGAAGATGAGCATAAAGAAAAATTAAAGGTGGAACAAGAAGCAATTGAGAAAAAATATGAAAATAAAAATTCATTTATTCTAAAAGAGAGAGGAACTAACAATCGAAAGGTGGAAGAGTAAAATAAAGTATAAGAAAAAGTTGAGAATCCCAATGTTACAACATATAGACATCTACATCATCATGAGAGGAAACAATCATGGAGGCATGTCAATATATATATATATATATATATATATATATATATATATATATATATTTGAGAATAATCATTATGTTTATGCTTGGAATTAATGGAGTAACAATTATGGAACATGGAATCATAGGTATAAACACTAAGTAAATGCATGAAAGCCAAGGAGGAAAAACTATAGTCATGGGTGGAATCAAAATATCACAATGAATTATGGAATGAGGTTTAGATATGTATCATCCTCCAAGATCGCATATGAGTGGTTGGATGATTGAACATGAAGATAAGTGTGCAATGATTTGAAGTGCTCTCATTACATGATTTCTTCTTATGATTTAGGGACAAAACATATCAAGGAGAGATGTCATATTATGTACTTTTAAAAATGATATTATAATGTATATGGTTGATGGAGATGGTGAAATGTAGCACACATCCCCCATAGTTAGTTATATGTTTATAATATATGGGCTCACATAGGTAACTTGTGGAACTAGTTATATTGGGTAATATGTTGGCCTATATTAGGATATTGTGTTATCCATCCAATAAGAGAGATGTATTACTAGATAGAGGAGGTGAATTCCATTGTGATATAGGCGATGTATGTGAAGAGTCTTTTGTTCGGTAGAAAGATTTAGAGGTATCCCCATTGAAGTGGAATTCCCATATTGGGAGTTCTTATGGAGTTATTCTTTCCTTAATGGGTATTATATGGTGTTGTCCTACTTTAAGGGCATTATTTTATTCTTGAATATATTTAATATAGCCCACTAATTTTTCTTTTGTTGAATTTATCTTCATTATATTCTACATATTGTTCTAATTAGTCATTTATTGTATATGAAGGTCTTATTGACCTCCTCTTAAGGAAGTTACTTCTTGACCACCTAATGAAGCCATTACAAAATCCCTTAAGATTGGCTTTATGTATAGGATGTCCATTCCTTAGATGAACCCTTCTTATTTAGCTACACCCAAGATAAGAAGGTCAAAATTATATGATATTGAAAATAATTACAATTTACCTTTGACATTAGAGACTCCAATGAGTAGGGGCCTTTATTTATTGCTCCACCTCAAGAATCCTTACAATTGAAATTTTACTCTAGTATCAATACCATAAGTTTTGTACCTCACTGAATATGAGGAATATGAATTTGAACCCAAATACAACAATATGATGGATGATTATGACTATGTTTCTTCTTTCCAACTAAATCCCAAACCAAACACCACTTTGGTTCTTTTGGTTATATCTCTTGTCATGGAAATGACAACCGCTCATCCTAAGACATATTTTCCTTTGCCAATTGTCACGTATGTTATAGTATTTTTGATTGATACATGAGAATATTAGGTTCACTTGTAATCCCTTGTCAACCAAAAAGAGTTAGAGTAGAAAATAAATCTCTCCCAACCTTGCATAAACCTTACACAATGTTTTCTTGAATAAGAGGAGGTTGTGTCACAAAGACTTAGAGTTTTTCTCAACCTAAATACCTTGCTTATAAATCATGCACAAATGTGCATCCACACTATTTATGAATACTTGCACCCCAAGTTATTTTGCACCCTTCACAAAGCATGTTATTTTCCATGCCTGTTAATATCAATACAATCAAACAAGCACATGTGGTATTTGATCCATTTTCTTCACCCAAGTAAAAACTAGAAAACTCAAGATACTTTGATCAAATGAAGATGATTTCATTATAGGAAGTTTCTTGCAAAATGTTTGTTGGGATCGAAGGTGATTTACACATATTGTAGAATATTTGCAAGAGTATCTTTACTTGTAAATACATATTTATTATCTCACTTTATTATATAGATGGAAGGGAACAATAGCATATATGTCAACTTGTCCATATAATAATTACTAACTTGAGCCAATGAGCAAGTGTTGTAGAGCTTCATTGTCTAATGAACCAAGTATACTTCTATAGAAGCTTAGTAGAGTATAAACTATTAGGATAGATCTTAGGAATGATTTTTTTAGAGAATTTATGAAGTGTATTTGCGAAGACTGGTAAAATGGGCCATGCGAATGTGCCTAATCATGTAATCAAGTTTTCCTCATAGTAATAGAAGAAGCCATTATTGCTTCTTACAAGCTACGGTGGGGTCTTGCTTTGGCGAGATATAACTATGAGAATTGTGGTCTACATGATCAAAGGAATCCCTTAGTTGGGAATCCTAACCATGATTGCATCATTTTTGGTTTTATAGAAAGAATTTTAATTCCCATAGGAGTGTGTGTGAATTTTAATATTTTCTACTTTCCATATGTATGTAAGTTGGTAGAAACTAGTGGCACACATATTCCAACATTTGAGTTGTTGGGTAGGTGGTGCAAGATACAATATTTTGGTTATTGTTGATAGAGATGACACATATATTATATCTTGTGCAAAAGAAGCTATAATATTGAGACTGGTAGACTTGATAGAAATGATGAGAGGAGTACAAGTCCACTTGGAGGATATGGAATTTTCTTAGTGTAGAGGAGTTTTGGTGGATGAAAATTCAAGTGATGATGAGATTACGATAAGAGAACGTGAGGACTAGTGATGGACTATGGATCATTCATATTTACAACAAAGGCTCCATCAATAAAACAAGTTCTTAATACCAAATATATTATTAAATCAAAACTCCACTCGCTTATAAACTCGTTATTTTATTACATTGCTACCAAAGTTTCAAATAATATTTTACAGAGGTTGGTCATGAGACCCAACCGACTAACATGTCGAATCAACTCACAACTAACAACTAACTTTTAAACCATACCACTAAAACCTAACAAATAATTAATGCAATGCATTAATTATAATTTAATGAGAACATTTATTTTATTAAACCTAAAGTAATAACACACTAACAAAAAAATTGGATCACAATGTCCTACCAAACCCCCTTATCTAGAGGGGTATAGAAGGGGATGATAAGTCCACCAAGTTGTTATTATCCGTAATGTGATGTAGATGGTGTGCTCAAAACTATGGAAAACCACAAATCATGATGACCTCATTTCATGTGATCTATATCAACCCATGTAAGGAATCACATCCAATCATAGTGTGTCATAATGAACCATGTGCCAAACAAGAGCAAACACTCGATAGCTCAAGCTGAAACCCATGAGTAATCTGTTAGTGCAAAATCACAACACCCCCAAATGAGTTCTAAAAATTTGCTTTTCTAAGGCAGACTCATTTGGTGTGATTGCATAACATTGAAATTTCCCCAAGGCGTGGGACCTTGCAAAATGGGAAAGCTCTCAAGATTAAAGGATGGTTCCTTATTCCTTTGTCTAGATGCATACGTGAGAAATTACAGAGGATCTATCTCTATAAATAATCTAAAACTTTCCAAGGAGACAAGGATAAGAAAGGGGTACAAGAAATAAACAATAACTAAACTACAAGGTGATGCACTAAAGGAATGATGAATACTAGTTCTCACTGATAGAAACAAACCAAAAAATACATGTAATAATCAAACACGAGATAACCAAATTTATAATGAAAGACCAAATGTGAGCAAAAGACACGAAAGGATCTAGAATCGATCACAAAACATGTTTTATTGCTCTGTAGATTGATACAATACATTAAAAATAGTCAGAAGCAATAAATATATCGCAACTTCGATGGAAGTCCTAAAATTCCACAAATTCCTTTACTAGAAGAAAAAGGGAGCCTACAAAACAAGGAATGTCCAACCCTTTACAATGAATCCCACCCATGTATTTATAGATTCAATCAGAGAGGAGAAAGAGAGGGAGAAGTAGGAAAAGCAAGTTGAAGCTCAACCACTGCTGTTAATGCCTTTGACAAAATCTCCCCAAATCTATCTTTACTACATCAATCCTTGGTTCGGCGCCTTGAAGGAAGAGGAAATGACGGAACAGATCGAATCCGATTTGGTTGTTGAGGCAAAGAGATCCTGCATTAAAGGCTTGAAGATGTTTCTCCATTTTCACCTACCAGGGCCACGCGACGACTGTCGCTCGTTTGGGATTCCCTTTTTGGATTCATCTTTGGAGAAGCACCATTAGGACATGTGGTTCTTTCCACTGCCTCCCCATACTTAGTCGATTTTGGACCCTTTTCAATGAATCCGAGCCCGGGGACTTCGGATCTTCGCCGTTTCTTCCCCTTCTTATTTCTGGTTCCTCTGCGGCATTGCCCCTTCTTTTCTGACCCTGCTATTCCATTGTTGAATCCCTCTGTGACCTATTTACAAATATGAACAAGTTTTATCAGGTTATTTCTATGCGGGGCCGTAGCTGATCCGATATTTGGCCCATGGGGGCGAAATGTGGATAACAGTAACCAAAACCCCCAAAAGTGTGTTGTAGGTACACTATAAAGCTTGACTATATCCATATCTCACAAGAAAAAGGTGAACCAATATCATTCCACAACGCTCTCGGAATCGGTAAATGTAGGCACAAGTCGACACATAAAATAAATATGTTGAAGATGTGATGAACTAGCTCCTCGCATATCATCAAAAAAACAAACTCAAACTCTCTGGTAGAAAACTACGGTGAAACTCATAATTTTTGGTGATCTAGCTCCATGCATAGTCATAAAAACATCATAACCAAGATATCTCATATGATGAACTAGCTCCATACATAGTCATGAAAAAACCAAATTCAAACTCTCTCCTAAATATATTACCAAGCTCTATAATCTACAATTTGGAAAATATGATGTGTCAATCATTGATGATGTGAACATCAATTAATCAAAAAGAATATCACTATCTTGGGACCTATCTCATGTTCCATCCTCAATATTGCAATCAATTAGGACCAAACCATGTCCAATACTATATAATAAGTTATAATTCCCCAACTGCTTAAAGTGACCAATCCTTAATGACCAATATGAATAGTCTCTAGGTAATACTTCCTGGATAACTCCTTACACTACAAAATCAACTCAATGAGCAATGCCTCAATATATCATGGTACAAAATATGGAATATCTAAAAACTCCATACCTAATCAATATGTGATATACATCCATAATCATTGCATATGGTGGTTAAAATACACAACTAAAATTTGACATACATGTTGATCAAATCATCAAGTCATATAGAAAATATTTAAAAAAGGTACAAAAATATCTCTAACAATCGTATATCACGTGCACAAATAAATAGATCAATATTTGGTGGCTCAACCAAGTCTTAACGAGATGTGAGTCAACAAATCAAATCCACATCATTTGTAAGTCAAGAATTGTAAGTACTTAAGGATTCATGTCCACTCTACATGGATTGGTCAACAATGTTATGTGCACATTTAGAAACTAGGTATTGATCACCAATCTATGAAGAACAAAATGGGTAAATGCATGGAAATGGGGATCCAAAAGAGGGTCTTAAGTGGACATTTTTTCTAAAAAATAAAAACTTCAACTTGTATGAGTTATTTGAGATAGTTACACTCAAAATTTGAAGATGTTATAAGAACATGAACTATAGTATTTTTAGTCTAGTTTCTAAACTACTATTTTTTTAAAATGGTTAAGTGTAAGTGGGTTAAAGATCTAAAATGTCAATATGTGCTCCTGGTTTTGTAAAAAAACATAGTAGAGGTCATTAATCGTGCCCCCTAGTTTTTAGCACTATTTGATATTTTTGATAACCCTTTGGTAGAAAGATAGATTGGAGCATTTAGTTTGGGCAAGATTTTTATTTAAATTTTTAGTGAGTATTTTTATTTTTATTTTTCAAGTATAACGATTTCAAAATTAAAATTTAATGGATAAATGACCATGCCCCCTTAACTACGTTAAAAATATCAAAAATTAGATTTTTTGAATATGTATAGAATTAGTCCTAGTTTGGGATTGTATAATTTTTTTTCAATTTGGAGAAGTGAAACAAAAGATACATGACAAAAGATAAGCATTTACAATCACTAAAAATAGAGGTATAAAAGACATAGTTTGAAATAAATATAAATGGAAACCTTACAATAGTCAAAAAAATATAAAATGTATATATTTAGAAAGAGGATAGTTTTCTTGACGTTGTAGGAAAATTTTTAAGAAATATTGCAATCATTTTTGTAGGATTTATCATGGTGAAAGGTGAGTTTTTGAATTTTTTTCAAAAATGTAGGTTGTTGTGTTGTAATAGGTCCAAGGCTCAAGTTTGGGAAACCAAAGCAATTCCAAGCCTAGAAAATCTTGGTTTGTGTGCATTATAAGCCTAGAAAATCAAAGGAACACGTATACGCTATAACATTATGCATTCTTTTTTGTATGGGTAATATATGTGTTTGTGACAACCTTCTATTTACATTTATTATTATTTATATTATTATTATTTATACTTATTATTATTTATAATTTATAATTTCTTATACTTTAAATTTATTTTCGTAAATAAAAGAAATTAGGGTCACTATGCACCTTACGGAGCTAGTCTCATAGCTCCATGAATCACGGTTTAGGAGATAGTTTTTATAATCTAACTTGGTCAGTACATAGGTATTTTTCAGGATTTCAACATTCAACCTAAAGATTTTAGGGTTTAAATTCTATAATTGATGTATACTTTGGGAAAGAATGTAGTCATTGTTTAGGTATTGGGGCCTTTTGGATTTTTTACTGACATTTATAGGAGTATTAGATGTGTGAAAATTAGATTTTACAAACCTCACAACTCTAAAAAAAATAGTTGCTCAAATATTTGGACTCATGAAATACCTTATAATACATAAAAAATCAAAACACATGTACATGTTTTTATTAATATTATATTCCTTGATGACATCTACAAATATATCTCCCATTATTGGGAATCTTACAAAAATCAATAGATCTCCTAAAGCTATTACAATGGTGTTTCTTCACAACCCTTGAAAAGTTTCACTTTTTCCATGTGACTTAGTTGATCTCTCTACTCCTTATCACTCTAGCCCCTCAAATGATATACCCCACTCACTTCGTTCATACATTGTGTTCTCTCACTTTTGTAATCAATGTGCATTATAAAACTCAACTATTTCATAAAGCATTCGTGAAAGCCCTGCATAATTGTCACCATCACCCAAATTTTTATTGCACAAATTCCTTTCTTCATTATCCTTCTCACAATCCGTGTGTGTGCCCATGTACTTAACAAATATAGTAAAAATAATGTAAGAAATTCAATTCCCTTGTGATACTCATGCATCAAAAATTGTATAGATTCAATTTCAATCAAATTGACTGATTGATTCATGCATATATTTTTAATTAGTCCTAGATGAAGTAAAAAATCAAATCATATAGTTCCAATAAGTTTCACATGGCTCAATTTAATCGATATTTATTCTCTTATTGAACCAATCAACTAAATATGTAATGCATGATATAATTATGGGGTACAATTAAGTCCAAATTCATTGTTGTCATGTAAAATATCTAACATGAAAAATTAAAAATCTTAAGCATGAAAACTAAGCCCTTAATTGAAAATTAGGCTTCCCGGACATATCGTGACTCCTTCCTCCGCCAACATGTGTTCGGGCCAATCGTCACCCCGACTCATGGAAAGTCCTAAAAAGGTTTTCAAGTTTCTTTTAGCATGCAAGGATTATTAGCCAAGGTGATAAATTAATTCAGTAAGATTAAGTGAAAGAAAACTTCCTCTAGAGGCCTAAAAAGTCTTGTTGGAGCTCAAAATTACACCCGTCTTAGATCATGTTAAACTTAGTCATTGAGGCAACAATGGGAATGTCTCCAAGTTGTGGGACCTTGAGTGCTTGAGATAGACCTCTAGAGATGGCCGATTTCTCTACCTATTTATAATGCTACACTACTCCTAATGCTGAAATGGAAATCCTAAGCTAATTATGTCAAGGGACCAGGGATAGAGGGATATGCAAAAAGGGAAAACCAAAACTAAAGAAGGCGATATCACCAGAAAGAAGGGGGATGAACATAATTAACTTTGAGTGAAAACAAAGGAGATGTAGAAATGGAGGGTAGGAACACGTACCACGATCCGAGACACACTTACAAACTCATCCTCATGGTACACAATGAAAAGAGAACATGCAAGGGAAGGGACATGAGCATGCATGAAAAGCTACCAACGTGAAAAATAAATAAAAAGATGCAGAAATGAGTTAGGGAAGAGAGTAGCCACAAAACAACTTCTATTTCTTCTAAGAATGCACAGATTGATTACAATGGTAGACGCAGGCGAGTATTGACATGGAGAGAACCAGATCCAAAGGTCCGACTCAAAAATGCAAGGAAATACCTATGCAAACTGAAATTATCTAACCTTTTAATGAGTAATGCTCTTACATTTATAGATGAATCGATGAGAGAAGAGGAGGAGGAGGGAAAATATGATTTGAAAACTCAACCACCAACAACCAAAGAATGAATGCCTATAAATATGTCAAATGCGCTTCCCCATGTCTCTTTTTGGCGTGTGGGAGAAGGAAGGAGGATAAATATGAATCAAATCAGTGGTTGGAGCGATAAGATCCTGGATTAATGATGTAAGAAGGGTTCATTTTAAGACCCCCCCAAAAATATTATATAATAGGAGGCGAATTTGACAAAATAGCCATTTGCATTGTAAGGCGAATGTACAAAAATGCATTTCATGAAAACGGAAAAGGAAGCCATTTTCAAAAATGGTGGAGGAATTGGAAGGCTGGTCATTGTTACCAATCGACAAGTAGAAATCAACAATATGTTACCATTCGACACGTATGGTATACTACCGAACGACAACAAAATGTCAGTGTTATCGGAAGGTAACATAGTGTTATAGGTCGGTAACACATGTTTTCCAACTAGAACCATGGTGTTACCAATAAAAAATATAACATTGTTGTTCGGTAACAATGTAGTGACCGTTTTCATGGTGTTATCGAACAACAACATATTATTACCAGTTGGTAACATGCATTATCCCAAAATTTTCCACTTTTCTCTCGTTGTCAATGTTTTTATTACCGGCCGATAATAGAATCGTAGTGCGAGACGTTGTTGTTAGATGATAACATATGTATGGTGTTCCCAGATGGTAACATATATGTTTCTCTTGGACAGTAACATATATGGTGTTCCGACATTTAATACGCCACGTGTCATCCAATGCCCATATTTAATACACTTTAATTTCCTATATATACCCATCCCCATTCATTTTGTCTCATTTTCACGTACAGGTTTCTTAGAGATATACTTTTTCAGAGAGTTCCATCCTTCTCGTCCACTTCCAGTCTTTGAGTAGTAGATAGTAACCACTACCAGTGCCATCTGCCACATGATTTGTTCTGCGATCCTCAAGGCTCATATACAAGTATCTTTATCTGCCATTTTCCAACCTCTTCTTTTCAAGCAATCAACGTTTAGGAATAATGGCCCCAAGAAAAAATACCATTAAACCAAATTCCTATGTTTATCGAAACATTTTATATCCCCAGTTGATACAACTGCTCGAAAACCCTAAAATAATTAGCCAATCTGATTGGATTCCTAAGTCAAGCTTCTATGGACTTATTTACATGCCCTAATATCAGATAGACCACAAATTATTAAATAATTTAATGCAAGTGTATAATACTTGGATGACACTTTCACAGTTCAATTACCATCCCACGAATTTCACATCAAAATAACACCTGAAGATATTTATCGTCTAACAGGCCTGCCCCATGAAAATGCATTGCCTGTAAGCACCAAAGCTGTTCTTTTTGATGAGAAAAGAAATTTTAGAGTCTCATTACAATCTCTCTGTTGAGGCCGAGGTTAATACTCCAGCCAAAAGAGGCATTAACTCTCAATCTATCAAAGACCCCTTTCTCCTAGCCATGGTGGAATTTTTCCATCCGTATCATTCTACAGGGAAGATACACTCGACATTCCTCAGTGGGAAATGTACTACCTTCTTCAAACCATTTCCAGAGTTAGATTCGATTGGTGCTCATATCTTGCATCAAAGATTCATTCTGAACTTTAAAAAGCTAAATTGAATCCTTCTACTGATGTTTATTCTTCTTTTTATGTTCTTGCTTTCTATTATAATTGTTTTTACGGACTCAAATCCACAGCTATTTGAACTACTCTTCACGAGAAGATGGATAAACATGGAATTCCTCTGGATGATCAATTAGTGAGTATTTTTATTTTAAAAGCATTTAACCTTGATTTCTTTAAAAAAAATCATTGTTAAATTAATTCTTATAAATATGTAATTTGTAATTTTGAGATGAGCAGTAAAAGCAAGCGAATCACCGGAAAGCCTCTTGCGGCGGTTCACTTGCATAACCTGTTGGCTCGAGGGGTCTGATGACAACGATGTCACCAAGTTTGACGACTATTTAGAAAATTTGAGAATATACAAATAGATGCGTGGTTCTTGATATCCAAATAACTCTCCTAGTTATCTAGACAAATTACATACATATTCTCGGTTCTTAGACCTCCGTTACGGGTTGCACGCACTCCAAATGCCTATCTACTTGGCACATTTTCATGGTTGCAGATTCCCTGTGTGCCTTACATGCATCCCTTCCTTTTCATGCCTTCTTCCCTTATTTTCTTTTTCCTTTTCTTACTGGTTCCATCTTCCTCGCGCGCACTCTCTACGCTTCCACCTTCTCTCGCAATGCTTCACCTTCCGCATGCGCCTTGGCATTTGCTTTCCAAAATTAGCTAAGTCCTTGGAATCCCCACACACCCTTTCCTCCATGTGCATTGTAATTGTGTGCACCTTCCATCTATCATCTTCCTGCACCTCATTATTCGGCACACATACCTTTGTGCCCTCCTTCGCGCCTATCATTGCGTGCCACGTCATTCTCTGACATGCTTGAGTGTGCCACACTCAACCTATCAAAGCGTGCCAAACCTTTTTAAAAATCAATGAGTGACATGTGGCAGAAATGACAAGAACAATTGCACGCTTGTCCATCCATCCTTTTAGCCAATCCACACCACATGTCTTGCATGTGCGGGTATGCCGAAAATGTTTTGATAGCCTTATCTTTTGCTATAGAGATCTGATCGACGTGCGCCTAGTCTCAATCGATAGTTGTTGATGTGGGATACAATGTTAGACATTTAAATTCAAATATTTGCGTATATGGTAGATGAAAGATGGTAAAATGTCAATCTAGGATTTAATGAGAAGATCTAATTGCTCCAACCAACCGATTTGATCTCGATCTTCCTTCCTACCTTCCTTCTCTAACACACCAAACATACTTGGGGAAATGTATTTGACATATTTGTAGGTAGATTTGTAGGCATTGAATGCTTCTTATTGGTGGTTGTATTTAAAAATAAGGTTTTCCCTTCTTCTTCTCTTCTTCTTCCATGGATTCATCTATAAATGTAAGAGTTTGGGATCATTGTTAATGTTGGAAACTTTGGATCCTTACGCATTTTTTAAGGACTTCATATTTCTATATTCTAAGTCACATACCTCTATATCTAGCTCGTGCATGTGGATATCGGCCTCTTTCGCCATTGTAATAGTTGTGTATTTTTGGAAGTAATGGAAGCATTGTTTTGTGACTATTTTTGTCCTAAGCATGTTTGTATTCTTTCTTCTTGCCTTTCTTCTACATTTTGTGTTTGTTGTGTCACTCTACGTCTCTTGTAGCTCCGTCTTTAGTTGTGTTCCATGAAACTGATCGGGTAAATGTGTTTTAGTTGTGCTACACATGCCTAGCCTTCTTTCATGCTTTCTCCTTTCATTTTCTCTTAGAATGGATGGTGTTCATCCCTCTTTTCTGGTGCTATCTTCCTTAGATTAAATTTCCTTTATGTTATCCTTCTATCCATGGTCTTTTGGCATTGTTAGCTTAGTTTTCCCTTTCAGCATGAGGAGTAAGCGGTAGCAGATAAATATATAGAGGAACCGATCTTCTCCGGAGATCTGTCTCAAGTGTGCAAGGTCCCACAACTTTGAGATAGTTCCATTGTTGTCTCAAACAACTTAGATCTTCCAGATCCGAGACACAGGTGCAAGTTTGACAACCAATAGTTTTTGGCACGCCCAGTGGGACAAACAATGAAAGCTTAAATTTCATATTGCTAAGTTTTGGTGTGTGAACTTAGTATTTCCAACCTTTGGAGGCTTATTTCAACACATTTGACAACTCCCAACATTTTCGAACTCCTATTTTGCTAGTCTTGAGCACCTTTTATGAGAAGAGTGTATATTAGATAGAGTATTACAACCGAAGGATCCTTAGAGTACCTCCATCTTTCACTAAGAAATACATGCAACAAATCTTCCATGCATGCATCTCCATCTCCAGTGCGTCGCGTGCACTCTACTCCTCCTCAAAATAGACAAGTGTGCCCTACCATGATGCTTCAACCTCCCCCTCCTCCAAGGAACTTTGCTAGCTTCACTAGTGGAAGCCCGCTCAATCTCAACACACAACATGATATGCCGACAACCGTGCTCAAGAGTATTCCCTACTTCACGGGAGAGAATCAAGTTACCCCTATTGAACACATTCAAGATGTAGCCAATGTGTGCTCTGTCTATCTGATCACTCATGATGATGTTGGTGTCGTCAAAGCTTTGCACCTCTTTTAAGGGTAAAATTCTCCAATGGTACCAAGGCTTGAGACTCCGTGTCTATAAATGCTACACGGGATGAGCTTGGAATGAATCTATTATAACACCCTCGACAATTTTTATATTCCTCTTTTACATTTCAAGTGTTGACATGTGATTTTCTTCTAAAGATGTGTTCTTTTGATTGTTGGAGATCATGCTTTGGATATGGATAAATATTTTCTATTCTTAAGATCATTAGACTGGAATGGAATGGCTTCCTTGAATCCATTTTTCACTTCTTGTAGGTGAGTTGCAATCTGGTTTAAGAGTTGCAAACATATCTCTTTATCTGACTCATCCTTGGATCAATTTCAGTGATCCAAGGAATGTTTTAAACCTTCTCAATTGAATGAATGGTAAATTGACATTCCATAATTGAGGGACATGGTGGACTGAAATTTGTTATTACAAGTTCTTTAATCTTGTGTGAATGTGTTTCCATTCAGTTATATGTTGTGCTTAGGTCCTTGAAGATCGATCTTGGCAGTACATTGCTGACGTAAATGAAATACAGCCTACTCATGACCTATGAGGGATTCAAAATTCTAAAACTAAAGGATTATCCTACGGAATCCTAAGTCTGGGTAAGAATATTTACTACCTAGCTATGTTACTTAATTGAATTTTTATTCTAACCTAAGCTTCCTATTCTACTTTGTTGGGTTGGCATCCAAACCTAAGCCTTGTGCTAAGGGAATATGGAAAGGTTACTAGGCTATCTAAATTAACCTAAAACCTAATGCTATAAGGTTATGAGATAATCTAACCTATTGCCTAAAACTAAAAGGCTATGAATTAATCTAACCTAATGTTGGAATTACCTAAGGTAATGTGTTAAGGCCTAAGGTAATTATTCCTAAACTAACCTAAGTTTTAAGGGATCTATCCTAAGCTATTTTAATGGGAACCTAAAAGGGTCGCATGCCTTTGTGGTGATGGTTCCAATGGCATTGAACTTGTTGATAAGGTTCTTAAAGGCATTAATTACTGCCAGTTTGGTAGGGGCTAGTTAACTTGGTGGAGGCTTATGTGGAAGCTCCACTAATGATGGAATTGCATGTTAAATGGGAATTGGCATTCGCCATATTTGGGAGGCAAAGGGAAAGGAGAGATAAGTGGGAAAATTGGAATTAATTGGCCTCGGGTTTTGTTCAAAACCGTCTTAGAAACTTGGAAGGTGGGTTTGTGGGAGGTTGTTAGTTTTGCATGCTTTTCAGATTTTTCTCTCAGCATGGAGCAAATGGTTCTTCGAACTAGCCATTCGAGTTTCACTTCATTGCTATTTTTAACTCACCTGGTCTATTTTCGATCATGGGAAGGTATATGAGGCATTCTGAGGAAAGTTGTTGGTTGGTTGATCTTTCATGGAGGAGAAAAGGAGTTGGAAGCTCGTCTGGAAGTCTCCTTCGATTTGGTAAGTCTTTGTTAGGCATGATAGGCTCTAACCATTAAGATCTCTTGGTTTCTTCTAAATGTTTCATTAAAATGACTCTGCTCTTTTGAGATTCTTAGCTTGCATGTTTTATCTAGTTACTTGCTTGCTTTGGGTTTTTGTAATCTCTGGTAAATTTGGGTATGAATCCATGGCAAAATTAGTGTATGTCTTGGAAACTTTCTTTGTATGGGTTAAATAACAAAGCATGCATGAGAAACTTGTTTCGTGGCTCTACTTGTCATTTCTTGAACTGGTATTCGAAGAGTTGTGTTTATGACTGACCTTCGTCATTGCTTTTACTTGGTTCTGAGTTTTTGGGAACCTTGAGTCCCGTTTGATTTTCATTGGAGCTCGTGTTTTTTTGAACTTGAGCTTATATTTTAGCTCGTGGTTGTTTGAGCTTGAGCTTGTATTTGAACTCGTATTTCATTGGAGCCTGTATTCGGTTTGTGTTTTGTTTGAGCTTGAACTTGTATTTGAGCTCGTGTTTCATTTTGAGCCTGTATTCAAGTTCGTGTTTAGTTAAAGCTTGATTCGGGTTAGTGTTTTGATAAGAATTTGTGTTGGAGGTTCTTGTTACTTTGAAACCATGTTTGGATTCTTGAGTAATCTGGACTGTTGTTTGAAGTCTGTATGTACCACTTTGTACTTGTGTTTATTCTTGTGTTATTCTAGACTGTTATGGGAGTTCATAATGTACACAACACTTGTATTTTATTACGTGAATAGTTCTGAACTCAGGTTAGAAGCTCGTGTTTCATTTTGAGCTAGTATGAGTTTTCTTTGTTTGAAATACAAACTGGAATGGGAACTTATGGTTACCTTGAACCTGAGAATATCCACTTGAATGGATTTGAACTCTTCTGTGAGAAACTTGTGTTTCATTTTGAGTTGGAAATAGGATTTCTTGGTTATGCTATAAAATGGTTAAGGTTGTTCGTATTATATTCTGTCTTGTATCATGATATTTGTATATATCTGTGCTCATGTTTGAGATTTTGTGATTCGACACTGTACATGTAATTTGGTACTTAGTGTTTGGAATTTATAGCCTGAACGATGTGTTTTTGGTAGTTGTGAGTTGGTTTTATATTGCATTCAAGTTGAAAGCTTATAACTCTTTTAATTCAAACTGCTTACTCAAAGAAAATGGGAAGTAGTATGACTGAGTTGTTTGAATATCTCTTGGAGATTTAACTAGAAATACTTTCATTTGATAGTAGGATTTGGAATTTATTTTAAAACGAGTTTGTACCAGTGCTTAGAAATTGTAGTGGAAGGAATACTTAAATCAGTTCAGTTTGATTTTGTTTTATAGTTCTAAAAGAATTATGAACCACCTACACTTAAGTACAATGTTGTGGAGGTATTTTAAAGGAACTTCAGTTTCGAGTTCGAGGATACTCCTGAACTGGTTTAGTTTAAGGTTTCAGGTTTTCTAATCTTGTTGGGATCAATAAGTGAATGCTTGAGTCTTTTAAAAGAAAAAGGAAATTGAGAACCCTTAGGGACAGTGTGCTATTTTAGAACTTTACTGTTATGTTGTCTGAATCTGAAATTGGAACTCATGCTTTTAATGATAAGGATTGTAAGGGGGACTTGCAGTACGTTTTCTTTGCAATGAGTTGGTTTTGTTCTCTCTTAGGAACTAGTGTATGAGCTTATTGTTTGGATTAGAAACAGGAATTTGTTAAGTTTAGAGAAATAAATTAAGGATTGAATCAAATTATAATAAGATTCCTTTTCTAACCTATAGGGATTAGTTCATTTGATTGAACCCTTATGTTATTAGTTCTCTTGTGAAATGGAGATTTATTATAATTATTTAGTCTTCCTTGTTCATATCATTTGTTGAAGTGATGTAGGAAGAGATTTGATGTTTCGGTTTTGTTGAACAGAAAATATAATCTTGTTGGCAGACTATTTAAATTCTATATTCCTTCTTAGATTGATATGGGATTTTGTTCTGTTTAAAATCTTAAATGTTGTATTTAAAGGTAGTTGTCCTTTAAACGAAACAATTAAATTCATGTTATGAACCTGTTCCATTTTCAGATATTTTTGTGGAGCATAGTTTGGAATGAATATTCTTCTTCCATGCTTAGGAGCTAGATGAATCATCCTAATGAGAACTATGTTGTAAACCCTTTCTATGTCTTATAGTAAAGTTAAATGTTGTATTCCATTATGATAGAATTGGGAACAATATGATGTTATGATCTGTTGTTTGTTTAAAGGTAATTGATAGGATCAATTAAACTTTAATTTGTGAGGCAGATGTTGTGGATTAAATTTTGTTCTTCTCTTAGAAGTAAATTCAGATTGGTTAATGTACTTTTTTTCTGATTGTTATTACTTACTGATATGTATGATATATTAATTGTTTCATTAAAGCAGATTTGTTTTAAAAAACAATTAGTGGAATGCACTTCATTTTAAGGCTTAGTGCTTATCATGCTTAGTTCATGGAATTGACTCGTGCTAGCAATTTTTGCAGATGGACTTCATAAGTGATAAAAGAAGGAAAAACTTATAGGATGCATTGGCTGATTTAAGTCTGATTCTTTGTGAAGAATTTTGATTCGTTCTTGAGATTGTATTGAAAAAGAAAAGTTGTATTCTTTTTAGAATGAAGGTGGTTGTTATGCAGTATGCCTAAAATGCATAAGTCTTGTAAATGTATAAGTTATAAAGATGAATTGAAAGTTGAGAATTTACTTGTATTGGTTGTGTAAATTATCTTGTACTTGTATAAAAGAGATGGATTTCTATCTTGTTGATATTCTTCATATTATTTATATACCTAATTGGTTATCCTTTGATAAGTTGGATAAAGGGATTTAATTCAATTTCCCTAATTAAGATGCAACTTGTTAAGTTACAGAATATGATGTTCTTTATCTAAACTATTTAACATAGTAATGTAATGTGTGATGAACATACATTAAGAAATATGGATATTGGGTAGGATATACCCTAACACTTAAACATGTAGAGAAAGACTCTTTCTCTTTCTTAATTGAATATAAACCCAAAAGGTTTGGAAATATGATTACAATTTATTAGACTTCATTTTGTATGAAGTCTACTTTAATTGGATATATTCGGATGTTGAACCTTTCTAAAAGTTATGGTACTTTTTAAATGAAACTTATGATAACACTTTTGTTCTATTGTGGTTAATTGGCAGTTTAACTAAGAAATCAAACAGTAAAAACAACCATAAGTATAACAAAGTTCTTCATGGACTAAATGAAGAAAATTTAGGAAAGAACTTATTGAGTGTTGGATTAGGGTTTGGCAGGGTTCTTGTAATCAAGAAATAATCCAAACTAACAACGTATTAACAATCTCCTTAGGGGGTATGTACATCTTGATGAGGTAGTTTCTGTAGGATGTTGGCACATGCCAACTATAGGGCTATACTTTCAAGAAGGCTTGGGTCTTCTCGAGAATACAACATTGTAGTTGACATGTGGCATCACCCTTCCGCATTGATCATCTAGATCTACACACAATAGGAACTCGGACTTGAACTTAGTTTCTCTCTAGGTCAGGATAGGAGCATATTTAGGATAGGAATTAGCTTCCAATGGCTCAGGGTACATTGGCACATCCGGTTAACTTAGGTCAACTAGTATGCCCATTTACCCTAAGCCATTGTGAGCGTCTTCCTATAATAGGTTATGTTTCTATCTAGGGCTAGGGTTAAACCTGGAACAAGTGGACTGACGGTAGTCAGTAAAGACCAATCATGATAATAGAGGAGTGAGGTGAAGGACATATTCCAATATGATGAGTATGTTGTCTAGGAATAGTGACATACACAATATGTTGTAAATATTTGGCCAAAGTATCACAAGTTGCTTTGGTTGCGTTGTCCTATGTCACCTAGTTTAAAGTAATGTGATGTCAGATGAATATTGGTAACAAATATTCAGATAGGTTCTTTAAATAGATCACTCAGTACCCGGGATAGGGTAAGAAAACCAAGTATACGTAGTATACGACAAGTATTTAATACTGAAGTTAAACATGAATAGATCGGTAGGTAACCGAGTCATGGAATGAATAGATCGGTGTATCACTGAGTCATTCACAATGCATATGGTTATCTATTATGAGATTGATTGGCATTGAATGTGTGTTCTAAATAATGTTTTATTTAGAACCATGAACATTATAATTTTTTTTTCTATTGTTTCTAAAGTCTTAAAATGGGAATGTTACATCTATGCAATTACTTTGAAGATAAATCAGATCATCTATTACTTTGAAGATAAATCGGATCATCTACTTGGTAGAGTATATGACAACAAAAAAGTGCGTGATCAATGAGCAGATGACTGATTTAAACATCAAATTCCAGAAGACTTGGGACAAAATTCCTCAAGTGGTAAGGCCTACAACCCAACATGATTTCTTGTACTATCTAAGGGATTTGAATAGTGACATTTTAGTCATGATTCAATCCATGGGAGGTAGAACCTTACCTACTACATACAACATTGCAATAAGGGCAAAAATAGTCTCATTTAGGTTGGTAAGTTGGCACCTAGGCCTCATGCGCCCTTGTTCCTAGAGATGTCTCCAACGCCCCAACCTTCTATTGCTCTAGTTCCAGTGCAGAGCGCGCAACTAGTTGCATCTACATCCTTCTCACAACAAAAAGAAGATGATGAATTGAAGGCCCTAATTAGAAACTTGTCCAATAAGGTCATATCATTAGAGAAATAATAAGCACAAGCCTATAAAGGTAGTTCCAATTAGGTGTAAATCTATAGCAATCAACCTTGGCCCAATAAATATGGAAATCAGATATACGGGTAGAACCAATTGAGAATGATAGATGGCATGCTAATGTGCACTTGCCTTTGTAATTTATTCCTCATGTATCACTTTGCTTCTAACACCCATCACAAGCCGGGCACTTGTTCTAGTTCAGAACAACATGGCAGAGGAATCTGAATGGTTATTTCCTTGTAATATGCCTCATAGTCAATATCGTTGCACCAATGTTGTGGGCGTGTAGGCCTACATGATCCAGAATGCTTCTAACTGTGAGCCTTCTATCAGTATAAGTGAGCCTGAGATCCAAGAAAATCCAGAGGTTCCTCTTAAAGCCAAATTGATATTCTTTGGCATTAAGGACTTCTGTGTGATTAATCAAGCTATAGAGGATATAAGCATACCATGCACCCAAGTTGTGGACAACATAAGATACACGAAGAGAATGCTCGAATTTGGTGTGCAAGTTTCAATTCTAGCAACACAAGCAAATGCTCAAAATAAAAAGGAAGTTGCTAAGGCATTGAGTAGTAAAAACACTCAAGTTCCAGCATGCGTGAGGCTCCATGTACATCTCCTTCTAAAGTGACGTGCCCCCTCCTTTTGTAGGTCAAGCCTCTATTTTAGTTAAGGCCCGTAACTCCGTGCCTAAATAATCAAGAAAGGATGTTGTTGTTGCTCAAATGCACAAGTCAGTGGGTTTTTCATTCAGCATTGTGGACCAGATGAAAAGGAAACACATAAATGTCACAATTCCATCCCAACGTGAATTGTTGCATGAAGCTATGGCTCAATTCCCGTGCACTGATCTAGCCATCTAGAAGCTACGTGATTCTATCAATATCCATCAAGAAGAGGAGAATAAAGTAAGTTAATTTGTTAAAACCCCACCCTTTTATATTTATTTGATCATAGGAAAACATCTTGTCCATAACTGTATGATTGACTCAGATGCTAGTACTTCAGTCATGCCTAAGAAGATTGTTGATGTATTAGGTCTTAAGTATATCCCCTTGACAAAAAGTCTTGGAACTTGATGGTTCAACTGTCACTACCCTAAGAATCATCAAGGATCTTGAGTTAACTCTCCATGCATGTCCAAGTTTGACAATAACTCAAGATGTGTCAATCATTGATCTTCCCCCTTTGTTTGCCTTATGTTTATCAAGAGATTTTACTACTAAAGTGGGTGGTTAATTGTCTTCTGATTGGTCTCATATGTTACTCAAGACAAGGTATGGTACCTGATTTACCATACAAGATGAGCCAATTTTTTCCTATCATGTAGAGTCATATGTCCCATCCCCTCTCCAAGCTAACTATTTAATCCAAGAAGAACAAGTTCCAGTCTTTGAAGAGTAGCCTCTTCCACCTTCTATCCCTGATCTAGTACTTGATGAGTGGGAAAAGAGACACCATAAATTTGACCCATATGATGAAGAGTTGGAATCTTATGAAATTGGGCTTTGTACTTACTGCATTCTTGAAGAATAAGTTGTGTTGCCACACGCACTCAAGAAAAGTGAAGAGAACCTTGGTCTATGGAAGTTATACTTTGATGGATCCAGAAGAAGAAATGACATGTGAGTAGGAATCGTTCTCATTTCCCCTAAGGATGATAAATTCTTCTTCGCACACAAGTTGCAGTTTACATGTTCTAAAAATGTGGCGAGTATGAGGTGCTTTGGTGTATGGTCTTATTGCTAAAAAAGAAGAATATTAAGGTGTTACGAGATCTTTGGGGACACAAAATTTGTTATCCACCGGGTTACCATCAAGTGTGTAGTGAAGAATAATCTTCTAAAATATTATAGACATAGATTTTGGGACCTCCTTGAGAGCTTTGATGCTCTAAATCTACAGGTGGTGCCATGTAAAATGTGTAAGGAAGTCGATCAAATGGCTGCACTTGGTTTATAGTTCTCTCCTGCTAAGGACTTTATCAAAGGAAACCCTCAACAAATTAAGATGGTGATTAGACCATCCATTCCAGATAACAACACCAACTGGAAAGTGTTTGTCGGTGATGCATCTCATCTAGTTCATCCGAGAATGAAGTTGATTTCTCATCAAGTATGTAAGCTGATTTGCATGACAACTATGGTGACCAAGTAATATCACCAAGACAAAAAAGTTGCCTAAGGGCTGGTCACCTTAGAGAAAATTTTTAGTCCCGATGATGAGTTTAAGGTGAATAAATTTATATGCACGCCACACAAGAAGACTACTTCCTAGTCTCTATTGCGTGTGGAAAGGAGTTGCAGCTCAGTAAATCTTGCGTGCATGATGAAAAGTAGGCCTTCATCTCTCTCTGTCAAAAATACAGTGATATCTTCTCATGGGAGTATGAAGACGTCAAATGTTTTAATCGAAGTGTTTCTCAACACTCCATTGACCTTGATCTTAGTATCAAGCCCGTTAGACAAAAGCAATGACCAGTCAATCCAAAGATAGAGCCCCTCATGAGGAAGGAGCTATCCAAACTCATTAAGGCGAAGATTATTTTTCCCATCAAGTACCTTACCCGGTCACGGATCTAGTTTCAATGCATAAGAAGAACGGTGAAATTAGACTCTATGTTGATTTCAGATCTTTGAACAAGGAATCTCTAAAGGATAATTATCCTTTGCCTTCTATAGAGTAGATTCTATAGACTATGGCTGGTGCACAAAGATTCTCAATGATAGACAAATACTATGGCTTTAATCAAATCCCAATCAAGGAAGATGATCAATTCAAAACGACGTTTAAAACCAATTGGGAACATATGCGTATTAGAAGATGCCCTTCATCTATCAAACGTAGGCGTAATATTTCAGCGCGCCATGAAAATTACCTTCAAAGGTTACATCAATGAGTTCATCTTGGTTTACCTTGATGAAATTACAATCTTCTCAAAGCAGAGCGTGGATCACATGACACACCTAGAAAGTATTTAAGAGATGTAGAAGGTGTGGGTATCTCTTAACCCCAAGAAGTGTAATTTTACAAAGTAGTGTAGAAAAATATCTTGGGCCATGTGGTTTTAAAGGATGACATCACAATTGATCCTCAGTGCATTTTAGCCATCCTAGCTCTTTCCTTGCTGGTGCACAAAAAGGCCTTTCAGTTCTTTCTCGGTAAGATCAATTTTGTTATGCATTTTACTCCTAACTTTACAGGAATGGATCAACCCATCACCCTAATTCTCAAGAAGGACATAACTTTTAGACGGACAACAGAAGAAAAGGAAAGCTTCAACAAAATCAAGCAAGAGATTACTTGCGCGCAAGACTCATCAACTTGAATTACTCAAAGGATTTTATCCTTTATGCTTATGGAACTGAAGCAAATGTTGTTGTTGTCCTAACATAAGAAAATGAACAAGGGATAGAACAACCAGTGGCTTTATTTAGCCATCCATTGAAGGATTATGAATTAAAATACAGTCACATAGAGAAGAAGGTCTTCACCATCATGTGCGCACTCAAGAAATTCAAGAGTGTGCTCACCACAAATCACATCAAGGTGTTATTTTACCACTTTTGTGTTAGAGACTTAATCATGGGAGCAAAAATTGGTGAGAATAGAACAAGATGGGTGACCAAAATAATGGAGTATGATGTGATAATCAAATCCACAAAAATAGTAAGAGGCAGTGCACTCTGTAAGCAACTTGTTGAGGATGCACACAATGAATTTGAGACTTCATTGTTCCTTGATGAAGCTCTTACGTGCGTAGAACTTGAGCGAATACAAATCTGATGCACACGATTGGATGAAGGACATGACCACATTCTTTTATGAGGGAACATACCCTCTTGGCTTAAACAAGGAAAAGATGAGACATCTAAGCTTACAATCTATCCCTTATGTTTTTATTGATGGACTTCTCTTGAAGAATATTGATGGCGTGTTGTTAAGATGTATCAATGACACATAGACTGAAAAGGTGTTTGCAGAATTTCATGATGGATTCTCTGGTGGACACTTCTCTTCCAAACTACAACAATGAAGATCATAATGGTAGGTGTCTTTTGGCCTACTCTATTTGTAGATGCACACAAGTGGGTCAAAAAATGCAAGGAATGCCATTTCTTTGCAAGAAAGAAGAGATTGGAAAAAATTCTCCTCCAAGAGATGAAAAATCCAAGAGATGCACTTTCATTGGTTATGGATCTGGTGATTTCAGATTCCATTTTTGGGATTTAGAGAATTTTAAAATTATTAGGAGTTGTGACATTGAATGAAATGAAAAGAGAATGTACATGGATAAAATTTTGGTACCCAAGGACGAACCGGTTGAGAAGTTTGTGAATGAAAATGAACTCTTAGATTCAAAACTCATACCTACAAGGTTACATAGTAACCGGTGTTGGTTGACCCCGACCGACATCAATCAGCTAAACCGGTATCGGTTACATGAGAGCCAAACCAACATCGGTTAGAAGAATCGGTGTCAAATACAAAAAGACCGGCGTCGGTCACTTTGTTAGAATTGGAAACAAATGTCCAGGAGGTCTAGAATGAGCCTTTGGTACCCCAAACTCTTGTGAGAAGGTCACAAAGGGTAAGTAAACCTCCAAAAATATTTACACCTTCTCGAGAGCTTATTTATTATTGGTGATAATGGTGAACCAATTTTTTTTTGAAGAAGCAATGTAGGACGAGACCCACATATAGTGTGAGCATGGCATGGATGAGGAGATGGAATCCTTGGAACATAACCAGGACTTGGGATTTCGTTAAGTTACCAACGAGTAAGAGGATATTGCGAGAACAAATGGGTTTACAGGATCAAGGAAGAAGAGGGTGGATAGAAAAGGTACAAGGCAAAGCTTGTAGTAAAGGGATTTGCATAGAAATAAGGTATTGAATTTGGTGAAATATTTTCTCTTGTTGTAAAGATGAATTCTACTTGTACTATATTGAGTTTAGTTGGAGTAGCTGATTTGAATTTAGAGAAACTAAATGTGAAGATGAATTTCCTTCATGGTGATTTGGATGAAGAGATTTATATGCAACAACCGCTTGGGTATGAAGTCAAGGGTAAGGAGAAATTAGTGTGTAGGTTGAAAAAGAGCCTATATGGGCTTAAGCAAGCTCCAAGGCAATGGTACATGTGTTTCACCGGATTCTTAGAAAATTAATGAAACATATACGGGTATAAGGACAAGGAGGAATACCTATTTGTGATTTCGGTTGAGGGTTGTGCGTGCGTTACGATTTCCTGATTCAAGTTGATTGTGAGAGCTCCCTTTTTACAAGCAGGAACCACTAAAAACTAGATTGGAGGACAAAGGTGATGAAGAAGGTGACAGTAGAGATCCAGAGAGAAGATCCATTGTATTTGTGCCACGGAAGTTCAGACTCCATGCCTCTCTATTGTGAATCTGTGATCATGAAGAGGATGATGAATGGTGACCGATGTTGGTAGTGCTCCCATGTGTCTTATTTTTCTTGAGTGCTAAAGAAATTCAAGTGCTCTAAGTATTTGGAAGAATGAGATCTTGAATTGATTGACCAACCTGGGAAAAGGATTTTTGAAACATATTTAACCTAACCGGAAATAGTTAGGTGACCGACATCGATTGAGATATAACCGACGTCGGTCAAGGCGGGAATATCTAGGTTGGCCAAAAATAGCCAGATTGTTGCTATTTTTGGCATGATCTCTAACCTTCGCCAAGTCTCGAGTGATAGATCATAGCAAGATAAGTAGGAGTCCTTTTAGGTTTGTTAATAGGAGTTAAGTCTAGGTTTAGACTAAGTCCTAGTTAGTTAGGATAGGTTTAGACTCGGTCTTAGGTCATTAATGAAGTTTGAGTAGGTCATTGAGTGAGGTGGCTAGGTGAGGTGGTTAAGTGAGGATATTAATTAATTTAATTAACATGTGCACTATGGGATATGAATAGGTAGGATATGGTTAATTTAATTAACAGGGTTTAAAGGGGAGTATGACCCAATTAAGTGTCTACAACATGAACCATTCTATAATGAATTATATTGTTTTCTTTGTTCATCATATTAGAACCATTGCTTATATTGAGGATGAGATCTCTACTTTGTAGAATACTTTGTACAAGTTTATTTATTCTTTTTTATTCTTAATGAATAACATTGACTATGAATTAGGGTAAACAATTACTAATTTTAGAAGAAGTATTGGCAATTTTTGGGAAAAAATGCACATTGTAAATTTGTAATGAAATAAACACCTTTAACAAGCTTATGAATCACAACTCCAAATGGAAGAATTTTTGACTTCATAAACATATTAATCAACTGGATCTTCTACACATTTCTTATTTGTTTACCATCATAGTACTTTGAGGAAATTAATAAACAATTACCTTCATAATACCTTGAGGAAACCAATCAATGACTTGTATTAATTGAACAATCATTTAAATTGACAAAAAATAGAATTCATCAATGGGGTAAGATTGTTTTAAACGAACAATCTAGATGTGTATGGTGGTCTTTCCTATGTATGGGTGGATTGTAGGTCATAAATCTACATCTAATAGGTGATCTTGTCTCACCGATTAACGCCTATTGGACCTTTGTTTTAAAAATATTTCTACTAGTTATTTGTTAATTTTTGTATATTTCTAGCATATGTGTGTTTATGGGTGATTGGTTTAGAATAGACTTATTTTTGTCCATAAAAGGGTTACATAGTCCCTCACCCATTTCTTATTTGAAATCTTTAGCAAAAATTGTTTACACTCATTCAAAACCAATGTTTGTAATATCTTATACAAAGATAAAAACATTTTTTGCAGTAAGACTATTGGAAAAACCCCTAATAAAGCCATAAATATGTACACTATGAGGAGGCCATGTGAGATTTTATATCCCAATCGATCAGTAGTTAAGGAAATTGTTGATTCTTTCTCTTCTTTGTCGCCATTTCCTTCTCACACACCCACTTGAAGTTGATAGGGTGAACACAAGGTTATTCCAAATGTCACCAACCTATATTAGGATTTTAAATTGGAGGAAAGTTAAACCTCAGTCTAACCCAATCAACCCCTTCATGATAACCATTTTAATAAAAAGAGTCAATCTAGGAAATGCAAAAAACAAATTAACAAGAGAATAAAGCTCCTTTAGTCTAATACTATTACATAACTTTAACTACCGTTGAGTGTGCTTTGTAGAAATCAATGAATACCTCCATGCCCACAATATCATAGTGAATAAACACATATAATCTAACTAAAGAGTAGAGAACCTAAAGAATCAATTTCTATTTTTTTATAAGAACCCTAATTAACTCGTAAGGACTAGATTTTTCCCTCAAATATAAAGGGGTGTCCCATTATCCAACATAACATAAGTTTTATTATCTCTTTCCATTGATCACTCATTAGACAAGTAATACATGGAGGCCATCAATATTAGGTCCCCAACCACTAGTATTAATCTCTAAGAAGAATGACTAGGAAATAAAAAGTTGTGGATATAGGCTTTATAAAGAAGGTTCTTTTCTTCCTCTGTAGATGACCCAAAAGCATCACATAATAGTTTAGGACTGAAATTTTTGATGCATTGTTATCCATATCCCTCTCGAGCATCGAGTATAACCATATTTCCTTGAGAAAAATTACATAAAATCCCCAACATGTTTGAGATAAAATAAACCCTTGCCCATTTTCCTGTCATTCCTAATGAGGATCGAAGTTTTTATAGTTTTATATATTTCCTCTTGCTAACTAGGTCAAATTAGTATTATTTTCACATCTTCCAATGATTTCAAAAATATTGGTAATTGCATCTTACATGGATTCCTCGTATACGTACACTTTTATTTTTACAGTCACATCTACTAGGGCATCCAATTGAGGACCTTAGAAGCAATAAAAGCCTTAAGATTCTCCAATTCCATTTTTATGGCAGCAATAACCCGCTAAATCTCAAGCGGTGTGGGAGGATTAGGGATAGAGTTAGAAGATATATCATCAATCTTGTTATTGATGGGATGTTCATCATCTAGTCTTATTTGGCTCAATAATTCATGTACCATGTTTAAACACATATCATTCCTTAGCCTCTTGTCAAAATTTGAATTAAAGTCACAAATGTTACTCTCCTCCACCTAATGTTCTTAAATCCAGGCCAACACATTAGATTCCATGTTGAACTATTGAGAGGGCCTTTTTCACTTCTTATGAGCCTTGAGAGAATTGAAATCAGATCAAAAGTATAACACCTTCCATGATGTCCTAAGATCTTTCATAGTCGGGGGATATATAATAGTGAACTTGATCAATCCATGGTGAGCTAAATATTTATTACAACCACTCTAAACCCCAAAGGCCATTTTCTCTAAATAATGAATAAGAAAAATGGCATATTTACTATAATATTATGCCTAAAATGAATGAACAATCTAAAATTATAGGTAATTATTAGTGAGAAAAAGATTTCACAATTTAAATATCTTTAAATAAAATAAGCCACATCACTCCATGAAGTAGGAAGGGAAACTTGTAATATACCTTTTTAGTTTCACTCACCGATCCCCCTTCCCTCAAGACACATTGAGATCTTCAAGCCCTAAAGACATACCATTTCTCTCCAATATTTGGTAGGCCTGCCATTATTGTTATCATATCCTAATTTACCAAGAACTATAATTCCCAGACAACTACTAGATCATTTGTGGAGTTTATGGAAAATTCTCTTTCAAAAGCCTCAAAATGCCCCCATAAATTTCTAAAGGATCTCCATTGGAAACTTCAAACACTTTGAGAGGTGGGTTGAATCAGTGTTTGTTCAAACTTTTGAAACAATTTGTAATTATTCAACCATCCAAAATAAACAAACTTAACCATGATAAAGCATGAAGATTCGATATATATATATATATATATATATATATATATATATATATATATATATATATATATATATATATATATATATATATATATATATGAATACACTATGTATTGTGGGAAACCCTTAAAGGGATAAAACCCCACTAAAACTAGAGAAATTACTTGGAAAAATTGTCCTATTAAGGTTACAATGATTTCACAGTTGAGAAAAACTCAACATGGACCTATAACTCCAAAATTTAACCAAGCATCCATCTGGTCTTTAGCACTTCTACTTGCATGGAAGCTCCAACTCCCATATTTAGTCATGCATCCATTGAAATTATGTAAGCTTCAACTTACAAGGAAGCTTCAACCCTCTTATTGTTGAGCATCTACTCAGTCTTCTTCATAATAATTTTTGATCACTTGATTGTTTTTTCTTTCACAATAGATTGTGATCATTTCTCAGATCATTCTTATTCTATTTCCACCCTCATTCTCATCAGCTAATCAAAATCAACTCTTTATCATGCAAGGCTTATTTACATATAGCTTCTTGTCACACTTCACTCCTTCAACCGATGCAAACACTATTTAACAAGCCTTCTCTCATACATACATTCTTGACAATATTCTCTCCTTAAACTATCTTTTAAATTATACACTCTCTCAAGTGTTAAATATACTAAAACATATAATAATTATGCATTTGATGAAACATTTATATGATCTTTCATTACACATACTTCCACTCCTTCAAAGCGTGACTTTTAACTAGGATCTCACACATAGAATTTCATATCCTTTCATCAAGTATACACACATATTTTGCTCTATTAAACAACTCATTCATACCCGAGGATGAACTTTTATATATCAAAATCAACTCACACACATGAATTTTCCTCTTCATATGCAAATACACTTCACCTGACTTCCATGACAACTTTTTCAAGGGAGATTAAAAGTTGTTCACATAAAACTGCCTCTAAATGTCATGATTGTATCTGATCATGCTTCAATTATGTTTTCATAGTTTGTAGACTTTTTCAAGATTCTTTGAATTCAAATAATGAGGAATCTGAGTGTTTTGAACTCTTGACACTCTGTCTTCACCTGCTAAGAATATTTTTGACCATTTCACTAAGGTTTGTAAGTGTTAGTCAAATTTTTTTCATATTCTCCATCGAATGATCTTTTGTCTTATAGCGTAAAAAAATCCTCCAAGAGTTGAAAGCAAGGTAGAACATTACAAGGACCTATAGAGATTCCTTATAACCCCTTAACATTCCTCATGTTTTGCTATTTTATCTTTAAGCTTCATTTGATCATATGGGAGCACACTTGTGCGAGAACCAGTTTTTAACGAGTCTTAAATCTTGAAAAGGGAATACAAAAGAGCTCATACTAGGTTATATAGTTAGGAGTATTAGATATGAAGATGATATACATCACACATAAGAGCTCAAGGCTTGTCTAATTAGATCATGGTGTCATTGATAAGAGCTCAAGGCTTGTCTAAGTAGATCATGGTGTCATTGATTTAAATTTACTTCAAAGTATCCAACATACAGTCATAGAGATCTACATACCAGTTATATAGATATTTGTACAACCACAAGAATAAAGTTTTCTATCCTTTTCAAGGTTTGAATGCAAAGAAGGATGATCTCTATTTTCTCTTCAAAATATTGGAGTGAATCTTCATTCTTGTGTTCTTCATTTCGCAAACCTTGGAGCAAATTAGGGAGTGATTTACATGCATTGCATTATATATTTAAGGATTGAGCCAAACCATGTACTTATTTATTTACTCATGACTCCAAAAGTACTTTTAAACAAAGGGATGAATGTTCTACAACTCATTAGGGTTTTACCTTGCTTCACTCCATAGCCAACAACTCAAAACTTGCATGATTTATAGGACACACTCGGGTTACTTTATGAGTATCGAGAACTCGAGTTTTCCTTCACTTTGAATCTAACACCTTGGAGAAAATTTTCATGATCAACCTCTGCAAGAAAAAAAGAGAGAACCTCTACTCCATATTTAGATGCTAGCGTGCATGATTTGAATGTAGAAAACTACAAGTACATATTTGTTTTCCAAGTTTCTTAGCTAGGAAACCATGACTATTTAAAACCAATGAAATTGAGACTTCAAACGTCTTTACAAAAGAAAAACATGGGCTATAACAAGGCATATTGGACATGTATCTAATGATCATGATCATTTATCACCTCAACATCGAATTACATACAAAAACCTTCTCCAAACACCACGATTGGTTTAGATTAATGTGTACTTTGGCGGTAGAAGAGGAAAGTTGGTTGTGTTCACAAAATATATGCAAGGTAATTTCCTAAAATTCTTCATGAGCAACCTTTGAGACATCATCATGTACAAGCTTTCACAATGGAAGATTCTGTTATCCAAAATTCACCCCTAGGGTAATTTTGATAACATGCATCAAAATATTCAAGTCCCAGGCAAATAGATTGATTCAAGGCCCAAAATCATGTTTTTTGGGGTCCTTCGGCTTCTCTCTAACTCTCCTGTCCAAGAAGAAATCCCAAGAGGTTGAGAAAATGGAAAAAATTGCAAAAAAAAACCAAGCTTGGGGCCAAAATCATGAAAATCGGCTAAGTCCTAGTCCAGGCGGTCCTTGGGACAGTTGGGACGTCGGGACGTGTGGGGCGCGAAAAGCTGAACCGGTGAAGAAATGAAGAAAATTGCCTAAGTCTTGTTTCACAGAGTGAGGGACATCCAGGAAAAAAGTACGCAAAAGGCGCGGATCAGCCGGTTTGGCGCAAGCGCGATTCGAATCGGGGGTTCGGAGAAATTTGTCCCAGATAGTCCGGGACAGTTGGGACAAAAGTGCGTGGAGGACGCGAACCGGCCGGTTCAGCCGAAACAGAGAACTTTCGTTTGGGACATCTGGGCCAAAAGTACGCACGGACGCGAAAAGCCGAAAGAGCCGAGAGCGAATGGAAATGTGCCACGTGTCTTCGCCGCAAAGAGGGACAAGGAAGCCCGAATCGGGCGGTTCGGAGGAATTTGTCCCAGACAGTTTGGGACATTTGGGACAAAGGGACGCGTGGGATGCAAAACCCGGAAAATCCGCCAACGAATCGGGCGTGACACGTGTCACAAGGGGAAGCAATAGAATTTGCTAAGTGTTTTGGGCCCAAAAGTTCAAAGGCGAGGTTTGAAGGGTCGACCAAGCCAATAGATATAGGACACGTGTCCTAAGGCGGGGGAAGTGCGAGCTCGGGGAGGACTTAGAAAATTTAGCAAAAGTTTTGGCCGAAAAACTAAAAGGTAAAGGTTTTCCCCGCACCCCTGTCGATGAACCAAATGATGCCACGTGTCCCAAGTGGCGGGCGCGGGGAAAATGAAATTTTTCCAAAGTGTAAAAAAGTCAAAAATTTCAAAGGGAAACCTACGGGAGCAAGAGGAGAGAGAATTGCTCATCCAATCAGCGCTTGCCACATGGCGTCTGACCAGCGGAGCGCGGGAAAATTCAAATTTTTGCCCGCCGATCCGTTTTTTGGGCCATTTTTGCCCTAAAACTTCAAACCCCCATATCTTTTGATCCAGAGCTCAGATTTGCACGTTCTTTATATCATTGGAAAGCTTATGAAATTCTCGACACGATTCCGAGGGTCAATCTTGAATTTTGGTTTAGTTTGGAGAGAGAAAATCAAGAAACATCTCTGGCGCGTGTTCATGGCCAGAAGTGACATTTCAGCGACCAAATTTAATACAGAATGGGTCGCACTCTCCTCCCATTTGGTCAAAATGATAGGGTATGGGTTTGTAAGGTCCTCCATGCTAATTTAATGCATTTACAGTTAATGAGGAATGGTCTCCCACATTTTTTGTACGTTTTCTCTCTCATGGGCTTGACCCATGCAATGTAAAAAGGTAGATTTGGCTCATTTTTAAAAGTAGTTGTTCATCTTTTCGGCTCTGCCCTCCCTTCTTTTCTTCTCCAGGGTTGAAAATGGAGTTCGAACCTCCTCCCTTGCTCTGTAATGGCATTTTTGCCTTTTACTATTGAAATGATGTTCTGTGCAAACTTCTGAAGCAACAAAAACGTGTTTTGTGATGCATCTGTCCATCCTTGCTCGTTTTTCGCTTGTTTTCTTCTTGCCTCTCTTCATTACAGGTATTTGTGCAAGTTTGAATGTTCATTGTAGGTCTGGAGCTGTGTTCATGGAGTTTTGGGACATTTTCTATGTGAAATCTATCCTTGGGCCTGTGATGCATCTGTCCATCCTTCCCATTGCTCACCTCTCCTTGTTCCATGGCAGTTTTGATAGATGTTCAACATTCTCCTTCTCTGGTGTATCACCGTTTTAGTGTAGGATTTTGCTTTTTTTTCCCTTTTCTCTCTCTCTCTCTCCTTGGCATGGTTAGATTAGGTTTATACAAGCTTGCTGCAGCCTTTGGAATAGCTTGTGGCAGGTAGTTTAGGAGTAGGAACCAGCCTTCTCTGGAGATTCCTTTCTCATTCTTGCAAGTCCCACACTTGGAGAAAGGTTTCAATGTTGTGCAATCACACTGGATGCTAGAGTGATCAACCTAGAAATCTAATCAACATCCGGGGTGCTTTGTGATTTTGCATCAACATTCATCTTAGACTGTCTAAACATGACTATATAGCCAAATTGCTTCAAAACATGAAAAAATCCGTATAGTACCATCACATATGTAGGAAAAAAATATCATTAACATGAACTAGAGAGTTTCCTCTACACCTGAATGATTGTCACATCTTGCACAATTTATTTGAAGGCAAAAATTCAATTTCATGTCTGTTGCTTCGGATGAAGGTTTGGTGAGGGTTTGAACAGTGATAGAAAAATGGAGAGAACTTTCTTGTATTTTCTCCTTTTTACCTCAAACTTTTAGCAAAAGTTACGTATCTGAATAATCTTAAAAAAATACTCTTATTATTTATCCAAAAAGGCTTGTAAATATTTCTTGAGTGCTAACACGTTAGGTCACTATTTTAGTATGCCTAGCTAAATCCAGCTTTTAGTAAAACTTGCATAACTTCAACAAAATTAATTCTTAGGTCATCAAATTTTGACCAAACCTTCAAAACTCCCTCCTCCATGATTTCTAATGGCTGCTTTGACATATTTTTCTCTATAAATCTATTCCCCATCTATTTTGTGCAGCATTTGATTTTTAGTTCTTAGAAAGTGTGCTATATAGACCTATATAAGTACTCAATTAACCTTATTATACACTTGTGAAGTCCCGTACTGAGATCATCTACTATCATATTGTGCTCATGCCATGATTTTTGCATCATCATACCTTGGCTCAACATCCTCACTTGCACTCGTTAGGTATGTACTCATTAAAAGCGTCAAAATGACCACTTCAAGCCCTATAGGCCTAATTCGTTTATACCAACTCATACTACTCCAACCATGATTTCCCTACTTTTCCTTTATCCATTTCTCTTGTGTGTTAATTCCCACCGCTTGACTTGGGGCTAGGATTAAACCTAGATCTACTCGATTATTCATGAATTGACTATATTGGATTGTTAAATACTCAATACCACCTCACACACATGATGGGTCATTTTATTCTCCAATCATTTAACTAACTGAATCTTCTCGTTAGTGTCATTATAAACCAGGGTTGTGTCCTAGGTTGTATGTAATGGAGCTTTATGTAACCAGTTTTCCTGTTGGGTCTCTTGTTGGGGGTTGTTGTGAGATCTTTCTAAGTTGGTTACTAATCTATGGAAACTCAATATAAATCTACGGAATTTATTTTCTGTGATGAAATGAAGTTTAAAATCTATACTTCTAAATTAAATGGAAATGCGCACACAAAATTTGAAAGAATGGAATTGAAATTGCACACTCATAACTAAGAATTAGTAGAAGTAAAAGCACATGCTAATTAAACTTTGTATAAAGGGAAACACATGTTTTGAATAGAAATTCCAGTAGGAAAATCAAATACGTTCAAACCGAGATTGCATGAAACATCTAGAAACATACTTTTGAAATAGATATTGCATTAAAACTTATCGAAAACCAGTTGTGTATGTAAATGTAAAAAACCTCGTGTCTCCTTGGTCGAGTGGGCCCTTGCTCTCCCTTGGGCAAGAGGAAATATCAATAGCTCTAGATACTCAAAATGATGCTTACTTATATTAATTCAAACTAGTTCCATAACATATCCAAGACATGGAAAAAGAGAGTGCTAAATACAACATGCTATATATTACGATTATCCGAAATTAACAACTACTTTAATGTTCTTAAGAAGGTGTCTTTATATAGACACAAACAATTACAAAATACACCATAATAGATGACATTAACATCTCCCACTAATCAACATTAATCAAGACTCATAAATTCCTATAGATCTGCTAGAAACACGTCCCATACTCATGATAGGTCGATAGGTGGAAAAAGTCTTCCACATCCACATTCTAGCTCCAAACTCAGACTTCTTAATTATATTGAAATAAATGTTCATTATTTCCCTGCACACATCATCACATTTTCCTCACGAAGGTAGTTAGTAGGAATTTATACGGTAATTAGGTTGCATGAACAAAAGCAAGGAAAATGCATCAAACTCGCTAAGATATAACTATACAAAGCATCCCCATGCATTAGCAAATCATATCTAAATGACAATTTATTAACCATAGGAATGATATAAATGAGCCAAATAATGCACTCATCATTTCCCCCACACTTTCCTGTTACATGTCCCAATGCAACTTATCTACACCCTACCGACCAAGCTATTGGGCCATGTCATACTCTTCAAACTGATCAACATATTGCTTCTTGGTACCTTTACATCCCTGAGTGTTGGAAGTTACTTCGACCCAAGCTGTAAAACCCTCATTTGATTGTGCAACATTGTTTTTCCAGGTGGTAGTAGGACTCAAGAGGAGAGGTGGTCACACCTAAAGTCCTACCCATTCATCACCTGTCTTTGCTTGCTAGTTTTTCGACAACAGCCCTTATGATTGTGATGAGGGAAACACCTCGTCGCATACTCCAACTCAAATTTTGAGGTGAGCTAACCTACCTTCACTTCAATGGTAAACTCGAATTGTCCCATCTCCTTGCTGCCCCAAAGTTCTACAGACTATAGGTTTCAAAGTCTCCCATATATTTTAGTAATATCTTCGAGGTATTATCTCCAATACCAGCTTGGTAGTAAATAGATCTAAAGTTTTTCCGCATAGCCACATCATTGTGATGTGTAGGCCGAATATAGAATCCTATTGTTTGAGCTATGTGATTGATATCCATTTTTTCACCCCACATGATCTAATTTTGAAGTAAGGAATGAAAGGATTTTAATTGAAAATCCCCATGAACAAGTTAATGAAGAAGTCAGGGACATTGGGAACTAACATATTATAGAGGTAGAACTCACAGAGCAAGTTTTGAATTTTAGGGGTACTAGATTTGTAAATGGATACAAAAAATTACCATCAGGGGCTTTGTAAGGCATCTGACAACACAACTGCAACAACTGCTAAGAGTAAAACTATTCCTGAACAAACATGTTGTAAATTGAAGATGGTCTCCTACAAGACAAGAGCTTACAAGCCAAAGGATAGACAAAGTCCAAAAGAGACTGCAATTTTTGTTTTTCACCTTGGATGATTTCCATTTCCCCCTTTAATTTCTTATTTTCCTTTTTTAATTCTAAATTCTGAAGAGACAATTGGTGGAAATCATTCAAAATACTAAGACCTCTATCTCTCTGCCACTTTAGGTTGCTAACCTCTACTTGTAAAGATGTGTTTTCTATAATCTTTTCTACTGTGTGTTGAGGAAATTCAGTTTGTAAAGAGATATTTGTTTCTTGTATACCTTTCATCTAGGATTTAAGGAGTGCAATCTCTTCCAAATAACCATGAGGATCGAAACTTGACATAACCCGAGGCAACCAATTTCCATTGCAATTGATTCTGGTTGGATTCTGTGGTTCAGGTACCGAAGTAGTTTCCAGGGCTGCGGAGTGGACTTCTGAAGATGAGGGCATAGCCGAGCTCTGTGGGGTCGGAATAACTGTAGTGAATATAGTGTCTGGTTTTTTTGTTAGTGGGGACAACCAAGTTTCCTTCCTCATCCCTTACTTCTCACACAGGGGCATAAGCACCAACAAAACACTCTGATCGGAACTTCCCGGGTTTATGCAATGCATAGGACCATCGCAACTGTAGGAAAATAGAAGAAGAGGGAGTCAAGGTATTTCTACCTTTAGAAATGGAAGGTGTTGAATATGGGCTCACTTGATCACCAGATTTGTCCATGTTTGTTTGAGCACCAAGTTCCTCCTTCTTCTTATGTGTATGACAACCGAATGATGCGATAACGGGCCGACGTGTGGAAGATGCCCCTAGTTTTAGTTTTGCTTCTATTAGGAAATTAATATTTATATGGGTATAATATATTAATGTTTACATTATAGTTTGGTATTTAACGAAAGGTAAATAATAATGTTAGTTGTTAACCGTATGGTTAATACGGTAAAGATTGTTAATATTATATTGTTAGAAATAATAATATAATATCACATATAGTTTTCAATTATATTGTACATGAGTATAGTTGTTGAACTAACTCACAAATATAGGAATATAGGAGATATTGTAGGATTGAGTGGTTTTAGGAGGTTCCATAATAATAGGAATTCCTCTCCTATATATTTGTAATGGTGTTCGAATGAATATATTAGAGACGTTTTTTGTGTAACATTGATCCAAACTTTAGATTTGGTATCAAAGCATTTCTATTCCTTTGCACTGTAATGGAATTTTGATAGTGGTCTAGGGGCAATTGCTATGTTTTATTGCCCCCAACAATGGAGCTTTATGTTTTGAGTCGTTGATATTTAGATTAATTTTGTATGCGCTTCAACACAGATTTAGAGTTTTTATTGCCCCAATTATGGAAGCTCGTCAGGGAAATATGTTGTAGATTAGAATAGTGTGAGCAGGTTGCAATATGAAGGAGTAGTCGTTATTCTTTATTACTCTTTTGAATGTTTGTAGCTTGTAGAAGTTTCAGACAATCAAAAAAGCCATCATGAAGAATAGGTTGTAATTTTTAATTTACAATGGGTGTCTACAATTTTTAATGGGTTTGATGGTGAAGGTCTAAGGAAAATATAGTAAAAATTTCAGCCAAACCCACATCATAACTTATGAGAAAATTTAAAAATACGACACAGGTCTAAGGATCAATCGCCAGATCCAACAAGAAGAGCTTTCAGTTTGAATAGAAATGGTCAGTCATTATCTATTGATAATAACGTGGATACTTTGGAGGTGCAGTAATGGACTGTTAAAGAAATCAATGTGGCTGCATATAATAATTCTCGATCACATTTATCTTTATGCATCGATTTTTCCATTTACAATTGGAAGATCTTGGGCGGTGACTATGCAAGATATCTGTTGCGGTGATTCAATAGTATTGATGAATCCAATTTCCCCTTCCACACCTAGCATCGACAGTTCTATTCAATTTTGTAGTTATCTGACAAACCTTATTTCCGTCAATTATGTGAAGATTCATCCTCGTCAATTCAAAGCATAAAAGTATTTAGGTTAGTAAGTCGATTTCATTTTATTTAGTCCATAACATAGATACATCTCTTCAAGAACTTGAATATATAGTCTATACATTAGGTCATTATTTTTAGGGGTCAATGTTTTTTTAAAGTTAATGTTATTTTTTAGATTAAATGTTCCATTAGTCATTATTATTTTGTTTAGTGTTAAATTATGTTACATTTTATTAGAGTCATCAAAGACATATAAATCCAAGAGAAAGTGTGTACATGTCATATGTCTATGTCAAATTTGTGAGTCATCATTATTTTGTGTTAGTGTCAAATAGTCATCATTTGTCATCGTAAAAAAATTGTATTGTCAAAAGTCAAAGTCAAGAGTCATATTTTGGTAGGTGAATAGGTCATTTCATATTCTTATTAAATAGGTGATCTTAGGATTTTTATTGTTGTTATTGTGTCTAGTCGTCAATGCATTAAAAAGTGTTATATTGTATCATTATATTGTCAAAAGAGTACAAAATTTGAGTCATGAATTTTTTTGCTACACACGTACGCATTTTCGGTGTTACCCGACATCCGAAAAAATAAATTATTTCACATTGCGTGAGGGATGATATAATAAATAATGTGGAAACTATTGAGCCTTGAAGCCAATATCAGTTGAGCTAACAACATGTAATCGGAGGATGGAGGCATCGAGGTGGAGGTTAGATAGCAACCTCTCATCGATCACCACCAATGACGGGGCCACACGAAGCTATGGTGGCATTTTGTGGTGTGAGTTTTCTTTCAGTTGTGTGCTTTAGTTTTTACAATTTGCAATTTTTAATAAGTGAAAATTTCACATTGAGGGGGGAACATGATCAACATGATCCAATGTTCCATTTCTATTTTTCAGTTGTGTATGTGATTATTCCTATTTCCCCTATGCAAAAACATAGTAAAGAACATATAGCATAGTGAAAGGTAGCATCATGAGTCTTGATGAGGTAGAAAGTCAGATGTGTTCTTGTTCGTACCTAGGTTTGTGGTTAGCCTCCTGAAAACCATTGAAGGTTTTTCGATGTGTTCCTACTTGAGTTCCCACACTGCTCGGTCATATGTGTTCCTAGAGTGACTGGTTGATAAGTAGATGATTCCTGAGTGTGTTCCCATCCTCGTCGGTCAGATGTGTTCCCGACAAAGTGCATGGTCAATAAGAAGTTGATGTGTTCCTTCTTCTACCTTCAGTTTGAGTGTGTGCCAAGATCATGAGCACACAGAGGTGGCAAGCTGCAGAGGAAGTGTGAAAACTCTTTTACTACCATGTAAAAATTAAGGGGGAGAATGTTAGGAAATTAATATTTACATGGGTATAATATATTAATGTTTACATTATAGTTTGGTATTTACCGAAAGGTAAATAATAATGTTAGTTGTTAACTGTATGGTTAATACGGTAAAGATTGTTAATATTATATTGTTAGAAATAACAATATAATATCGCATATAGTTTTCTATTATATTGTATGTGAGTATAGTTGTTGAACTAACTCACGAATATAGGAGTATAGGAGATATTGTAGGATTGAGTGGTTTTAGGAGGTTCCATAATAATAGGAATTCCTCTCCTATATATTTGTAATGGTGTTCGAATGAATATATTAGAGAAGTTTTCTATGTAAAACTAATCCAAACTTTAGAGCTTTGGCTTGGATCCTTCCCCCACATTCATCCTTTCAAGCCTTTGTTTTGGCTTAAAAACACTTGATGTGAGAACATTAAGTGAATGAGGTGTGGGTATTTTAGCACATGCCTTTCCTCCGCATGATCTTGTATTTTTGACCGACTTTAATAAGTGCATCTACCAAGTATTTTGGTAAATTCACCTTGAGTGCAAGGTTGACGCATCCTTTCTTTAAATGAATGAGAATTTTGAGTGAATTACCACCCAAAGACAAACAACAATGGCTATCACATATAAAGTATTTGTTAACCCATTTGGACATATCCCTCCAAATACCAAGAAAAATGTCCCTCTTAACTCCTTTCTGAACACCTTGGGAGGTAAGGATTACCTCGGGAAATTCCTCACCCTCCTCATGAAACAAAACAAATAAGTCTTTGAGGGGAGCATTTTTCATGACTTTCAGACCAAAATCCGGTAAACCAGATAGTTCAGAAACTACCTAAATGGTAATCTCCACTCACTTCCCTCCAACGCGTGAGCAAGTAGCTTCAAAATTCTCTAAGAATTCATCCACTATTACTTCATCAAAACCTTAAAATTTCTAGATGAATTCAAGCCAACCGAAATCATAAAATACCTACAAAAGCACAACGTTCCTGAGTAATGGGTCCAGAGAATTAGGCTTTGACTTTTCTTTTGTCCCATGATGAAGGTGAATGAATCCAGACATCGAGAGAAACAAGAACAAGGGTGTGCTCAAATTTGCGGTGTGATGGTAGGTAGAAAGGTATGTTCAATATTCATGAAGCAATGATAGGAAGTGGTTAGGAACTATAAATTTGAAATGCACTGGATCCTCGAATTGCATAAAAGCAGAGAAAATTTTACGGCATAAAAAGGTTGACAAGACTAGGTATCCATGAGTAATTTTGATATGTGAGATGACACACATCCCATCGCTTGAAATAGAAATGCCACCTATCCCTTTCATGGAATATGACACATGTGGTGTGCACAAAAATCATGACTCATTACACCCTCATGCCGTCATGTCGTAGTGTCAGATTCGGAAGGATATCCATGATAAATACATCGATCATTGTGTATGGATATAATTATGATAAGTTTATGTATGGGGAGTTACTTCATAAGGAAATATCCGTAGTGAATTAGAAGGCACTTACCCATGCTAGTTCAATGTCTGATATCCATAGATTCCCATGTCCTGTAGTCCGAGATAAAATGTGATTAGTGTCCATGAAACAATGAATATCTCTACATTTATTAAAATAAACAAAACAAATAACTACGAGAAGAAGATCAAGGTCATGAACATCCTCCATTATTGAAATTGAAAGACAACAATTACTCCTAGCTAGAGGGGTGAAGAGTCACCTCAACATGCATTTCCTCACTCAGCTTGATGTCACTAATGAAAGTTCCCTTGTCAAGAGATTGTTGATAAATCCTAAGCCCATGGCCATTTATAAGAAGAGTCCTTCTATTTCCATCGATTGGTACCAGTCACACAAAACTATTATCAAACACTTTGTCAATTTGATATGGACCCAACCAACTGTGTCCGTAACTTACCTTTAAAATATTGATATTTAGAATAAAAGAGTAAGACCCATTCCCCCTCATGAAATGTCCTGGATTTGATATGAGCATCATGCTAGGTCTTCCTTTGATGTTGGAGAATTTCCGCCTATTGTTGTGCTTCCATCCGCATTTCATCCAATTCTTTCAGTTGCATCACCCATTCACATTGTGCTTCATCCAATTTGATGCCGACTTTCAATTCAGTTCTCCAAGTGCATAACTCAAACTCAACAGGTAATAGTGGCTTCTTCCCATATACCAACTCATAGGGAGAAAAACTAGTAGTGGTTTTCCAGGTTGTGTTATAGGCCGAAACTATCTCGGGAAGTTTTGGTACCCATCTTTTCTTGTCAGCATTAACCACTTTAGTGAGAATGTTCTCAAGTTCTTTGTTGGTGACTTCCACCTACCCATTGGATTGGGGGTGATATGGTGATGATTTCTCATGCTTGATTCGCTATATTTCTATAAAATCCTCAATCATTTTAGACACAAATTGAGGACCTTGATCAGATACAATGGACATGGCCAAATCGTAGCAATATCTGATTGTACAGGAAATCAACAATTACTTCCTCATTGGTAGATGCCAATGCTTAAACTTCAGCCCATTTCGTAACGTAGTCCGTGCATACCAAGAGGTATTATTTCCCAAAATATGGAGTATCAAAAGGTGCAACGAAATCAATTCCCCATTTCTTGAATGGTCCTAAGACCAGTTGAGGATTAAGAGGCATTTCCATGGATAGTGTAGGCTTCCCCATTCTTTGACATGCATCACACTGCCACACATACTTCTTGATAGTGTTGTGAAGGGAAGGCCAATAGTACCTAGCACCAAGGATTTTGTGAATTTTCCACTTTATTGAGTAATGTCCTCCTCTTGGCTCATCATAGAAAGCTCACAGTATGCAGTATACTTCATCTTCCCGAATACACATGCGAAGAACCATATTAGGACAACATTTGAACAAAATTCCATTACACCATTTATATGTTGCATTATTTTAAACCAATCTTCGTCTCTCTTTATGAGTAAAATAGGAAGGAAACTTCCCTGTAGTTAAATAATTTGCAAGATCAGTGAACCACAGAGTCTGAGTTGATATAGAAAACAAATGTTCATCTGGAAATTGATCTGGATTGCCTCCTCATCACTTGAAACATTCAATCTCGAAAGAAAATCAACAACAACATTAGATTTTCCGGGATTATCAATAATGGTCAGATTGAATTCCTGTAACAAGAGTAACCATCTAATAATATGACCTCCGACTATTGGTTTATTCATCAAATATTGGATGACAGAGTGGTCAGTATAAACAAAGATTTTATACCCAGTGATGTAATGTCAAAATTTATTCAAAGAATACACAATAGCTAAAAACTCCTTTTCCATAGTGGTATAGTTTCTTTCCATAAGATCTAGGTTCTTGTTGATAAAGTAAATGGTATGCATGTGATCCTCTTCATCTTTCTACTCAAGAACAACTCACATAGCTGTATTGGAGGCATCAATCTGGATATGGAAAGGTTTCCCCCAATCGGGACCTCATAAGACTGGGGCTGTGGTCAGCTTCTCCTTGATAATATCAAATGCCTGTTGACACTGAGGGGACCATTCAAAAAAACAATATTTTATCAGCAATGAAAACATAGGTGCAAAATTTTTACTAAATTATTTAATGAATCACCGATAATACCCTGTATGTCCAAGGAAACTTTTGATGTCATTCTAATTTGTTGGTGTAGGTAGTCTAGAGTGATGACTACAATATTTTAGGGGTCAACTTGTATACCTTTGGTAGAAACATGGTGACCTAAAATAATTCCTTGATCAATCATCATCAGACATTTTTCATGACTCAAGGATAGTTGGTGCTGCTCACATCTACTCAATAATTTTTCAAGGTTATTCAGAGATTCGTCAAAAGTGGATCCATGGACAGTGAAATCATCCATGTAAACCTCAACACAGTCATTTATAAGATCTGCAAAAATGGCCAAGACTACCCTCTCGAAACGTATAAGGTGCATTAAAATCCCCAAAAGGTAAGATTCAATAAGAAAATGTACCCCAAGGGAAAGTAAAGGTGGTTTTATCCTAGTCATTAGGTGCAATACTTATTTGGTTATACCCACTAAACCCATCCAATAAATAAAAATATTTCTTACGGGTGAGATTGTCTAAAACTTGGTCAATAAAAGGTAGGGAAAATAATCTTTCTTGGTGGCTTTGTTAAGTTCCCTATAGTCAACACAGATTCTCCATTTACCATTTTTCTTGGGAACTATAACTAATGGTGAGACCCACTGACTATCAGATATAGGGTAGATGAATCCTACCTTTAGCAATTTTTCTATCTCGTTTTTTACTATGTCTTTGAGGGCTAGGTTAATTCTTTGTTGTGGCTGCCTTATGGGTTTAACATCTTCAGTGTAGATATGGTGATTATAGATTGTAGGATGAATTCCCTTCATATCAGTGTAATCCCAAGAAAAAGCATGGGAATGTTTCCTTAAAATATCGAGAACCCTAGCCTCTTGGTTGGCCTCCAAGTTATTACCAATGGTCATTTATTTCCCCATGTCAATAGGTACTTGTTTTGTATCTTCCAAAGTGGTGAGCTCTGCATTGGTGATTAAAGACTTCAATGTGAAAAAATGGGGCTGAAGCATGTGCAAAATGGATACATGTTCAAGAGACAAAATCTTGGTCAGAGGACAATAGAAATCAAATACTGTGGATTTTGTATTATAAGCATAGATTTCTTTATAAGATTCATTAGAAGTATCACTTACCAAGGCAATAGTATCAGTCATGTTTAGAACAAATGGGTCTGTAGTCAAAGTTCCAATTTTCGTAGCCATAATGTTGATTTCCATAGTCATAGAGCCCTCTGCATCAGTCAGTGTGTATGACTCAACAACTTCCATCATATGGTTTTACACTGCAATGGTGGCCAAATAAGAAGAACTCGAGAGAATTAGTATCCAAAGAATCCACCCATACATGTTCACAAGCATACACATAAGGTTGGGCAAGAGGATATAATGAAATATGTTTGGATTTCTTCCCATTTAGAATAGTCATTTTTCCCGACCTACAGTCAATATATGCAGCAACAATAGCCAACCAAGGTCGTCCCAAGATGACTGGATATCCCAATTTCCAAGCTTTAGGCTGTAGGACCATAAAATCAACAGGATACTCCCAAGATTCAACGGTGACCATTATATCCTCAATCACACCATCTGGTACAATAATGGACTGATCTGCTAATTGAAGAATGGTATTGGTAGGTTGTAGTCCTATCAAGGACAACAGATTGAACATATTTATTGTTATAACATTTATGGAAGCACCAAGATCCACCAAAATGTTAGATATTAATTGATTGTTTATATAAATGGTAATGACTGGACTCTAGGATCCCCATATTTTGGTGAAATAAGTGTGCCGACAACAAGATCAGCCAAATTTCCTTCCACTCGATGATCTTTGGGTATTTCTTTTTTTTCTTTCGTCTCTTTATACACTCATTTCTAATGGTTTGGTTTAATTCGAATGTCCCTTATTGCTCACAGAAGTGGGACCTCAATGTGTACCTTTTTCAACTCTTGAACTAGCGTCATTTCATCAGCAGTTTGAGTGTCCTGTAACCGCTTAGGAAAAGGAGATTTATGGGCATTTTGATTAGTTTTTGGACCATTCTGAGTGTTTTTTGTTTTTGGAGAAGGTGTAGTTCCTTCATTTTCCTCAAGTATCTCATCTTTATCAGTTTCTACATGAATTTCCGTGATAACAATAGGAGGATTCAATGTTTTCTCAAACCTTATTTACAAATTACCAATAATATTAACTCCGCATTTTATTACTTGAACCTCGCTTCATCAATTAAAGCGATGCTGATTTTTAGGGTTCACTACAGGATGGGCTAGAATTTGTGTTCGTGTTTCCTATCCGTGTTGTTGATAGTTTTTAGTGGGGTCATTAAAGCTTGTTGTGGTTACTAGAACTTCCATTTTTACTAATGTTCACATTGTGGTGCCCACTGCTGGTTTTGGTTAGGATTCTACTGAGGTACCCACTATTGGTTGTGTCATGGAGTTGCTAGGGTTGGTGGTTTCTAACTTGGTTGAGTGTAGGAATTCATCCAGGGTGGTGGATGTTGGTAAGTTATCCAATTTGATGTTTTCCACTCGTGTTTTCCCCAAGTTGGCTAAGGAGCTGACCGGGCCATGACATCCTCCGGGGTTCGAAGCGGTCGAGGAATATACAATCTGATTATTTCACCTTTGAAAAAGTTGACTTATGCATCAGCTTGAGATACAACATTCAAGCCTCCTTTCAACTGTGATAAGAAGGTGCAACACTTAGTATCGTGGTCAACAACTTCACAGATCAAACAAATGTCTGTAACATCCAAAGGACATTCTCTCAGGGGATGTCTCTTCCTACATTTAGGGCAATATATGTCTAGAGGTTCTTTAGCAACACTGTTTTTGGCCTTAATCCCATCTATGGTTAATGTTAATTGTAACAAAATGCTTGTTTTCATGTTAGCCATTTCCTCCAGAAGTTCAGAGGTACCTAGGATAAGCTTGGATGTTTTCCTCTTCCTTATAGCCCTCGTGTTCTTGAGTAACTTCGCATAGCTCAGTGATTTGTTCCATAGTAAGTTTATGCACATCTCCTCCTCCCATAAGATAGAGGGAATCTTTGGTTTCCTCGTTAAGTCCTTTAAGGAAAACTGTCCCTAGTTATGTCTACATGTAACTCATAACCACTCCATCGATGAAGAAAGAGAAATATTTCAAGATAATCCTCTATATTTTCATCTTCTTTTTCCATATCTGGAAGAACTCTTCTTTCATATCCCTTCCTTGCAGTAGTCTTGGTATTTATCCAAAAAGATTGTCTCCATGGCTTCCCAAGAATCAATGGAGTTAGAGGAAAACCCCATGAACCATCTCATAGTAGAGTCTTTGAGAGTGGAAGAAAAGAGTTTGAGTTTTTGATTATTGGTTTTGTAGTCATAGGTTTGGCAAAGAATTTTGAACTCAAACAAGAACTGATCGGGGTCTTCTATAGACATGCCTCAAAAAATAGGGAGGATGGATGGTGAGATGTTTTTCATGGGTGTATCCTCATCCTCATCCTCATCTAAGATAATGGGATAAGTGAAGGTTCTACCCAAGGGTCGGTCTCCATTATTCCCGTGGTCCCCCATTTTTGAGTGTTGGTCGGAGGATGCAGGATGCTCAAAAAGGTTTCTAGGCATTGTATTGGATTTAGTGTCACTCTCAGTGTTCCTTCATGTATTTTGTTTGGAGATATTTGTTGGATGTTGTGTGGTGTAAATATCCCTTGTTTGTCTCGTGGCCTATGCATCAAGGTTGGTTATTGAAACAAGGCTCAAGACTTCTACTGGTTGCATATGTGAACTCCATTAACACCCATATAATGTGAAGTGAGAAAAATGATGTGGTGTGCTATGGAGTCTCCCTGAAAATGACACCAAAATGATGGGTCATTGTATTCTCCAATCATTTAACTAACCGAATCTTCTCGTTAGTGTCATTATAAACCGGGGCTATGTCCTAGGTTGTATGCAATGGAGCTTTATGTAACTAGTTTTCTTGTTGGGTCTTCTATTGGGGGTTGTTGTGAGATATTTCTAAGTTGGTTACTAATCTATGGAAACTCAATATAAATCTACGAAATTTAGTTGCTGCGATGAAATGAAGTTTAAAAGCTATACTTCTAAATTAAATGGAAATGCACACACAGAATCTGAAAAAATGGAATTGAAATTACACACTCATAACTAAGAATCAATAGAAGTAAAAGCACATGCTAATTAAAATTTGTATAAAGGGAAACACATGTTCTGAATAGAAATTCCAATAGGAAAAGCAAATACGTTCAAACTAAGATTGCATGAAACATACTAAAGTAGAAACATACTGAAATAGAGATTGCAGTAAAACTTATCATAAAAACCGTATGTGTATGTAAATGTAAACAACCTCTTGTCTCCTTGGTTGAGTGGGCCCTTGCTCTCCCTTGGGACAGAAATATCAACATCTCTAGATCCTCAAAATGATGCTCACTTATATTAATTCAAACTAGTTCCATAACATATCCAATATATGGAAAAACAGAGTGCTAAATACAACATGCCATATATTGTAGATTATCCAAAACTAATAGCTACTACAATGTTCTTAAGAAGGTGTCTTTATATAGACACAAGTAGTTACAGAATATGCCATAATAGCTGGCATTAACATCTCACACTAATCAACATTAGTCAAGACTCATAAATTCCTATAGGAGTGCTAGAAACAAGTCCCATACTTGATAGGTTGATAAGTGGAAAAAGTATTTCACTTCCATGATCCATCTCCAAAATCAAACTTCTTAATTACATTGGCAATAAATGTTCATTATTTCCCTACACACATCATCACATTTTCCTCAGTAAGGTAGTTAGTAGGAAGTTATACGGTAATTAGGTTGCATGAACAAAAGCAAGGAAAATACATCAAACTTGCTAAGATATAACTATACAAATCATCCCCATGCATTAGTAAATCATATCTAAATGACAATTTATTAACCATAGGAATGATATAAATGAGCAAAATAATGCACTTGTCAACACATCTCATGGAAAACATTTGAATTTCTGAAGTCTTCATACAACTTTGGGAAGACTCATGGGACTCAATCTCACAACATGCTTACTTGACCATGCACTTAGACCATGCCTAAACACATGACATCATGGCTTGACACCTCATTAACACATATAGACAACTTGAAAAGGTACCCAAACACCTTCAACATCCTATGACATCACTAAACACTTGACATCAATGAAAACACATTACTATGACATCCAACAATCTCCCCCTTTGTCATTGATGACAACTACCACCAACAAGACCTACACCTACAAGACCTATTTCTCATGTTTCTTGGTTCACTCTCCCCCTTTGAAATCTATGAAAAAGGTAACTTGAATACTTGACATGAAAGTAATGAAAACCAAAGACAACAATGAGTGTAGGTATACTTACCATTTGTTGTCTAACTTTATCGTTGTAATGAATTTAATGCACTAACTACTAAAGAAACTAGCAACTTAGAAATGAAGGAGGGCTTATGTTAACTTGGATGCATGATGCTTAATTTTTGATATGGGTACTAAATGATGGATCTTCGCAGCGAGACCTACAAATAAGATATACTGAAAATGAGACTTGACTAGATAGATAGATGTGGGCACTTCCCGACTAAGCTGATCTAAGAAGCTTTTGAATTCCTTGGTGGATGTCAACCCCGTTTGTTTAGAAAGGATGAAATAAAGAAAGTATCTGTAGGTAACATGCAGAAACAACAACACACTGAATCTAGAAACTGATTAAGATGGATTTAAAGTTGATTCAATTGAAATAACAATAAAATAAGTGTTACCTGGTCTGGTTTGATGATGACCTAGATTGTGTAAAGGTAGGTCAACGGTGACCAAGGAGGATGAAAGTGAGCGTCTAGATAAAATATGTAGACTTGCAAGGTCCGAGGGTGATCTCGAAGCTGATTAGGACCAGTAACTCACTGTAATAGAATCTACATAAGAGAACCATAGGTAGAGGAGTAGGATAAAGGGTGGATAAGAGCAGTTAGGATAGGTTAATGGATAGAAAGGGGCCCCCGTCAACAACGACGACTGGGAGGATCAATAAAAAATTTATCAGAAAGTGTAAATCTAAGGATGAAAAGATAAAAATGGCAACTTGTAAGCAAAAGGAGTTATAGGAGAAGGCTACTAAGTGTTTCTGAAGTTGTTATGTACCTGCAAGATGTTAGAAACAAAACATATACAATAATATGATAAATATACGGAAAGGAATATGATAATGATAAGAAGATCTCATGAACGATGATTGTGATGAATGAAAACATGCTGGAGAGATGTCCAAGAGGTCTTTGAATGTCTTAGAACCGCTCGTTGGGAGAAAGCTTGAGGATTGTGTGCATTTGATTTCTCACTCGATGCATAATGGAAAGAAAACACTCGGTTTATAGGGGGTTGATGGTGGCTAGGTCAGGTCGCCGCCGACTATGGGGAAATTTTCCCCAATGGGCATGATTTTATACTTTTGATGGGATTTTAGTGTTTTTAAAGATTGGGTGAGTGCTTTAAAGCATTAGGTGGGCAAGGGATGAGATATGGGTAGTTAGGGCATAAAAATAGATAGGATAAAAGCTAGAAAAGAAAGGGGATTTATTTGTAGGATAAAAATAGAAGTTTGGTTAGGGCAATGGATGAGGATTAATTAATTAATACAAATAAAGATTAATGTGGATGGGATAATTGGGCATGTGAGATGTTAAATGATTAATTAATTAACGTTACTTAATTAGTTAATGAGGATTGGATGGGAATTTAATTAAATAAGGGGGATGATTAAAATAAGTATGCGCATGTGGGCGATGAAGGGGTAGGTACCAAATCGAGGTGTCTATATTTTTCCCCTTTTTGTTGAGTGGTTTGGGATAGAAATCCATGAGACAAAAACAATGAGAGTTGGATAAGGATAAAAAGAATTGATGATGATCTCCCCTCAAACGGTGGATTGATGATGCCAAAGGAAATCGATGACGGGTTTGAAAAAAGGTAGATGAAAAAGAGTGGGTGGGTGAAGAAAGGATGGGTAATATGCCCCAAAGGGGAAAAGTATGAGAAAAATTCAAATATGCTCCAAGTGGGGAAAGGTATGGCCATAAAGGAAAAAAAAAGAAAAAGTATGCCCCAAGAGGGGAAAATCATGGCCATAAAGGTGGACTTTGATGAAAAATAATGGTGCCTCAATGATGGGCATGAATATGGCCACAAGGGTGGACTTGATATAATGAATGTAATTCCCAAAGGGGAAGATGAATATGGCCTCAAAGGAGGACTTCGCGTGCGTATTAGATAGGCTATATAAACTAAAATACCCAAAAGAGGAGTGATTAAAGTCACGAAAGGTGGACTTGGGGAATAGATATGATTAACATGCCCGAAGGAGAAAATTATATGTCCACAAAGGTGGACTTTGGAAATAAGGTATGCCCGAGAAAGGGATAAGTATGGCCCAATGGGACCTTGGAAGAGTGTATATGCACGAAGGAGATATAGATAAATATGGCCACAATCTGTGGACTCTATGATTTGATTAAAATGCCTGAAAGGGAAATAATTATGACCACAATAGTGGACTTTTTGAAGAATTCCCAAAGGGAAGAGTGTGAGGATGAGGGAAAATCCCAAAATAGTTACTACTAAGGCCATTGACGGTGATCGAGGCCAATAAATGACAACCAAGGGGGTCGACGGTTACCACCAGTGTCAATGGGCTATATAAGCCAAGATGTCGGTCAACAATGCTAGTTTTCACATGCAAACTTAATGAGAGAAAGCAAAGTGAGAAAAGAGAGATTGAGAAAATGGAGGCCATCAAAGCCGCAAGGAAACACAGAGGGTGCGGAGAATGGTGAGTAATAAAACTCACACTAGTTTTTGATTGAATTTAATGTTTTATTTATTTTTTGCATTTTTTTATAAAACATGGATAATGTCAGTGAAGTTGGCAATGAACTATGTGGGTTGACATTGAGCCATCCCTAAGCCACGTTGAATGACCCTAAAATGCATCGACCAAACCCGTGTCGGCGCGACGACTAGGGTTAGATTGGCTAAAAATGGATTTAGATGGAATTTAATGCACTTTGGATGGATTTTTGGATCAAAGGTCTAATGTATGCATGCTTTGCTTATGATTGTAGGCTAGAGATACCTTATATTTGAGAGATCGGGTGCCATCTCTATATGAGAAGATTAGAGGGGATGTGACAGATGCTAAGTGGGATCATCTGTCTATAGTTGGATTAGGAGGATTTAGATATTATCAGAGGATCCCATGGGATGTGGGGCTTATGATTGATTTGTGTAAGAGGTGGGATAGAAGACATGTACATTTTGGTTCAGGATAGGGGAGATGAATATCACCCTGGAGGATGTGTATCGGATCGGGGTGAATGATAGTTCCCATTACTAGAGATAATAGATTGACAGCTTTTGACGCAGCTATTTGGAGTCGATGTGCCCTAGATCAGTTTTCTTTAGGGGCCTTTTCTTATGAGAAGAGATATGAGGTTGGGGTGGCATGAAACCAGCTTAATTTAATTATGATGATGGCAAAGTGTCTGCTATGCTTTGTCGACTCGTGGAGGAGCTTAGTTTCCATGAGTGTTGACTAGTGTAGAGGCTGATATTTTTGATCATGGGACTCGTATTCTCTTTTGGGACCGCACTGTTGGCTCATGTTTACCATGAGCTATCTAGATATAGGGTGGGTAGGAGGTTAGGGTTGGATGTAGGCTTCTTGCTACATTGTTGGGCTTATGAGCATATTGTTGTGATTAGGCCACTAGGGATTCCATGGGTCACAGGAGACCATATTCAATTAGTATTTGGATTTTTGAGATGGAGGGTGATTACGCCTTTAGAGACATGGGTGAGAGAGGGTTCGATTGTTATATAGATCAGCTTACAGAGTTAGATGCTGATCAAATTAGGTGGCATCCGTATCGAGATTTCCCTACATGGATAGGGAAAATGTAGAGTTTGCAGATGAGATGACCGAGGTGGGTGCAACGGAGATGGATGGAGATGATTGAGGTCGTTTAGTTTAATAGGGTGAGATGAAAATTTGGAGTCGTTCACCAAGGCCTCATGATTCAATTTTGTACAAGAGGGAAGAGTTGATAGATATTTTTGAAGTCCTACTATGGAAGACCCATTGGAGGAGGAAGCTGCATCATGGGATGATGACGACGATGTTGGAGTAGTAGAGGGATAGTATTATTGGCATAAAAATCATGGGAAGCTTGGGTGATTGAGGAGGGAGGAGAGGAGGAGATAGAGGATATGGAGGTTGAGGTTGAGGCGGCTCTAGGAGGTGGTGAAGATGGCGTAGGAGAGGTTGTAGAGGTGGTACGCTTACATGCCAAGCTAGATCATATGAGATTAGAGTGAGATAACCTTGCAAAGTAGCGGATACCGTCACTCAGAGAGAGAGATTAAATTATGCAAGAGAGAGACCACTACTGCAAGAAGAGGGAGGCCTACATGGATCATTTTGAAGATTTGGATACTATTGTAGTGACAAAGTTAGCCAAAGCAGTTGTTCGTGAAACACCACGAGGATTTGAAAAGATGACACCCCTAACATGATTGGGATGGATAGGTACTTAGTGTTGGCCACTGAGGCCAAATATTATGAGGATATTGTGATCCATAGGATACCTCGTACATTAAGATATTGGTATAATATCCAGAGGAAGGTGACAGTGGAACCGGGTTGTCGATGAGTACATCAAGTGTAGATCAGCCATGACGAGAGGAGGGAGGCTAGGAGGGTGGAGATTCATGCAAGGTGGTTCGGTTGCTATACCTAACTCGGAGGGAGAGGACTTGAGGTCCTCAGACATTCACTTCACTAATTTTGATAGTATCTCTGCTTTGAGGGAGCCCCCTAGATGGTCTTGATGTACTGATATACATTTTGATATATGATATATGGTTTTTTCGTGGATTATCATGTGTTCATTATGTGATGTGATGGATTTTAATTTTGATGTGATGATGATTTTAGATTATATGTCATGATGATAAATTTTAGATTAGATGTGATGGTGATTTAGATTGTATGTTTGTTTTATATTTGATGATGATGGTGAAATAAATGTATGATTAGATGGTTATCTTAGATGTGCATGTGTATGGATGATGATATAAATGTGTAATATGTTTTGTGTTTAAATTTTATCATGATGATTAGAATGTATATGGGTAAGATGTGATGGAAACAAATTAATAATGAATGTGATTAATGATGGATGTAAGTTTAAATAAATGTGTTATAAGATAGATAGATAACATATAGGTGATTGAGATGAAGAAAGATGTACTGAAAGACATATGTGATAGGATTAGGATAAAAATGCCTCAAATGGTGGAAAATTATAGGTGTGAACAACACTACGTTATAGCAAGGAACGTACAAGGAAAATATGCCTCTAACCGCATTGGAGGTAAACAAGAGGAGGATCTAGGTAACGCAAGGCACATGCAACCAAAGAAGATGTTAACAAATAACCAATGGTAGTTAGTCATTTCAAAGATCACAAGGAAGTAATGGATGAGATGATCTCATAAACCTAATGTTGACATGATAAAAGGGGTTTGAGATGTAGATGTACAGAGGAAAGAGGGTTCTCTCAAAGTGGTGTTCCGTAAATATACCCCACTGGGAAGGGGAAGGAGAAATTTTAACAATGTGGGAAGATTTTTAGGATGCTTGATAAAATGGAAGGTTGATCAATGTGGGAAGCCTTCAAATTCCATAAGGAGTATCCATCCTTCAAGGGTATGGTCTACTTTATACAATATATAGATGGCAAGAATAAATGATAGCCGTCCTTCGAGGGATCGATCTATTTTTTCGATTTTGATTTTGATTTCGTGATTTTGACTTTTTTTTACTTTTTGCCTTTTCATTTTTTTTTCATGAATAGGTTGTCCTTCAAGGATCTGTCTATTTTTGATCAATTTTATTTTGATTTAAGTATCCATGAATTTTTAATTCTACATGGGGGAGCTGGGACTAGCTAAGTAAACCACTAAAGAGGGGATAAAGATGTATAAGAGACACCCCCGACCCTTTGTATGGTTCCAATGGGTTAATAAGAAGGTGACATATGTGATGATTATAGAGTTCCCACCAAAGGGGAGAACCTATCCATAAGGAACATGCTACAGAAGAATCGTGGTGCCCATATTTAAGGTCACATCTAGGAAGTGATGGAAGACCACATAGTTCCAAATCATCACAATGAGAGATGGAAGGGGATAAGATATAGGAATTATCCAAGGATATGACTAAGGGAACATTAATAAATGTGCTAACAATAGAATGGTCACAAGTGTAATGCCTTAAGCATTTCCACTTCTAGTTTACTATTGTCACAAAATCACTGCACCCCCAAATGGCCTGAGAATAAATCATGACATTCGGTGTGATTGGGACACATGGGATCACCTCTCTAGCTATGGGACTTGGGCTCGAGGTGAACCTCTAGAGAAGGCTAGATTCCTCTTCCTAAACGAAAAACAACACTACTTCTAATGAAAGATAAAAGGAGCTATCTAGTCCTATGCTAACATTTCATGGGATTTAGGAGAAGAGATTTGCAAGGAAATAAAACCTATGCTAGAAGTGGTGATGCACCAAATTAAGGGATGTTTAACATCTGGAAGGGTTAATGTGGGAGGTATGCTTGCATCACTAACCACCTTCACCTATCATAACTAGAAAGGGTATAAAATACCACAAACCAGGTGGACATTCCTCTATTAAACTTGAGTGTACATAAGGGTAGATCAAATCAGATTCGACACACAATTAATTCATCATAAGGAAACCACACATGCATATATCAAACATCTATTTCTAGACTAGGGACAATAATGACATAAAATTAATGTAGAAGGAAAATAATATTTTCACAACTGGCATAAAAGAAAGTAGTATTATTCCTTCACAACATGAAATAGATAACCTGAAATAAAGGTAAGATAATCACTATCACTAAGGAATTGTAAATTCACAAATTAAACATTGATTAACATTCAACATAATAAATCAAATCTTCAACAACAATGTGCAATTCTGAATGTAATTAAAAGGTTTCTTAGAATTCCAGAAGCACTCTTCCAAGCTTGAAGAGCAACTCCTCTACAAAATAATCTCCCAAAATAATATCCCTTAATAATGGAAGCATTCCACTATTTATAAGTTCCTAGGTTGATCCATTACAGCTGGGCTCTTAACTAACATTTAACTAAAAATAGAAATGTCATTAATATTAAGGAACATGCTCCCATGAAAATAGCAATTTTTTTGCAAGGGTTTGACTCAATCAACCCTACAAGTTTGACCGATCTAGAGCTTTTACTTGTCCTTTCATGGCTGCTTAGCTTTGGCCTGGTTCATCTACATCTCCTTTGTTGGTGTGTGTTATTTTCCACATCATCAGGTGAGTCATCTCGCTTAGGTGAGATTGTAGGTCCATGTGTCATTTAGGGGTCATTATGAGATTCCCTTACGCATTAGTGCGTCGGTGCATCGCATGTTAATGCGTCGCATGTTTGTGCGTCGGGTGTCATATGCATCATTGGGAGTTACACTTCTATTCTGGGAATGTAACTCCCCCTCTCTACTTGAGTTGTCATGATTGCAGCACTAGGGGTTACTCAGCACCTCCTATATGTACACATCTTTTGATCTATGAGATAGAGGAGAGTTTTATGGCTTAACCAGGTTCTACCCGTTTGTCGAATCTTTGCATGCACATTCGGTTGATGCTCGCTCCTCCCAAGATCTCTTCACGCTGCCGTTCACATGTCTCATTGATGTGTACGTCATCCCTCATGATCCTCGCTTGCGGGTTTTAAACCCTCTTTCATGGTATCAGAGTGGATCTTGTGGATCCATGCACTCATTGGCATTTCTGTGCATTTTCCAGCGTCCAACGTGATATTCAGATCTCTTTCAGCGTATGTTGTAATGGATATTCCGTTCATGCTCTTCTTGCACTGATTTTGGGGTTCATACCTTCGGTTGGTTTTCTCTTCCCGTGGTGTTGTTCGCGGTTTGACACAGTCAAGGGGTTGTTCATGCTTTGGCTCGTGTTGAATGCTCTTGCTCGTGCATTGTTTTTTTCCTTGGTGTGGACCCGTGGTTCCTTCTCGGTTCGTGTGTTTGAGTTATTTGGGTGTTCTAGCCTTACATGAGTTGGTTTCAGTCTATTACAGTTTAAGGCTGCATTTCAGAGGCTGCAGATCCATTTTTCGTGCATGGTTTGGACTTTTTGCATGGCTCGTTTACATTGCCTTTGGGTTCAACGTTGCATTGGATCATGTTGTCACTGGCCTTGTATTATTCCCCTTTCTATGCATGCACTCAGCTCGTTGTGTTTGTTGTTCGCTGCTCATGATATTCACCAGGCTCGTTGCATTCCTCCTAGGCTCCAACAACTCCCACGTGCCCTCCTTTGCATTAGAAAACATTTTTTTTACTTCTGCATTGAAAAAATTTTTGCATTGGAAAAACGTTTATGCATTGGAAAAACATTTTGGACGCATCTTCTGAGCTCCATCTCCTACGTTTTCACCTCCAGCACCTCCCTCGGCCATGCCCAAGCATATAGAGACAAAGGAACAAGCTGGAACTGGCGTTTGAAACTTCTTGGCTATTTTTTCTCCAGACCTATGTTTTCTGCTCCCACCTACTCATGGAAACTTACCTGTGTGTGTTGGAACCTCCGCCTGCTCTCACCTACTCGTGGAAACTTACCACTAACACCGTAGGCTCCTTGCTCCACGTGGAATGTCAGGTTCACTTCACTGAAACCACAGGCTCACTTCAAATTCAACGGTCAACAGCCAACCCTCGATATCTACTCTCCTCCAACACAACACATGGGCCCTCCATCACCTTCTTTTTTAATGTTTTAGGGTGATTAAAAAAACAAAACATTTATTCATTGGCATGTAAAAAATTTGGGTTTTTGGCTGTATTTTGCTTATAATTTGGCCTTCCTACACTTGTCGAAGACGGAGGGTGAGGTCCGGGGTTGGCAAGAGGCTAATCCCCCCTCGCAATAAAAAAAAACCCTTGCTAAAATTCCATGCCATTTCCAACGAGTACCCACACGATACCCTTTGCACCCATCTCGTGCACTTTTTTAATGCATTTGCAGCATCTAGTGTATTTTTCCATCAGTTGCGGGAATCATTTTAATGCTATAACTTTTGACTCGCTGCTCATTTTTTAGTGCTTCTTTAGTCAAAGTTGCATGATTTTTGCACTTTACGTGATGGCATTTCCAATTTTGTAAACACACTACTTTTATAAAGTGCCACATTCTGGGGGGTTGCTTGTACTCTTGGGCTTTCACACGCAGATGCATTATCAGCCGAGTCCAACGTCTTGCTTTTGTGCATCTTGCATTTTTTCATCATGGAGAGTGCTATTTCTAGACTTGAGAATCATAGGATCACCTTACAGCCTCCACCACTTCTCACCGGAGAGGGAACTATTCAGATTGGTGTGCTTCCATGGAACGTTAATTTGCCCACAAGGGTCTTTTACCCTTCTTGCTTGGGCCAGTTCCTGCACCCACTAATCATCATCATCTAGAGGACTTCCTCGACACTTGTGACCATGTCTTTGGTCACATGATGATGCATGTCTCTCGTTCTCTCTGGTTTCACGTGGCAGACTCAGATCCACCTCACCGTGTCTGGAGCATTCTTCAGTCCTTGTATGGAGACCCTTCACATACCACCGCCGTTGTCGTTGTTTCGATCTAGTTGTCTCCTCTTCTTTGTGTGATGATAGTTCCACTGACACAGGCTCACTTGGTTCTACTTCTGATGATGAGGATTGTGCATCTAGTTCTGATGTCAAGAGTACTACAAAGGACTCTTCTCCTCTTTCTCTCACTATTCCAGACATTGTTATCACCCCCCACATCTCATCAGATATCAAGTAGTCTCATACTCAATCTCACACCGTCATTACACCAGCCTCCTTTCCACTTCCAGTGTGCGAGGCCCATTCCACTCCTCTACCTTCATTGGATGACTCATACCTATCTGACATCACTCTTCTGTTTGTTGAGCCCCCTCATTGGGATGAGTATCTACCTGACCTTAGTCATATTTTTGCAGAGTCTACTTGTGATGCTCTACAGGTTCCGCATCCATCTATAGGTGTTTCAGAGGAGTTCATCATCTCTGTTGTTGGGAGTGCCCCTTCTGGGAATCATACCACTTCCACTTTTCCAGAGACCTGCATTGATCCACCCTCAGCTGTGGATCCCTTTTCTGTTGTGGAGGATGTTTTTTTCCTTCACATCACTTATACATCCTTTCGTATGTGTTCCTCTTTTTCACTTTGATAGTTCTACGTACGTGGCATTACCTTTGGTTCCTTGGCACTCACTTGCTAGACCTATGTCACACTTTCATGGACCAGACTCAAAGTTCTTCGTGCTACTACCTTTAGTTTCCTTTGTGGAGTGGGTAGAATTCCAAAGACATCATTTCTATCCTTCCTAAGGGTAAACACACAGCTCATTGTAGTTGGATCTTCTTCGCCTAGAGGCAGAGGATCTCGTCATCGACATTCTTTTGGAGACTTCATAGATTTACTGAGTTCAAATCCTTCCATGAAATCTTCTACATTCCTCTCGTCTCCCTCTTCTTCTCTCTTCTTATTCTTTTCGAGAGATTACCTCTTTGTACATGGGTACCTTTTCAGGCTCGTCTATAGTTGGGACCCATCTTTGGCATATTTCTTAGATTAGAGAGTGTTTTTTTCTCTTGTGGTGGATGCTTTTCCCACTGGGTTTTCCTTCACTACTTGGGACTTCTTCTTGTACATGGGTACCTCATCAGCTTTGTCTTTGGCCGATCCATTTCTTTTTCTCGACTTGCCGCCTCATCCTAAGTTACGATGAAGGGGGTGTTGGTGTGTGTTATTTTCCACATCATCACCGAGTCATCTCACTTAGGTGAGATTGTCAGGTCCATGTGTCATTTAGGGGTGATTATGAGATTCCCTTACGCACCAGATGAGTCAATGCGTCAATTCATCATATGCGTCATTAGGAGTTACACTTCTATTCTCGGGAATGTAACTCCCCTCTTTACTCGAGTTGTCATGATTGCAGCACTTTGGGATTATTCAACACCTCCTATATGTACACATCTTTTGATCTATGAGATAGAGGAGAGTTTTATGCCTTAACCAGTTCTACCTGCTTGTCAAATCTTTGCATGCACAATCGGGCTTGATGCTCGCTCCTCCCGAGATCTCTTCACGCTGCCGTTGCACGTCCTGTTGATGTGCACGCCATCCCTCGTGATCCTCGCTTGTGGGTTTTAAACCCTCTTTCATCCCTCGCCCGCAAGTTTCTATTGTCCTTCTTCCCACAAAACCATTCAATGTTTGTACTTGAAGAAGCGCTTGATAATCCTTTGAATTTCTTCATCTCCGTGCCCACATGCGTAGTGATTCACTATGTTTGTTGTCTCAATCTCTTTTATGATCATGGCTAGTAATCTTTGAAGTTTATTCGTAACTTTATTTAGTCTCCCTATGAAATTTTGACATAATACCAATCGGTCAATGGAGTCACTATTGAAGGTCTTGGTGATCTCATCGTCATGCTTCACCAAATCTTTGAAATTTTCCTTAAACTGATCCTCAGGAAGAGCATCCATATTTTCATTGAATAATTTGTAATTGGTGATATCAAAATCCTCTAAGATGTCATTCAGTCATCTCGTAATCTCCACTCGCTTCTCATCCAATTTCTTAATCAGATCCTATAATACTTGACATAGGAACTCCATGGCCTTTTGATATTCAAATAATTTAGAGGCATCATCAATCACTTCTTCCTTAAGAAGCAAGTTGAATCCTCTTCTAGAATGTCACTCCATGTTTCCAAAGTTAAATTTAAATTATTATTATCTTCGAGAATAACTCGTCCATCTTGGAAATGGTGATTTTACAACTCCGCAAATAATTATATATCTCAACTTCTTCCTTTATAAAAGGATTGGCTTCCTACAAAATTTTCTCCATCCATCCATTCACCGATCTCCCTTTCGGCCTAGCTTCTCGATCTCATGATAAGAAGTATCATCAATTGTAGATGATATTTTCATATCCGTAGTAGTCAAGACTTCAAAGGAATGGAGTGGGTTGGGTTACTTTACATAGTAGTGTAGTGATGTGCTTGACCTTAACCTTGAGCTCATCCTTGGTGGCCTTATATTTGTCATATTTCTCTAAAAGGGCTCCAAGAGTAGTGTGTACATCTTGCTTGGCTCCTTCATGAGTAGCCTTCCCCAATGATAATTTTGATATCCAGTAATCTACATCTGTGATTGTTTCTTTAGTTTTCCCCTCAACGGGGGTGGCCACCTCTATCACATGTTCTCCAGATGAATTAACCATTAGACTTGACATGGTTCTCGGTATCTTGGCTCTATCTCTTGGGCATATGATCCAATATGCCAAGATCTATAACATCTCCCAGAAGAACCTTTTTCTTTTGCTTGGGAGTTTGTCTAAACAACCATTCTGGTTTAGCTAGAGCTAATGAAGATGGAGCGGTAGATCCAATACCTGAAACATCGGTTAGAGCAAGATCACTAGAAATACCAGCTGGTATTTGGGAAAAGGTAGCAATGATGGAAGGCGTGGATGTAGGGGCAACCATAGGAATTGACAGAGCAATGCTAGGGGTTGTGATTGAAGAAAATGGAAGTGTTAAAGGAAATGAAGAGGAAATGGGTGACCTAATATTTTCCCCATCTGATAGAACTAGAAGTGACGAGAATACTTGGGCCATAGAAGGGGATGGGAAGGAAGAAATGATTGTGGAAGTGGAAGGAACTAATATTAGAAGTGATAATGGAGGAAGAAGAAGGTGTGATGGATCTTGGATGATATTAGGAGAGTCACTGACTTTCAACCACTTCTATCATAGGAACACTCACAGAGATGTGATCTTGGGAGTAGAAGCCTTGGAGAGAGATGAGCCACCAACAACAAATGAAATCTTCTTTGGGATTGTAGGAGCCTTTTGAGTTGACCTTTTCCCTTAGTGGGTGTTGGTTGGCTTATTGTAGTATAGCTCTTGTATTTATAGGTTGATTTTCCCCTTTGGGTGAGATTCCCAAGGTGGCCAACCAACTGAAAGTCCTCTTTAAAATGGGTCCCACCCTCTCCTTTGTATTGCTTGCATTCTTCCACATACCAATCAATCCATGGCAATGGTTGATTGGAAACATTATCATCCTTGTATGATGAATCCAAAACCTCATCATTGTCTTACATGTCCTTTGGCACATCGGCCAAACCAAATTTTGAACCTCATCAAGGGTCAATCTTTCATAATCTCTTTGTCAAATGATGTATTCATCTTGAAAATGAATCCAAATATCTTCTAATTGGGGCATGTGGGCACTAGACCAACTTGTTTCCCCAAACTTACCCCAATAATCAAAATTAATCATGGATGAAAGGTTCACGCAGGTTACTTCGCCATTTCTACATCAACATTTTTTTCCTTGTGAATATTTGGGCAAGAGTACCTACCAATCGAAAATAGGGAAATGCATTCCCACTTTGTGACACTTATTTTGGATTCGATGATAATCCAACAACTGCCAAACCAATTCCAATAGAATCCATTTGTCAGTGGGACACCTTGACAATTTTCTTGGGGCACCTATGAAACCTAGAACCCAGATATAGGTGAATGTAGGAAACTGAAGTAGATTGCTCCCCATTCCTGCACTTCTTTGAAAGCTTCATCGAAATCCTTCGATTATATAGTTCTTTGTCAAAATGATAGAGGATGAAAACAAAGAAAGCATCGTTGACTCTACGGAAATTCCTACTTCCCTCATCCAGAGTGAGTTGGGGATAAAATTCATATATTTGGGAATTGCTTCAAACACCCCTAGTATTTAAACCAACAAAATCTCCTATAACAAAGTATGCAGTATATACTAGGAAGGATGTCATGTAGAAAGTCTTTATATCTGACACTCTACCCAATTGATAGCAAATAGAGCTACTAATATGCTCCCCCATCTGATAAACTCATCATTCTTCTTGATAGTTGTGATGTACAAAAACATCCATTCATGGAATTCCTTTGTAGAAGGAAGACCTAAAACTCTACTTAACAACACAATAAGATCATTGACCTCTTGAATAAAATCTGACCAATGCATAGTTTTGGGTAATTTGGCAAAATTCTTGGTCAGATAATATTTCATCATAATTTTTGATCATACTTCCTCTTTCTTATCCCAATGTTCCACTACTATTTCTGGTGAAATTGTGGCATAATCTTGAACATCGAGAAGTTTAAGCAGATCCTCAAGAAGTCTGGGTCCAAACGGATTACCACCTTATCATCACTATCTCTGATTGACATGGAGTCTTTGTCAAAGTGGGTTACTGCAGCTAAAACAAATTCTGGCAATGCATAGATGTGGGAAAATCGGTGGCAAGGGGAAATCCCACTGTCGTAGATGGCCTACATCCATGGTTTCTTATTTGGAGCCTTTAATCTTTCCCAAAAATTAGGGAAGATCAATTTTTCCTAGATCAGTGTCCCCAATATTTCCTAAGTCGAAGGACAGGAAGGATTGAGGAGCAAACAAGAAATGAGTATTTCATCTTATCTTTTCCTTTGAAGTGGAAGCAGACATCAAGCCCTGTGTTTTGGAGTTGAAGTTGTAGAAATTCTGAAAACTTGAAAGAAAACTTTCAAATTCTGAACCGAAAAAGTTCTGAAAGAAATCACCAAATCTGAAATCTCCAAAAACTTTCTCTGAAAGAGTTTCCCAAACTGAAATCTCTAAAACGAAAAGTTTCGAAGGAAATTCTAAGAATTTTTTTTGAAAATAAATTTTTGAAAGAGTTTTCCCGAAGCTAGAAGTTCTAAAACCCGAAAGTAAAAACCTCCAAAATTCCAAACCAAAAGTTTCCTCGAAAAGAGATTTCTGGAAGAAAGTCCCCAAGGAAAATTCCGAACAATTTTCCTGCTTAATAAATTTCCGAAGGAATTCTCCGAAGGAATTCTCTGAACTAGTCTCTCCGAACAAGTTTTTCCAAACAAGTTTCTCCAAAAAAGGAAAGGGAATTTGCCGAACAATGTTAACTTATGAATTCCGAGAAATGAAAAGAAGTATGAGAGGCCTAAGAGGATCCTTTGAACAACTCTGAATACCTGAAGAAAACTCAAAATGTGAAACATGGTGAACCAAGGGAGTGACATCATAAAAACACAGAGGGAAACCAAAGGGAAAACCAAAATGAGAAGGAAACAGAGGAAAAATACCTAAAACCAAAAGAAAATAAACAAAAAACCATACCTTGAAAAAGATGTCGCAAAGTACAAGAATGGAATGTCAGAGAAAATGTGTCAGGTAAAAATGACAAGTAAAAATCCAAGTTTAAATAGAAATCCTGATATTAATGGTAAAAATATGATCCGTATGGAGGTAGGTGAAAATTAATTATCACAAAAATCTCCAAAGGTCCAAAACTCAAAGCCCAAAATTTAAATTTTGGATTTCAGACTTTGAGATTAGGAGGCAAAAAGATGAATTGGTGATGGAAAATTTTGAAACCCAAAACCTGAAAGTTTGAAAATTTGGGCTTTCAAACATTCAAAATTTAGAAATTTTCAAGTAAAAATCCTAAAAACGAGGAGAACTCCGAAAACCCGAAAACCCAAATTTTGGTTTTTAGACATTCGGACTTCGAAGTCCGAGAGGGATTTAAACAAAAGGGGCCAAAAGTCCCAAAATCTGAAAAAGCCTAAAAGTCTAAAATTTTGACTTTCAGGGTTTTAGACTTTGGAATATTTTCAAGAGTAGTTCCGAATCCGAGCTATAAAAATCCAAATGAGAAAAAATTTAGAAGTCTGGAATTGAAAATTTCGGATTTCATCCTTGGAAAAATTCACCACGTGCAAGGATTTCTAAAAAAAATTGTCTGACACATAACTTTCCTTCCAGGTAGGTTAAATGGTTAACATTTTTGGTGATCTCCAGGAATGCTTGCTTGCTAAGCTTTCAAACTCAGTAGCCTTAAGCAAAACATTGGGAAAAGGAGTCTAAAAACCAAAACCAAAAAGAAAACATGTAAGTAAAAGAAAAGAAAAGAAAATAATGTGCAGAGCACTTGGAGGAAAAGATAAACATTGTATAGGGTGGAACATCCTCAAAATCAAGATTTGAGGTGTATCCCATTCACATGAATGGGAAATTATTCTCCATTGAGTCTAGATAGGAAAAATGAATTCACCTCTTTGCAACTTGTAATAACATAGGGCCCGCTCTAGAGAGCATCAAACTTGGCATGCCTATTGGGTTTGGCGCGATCTTCATCCCATTTTAGAACCAAATCTCCCTCCCTAAACAACCTATCAGAGGCTTTCTTGTCGAAGGATTTCTTAACTTGAGCCTGATGTTCTCAACAACGTATTCATGGTGGTGTTTCAATTTCCTCTAGCTCCATGAGTTTAGAAAACCTCACTATTAAGGCCTCATCTTCCATAACTTCAAGCCGATAAGCCAAGTCTAGGGAAGGAATTTCCAAGGAAAGTGGAAGTTTCACTTCCCTTCCATATACAAGCATGAAAGGAGAAACCCCGATGGCCTTTTTAGGTGTTATTCAATCAGCCCATAGGGCGGTCTTGAGCTGTGTATGCTAGGTTCTTTTATTGGCCTCCATCGTGCACTTAATGATTCTTATAAGATTCTTGTTGTTGATTTGACCAACCCATTTCCCTGTGGGTAATAGTTAGATGAAGTCTTGAGGTAGACTCCATTCTTGATGGCCCATTCACTTATCTTCATCCTAAGGAAAGACATAACATTGTCTGAGATAACAGTAAAAGGAACACCGAACCTTGTCATCAAATTTTCTAGAAAATCTAGAACATCCTTTTCATTACTTTCTTTTAGGCTACTGCCTCTATCCAACGAGTGAAATAATCTATTGCAGTAAGGACCCATTTATGCCCCTCGCTTTGGATGGAGGATTAATCATCTCGATGAAATCTAATCCCCACTGAACGAAGGGTTGATCCACCTAAACGGGCGTAATGGGAGAGCTATCAGCCTCTGTTTTACTATAAAAAGAGCACACTCTTTACATTTCCTCACCCATATATGAGAGTCTTTGAACAAGTCTAGCCAGTAATAACCAACTTACATGATCTTGGTGGTGGTTGTTCATGCAGAGTAATGTCCTCCAGACAGGCCATTGTGGAATTCCTCTAATACCTTGTTCACCTATTTTGGCCTGATGCAACGTAGAAGAACACCATTTAGATCCTTTTGGAAGAGAACATTATCTATCATGACATATGGAATAGACTGAAGATGGAAAGTATGTCTCTATGGACTTTATCCATGTTTGGAGGATATATCCCCAAAGAAGAAATTTTGCATCTTAGTTAACCAATCAATCTGATCATTTCCTTCATCAACATTCAAAAGCATGACATCTTCTATATCTTTGGTCTCCATGTCCACGGCCAGCTGTTGACATAACCCTTTTCCCCTGACAAGCTTAGTGACCTTGATGTGTACATCATACTCCATTACTTTCATAATCCACCTAGTGCATTTCTCATTCATCTCTTTATTCAACAAAAACTCTTTGACCAGGATGAGAAACCATTAAATGGATTTTGTTGTTAGATAACAGATGCCTAAACTTCTTTAGGGCTCAAATGATTGCAAAGACCTATTTTTGATGAAGGAATATTTGAGTTCGTATTCCTTAAGAGACTAATTGAAAAAGGAAATGGGTTGCTCCATCAGGTCATCATTTTGCTTGGGTGAGAATTCTGAAATACTTTCCTGACCTACGAAAGCATAGAGAATGAAATCCCTATCAAACAGGATTCACCAACGTAGGAGCTTGGGAGATAGTTGTCTTGATGGCTTCAAATATTTCTCTTCCCTCCTTCATCCATGAAAATGGGATATTATTTTTAAGCATGGCCATTAGTGGTTTTTCCAACATTGCAAACTGAGGAATAAATCTCCGAACAAAATTTATAGTTCCTAAAAACTATAGAGACCCTTTTTATGACTTGGGAGGGATAAGGACATAATTGACTAAATCCTAGTGGGTCAATAGACAACCCTTCTGCTGAAACAATATGTCCCAACAAATTTCCTTCTTGTACTTGTGAAAATGCACTTCTTCAAGTTCAATGAGACACCAAATTCTCTACACCTTCGAAAAACTTTCCTTAGATGAGTGATATGATCCTTAGCATGTTTGGAGTAGATAGTGATGTCATCAAGGTAAACCAAGATCATATCATTGATGAGTCCTTTAAATCCATATCCATGGCTCTCTGAAAGGTAGCCCCTGCATTAGATAATCCAAAAGGCATCTTGTTGTAAGCGTATGTGCCCCATTTGGTGGTGAAAGTTGTTTTGAATTGATCAGATTCTTGAACTAGAATCTGATTATATCCTGAATATCCATCAAGCAAAGAAAATATTTGAGCCCCTACCACTGTTTGGAGGATTTGTTCCATTAAGGGAGAGAGGTAGTGGTCCTTCAAAGAGGCATGGTTTAGGTCCTTGAAATCTACGCACAACCAAATTTCACCATTCTTTTTCCTTACAGGCACCAAATTGGCTACCCACGAAGAATGCTTGATGGGAAAAATTATGCAAGCCTCGATAAGCTTGGTTAGCTCTTTCCTCATCAAAGGCTCAATTTTGGGATTGATTGGCCTCTATTTTTGACAAACTGGCTTGGAGTTTGGATCTAGTTCAATAGTATGTTGAGCTAAGTCAGGATCGAAACCACGCAAGTCCTTATAGCTCCATGTGAAAATATCATGGTATTCCTAACATAATTTGATGAAAGCTTTCTTTTCCTGAGCAGTGCATACCTTACCAATTTTTAAAACTTTTCACTTGCCACCTCGACCTCTTCAAAATCCTCCTCCTTGACCACCATATTAGTGCTCTTTTGGCTTGATCATCCGAATTGAAGATGGATTCCAATGTAACCAGGCATTTTGGCAGCTTGTTTCCTTTCAACTGTATAATTTGATCACCATAAGAATTTTGGAGTTTATCTTGATGTTTGGCAACAAACTCTACTTCTTGTTGTAGGAAGAGAACAATTTTTTGATCACTATCGAACACCTGCCAACTACTCACATTATTTGGTACTACGGGATGGACCACCATTTTGAATTGTTTGTTGCTCTTCTTTCATGATGTCCATGTAGGTACATTGTATTGAGAACCAATAGTAGCCATCCTGTCAGCATCTTGATTTTACTTCCTGGGATTGCATGAATTTAAAAGCTTGAAATCTTCTATTAGATCCCAAACCCAATTTTTGTATGACCATAGTAGATCATTTTTTGATGCACTATGGGATGTAACTTGGTGCACAACCAATTCACTATCACCAAAGACAATCAAGGTTTGGATTCCTCTTCTTTGGGCCAACTAAATTCCTTGATATAAGAGTTTCATATTCAATAACATTATTAGTGCAACTAAACTACAATCAAAAGGAAGAGAAATATTTTTTCCTTCTGGAGACACTAACATAACCCCTACACCAGATCCATTTTTACTTTATGATCCATCAAAGAACATTTTCCATAGTCCATTTGTATCACTTGATGCCTTAACCAGTTGAGGTATGATGGCATCTTCTTCATGAATGTAATATGTACCTAATCTAGTCTCTTCCAAAAACAACAGACCAGATTCTTCATTTGCCAATAAATTAGCATAGGGGTCATATTGATGGTCTATACTCACCTCATCAAGAATCATATCTGGAAACTTCTTCGATGAGAGTAGTTGGCTCATGATCTACATCCTCATCTTCATGATCACAAATGGCATAGTTACCATTTATGGGTTTGGATGTGTAAGGTTCCATGTGATTGTGATAGATTGGTTCTGCCCTTATAGTTACCTTAGTCCCATATCGGGTCCTCAGGATCATATGCGACTAGTCTGATGACAAATAACCACCCATTTTTGTGGTGAAATCCCATGATAAGAAGATGGTGAAGAGGGGAGGGAGATCAATGACATATATATCCTGTGTGAATGTCAAGCTAGGACATGCGTGGATAGTAAGTTAAAGCCCCTTAATGACCCCCACAATTTGGACTGCAGTACTGTCTAGCTAAACAACCCCTCTCAAAATTGGAGTATATGGAATTTTAGTACATCTGTGACCTACTTAGGCATCACAAAACTATTGGCTCTAGAATCGATCATACAATTGTGCACCAAATGGTCACCAATAATCAACGAGATATAAAATGGTGGAGGTTTGTTGGGCTTAGCATGTATTTTTGTCTCGGGTTGGCATAAGTTGGTTTCCACTACTACTTCTTGACCTGATGATCTATTAGTAGTGCCAAAGCTGTTCAAAGCCTCTCGTAGCAAGTTCCTCTTGAGAAGGAATCGAGAGTGCATCCCACATTGTGACACTCAAATTGGTCTTCTTCATTTGCTCCATGATGCTTGAATGGAATCGCTCCCACTTTTTAATGCCTTTTTGGGGCATTGGGGTCCTCCTTTGGATAATGATTATTGGGTATCGTGATACTTGAAGTCCCATATTTCTTTGTAGTCTGATCAACGGATATTTTTGATGATTTCTTTCTCATGCCTTTATCATCCAGTATTTGTGTTGGGGCTTAGAAGTGGATGCCTAATCAATATTGGAATATTATGAATCTATTGCCTTTTCTTGGAACATGTGTTAGATGCTATGGTGGAGGCATTAGTATTCAAACCACAAAATTCTTCTTCTTGCCAATTTAGTAATGTGGTTTCATCAGGAGGTTGGTCTTGGTCTTGAATTTCGGGAGTAGATGGTCCAATAGATGATTCAGGTGGAGTGGTTATGCTTTGAACCATGAGGGCTTGACTCAAAAATCCATTTGGGAAGAGATTTTGATTATGGGGCTGAGAACAAGGGTAACACCATTCATAGTCTTGGATGAGGTTGTTTTGGACCGGGACTATAGCTCTAGAAGAACTAGCAGTAGAAGGGTTCCAAAATTCAAAGGTTTTACATTCGTAGCTTGGCTTGTGGCCTTGATTTTGTGACTGACCATTTCCTTGGAATGGAGGACAGCTCGTCTGATATTGGGGTTGAAAGGGAGAGCATACTGGGACTATTACCTCTTCATTGCTACAAGTTCATTCCCAAAAGTTTGTAATAGTGACTTTACCTCAACCAAATCATTTGAGGGATTGGACATGCGTAGCTATCAAAATAGAAGCTTTCAAAACTGGGAAATGACTAGTTGTTGGCCTACAAGCTCTACAAAAATAGGTAATGGGAGGTCTAGGAGTAATTTTACCTACTTGAATCAAGCAATTTTCAGCTCATACAAAAAATTTCATAAGCATCAGGGATAACGGTTCCCCCATGGATTGAATCATGATGGTGACATCACTATTCAATGCCCATAAGTAATATAGAAATGTGCTATCTAGGGATGGCCTTACAAGTGTTGGGATCCATTTCCAAGTCTTGTCAAAACAGAGGTTGAAATCACTCATATACTCTTGAGGAGACCACTTGATAGTATGAAATTGTTCTACAAGTGAGAGATTATCACTTTTGTCTTTGAACTGTTTACACAACTTCATGCCTAACTCATTCCAAGTGGTAACGGATCCAATAGCAGCTAAACTCCGGAACCATTGAAGTGCTCTGCCTTTGAATGAAGTAGCAAAGGAGTCAAACTACCATGTTATCTTCTAGTGATATTATGTACCACGTAGATGCTAGCTACATCTAGTATGTGCTCCCGAGGTGAAACATTAGTCTCCCAAGTGTAAAACGGTAAAATTTTCAAGGTATTTTCCGATATATGGCATCTCTTTGTGCTAATAGAAAAGGACTGCTTGACATTGAAAGGAGGACAAGTATTGGTTGCCATGACATTCAAAAGCTGGTTATGTCTTGGTGGGGGAAAATGTCCTTCAGGAGGAGTTGAATGCCCTCTAAAGGTAAAGCGGTGGCTGATGATACTGAAAGGTTTCTTCCCCTTCTTCTTGGGGAGACAAAGAAAGCTCTGTATGCTTATAATTTTCCCACCTTGAAGAAGCTCTTGTGTGAATTCTTCACATAAGTTGATGTACTGAAACTTTGAAATCTAGAGAGATGGAGTTACCAGGTACCTTGTGTCAATGGAATGAGAAGAGAAGTACCAACTCTATCCCACTAAGCATGCCAAAAATGTTGTCACCAAATCACTATACACCCCCGAATGGCCTGAGAATGAATCACAAAATTCGGTGTGATTGGGACACATGGGATCACCTCTCAAGCTGTGGGACTTGGGCTCGAGGTGAACCTCTCAGAGAAGGCCGACTTCCTCTTCCTAAACTAAACACAACACTACTTCTAATGCAAGATAAAAGGGCTATCTAGTCCTATGCTAACATTTCATGGGATTAGGGAAAGATATTTGCAAGGAAATAAAACCTATACTAGAAGTGGTGATGCACCAAATTAAGGGATGTTTAACATCTGGAAGGGTTAATGTGGGAGGTATGCTTGCATCACTGACCACCTTCACCTATCACAACTAGAAAGGGTACAAAATACCACAAACCAGGGCAGAGATGTTCCTCTGTTAAACTTGAGTGTACATAAGGGTAGATCAAATCATATTCACACAATTAATTCATCATAAGGAAACCACACATGCATATATCAACATCTATTTCTGTGACTAGGGACAATAATGACATAAAATTAATGCAGAAGGAAAATAAGATTTTCACAACTGGCATAAAAGATAGTAGTATTATTCCTTCACAACATGAAATAGATAACCTAAAATAAAGGTAAGATAATCACTATCACTAAGGAATTGTAAATTCACAAAGTAAACATTGATTAACATTCAACACAATAAATCAGATTTTCAACAACAAGGTGTAACTCTGAATGTAATTAAAAGGTTTCTTAGAATCTCTAAAGCACTCTTCCAAGCTTGAAGAGCAACTCCTCTAAAAAATAATCTCCCAAAATAATATCCTAATAATGGAAGCATTCCACTATTTATAAGTTCTAGGCTTGAGCCATTACAACTTGGGCCCTTAACTAACATTTAACTAAAAATAGAAATGTCATTAATATTAAGGGAACATGCTCCCATGAAAATAGCAATTTTTTTGCAAGGGTTTGACTCAGTCAACCCTACAACTTTGACCAATCTAGAGCTTGACTTGTCCTTTCATGGCTACTCAGCTTTGGCTTGGTTCATCTACATCTCCCTCACCTGCAATTTTCTGTTGTCCTTCTTCCCACATAGCCATTTGGTGTTTGTACTCAAAGAAGTGCTTGATAATCCCCTGAATTTCTTCATCTCCAGGCCCACATGCATAGTGATTCACTATGTATGTTATCTTGATCTCTTTTGTGATCCTGGCTGGAAATATTCAAAGTTTATTTGTAACTTTCTTTAGTCTCCCTATGAAATTTTGACATAAGACTAGTCGATCAATGGAGTCACTATTGAAAGTCTTGGTGACCTCATCATCACGCTTCACCAAATCTTTGAAATTTTCCTTAATCTAATCCTCAGAAGAGCATCGATATTTTCATTGAATAATTTGTAATTGGCGATATCAAACTCTCGAGATGTCATTCAAGGAATCTATAATCTCCACTTGTTTCTCCTCCAATTTCTTAATCAGATCCTATAATACTTGACACCGAAATTCCATGGCCTTTTGATATTCAAATAATTTAGAGACATCATCAATCACCTCTTCCTGAAGAAGCAAATCAAATCCTCTTCTCTAATGTCACTCCATGTTGCCAAAGTTAAATTTAAATTATTATTATCTTCAAAGAAGGACTTGTCCATCTTGGAAATGGTGGTTTTTACAACCTACAAATCATTATATATCTCAACTACTTCCTTGATCAAAGGATTGGCTTCCTACAAAATTTTCTCTTTCCATCCATCCACTCACTGATCTCCCTTTCTAGCCTAGCTTCTTGAGCTCATGATAAGAAATATCATTGATTGTAGATGAAATTTTCATAGCCATAGTAGTTAAGACTTTATTGGATGGAGTGGGTTGGGTTACTTTACGCAACAGTGTAGTGAGCTACTTGACCTTGGCCTTGAGCTCATCCTTGTGGCCTTGTCTTTGTCATATTTCTCCAAAAGGGCCCCAAGAGCAAGTGTGTACATCTTGCTTGGATCCTTCATGAGTAGCCTTCCCCAATGAGAATTTTGATATCTAGTAATCTGCTACTATGATTGTTTCTTTAGTTTTCCCTCAACAGGGGTGGCCACCTCTATCACACATTCTCCAGATGAATTAACCGTCAGACTTGACACGGTTCTCGGTCTCTTGGCTTGTCTCTTGGGAATATGCTCCAATATGTTGAGATCTATAACATCTCCCAAAGGAACCTTTTTCTTTTTCTTGGGAGTTTTTCTAAACAACCATTCTGGTATGGCTAGAGTCTGATGAAGATGGAGCAGCAGATCCAATACCTGAAACATTAGTTAGAGCAAGATCACTAGAAATACCAGTTGGTATTTGAGCAGAGGTAGCAATGATGGAAGGCATGGATGTAGGGGCAAGCCATAGGAATTGATAGAGAAATGATGGGGGTTGTGATTGAAGAAAATGGAAGTGTTAAAGGAAATGAAGAGGAAATGGGTGACCCAATATTTTCCCTAGCTGATAGAACTAGAAGTGATGAGAATACTTGGGCCATAAAAGGGGATGGGAAGGAAGAAATGATTGTGGAAGTGGAAGGAACTGATATTGAAGTGATAATGGAGGAAGAAGAAGATGTGATGGATCTTGGATGATACTAGGAGAGTCACTGACTTCAACCACTTTATCACAGGCACTACAGAGATGTGATCTTGGGAGTAGAAGCCTTGGAGAGATGAGCCACCAACAACAAATGAAATCTTCTTTGGAATTGTAGGAGCCTTTTGAGTCGACCTTTTTCCCTTAGTGGGTGTTGGTTGGCTTATTGCTGGTATAGCTCTTGTATTTATAGGTTGATTTTCCCCTTTGGGTGAGATTCCCAAGGTGGTCAACCAACTGAAAGTCCTCTTAAAATGGGTCCCGCCCTCTCCTTTATATTGTTGCATTCTTCCACATACCAATCAATCCATGGAAGTGGTTGATTGGCAACATTATCATCCTTGTATGATGAATCCAAAACCTCATCACTGTCTTGCATGTCCTTTGGCACATCAGCCAAACCAAATTGCCGAACCTCATCAAGGGTCAATCTTTCATAATCTCTTTGTCGAATGATGTATTCATCCCAAAATGAATCCAGATATCTTCTAATTGGGGCACATGGGCACTGGACCAACCTGTTTCCCAAACTTACCCCAATAATCAAAATTAGTCTCATGGATGAAAGGTCCACAGGTTACCTTGGCCATTTCTACATCAACATTTTTAGCCTTGTGAATATTTGGGCAAGAGTACCTACCAATTGAAATAGGGAAATGCATTCCCACTTTGTGACGCTTATTTTGGATTCGATGATAATCCAACAACTGCCAAACTAATTCCAATAGAATCCATTTATCAGTGGGACACCTTGGCAATTTGTTTGGGGCACCTATGAAACCCAAATCCCAGTATGTAGGTGAATGTAGGAAACTGAAAGTAGATTGCTCCCCATTCTCGCACTTCTTGAAAGCCTCATAAGAAATCCTCCGATTATATAGTTCTTTGTCAAAACGATAGAGGATGAAAGAAAAGAAAGTGTCATTGATTATGTGGAAATTCCTACTTCCCTCATCCAGAGTGAGTTGGGGATAAAATCATATATTTGGGAGGTGCTTGAACACCCCTAGTATTCAAACCAGAAAAATCTCCCATAGCAAAGATCCACATATACCAAGAAATATGTCATGTAGAAAGTATTTGTATCTGACACTCTACCCAATTGATAGAAAATGGAGCTACTAATATGCTCCCCCATCGGATAAAATCATCGTTCTTCTTGATAGTCATGATGTACAAAAACATCCATTCCTAATTCCTTTGTAGAAGGAAGACCTGAAACTCTACTTAACAACACAATAAGATCGTTGACTTCCTAAATAAAATCCAACCGATGCATAGTTTTGGGTAATTTGGTGAAATTCTTGGCTAGATAAGATTTCATCATAATTTTTGAGCATACTTCCTCTTTCTTATCCCAATGTTCCACTGCTATTTCTGTGAAATTGTGGCATAATCTTGAACGTCGAGAAGTTTAAGAAGATCCTTGAAGAAGTCTGGGTCCAAACGGATTACCACCTTATCATCACTATCTCTGACTGACATGGAGTCTTTGTCAAAGTGGGTTATGCATAGCTAAAACAAATTTTGGGAAATGCATAGATGTGGAAAATCGGCGGCAAGGGCAAGCCCACTATCATAGATGGCCTGCATCCATGGTTTCTTGTTTGGAGCCTTTAATCTTTCCCAAAAATCGGGAAGATCAATTTGTCCTAGATCAATGTCCCCAATATTTCCTAAGTTAGAGGATAGGAAGGATTGAGGAGAAACCCCAAGAAATGAGTATTTCATCTTCTCTTTTCCCTTTGAAGTGGAAGTCAGACATCAAGCCCTATGTTTCGGAAGTGAAGTTGTAGAAATTCCAAAACCCGAAAGAAAACTTCTAAAATTTTGAACCGAAAATTTTTTGAAAGAAATCACCAAATTGAAATATCCAAAAACTTTCGCAAAAGAGTTTCCCAAATCGAAATATTTGAAACCAAAACTTCCAAGGAAATCTCTGAAACCAAAATTTCCAAAGGAAATCTCCAACCAATTTTTTTGAAAATAAATTTTCTCAAAAAAACCCCAAAAACCAAAAACCTCCAATTTGAACCGAAAAATTTTCCCCTAGAAAAGAGATTTCTGGAAGAAAGTCCTCAAGGAAAATTCCCAAACAAGTTTCCCGCTTAATAAATTTTGAAGGAATTCTCTGAAGGAATTCTCTGAACAAGTCTCTCTGAAAAATTTTGTCCAAACAAGTTTCTCCAAACAAGGAAAGGGAATTTGTCGAAAAATGTTAACTCACAAATTCTGAGAAACGAAAAGAAGTATGGGAGGCCTAAGAGGATCCTTTGAATAACTCCGAATACCTGAAGAAAACTCAAAATGTGAAACATGGTGAACCAAGGAGCGACATCATAAAAACATAGAGGGAAACCAAAGAGAAAACCAAAATGAGAAGGAAACAGAGAGAAAAATACCTAAAACCAAAAGAAAATAAACAAAAACCATACCTTGAAAAAGACGTCGCAAAGTACAAGAATGGAATGTCAGAGCAAAAGTGTCAGGTAAAAATGACAAGTAAAAAAATGAGTTTAAATAGAAATCCCGATATTAATGGTAAAAATTTGATCCGTACGGAGGTAGGTGAAAAATTAATTACACGCAGAATCTCTGAAGGTCCAAAACTCGAAAGCCCAAAATTTGGAATTTCGGGATTTTGGACTTCAAAGATTGGGAGGCAAAAAGATGAATTAGCAATGGAAAATTCCAAAACCCAAAACTTGAAAGTCTAAAAATTCAGGCTTTTGGACATTTAGACTTTGAAATTTTCAAGTAAAAATCCTAAAAATGAACGAAGAACTCAAAAAAAACCAAAATTTTGTGTTTTCAAACATTCGACTTCGGAAGTCCAAGAGGGATTTAAACAAAAAGGGGCCAAAAGTCCTAAAACCTGAAAGCTTCGAAAGTCTGAAAATTTGGAATTTCAGGGTTTCAGACTTTGAGATTTTTAAGAGTAGTTCAATTTGAGCTATAAAACTCGAAAGAGAAAAAATATTTGAAGTTCAAAATTTGAAAATTTCAGATTTCAGCCTTAGAAAAATTCACTATGCAAGGATTTCTAAAAATGTTTGACACATAACTTTCCTTCCGTAGGTTAAATGGTTAACATTTACCATCAAGGGAAGCAAAATAATAGGCTCCCAATCCATACTTGTGCGTAATGATGTATGGTCTGATCCAATTAGGGGAAAAATTTCTATGTTGGATCCTTTCTAGAGTAGTGGCATTTTGATAAAGCTAAGAGGCCACCGATGTTAACACCACGTTAGATGGGATGATATAAATGAGTGAGAATAAGAATAAATTTTATTGAATGAGAGAGTGTGCTAAGAAGACAAAGTATGACACTAAAGAGAGGGCACACAAAATATTTGCGCATAGGAATAAGTCACATTTGAAGGCGCGGAAGGATAGGAAAGGAAATGTGTGCCAGGACAAGCTGATTCGGGACTTAGCCATTTTTATGGTTACGGGCTATTTCTAGAGATAGTGTGTAGAGCAAACATCGGGATGGAGACTTGTGTGACACACACCTGCTATTTTGGGATGAGCGTTTGATGAGTGCCATGCATAAGTTGAAGATAATAATAGGATTACTACTACCAGTTAACTATAGGAGATCTATTATTAGCACACTTGCATGTGTGCCTATTATTGTAAAGGCGCATGGCTATTTTCAGCATGCGACCTATTTTAGGAAGTGCGTAAGTGGTGAAGGGAAAGTCCCCACCCTTATAAATATGGATTGAACTGTGTAGTTTGATATACAAAGACATTGTGTATGAGCTATTGTGGAGTTATGCTACCAGATCTGATGCACACATAAACTTATGATACTATTTATTGTAAGAAGCTTCTGTATTTACTGTGTTTAATATAATGGAGTGTATTGGTTGGATAATGGTGTTAAACATAACTATAATTGGTTCTTGTATGGTTAATCCTATCATTTCTATTATTTAATTCATGATTATTTAAGATCTAGATCTAGTTATGCTCTGTGGAATGTTTATGCTATTTATGGATCTGAATGTATTATATCTTCATCATGTTAACATCCTACATAAGAAACTCTAAGGAGGGGCCTGGTACCTTTGTGCACTTCGAGTGAGCAATCAACTCAAAGCTAGGTGATGTGCCAGGGGTGCCCGGTTATTTGTGGTAAATTCTAGGCGGCATTATTGGTTCCATTGTTAGGACCTCTTTTTCAATTGTTTTTAAGATGGTTCGTGATGAAGATGTACCGGTTGACCCTAGCAAGTGTTGAGGAGTGGATAAAATATCTAGAAGAAGAGTACGCACGAAGGTTCAACATTGGATTTGAGTTTGACACACATGTGTGGGTGGAACAGAATCTATATGACTATTTGTATGAGATCTTCTTCATTATCTTCCCAGTTGAATTGTACGAGTGGCTGGTTGCTTATGCATCTAAATAGAATTGGAGGTATCGCAGAATTATCTGGATGTAGGAAGAATTTCAGGCCCTGTATGATGCTGATCTCGATCCGAAACACGTTGTGGATAATTAGTTTCATGGTGTTTTGAAAAACTATATTCTGGAGTACTCAATTTCCACTTATTCTTTCCTAGAGGTAGCTGAGTTCCAATTTTTACATTATCCCAAGGGAACTTACTTGCAAGGAATTCCATTGGTGATCAAGATCTTGATGGTGACCTTGAACTTGGAAGAAAAACCAATGGCTAGCTAAACCCCACCATGCATGGGGGTAGGAGTAGGTTTGGTGAAAGATGATAGACCTAGCGGAAGAAAGGCAGAGAGAAGAAAGGTAGCTTAAGTAAAATGAGGCGCGTGAGAGGGAGATAGAGAAGCAATGTGACATTGCAGAGAGGATGGTGTTGAGGAGAGAGATGGCTCATGAAGGATTTAGAGCTCATGTAGAAGGCATGGAGCCAAAGCATCAGGAACTCCCCCATTTGGGAAAGCATGACATGGAACCGTCCTCGCATCACATAAGCGTGCCAAAGAGAGACGACTGGGCCACATGCACACATCTGAATCTACCTGACAACCTAGCCCTTGCACTTTGTTTTCCAATATCTAGTACATCTAATAGATAGAAAGATAATTTTGGCAATAGATAAGAAGGGGTAAGTCATATAGCAAGTACATCTTTGCGGTATAAGTCTTCATTTTTTTTTGGAGGTACCTTTTTAGGCACATCATTAGAACAAAATTTGAGTGTGTTGAATGTTGGAATCACTTCGGGAGTAGTACCAAGACACAAACTATAGGATTTAAATTCAGTACTACTGTTGGGACACAGGGAAGTACATCTTTTGGGCCACTTCCAACTACAAGTTGAGGATCGGGGGGGTATAGGTGGCTCTAGTTTTGGTGGATCTGGTGGTTTTAGAGGCATAGGTAACATAAGAGGTTATGGATCAAGTGGGTAGGGTCCGCACCAATCCCAAATTTTACAAGGATATATCTCTCCATATTCCGAATATAGGGGCATAGAGGATGTTTTTGAAAACATACACATGTGTGAGATACTGTGGCGTGCAAAAGGGATCACAACTTCTGAGTGCAAGGAAAGTCAATTTGTACCTACATTACAGGGACACACACACATTTGGTATAGGAAGTTTGACCCAGATCAAACTTGCATAAATTATGCAACATTAAAATATGCATTCCTTAAAGAGTTCTATATCCTTGAATTTGTGCATAAGAGTATAAGCGCGCTCAAGGATATTATATAGGGAACTACTGAGAGTGTTTACGAGTATGATTCTCGTTTCAAAACACTTTTATCTAATCTTTCTTATGATATTCATGCAATCCAACATACATAATGGTTTTTTGGAGGACTAATCACACCATTTAGAAGGGTGATGTCACATAAGACATACATTGATCCACGTGAAGCACTTGAGGAAACTTTGTGCGCCGAGGCGCTTAGGAGTATAGATACTAGAGTCACCCATTCTTGAAGCACACATTATAGCTATGGAAAAATAGTTGGAGAAGCTATCAATGAATTCAACACATGAGATGCGCATTGGGATTTGGTGTACAGAATGTGAAGTGGAAGGGCACACCAAGGATAGTTGTCCCCACAAGGTAGTGCATTCATTATTGCTAGACTATGAGATATGTCATCTTAACCATGATGCTAGCTGCTACCCATTATTACAATGTGTAATAAGGAAGAATGTATCCTACTATTGTAAAATTTTATGGCCCATGACTCACGATACAAAAGACTACAGGTTGATTAATCATATCCATGATGCTATAGATATTAGTGTGCGATAGAAATGAGTATCAAGTAACTCTTAGGGTAAAGGTGAGCACCAGGATCAGAATCACAATTAAGTGCACTATGATCGGAATGAGGTGTGCTATGAAGGAGGAAATCACAGACGTCAAGGATAATGTGGTGGATTCATAGGTCAAGGCTATGGTGGTGGATGAAGCGAACTACCTCACGGAACATGCTTTACATGTGGATCACCTGACCACTACAGGCGTGAATGTCCTTAGAATATTACATGTTCTTTCTGTGGGAAGAATCATAGCTATGAGGAATGCCCGAATCTATATGAGCATCTTAGCAAGTAACATAAATAGGAGAACAAAGGTGCAGGGATGGTTAGGATACAACGTGTTATGGAAAATTAGTGGATGCCAAAGTTGGCACCAGAACCTGAGGTATTACTTGTGAAGATTACTACATGTGTTAAAGTTGTGTGTGCTAGAGAAGCATTATAAAAGAAGCCTACCATCACTAAGGAGGATGTTTTACATGTAAGGTATCTGGATCCTACACACCAGAAGGAGGTTTATCAAGAGACCATGGAGGTACTCAAAAACCTTTAAGGGGAAATATAGTGTTTGAAGGAGCAATCACGGAAGATGGAATAAAAGAAGGTAGCAGAGAGATGGTTCAATTGGATATTGATGACTTGAAGGAGGTATGCAAAATGTTGCACTAGAGAATATCATTCCATTACTAGGGATTTGGCTAAAGGGAAACACTCCACGTGTGAATATTGAGAATGGATGTCGATCCTCGCATGCAAATATTTTTTCCCCATAGCTTGATTACGACAAGGAAATCACTCTGAATGTTGTAGTGGATGGATGGCTCTTGAGTAATATATTGATTGACATAGGTGCGAAGGTAAATGTGCTTACTTTAGATGCATGGGTACAGATGGGGAGACCTCCATTATAGCCATCTTCTAATGTATTATTTATGGATAATCAAACTAAGGCCACTGTTATCGGAGTTTTAAAAGATGCATCCATTACTATACAAGGGACCAAGTTCACTGGGATTTTGAGGTTTTAGCACTTGCAAAATCAGATAGTTTCCTAGCTCTTGCTTGGGCACCCTTGGTGTTACGCAAATAATGTTGATCTTTGGTTCAACAAAGGATATATAATTTTGAAAACAAGGAGGAAAGGGTTATTATTCCTTTAACGGATGGGAAATCTGTGCCCTATATTGAGCCTTTGAGTGAAGAAGATCTGAATAGAATTTATGTATGCGTCATTCGGGACCTAAAAGTACTCGATCCATCTAAGGAAGGAATCCTCTAGTGGGAAGATGCACAATCTATTAGTGATACCACAAGTATTTCTTGTGATAATTAGGCTCATGACACTTATGATATGGTTGGGCATGAAGTAAGGATAAAATTTGCATGGAAAGGCAAACCTCAAGCATAGGGAGGATAGGTAACAACTCGGTACATCAAGACATCGGAGAGGTTGACCCTACAGTATTCCTGCGTGCCATGGAGGAATAGTGGATAGACCAATTTTAAAGAAGAAATATGTCAAGATATACCTCAAGCATGGGATAGTAACGGGTGGGTGCTTTACAAGGATAATCTTGTAGAATGGAATGAATTCATAATTTCTCTAACAACTCGGTTTTCTAAGAGCAATGCACCTACTCAAAATACACATATCATGGTAATCAACATGTTCAACACCACGTTTAGTAGTGCGGAGGCTCTAGATAGAGGGTCGGAAGATTTACCGCCTTCACTATGGGTGCACAAACTTTATTCCACTTTAAAATGCTGCTCACGTGCTTGGTACGTATTTGTGAAGCTACATAGAGAGACTGGAAATTGGTAGGATTTGATTGTAAGAATGGTGCGTAGGTTTGACTACTTCTCTCTAAACCTCCAATAGAAGAGGCATTAAGGTTTATAAAGCACTTAACTATGGGAGATAGTGCAAATGTTTAAGAACTCATTGAAGAGTTATTTGAGGAGAATGACTCAGAAGTGCACTTTGATAAAGAAGAAGAAATAGACGTTGCATTGCTTAAGCACGCTTACTTTGAGAAAGAAAAAGGAAAGATGGTCTAAATAGTGGATGATGAAGAAGTAGAAAATATGGATATAGATCATTTAATGTAGGTACACATGAGGTTTTGGACAGTGTGGATAACAATGTATGCACCTATCATGAACCTATGAAGAAAAAGAAAGTGAATATTGGTACGGATGTTGAACCTAAGGAGGAAATCATTGGAGATTATTGGTCTGATTCTGAAGTGGCAAAGATAGTTGAGTTGCTCCATGATTTTTAGGACTTATTTCCTAGGGGCTACCATGAATTAAAAGGAGTGCATGAATCATTAGGAGAGATGAAGATTAAGCTTAAGGAAGGTGCATGCCTGGTCAGGAAAATACCTTATAGAATGAACCCTAACCTACGTGTAAAGGTTAAGGAAGAAATTGACAAGATGTTGAAATATGACATCATCAAGCCCCTAGAAGAATCAGAGTGGGTTAGCCCCATGGTCATCAGTATAAAGAAATATGGTCGGATTAGGATTTTTGTTGATTACAGAGAACTGAATGTTACATGTGTGATTGATCCCTTTCCTACACCTTTCACAGAGGAGATATTAGAAGGTGTCATAGGGCACAAAATATATTATTTTACAGATGGATTCTCTAGGTATCATTAGGTCAGGATTGCATAGGAGGATAAAGAGAAAACAACTTTCACCACTGGATGGGGAAGTTTTGCATATACTATGATGCCCTTTGGTCTAAAAAAATATGCCTCGTTGTATTTTTCACGCATAGTTGTTCAAAGCATTCTAGGATTGTATTCACATTTTCCTCGACAAGTTTACTTGGATGATTGGAAGGTGTATGGACTTGTTAAGGATCATTGTGACAATTTGTGCTTAATGTTTGAAAGATGTAGATAATTAAAAATCTCTTTAAACATCAAGAAGTGTGTGTTTGCTACACCATTGGCACTTTGTTTGGGCACATCATTTGCAAGGAAGGTTTGTTAGTAGATCCAACTAAGGTTATAGTTATTGTAGGCCTAGAAGATCCTACCAATTAGAGTGAGGTACGCAACTTCTTGGGTCACACTGGGTATTATAGAAAATTTATCAAAAGATATGTTAATATTTCTGCACCCTTGGAAGAGTTGGTAAAGGGAAAAGGGACATTCTATTGGGGAGAACCGCATAAGTGCACATTTGAGGCATCAAGGAAATACTTACTACAATGCCTTTTCTACATTTTCCTCATAGACCCAACCGTTTCATGTACATGTGGACACCTATGTCATGACCATTTGTATGATGTTAGCTTATCCCGAGAAGGTATTATAGATCATCTTATCTTTTTTTCTAGTGGAAAGTTGACTCCTACAGAGAAAAATTATACAACTACTGAGTGCGAAGCCTTGTCCATGATCTATACACTGTATAAATTCAGAAAATACCTACTAGCAACACCATTTTTATTTCACACTGATCACATGACATTAAAATACTTGGTAAACAAGCCTATTTTACATGGGTGAATATGTTGATGAGTGTTCTTATTCCAAGAATTTGATTTCACAGTAGTGGTAAAACAAGGTAAAAGTAATTGTGGCCCAAACCATTTATCAATAATCGAGTCGGGGATGATGTGCGACAATTGAAGATATAATGTCGAATGCATAGTTATACATGTGACAACGTTTGCCTTCGGAATTGGAGGATATTTCTATCTTTTTACGTACAGTATGGCACCCGAGGAATAATTCCTTAGAGAACAAACAACATGTAATTCACGTGACATATTTTGTGATGATTAGTGGTGACCTATACAAGCTAGGACGAGATGAAGTATTGTGCCGATTTGTACTAGAGAGCATGAGCGCATGGATATCATGGAAGAGTATCATGGTGGTATTGCAGTGGAAACTATGTAGGTGATGCCACAACAAAAAGATTCTACTCATTAGATTATGGTGGGAGACCCTTTATAAAGATTGTAAAGCATATTGTAAGGTGTGTGATTGCTATCAGTGCCTTGGTAAGCTTGGGAAAAGAGATTAAATGCCTTTAAGACATATTCTTAGCACATAACCATTTGAGAAATATGTTGTAGAATTTTGGGTCCTATTTTTCCAAATATGCATAGAACTAGATCACGCTACATCATCACTTACACATATTATATTACAAGGTGGAAAAAATCAGCACCTACCAAGGATTGTACAACAACTACAACAACCAGGTTCTTATGGGAAAATATTCTTAATAGGTATGGATCCCCGCTAATCTTGACTAGTGATAGAGGCACACATTTTTTGAATGAGACAATCAGATACTATTGGATGAATTTATGATTACACACCATAAGAATACACCCTATCATCCTCAGGAAAATGGGATTGCTAAGGCCTTCAACAAGATTTTGAGCCAGACATTGAAAAAATTTGTGATGTTGGAAGGAAAGATTGGGATGATAAAGTTTTTGCCATGATTTGGGTGTATAGAAAAACATACAAGAGGTTGAACAAGGCCACACCCTTTTAGTTGGTGTTTGGCACGAATAATTCTTCCTATGGAATTCATGTTACCTTCGCATATTGTCCGTGCACTAGAGGTCTAGCCGATGAGCAATATTTGGAAGAAAGAATTGATAAATTGATACAGTTGGATGAGAGGCATGCCATAACATGTTGGAGTCAAAAGTAGGAAAAGGCTAGGTAGAAGGCATGGCATGACAGGACATCAGTGGGAAAAGCTTAAGATGGGACAGATGGTGCTTCTTTATGATTCTAAGTTTTTGTGCCATCCAAGCAAGCTTAAAGTACATTGGTTGGGACCGTATGTTATCAATCACATAATTGAAACAAATTCTTACCAGTTAGAGACGCTTGATGGAATACGGTTACCCGGTTACTTCAACGGGAGTAGGCTGAAGCCTTACTATAAATAAGTCTTCTTGGTGTTTTTAATAAGGCAGTGTTGCCATTTAGCATAGGTTTTCATTTATGTATTTCCTTAATGTATTTACTTCTTCTTCGCTATGCTTTGTCAATTTAGTTTGGTGTTTTGTGTAATAAGCACATTTTCGCGCTGGAAGCTAATTACCATTTGAAGTATTTTTATGCATAAAGGACTACACATACCATTAATATGAGGTGGTTACTCATAATTGGGTACACATGAGAAAAAAACTATTACAGGTGCTAACTAATTACGGAAAAGAGTTTCTAAAAAGAATATTTCTCTAAAAAGATGACCATAGATGAAGATAAATGAGGGAAAAATATAACACAAGATAAGCAACAACCATGGATACTACTGGGAAGGCACAGTGGCGAGGTACTCAAGCGCATGGAAGTGTGTTGAAGAGAAGTCTGTAGCTAGAAGGTAGGAAGACGTACTAGAAGGTTATAGTTGGGGCATGAAGATGTACCACACAAATATTATGAAAATGGTTAATTAATGAGAGGATTGTTGGTAGGTGAAGGAGTAATAAATGCACTAACTTTTTGAAAATATATATAAGGACATGATGCGGGTTCATTTTTACCTTTGCAATCAAAAGTATTTGAGCAAGCTAAGTGTGATCGAGCTGAGCGAATCATGTTGAGGTGTGGAGTGTTGTGAACCAGATGTGGAGAGTGGATTATTGTGTAGAAGAGGCTTGTGTCCCCATTGGTGAAGGGTTTGAGAAAAACATAAGCATTAAGAAGGATTTAGGGCACACAATTTCAAGCTAGGGAACACAAATTCAAGATAGGGTTTGATTTTTCTCATTACAGATAATAGAAAAGGTGGGATTTTTACGATGGCACCAAAGAAAGCACCTACAACAGGCACAAAAGGAAAGAAGAAGGTAGAAGATGAAGTTGAAATTGCTCCCGAGAGTAATTTTTCAGAGATGCAATACCCAGAAGGAGTAATAATCAGACAAGAGTGGGATTCCCACATCCGCAGATGCAAGATAAGTGACTACAACCACCGTACCTCTGACAACAAGGGAGAGTTGGATGTGTTGCTAAATAAGAATACTAATAGTGGAGGATATGCCAGTGTATGATGATGCTAGGGAAAAATTATTGAAGCAGGTAGGAGTTTATCAGTTGTATGAGCTCCCATATTTTGGCAAATATGAACCCTTATACCAATGGATGATGAGAAAATTCCATGAGGACTTATTTTATTTTGCCGGAAAAAGGGTTAGGATCACAACAACCCTAGTTTCAACACTAACAGAATTGAAGGGCACATGGGTAGACCTTTTTAGTGATCTGACTAATAAAGAAGCAATCATAGAAATAAGGAAGGAGTTAGGGTATACCAAGGGTCCTGTGGAATGGAAATTTATAAAATAAAGATGTTTCCTATAGTGCGGAGGTAACCATGCATCTACTAACCAAGTTGAATGACCAAGAGAGATGGTTGCAGTAAACACCATGTGGCTTCATATTGCAAAGAAAATGTCTCAGGGAGTAGTATACAACCTAGCAGGCTATATTACAGACACCATTATTGAGGAAGCACACACAGGAGAAAATATAAGTTTTGGCACTATCCTCCTTTCCCTTGTGTTTTTAGAAATTAGAGTGCTCGATGGGCCAAAGAACAAAATATGGGAGTACCCCTTGGAACAAAAGTCCCTCATGGGAGAGGTTTGAAAAGTATTTATGTGAAGGATCAATGAGTGGGCCATTTAAGTAGAGGGAAGAGATGTGGTATGACCGACTTCACACGACATTTGAGGAGTGGTGCATTACCAAGGAGCTACCTTTAGTGATGGGCAAGGCAGTACAGTTCCCGGTGTACCAACATTTTTGCATCACACAGTTTTCCATGAGGGATGAGACATGGATCCCATGGTGTAAACTTCCATATGCCTTCACAAAAATCTAATTCCAGGCATCAGTCCATCAAATTTTTGATGCACGTCATCTGAACTTTAACGCAGACAAGGTAGACTATGACTACCACAGTCTGAGGAAGACATATGTGTATATAGGTCAGACTGCCTACATTGAGAGGCTCATCTTAGACGAAATAAGTATGAAGCCAGTAAGCTTGGATACTAGGGACAGTGGATCCATGTTTGTATACCTTTAGCTTAAGCCTAAGATAGAGGATAAAAATATGTGGAGAATGTGTTTGTGCTCCCTAGGCCACCTAAGGGGAAACATACAGTGGAGAACGCGTCAGCTCCAAAACCTGCAACAACTATAGAGGTAGATGAGGAGGAAGAAGAACATGAAGATAGTGGTTTCTTAGTGAATACTCTACCTCGGGCAAGAAGGAGATGAGGACTTGGACGTGAAAGTAGTCCATGAAGAGAGTCATTTTAAGAGGGTATTCTGAAGAACAAGGACCCAAGGTGTGGGAATGTCGACACTAAAATTTTCCTCCATAATTTCTATTTTATTAATGTATGTATTAGGAATAGGATGTTTTTAAGTATAATTAGTATTGGTGTCTGATAGAAGATAACTGACACCGCCAAGATGGTGTCACGCCACCAATAATTTCTAGTACGGTAACAATTAAAGTACAATAGGAATGTTGTGGTAAAAAGTAAATATTTGTCGTAAGTGGTTCGGTAATGTTAAAATGTCAAAGTTAGGGTAAGTAGAGAAGTAGGGTCTACATGATTAGGAATTAGAAATATTATATTGGTAATAAGGACAAGGAGTGATGTCATAAATATTTTGTGTATTTTATTTGTAAAAAGTCTAAAAAGTGGAACCCATGTGAAATGATAAGGTTTATCTTATCTTAAAAGATAAGCTTACATGTAAAGATAAGAGTTAAGGTATGGAATATGATTCATTAGAGTAGATTTCTTATCCTATCTTAGAGATAAGGTGGATAAGCCTGAAAGTTCTATAAATAGAGAGGCCACCCCCTCATTTAGCATAGAAGGAAGTAGTGAGAAATATTGTATGAGTAAGTGTGTGAAGGAAGCCATCATTTAGAAGGTGTGTTAAAGAATCCATTAAGAGGTGTAATTGTGAAGTTTCTCCCATAGTTATTGTTGGAAGGCAAGTGGAGTTGGTAACACTTGAAGTACCTCATGGGTGAGATTGTAACAATTTCATGTTGATAATATAATTTACACTTATATTTCAGATTTGTCATCATTCCTTTGTATCATAGTCTATGGTATTCTTGTGTTATGTTTGTTATTGTGTTTCCAGATTACTTCCACCAAACTAAAAGTTGTGCATTAGTAAATAATCATAGCATGAGGAGTTCCCAATGGAGAATTATCATAGTGCCGATTGGTGATGACATTTTGGTTCCATTACGAGACCATTCCTCATTGGTGGATTTTCTGGAGAGATATTCCCACTTAGTCAAAAATCATTTGGAGGGTAACCTTGTTTTTACTGTGCATAGTAGTTACCATGGTAAAGTCACTTTTACCATGAATAGTATTTACCACAATAAAGTCACTTTTTTACATGAATAGTATTTACCAAGAATTCAAACTTTTACCGTGAATAGTTTTTACCACAATAAGTCAAGTTTTACCATAGTTTACCATGGTCATTTCTATTTTACTGTAGAAAGGTGTAAAGTCACTTTCTATTATAGTGATTCCAATTATTTGTGCACATAAGTCTTGTTGATTGTACTTGTGGGTTGGTATTTCACTGTGGTTACTTTTAAAAATGGGGAAGATTCCTATTTTTTCAGCCCAATCTAATGAAGATGCTTCCTCTTTCATTCAAGAATTTAAACGATCTTGCATTTGTAATGGCCTCATAAGAAGGGAACAATGGACTAAATTTTTTCCTACCTTTTTGGATGGTTCAACTCTTAGGTGGTTTGAAACACTAGGTGATAATGTGAAAAACTCATGGGATTTATTAACTAAAAGTTTTCTTGAAGAATTTGGTGAACAACAAAAATATGCAGATCTCATGATCGAGGTCACAAAGCTATCCCAAGGAGAGAAGGAGAAGATAAGGGATTATCATGCTCGTGTTCTAGAGCTAAGGAGGAAGCTCGATGCCCAGATCCGGAAGGAAGGATTAGCGGATGGGTTGATGAATGGCGTGGATAATCTCCTCTGTAAGCACTTCATTCTTGGGATGAAGCCAGAGATCAAACAACGAGTGAAGTATGACCACCCAATGACCCTCGAACAAGCAAAGGAGATTACAAGAAGGCAAGAAGAAAGCATGGAAGAAGAGCCCAAAGAAATTGTTGCTAAGGTAGAGCCTACACCAACACCTTTGGTCCAGAATCCACAACCACTCTCGGTGAGCACAAATATTTCTCCTAGTACATCTACTGAGTATGAAGATCTGCTCAGAAGATGGGCCAGTTAACTATTAATCTTCTTCAAGGAAAAGAATTTAGTTCTCAGGGAGGAGATAGAGGTCCAAAAAGAAATATTTCTGAAGTTGTATGTTATGGTTGTTATAAAAAGGGTCATTATAAGTATAATTGTCTAGATAGAGCTTCTACATCTGGTACAAGAGATAATGATAAAGGAAAAGCACCTGTGAATTCTTTTGATGTAGTAGATAAGAGCATAAATAATGAAGTAGATGTGTTTGTAACAAAAAAGAAAGAAAGAAAAAGATAACCAAGATGGAAATGATCCTAAGAAGATGAAAGGAGAAACTAGTAAGAAACATAGAGAAGAAAGTTGGGTGTGCAGGATTTTCTGATTTCACAAGGGACAAGGACCATACTCCATCTTAGAAGATCTATCCAAAAGGCCTACAAATATTACATATGGTCAACTTCTAGCTATGTCTTCTAGAAGAGGCGGAGTTGTGAAGTGGACTCAATGCTCACGAAGGAAGGAGGTTGAGGTCCCTATTTTGGAGGCAGAGGTGGATCCCTACGCTCCACAAGCCGGTATTATGTAATGGTATTTCAATTCATGATGTCTTAGTAGATGGAGGTGTGCAGTTAATGTAATGACCGAGTCTAGTAATGAATATGTTGGGTTTAAAATTGATCACCCTCAACACTTATGTTAAGGTCATTAAATAAGGGAAAACTAAACTAAAAGGTGTTGTTTCAAATGTGGCAATATCTCATATGGGTGTCAGATGTGTGGTAGACTTTCAGTGATGAAAATGGTATTGTTGCACCCAATGTTGTTGGGAAGGCCATGGCTAAGGAGAGTTCATGCAAGAAACTACTGGAATGAAGGCTTCATGACACTTGGACGTGGCAGAGAGAGGGTGAAGATAAACATGATCCCCTGCATCATAAGGTAGAACTTGTGGATTCAAGTGATGAAACTGATGATTGACATCCTCTGATTACTCTAGTACCAGTGAAGTGGACACAAAAGATGAAGAAAGTGAGGTTGATGTTTCGGTCATGGATATCCTTCCAATCACACCAACTCATGAACCCATAAAATTATCTGAAAGAAGAAATTGATGATCGTCTCCAACAAATAAAGATTGGTGATGTTGTGATGGAGAGTGAGAAGGAATCCTACCTCTAGCTCTTTCAAAGGTACATACACCTATTCACTTTTGATTACAAGGAACTCCATCAAGTAAGTTGGGTAGAACATTCTATTGAGCTGGTAGATGGTGTTAAGCCCATAAAGAAAATGCCATATATAATGAATCCTAATTTTTCCAAGACTGTAAAAGAAGAAATAGATAAGTTTCTTGATGCAGGATTCATATTTGCTGTGGAGAATTCAAAATGGGTTTCTCCCATTGTGATCTCAATAAAAAAAATGAGGAAGCTACACATTTGTGTTGATTATAGGAAGCTCAACAAGGCAACAAAGAAGGATCATTACCCTCTTCCATTCTCAGATCAGATCTTGATGAAAGTAGCTAGCCAGAGTGCTATAGTTTTGCTGATGGATATAATGGATACAACCAAGTTCGTATAGCAGAGAAAGATCAGCTGAAGACCACGTTCACCACTCCTTGGGGAATGTTTTCTTATAGAGTTATGCCTTTTGGGTTGTGTAATGCTCCAAAAACATTCCAATGCTTGATGAATAGGGTGTTTGAACCCTACATTGGAAACTTCATCAGAGTATTTCTGGATGATTTTTACATCTATGGGAGCAAGATGGACCACCTGCACTAGATGGAGACAACATTTCAAAGGTTAGATGAAGCACAAGCCTCACTAAACCCTACAAAGTGTGTCTTTGGATGTTCTAAAGGTGTTTTGTTAGGGCATGTTGTATCCAGAGATGGTATTGGTACTGATCCTGATAAAGTTTCAAAAATCAAAGAGTTACCATTTCCTATGAATAGAAGTAAGTTGAGATCATTTTTAGGCCATGTGGGTTACTATAGAAGGTTCATCAAGAATTTCTCAAAGATTGCACAACCACTAACCCAGTTCTTGAAGAAGGATGTTACTTATGAACCAAGAAAGAAGGCACATGAAGCTTTTGAACAACTGAAGGAAGCCTTGGTGTCTTCACCTATTTTAAAGAATCCAGATTGAGCAAGCCATTCATTGTGTATACTGATGCTTCAGATGTAGCACTAGGAAGTACTCTGAGCCAAAATGATGAAAATGGGAATGATCATCCAATTTACTTTGGGAGTAGACAAATGAGCAGTGCTGAGGTAAATTATACTGTAACTGAAAAAGAGGCTCTAGCTATCATTTTTGTTGTAAAAAGTTTAGAAATTACTTGTTAGGGCAGAAATTTATAGTTGTAATAGATCATCAGGCTCTAAAATATATTGTAAATAAGCCTAACCCATCAGGAGGATAGTAAGATGGATAATTTTGCTACAAGAATTTGAATTTGATATTATAGATAGGCCAGAAAGAAGCATGTCAATGCAGATGCACTCTCTCGAGCCTATGATGGTTTAGGTTCATCTTGTGATGATGATGATTTCCCATATGCAACATTGTTATCCTTGACACAATCCCTAGTGAATACATAGATATTTGGAATTATCTAAATGAATTCAAGTTTCCTAATGGTGCCAATGCAAAGACTAAGAGGAAGATTACTCAAGCCAGTCATCCATATTCTATTCTACATGGAGTATTATTTCGAATAGGACTTGATGGACAATATAAGAGGGTAGTTGGACGTGATCAAGGGAAGGAGCTAATAGAAGAATTCCACAATGGTACATGTGGAGGACACTTCTCTAGAAAACTTACAACAAGAAGGATCTTGGATGCAGGTTATCACTAGCCCACTCTTTTTAGAGATTGTTATAATTATTGTAAGACATGTGATATTTTTCAAACACATGGTAACCGTAAGACTTCATCAGCTCCATTATGCCCTATTCTTCCACTTGGTCCCTTTGAAAAGTGGGGAATAGATATTGTAGGTCCACTTCCAACTACCCCACACCAAAATAAGTATATTGTAGTTGCCACAAATTATTTAACCAAGTGGGTTAAGCTAGGCCATTGAAAACAAATTCCATGGATGAAGTGGCAAGGTTCATATATGAACGCATTGTCACCAGATTTGGTTGTCCATTAGAAATTGTAATAGATCAAGGAAGCCACTTCATTAATGAGGTGGTAGAAGCCCTAGTCAACAAGTTTTCTATTAAGCATAGGAAGGCAACAACATACAAGCCAAGCACAAATGGACAAGTGGAACGAACAAATTATGTGTTGTGTCAAATTCTAGCAAAAGATGCAACCTTACAGGTACATAAGTGGGATAAAAGGATTCATGCAACATTGTGGGCATATAGGGAAACATCAAAGTCAACAACATGATACTCCCCATTTCAGTTGGCTTATGGCATTGATCCAGTTCTTCCTATTGAGTTTGATATTCCCACTGTGAGAGTTATGAAAAATGAAAGGATGGATGAAAGTGATTCAGTAAAAGAAAGGTTGGTACATCTTCATTTACTAGAGGAAATGAGAGAAATAGCAAAGGATACAAGCTATAAGAAGAAAATGAAGCAGAAGGAATACTTTGATCAAAAGATCCATTGGTCTCCATTTCATGTGAATGACTTGGTTCTAGTATATGATTCTAGATACAAAAAAAGAAGGCAGAGAAAATTTCTTCCCAAATGGATGGGGCCCTACAAAATAGTAGTTGTGCATGAAAATGGTACATATCGACTAGAGGAATTAGATGGCACTCCCATTACAAAATGGGTCAACCACGACAAGTTAAATATTTTCCAAGCACTCAAAATAGTCTACTCCGAGGAGGGAGTAGAAGCTAGAAGGGGGAAGATGTCGACACTAAAATTTTCCTCCGTAATTTCTATTTCATTAATGTATGTATTAGGAATAGGATGTTGTTAAGTATAATTAGTAGTGGCATTTGATAAGATAATAACGGCGTTACTGTGTACGATGCCCGCCAATAATGTATAGTACGGTAATAGTCAAAGTACAATAGGAATGTTGTGGTAAAAAGTAAATATTTGTCATAAGTGGTTCGGTAATGTTAAAATGTCAAAGTTAGGGTAAGTAGAGAAGTAGGGTCTACATGATTAGGAATTAGAAATATTATATTGGTAATAAGGACAAGGAGTGATGTCATAAATATTTTGTGTATTTTATTTGTAAAAAGTCTAAAAAGGTGGAACCCATGTGAAATGATAAGGTTTATCTTATCTTAAAAGATAAGCTTACATGTAAAGATAAGAGTTAAGGTATGGAATATGATTCATTAGAGTAGATTTCTTATCCTATCTTAGAGATAAGGTGGATAAGCCTAAAATTTCTATAAATAGAGAGGCCACCCCCTCATTTAATATAGAAGGAAGTAGTGAGAAATATTGTATGAGTAAGTGTGTGAAGGAAGCCATCATTTAGAAGGTGTGTTAAAGAATCCATTAAGAGGTGTAATTGTGAAGTTTCTCCCATAGTTATTGTTGGAAGGCAAGTGGAGTTGGTAACACTTGAAGTACCTCATGGGTGAGATTGTAACAATTTCATGTTGATATTATAATTTACACTTATATTTCAGATTTATCATCATTCCTTTGTATCATAGTCTATGGTATTCTTGTGTTATGTTTGTTGTTGTGTTTCCGATTACATCCACCAAACTAAAAGTTAAGATGAGGACATAAAGGATGAAGAGGAAGGTGCAAAGGAGGCAGAAGAATCGAGCATGAGTAGCCTCACGCGCATGAAACTACCTAGGATGACCAAGACCATGAAGGGCCAACCCCAAACCTTGGTGCTCAGGTTTCTAAGGGACCAAGAACAAGGAGAAAAAGTGGAGAATACATTGTGCCGAGTATGGGCTATGTTGAGGACATAAGAAAAATCATTTGCAAATATTTTCAAAGCACAATGGACTTGAAGGAGTCATATGGGTAGGAGTTGATGGACCCAGACATGGCCACTATGCGTGCAAGGAAAAAATTTCCTAGTCCATGCAGGCTCACATGGACGAGCCAAATTTTTTATGTGTACGAGGAGTCTTGTGTGTAAAAAAGAGTGAAGAAGGCACCTCAGAGAAGCCACATGACTATAAATCCCACTCTCATGTCTGATGAGAAGGTGAGCAATGCCTTAGTTAAGGTATCTGTAAAGGTTGCGTGAAGGAACATCGATAAGGCTTCCATTATTAGAGTGCTACTTGAAGATAATAAGGCAAAAAATATAGAAATAGTGCATCTAAAAGGAGAGAAGGATCTAGAGAAGAAAAATAATGAGGCCTTCATCAACATGGCAGAAGAAATTGGTGACTATGTCCTAAAATCAAGACCGCATCTAGATTTTAAGGTACCTAAAAGTTTCCTTCAACTATGCATTATGTGCACACATTAGTTGATTTGGTGCTTGAGGATGGACCAATTCAAATGCTAGTGCCAAAGGATCCTAAACAAGAAGTAGAGAGAGCCAAGGCCTCTGTGGTTAGAAATATTTCATCTTATGAGGCATTACTCCAAACTTTACAAGATGAATGAAGAAAGCAGATCAAGCTTTGAACATTTGCGTAACACAAGAAGCAATGATCAAGATCAAAACTATAGTAGAAGATAATGAAGTTCTGAAGGCAATGAAGGATGAGACTTTAGGGCACACAGAGAGATTGAATTAGTAAAACAAAAGCATGAAGCCCTTGCAGTAGCACAAAACCCACATAAGGAGAGGTTGGATGAGCTTAGAAAGATCATAACATAAAAGATGGATCTTCTAGAGGGAAGGATGTCTCTATGGCTAATGTTGTCCTTGTATTGTAGAATGAAAATGGAGAAATAACCCAGGATGAGTTAGAAGCTATTGCCACAAACGTTCCAAAGAAAACGAGAAACACGCTGGATGACTGGAAAACATTGGAGGATGAGATAAAAACAGAATATCCAGAGTTGATCCTCCTAGTTGAAGTAGAGGGTGCTGCAGAATAGAAGTCCATTCTTTGTACAAAAATTATTTACATTCTTTCCATTCTTATTCTTTATTGTTTGGGAACATCAGAAGGAAACCCCATTTCAGGGAAGCAATGTAGTTTAGTGTGGGGTAATGTTGAGTAGACAGAGTATGATACTAAGGAGAGGGCACACATAAGATTTACGCACATGAATAAGTCACATTTGAAGGTGCGTATGGATAGGAATGGAAATGTGCATGGGGACAAGCTGATTTGGGGACTTAGCCATTTTCATGGTTACAGGCTATTTTTGGAGATAGTGTGTAGAGCACACATTAGGATGGAGACTTGCGTGACATGCAACTACTATTTTGGGAAGAGAATTTGATGAGTTCCATGCACAAGTTAAAGATAATAATAGGATTACTACTTCCAGTTAACTATAGGAGATCTATTATTAGCGTACTTGTATGTGTGCCTATTATTGTAAAGGCACATGGCTATTTTCAGCATGTGACCTATTTTAGGAAGTAAGTAAGTGGTGAAGGGAAATTCCCACCCTTATAAATATGGATTGAACAGTATAGTTTGATATACAAAGACATTGTGTATGAGCTATTATGGAGTTATGCTTCTAGATTTGATGCGTGCATAAACTTATGATACTATTTATTATAAGAAGATTTTGTATTTATTGTGTTTAATATAATGGAGTGTATTGGCTGGATAATGGTAAACATAACTGTAACTCATTCTTGTATGGTTAATCCTATCATTGTTATTATTTAATTCATGATTATTTAAGATATAGATCTAGTTATGCTCTATGGAATTTTTATGTTATTTATGGATCTGAATGCATTATATATTCATCACGTTAACATCCTGCACAAGAAACTCTAAGGAGGGGCCTGGTATCTTTACACTCTTCGGGTGAGCGCTCAACTTAGGTTGGGTGATGTGCCAGCGCACCTGAGTTATTAGTACTAAATTATAGGCTGCATCAAAGTGAAAGATACACATTTAAGATGAATGGATGGTGAGAAGGGATGAATCAAACATGAATCAAGAAGTACATGCCTTAGCGGCATATTTTAGATAAAAGCATGGTGTTCCAAAAGGGAAACATAAATATGGCCACAAAGGTGGTTGTAAGAGGAGGAGATAGAAAGATACAATTAAATGGACTGAGCTGGACAAGATAAGATGATGTCATATGTGGAGAGGAACTATTTTATGAAAAAACAAGTCCTAGAAAGATGTCCCCTTAGTGTGGGAGGATGAATTGATGAAGACAAGAAAAAATATGCTAAAGGATCAATAACGGGAAAATTCTCCCCCAAAAAGGGATGTAGATAGGATAGTGGATGTCAAAAGATATGGATGTCATGAAGATGGTGTATCAAGGTGAATAGTATCGATAATAAGGGAGAACCCCCATCAAAAGGAGTAATATGAGATGATGTAGATGGGTGAAGAGAATCGGGAAGCTCACGGTTGGAGAAGGGGATTCATCGAGGAGGTCCTCTCACTCAATAATATCATGGGAAATAGTCAAAAATGCCTAACAATTCTTAGTGTCATGACCTATAGTATGATGATAGGAACAGATACAATGAGAATTGAACCACGATGGCTTCAAATGACTTAGGTCAAAAGCCCCGATAGGTGGGAATGTAATGGCATAAGTTTGAAGAAAATGTTGGAGGACCTCTGCATATGATTCGATGTATGTAGTAGGAGGAAGATTATGAGATGGTGTGGATATGGAGGATGAAGGTGGATTGTGCCGGGTTTAGGTGGTCTAGAAGAAGACACTTTGGTGGATGATCTAGGCTGAAAAGGTGGAGGGTTTTTCAATGAGGGAATTAGTCCTAAGAGGGAATCGACTATTTGGATTTGGGTGGTTGATTAGTCACAACGGCGAAAGGGATCTTCGATAGAGGGATGCGGCCCCAGGATGGAGGATGTAGATATGTTCTTAATTGGAGGAATGTCAATCTTCTTATGAGGACACTCAAGGGATCACTATAGAAGGATACCAAGGTTTTTGGATTTGGATGGTTGATGAATTCCCTTGGCAAGGATGATAATGATTTTGGCAGTGGAGCGAGAAGGTGATGATGTGACAGATGACAAGAGTAATTTTTGCATGATTTGTTCCAAGGAGGATGGGGATTGGTTCGATGTGGGAATGTCTGGTCATGTGGATGAGATGGGAGGATCACCTATGGTGGCTGCAAGTTTAAGTGCTTTCCAATATTTCTCAAATTATGTAGGTGGTGTATAAGAAGGAGATAATGGGGATGTGGTCACGATAGTTTTTACGATAGGTGTGGGTAGAATCACAAAAGAGGAACCGATATGGAATCTAAGGATGACATGATATGAAAAGGTGGAAGAGATGTGGATGGGGGAACATGGTCTGATGCAGTGGATTGAGTAGATTCAGGTGTGGAATCAATAGTAGGAATATATGTGGATATGGAAATAGAAAGGGGTGTTTGGATCATGTAGTTAATAATGTCTATGTGAGATGGCGTAGATGGCGGATGGGTTAGGGTAGGGATGGAAGAGGGATGAGTGTCAAATATGTTTATTTTGGGTGTCTCAAGAGGCATATAGGTGGATTGAGGAGATGTGATGGGTGTGATAACAAATGTGGATGTGGGAATGGTAGATGTCTAGACACTAGGTGTGGATGGGGGAGACGAGGTAAGTAGGGTAGTCATAAGCGAGGAGATAGGTGGTAGAGATGTCAAGATTGGTATAGTGTCAAGTGATATGGGCATGGGTAGAGAAATATGTGATAATGATGTCAATGTAAGTGTAGTGACAGGTGTGGATGTAGAGGTAGGTGCGGCTAAGGCTAATGCAGATGTGGTAAGAGTAGGACTAGATGTGGATGTAAGAGAAGCAATAGAAGTAAGGGAGGTAGATAGGGTAACTATGGATATGGTGGACATAGGAATAATGTTTGAAGGGGCCAAGGGCACAATATCTAGGATGGGAATAGATGAGGAAGTGGGGAAAATAGATGTGGAGGGAGGAACTGATGTATGGTGTTTATTGAGAATGGAATAGATTGACGCGATGTAGAAGGTGAAGATGAATTTTCTTGTGGGGGATTAGGAAATGGTTGTCTGAAGATGTCACGTGATGAAGGTGGGAATGCTTGGGGATATAGGATCATGGTGATCATGGTAAGATGACGGAGATGGGGAAAGAACAAGAAGGTCTCGATACAAAGGGCTCATAAGAGATGTCCCTAAGTGAGACAAGTATGTTGGATGAAGGGGAAATTTCATAAGGTGAAACATGATCTATTAATTGATATCTATGGAGGAAAAATTCATGGATGGGGTTCTCATGGGGAATATCCATAAGTGAAGTGGGTATGGTGATGTTAGATGACCCAGGAAGGGCATGAGTCAATGGATACAAAGATGGTGGGGTAGAAAAACGAATGGTGTAAGGTAATGGGGATAGAATAGGGGCTATTGGTCGATGTGATAAAGAAACAGAGGGCTTGCAATGGATATAATCATAGATGGGGCTAGAGGAAGACCTAGAAGTAACCACTGGTCTAGATGGGGTCATGGTGAACTGCTGAGAACTAGCCCGAGGAAAATTTTGGTTCCATTATTAAACAGAAAAACAAGCAAACAATTCCATTTTTTATGTTTTGATTAAAAATGTGGAAATACAAGGGGGCTGCATAAAAAGGTCCTAAGAGAAGGTTAACTATGTTTGGTTTTAGGTAAGTTGTGGCTAGGGAATGTCCGAGGTAGCTTCCTATTGGGTGATCAAATCCCAATCACTACCAGAAAGTGAGTGTTTTGATGTGTTAATTTGATTTGCATGGTTTAGGCTATGTGTGATAAATGTGAGATGCAGAAGATTAAACCCCTATTTAAGCTATGTGGGTAAGCAAGATGCAAAAGGAATGTTCATTTTAAGCCCAAAATAAAGTACGATATTCGATGAGGACACAAACAAGAATGGGAAATTATGATGCAAAAAGGAGAAAATAGGGAAAAGTAGAATACTTGGATAACAATTTTCCTATTTATCTACACTTTTGAATGATGAACGATCCAAGCCACGAACCCAACATGAACAAGAAATAAAGTGGAGCCTCATGTTTTAGTGTTAGTGGAAGACAAGAAAAATCAAAGACCAAAAACAATAAATGCAAGAGATCACCTAAAGGGTTGTCCCACCGTGTGTCAGGAATGTTGTCCAAATTTCTCATTCATAATGAAATTAATGCACTAGCTATTAAAGAAACTAGAAACTTATAAATGAAGGAGGGCTCATGTTACCTCGGATGTGTGATGCTTGATACAGCGCTAAATGATGGATCTTCATTGTGAGACCTGCAAATAAGATAGATTGAAAATGAGATTTGATTAGATAGATAGATGTGGGGGCTTCTTGACTAAGTGGATCCAGAAAATTTTGACTTCCTTGGTGGATGTCAACCCCCATTTGTTTAGAAAGGATGAAATAAATAAAGTACTATAGGTAACATGTATAAACAACAACACACTTAATCTAGAAACTGATTAAGATGGATTTAAATTTGATTCAATTGAAATAACTGTAAAATAAGTGTTTCTTGAGTCTCAGGTTAATGATGACCAAGGAGGATGAATGTGAGCATGTAGATGAAATATGTATACTGCAAGGTCCGAGGGTGATCTCGGAAGGCGATCGGGACACAGAATCGCTATAGAAGGATCTCGTGAAGTGAACCAAAGGTAGATAAGTAGGATAAAGGGTGGATAAGAGAAGTTAGGATAGGTTAATGGATAAAAAGGGCCCCCGGTCAACAACGAATGGGGAGGATCAACGACGATTGTATTAGAAAAGTGTAAAGGCGAGGATGAAAAGATAAAAATGGCAACTGTAAGTAAAAATAGGTGTAGAAGAAGGCTACTAAGTGTTTGAAGCTTCTTTGTACACCTAAGATGTTAGAAACAAAACATATATGATAATATGATAAAGATACGTAAAATAATATGTTAATGATAAGAATATATCATGAACGATGATCGTGAGTGATGCAAGCACACTAGAGAGATGCCTAAGAGGTCTGTGGATGTCTTAGAACTGCTCAGGCATGAGGATGCTCAGGTTGGGAGAAAGCTTGAGGATTGCATGCATCTTATTTCTTACTCGATGCATAATGGAAAGAAAAACTCGATTTATAAGGGGTCAATAGTGAGTGGGCTGGTCAATTAGCCGACTATGGGAAAATTTCCCCAATGAGCATGATTTTCTACTTTTGATGGGATTTTGGTGTTTTTAAAGATTAGGCGAGTGCTTTAAAGCATTAGGCAGGCAAGGGATGAGATATGGGTAGTTAGGGCATAAAAATAGATAGGATAAAAGCTAGAAAAGCAAGGGGATTTATGTGTAGGATAGAAATAGAAGGTTGGTTAGGGAAATGGATGAGGATTAATTAATTAATATGAATTAATTAATTAATAGGCATAAATATTAATGTGGATGGGATAATTGGGCATGTGAGATGTTAAATGATTAATTAATTAATGTCACTTAATTAATTAATGAGGATTGGATGGGAATTTAATTAAATAAGGGGATGATTAAAATAAGTATGCGCATCGCAGTGATGAAGGGGTAGGTATTAAATTTAGGTGTCTACACTTACTTGTTCACAAGCTCCTGTAGGACTATATTATTTCTCCTTAGCTCCAACCAACAACGATGTGATTCATGGACCTATATTGAGCATTCAAATGGATCTCTATGACCTGATATTCTCTTTACTTTGAATTCATTTTATCCATACATCATTTCTAGCCATAAAAATTCATGCCAAACATTTCATGCCATGTCTCCTTTTTTGTTATCTCACCGATTTGAGCTCGGGCTCTTGTACCTAGTTTTAAAAGATATTATCTAGAGTGTACCAATGCTTCCCTTAGACTTGAAAAACCTCCTTTGAGGAAAATTATCATGTTTGAATATCTTACCTTGTATAATCCCTTAACTTCTCACTTTATCCATCATGGTCTCAAAGTGATATATAGGTCCCCGAAACGATATTCAATGAATTCTAGCCAAACTTTGAGACATACTAGAAACATGACCATCTCATGAAGCATCCTTCTAATGCTCTCTCTGGGTATATACAACCTATTTCTTCTTGATCGTACAAGATTTGAGGTCCTAAACATGATAGTCACATCAAGAGTGTAGACACAAGTTTTATCATGGCCTCAAGATGTTTTGCAGTGTTCTTCACATTATTTAATGAAATTACAAGCTATTGATTCAAAATACACCAATCATGCCTATATATCAGCTTCTCATTTGGCATATTATAGTTTTGAATTGATCATAACTATATGAACACCACCTTATTCATCTTCAATATTTTGAGATTATAAGTGCATCATCCAAACTATGATACTCTTGAGTAACATTCATGCACCTACAGTTTTTAGGGTGTATGTCACTATTTTGTTAGGCACCTTGCATCATTTGGAAACCATATGTACAATCTCCTATAATCTCCAACATCCTCTAAGAAATCTTGGGTCTTATAACACTTCATTAAGAATTAGTAGGACATACCAATACCTTATAAACTTCATCATTTCATAATGTAGAGAGTAGAGAGAGAAGATACAATATTATTTCTCTTTTCTCTCTTAAAGATCAAGAGTTATGACTGGGATACCACCTTCAAACACGGGCTCTTGTGAGTCTTATCAGTCTTTCCAACTCACTTACACAAATCCAATAGTCACATAGATACTCTGCACCCATTAATTTTTCAAGGAGTCTTCATTTTTAGTCACAATCCAATGAGAAAGAGTTTCACCATTTTTAATTTTTATGCATCTCTCTTCATGCGAGTCTATTGGAAAATGGGAGTACTAATATACCTTAACCCCGATCATACAAGGCTTCTTGAAGTACTTTTCACCATTAAACCATGTTCATCTTTTGCTTATCCTTCCTTGAACTACCCTATAAGCTTTCTTAAACCCCACATTAACCCATGATTCATGTTGGAAGTAAGATATGCATGACCAAAGTAAATTGAGACCATGCCTAGATTCATTTTGGAATTATTAAGGTGCATGGAAAATATCCCAGAGACAAAACATCAAGTAGCTTTTCATTTCTTTCATTTCTTTATTTTCTAGTCACCTTCCTTGTAGCCCTTTCCAAAGTCAAAAACAAGTGCAACTTCCATAAAAGGATTCAAATTGCAAAATGACCATAAATTTTAGTACCCATTCGGCTTACCTTCTATGTGTAAAATTTCATTACAACTTCCTTTGTTAAGAATGCTCCAAATTCTTAGTTCAAAGCTCCAAATTAGGTCATCCAAGCTTAGCTATAGGATTTCATGAAGACTCATTAGAGATTTTGGAAACTTGAGAACTTATCCACACAAGATTCTTCTTTATTCTTGTTAAAGGTCTATAAGGATTGTTTCTTGAGATTCAGCCAAATATTTTGAGTTTAAGGCCTTTTAATCTTGTTTTTCAACTAAACTCTAGGAGGGTTTTACACAGGGGTTCAAGAGACTGTGTTTTCTCATAAAAATAATACATGTTCTCAAGCCTTCTGATCACTTCCAGTAGGTCTACACTCATTTTTATGGTCTTATAATTTTATCACCAATCCAAGGTTATCACCAAGTTAAAAGTTTGCATTTAAGAACACACTACTCTGCCTTTCCAAAACAGATTCCCTAAAGTCAAGACATATATATTTGATTAAATTTTAAGTACTTGCCTTTCATAGCTCTAAGTGGTTTATTTAATCTTTCTCCATGAAATAGATTAGTCAATGAGGCTCCACCCTTTCTTAGCTCCAATTACTGATTATTATGCTTTCAAGAGAAAATTTTTTGAGTGTCTTCATAGCCTTCTGCGCAGCTTAGGTAAAGAGTTCTTCTCCTCTATTTGGTATCTCCAAAGATGGTTCAAGGTGTAGGCTATATGTTACTTATTTACCATTCATGACATAATATGCACTCTAACCAGTTTTCCCCCTACTTACTTTTTGAGAACTTATTGTGCAACACACTTCAAGAAGACACTTGATGTCATTCTAAGTAATTGATTCTCATATACAATTACCATGTGTACAACCACCTTTTACATCCATTCTTCCAACTTATACTTCGAGTTTCTCCTTGTCTAGTCTTAACATCTGATTTAGTACATATGTAATTATTCCAACAGCTTTGCAATCTCAAATTTGAGACCATATTGATTCTATGACCTAGAATCTTTCTTCATCCTTGGATTATTTTTCAGATTCTTTGTTATGTTTTTTTCACAGACTTTAGTGAGCTCAAGAGATGACTTCAACATAAGTGCTAACTTGGACACAAAAATGAGTTTGATCTTTAGTCTTGGCATGATAAGTTTATCTCAAAGCATGGTTATGACCTCACGTTCATTCATGGAAACTCTCATAAATTCATCGACATAATTGTAGCTCAAGGTGGTTTGACATTGCACTTGCACACAATCCAATAAACTTAGGGCCTTTTGAGTGACATCATGATTGTTTTAGACTTTCTTGTATAAACTTGAGTAAGTTATGACACACTTTTCAATGATTATTCTTTTCATAGCTCATTGAAGGTAAACTTGAAGGATATGTTGGGATATTAACACACACTTATCAATACTCATTAAAGGTAGACCAACAACTACTAAAATACATGACTTGGGATGATTCTCATGACCTATATGTAACCTACTTTGGATGACTCTGTGGTAGCACACACACTAGAGATGGCATTATGGACCTTTGGACTAGATGTACATTCTCTCATCTACTTGATAGGCACATAGAATCTTCAAGCATCTTATACACACTAATCATGCACCATGACATCATGAATGAGCTTAGTAACATACCTCTTGACTCTTTTCTTACTTGTAGTATCTTCATAGTTTGGATCAAAACCTATTATTGACAATAAGCCCTCAAGACCACACAATGCTTATTTAAAAAAGTATATGCCTCTTAGAAGACTAGAGAAGGAACTCTATACTAGTTAAATCACCTTAGAATAGTAGATAGTCATCAAAAGCACATGATGACTTTATCTTATCTCTTTTTTCCATTGAGACCTTATGAATCTTCTTGGATGCACTTATAGATGTGATAATTTCATTTCCTGTGTCTTTTTCTCTTGATTTTATACTCGATAAGCACATGTGGTACATCTCATATATTTTTTCTACCACAACTAGGGGTAAGATTTGCTTTTGGATATCATCATCTTTTGTTACCTAGCTTGAACTTGTTTTTCCTATAACAATAATTTCTTGTCTCATTTCTTCACATCTACCCATGCTAGTTTCTTGTCATTCTTTTCCTTTTCAAGATTAGAGTTGGTTTCCTTGAATCTATATATGTAATTCACTTTCTTCTTTCCAATTTCTCTCTCAACCATGGCTAACTTGGTTTCATCCTTAGATTTTTCCCTTACCTTGAATACCTTTTTGCCTTTCCTTTTGAATGCACGCATCTTGTTAATATATCTAAGAGAATCATGAAAGTGTCTTGCAAAATGTCCTTTCCCATGACAATTGAAACACACAACATAGTTCTTTCTTCTTGAGTCTTTTTCTTCCAAACCAGGATTTGATGGTTCTTCTAAGAAGTATTTAACAATGTGACATTTCTCTTGGAAATTAAAGCAAACTATATTCTTCTCTTTCTCACTTCTTCTATCTCTTTATGGGTTCTTATTTATGACATGATTCCTCATTCCTTAGCTTTGTGTCCATAGTTATGAAAACAAAAATAATATCCATTAAAATTCCTTTCATACATGGATGAATTTGGTTGCATAACTTACTTATGCCTTCTTATGTTTGTCTCCTTTGGTATCTTCATGCTTGTTTACATGCTTGGACCAACCTTGACTTCCTATTTATTTTCCATAGGTTCTCCTCTCAAACCTAGACCTGTTTAATCACTTGCTACTCTCTGACACTCCAAAATCTCACTAAGGAGTTTAGTACTCTTCTCCATATTTTCAAACATTTTTAGTCAATTATTTGTAACCTATAGTTCATCCTTCAAGAATCTCAAATCTTTTTCATGTTTAAAGCTGACATCTTCCTTGTATTTTAGATATTTTAACACATTCTCAACAAATGACTCCATCTCTTTGAGTGCTTAGCCATGGTCAACTTCCATAAGCTTGATTTCCTTATTTAGTCCATCAATCAGTGACTGAGCAATCTCATACTTCCTTTTCGAACTAATTTATCTAGTGCACACATGTTAGTGCTCTAAGGATCTCCTCCAAGTTTTTAAACTTGAATCAAGAGGAACAAGATCTGATACCAATTGTTGGAAACTTCATACACTAAGAGGGGGGTGAATCAATGTTTGTTCAAACTTTTGAAACAATTTGTAGTTCTTCAACTATCCAAAACTGAAAAAACTTAACCATGATAAAGAATGAACATTAAAACATGAGAGAGAGAGGAAGAAACATATAAACATGCTATGTAATGTGGGAAACCATTCAATTTATAAAAACCCATTCAAATCAGAGAACTAACTTAGACAAATTGTCCTAAATAATGATTTTACAACTAAGTAACAACTCCAAAATTTAACCAAACATCCATCTGGTCTTTAGCAAGATTCTACTTACATGAAATCTCAAACTCCCAAATTCATTCATGCATCCAATGACCTTCTGTAAGCTTCAACTTACAAGGAAGCTTCAACTCCCTTATTGTTGAGCATCTACTCAGTCTTCTTCACAATAATTTTTATCACTTTCTTGTGTTGTCTTTCACAATAGATTGTGATCACTTCTCAGCTCATTATTCTTCTATTTCTACCCTCATTCTCATCACGTAATCAACATCAACTCTTTTTCATACAAGGCCTCTTTACATACACCTTCTTTTCACACTCCACTCCTTCAACCTACTGCAAACACCATTTAACATGACTTATCTCATACATACATTCTTGACATTATTCTCTCCTTAAACTATCTTCTCAAGTGTCCACTCTCTCAAGTTTTCAATTTGCTAAAACATACAATCATGAAGTCATTTTATGTACCATTTATATGATATTTATTTACACATACTTCTTCTCTTTCAAAGCATGAATTTTAACCAGGATCTCACTCATATAATTTCATATCCCTTCATCTAGTATACATACATATTTTGCTCTTATTTAACAAAAACTCCTTCATACCAAGGGATGAACTTTATATCTCAAAATCAACTCACACACATGAATCTTCCTCTTCATATGTAAAGACACTTCACCTGAATTCCATGAAAACTCATACAAGGGAGATTTTAAAAAATCGCATAAAATTGCCTCTAGATGTCATGATTGTATCTTATCATGCTTCAATTATGTTTTCATAGTTTAAAAAATATTCAAGATTATTTGAAGTCAAATAATGAGGAATATGAGGCTCTGAACTCCCTAAAACTATGCCTTCACATGACAAGAATCGTTTCACCATTTAACTAAGGTTTGTAAGGGTTAGTTAGAAGTTTGTCATATTCTCCATCGAATGATCTTTTGTCTTGTAGCATAAAAACAACTCCTCCAAGAGTTGACAGCAAGGTAGAACATTACAAGGACCTATAAATATTCATTAAAACCCCTTAACGTTTCTCATCCTTTTCCATTCTATCTTCAAGCTTCATTTGACCATATGGGAGCACACTTAGTGCAAGAACCAATTTTTACATCTTAAATATTGAAGAAGGGAAGACAAAAGAGCTCATATCAGTAATACAACCATGAGTATTAAATATACACATGATATAAATCACACACAAGAGCTTGAGGCTTGTCTAAGTAGAGCATAGAGTCATTGATTCAACTTTCCTTCAAAGTCTCCAACATACAATCATAAAGATATACATACCGAGTTATTTAGATGATTGTACAACCACAATAATAAAGTTTCCAGTCCTTTTCCAAGTTTGAATGTAGAGAAGGATGATCTCTATTTTCTCTTTAAAATCTTGGAGTGACTCTTCATTCTTTTGTTCTTCATTTTACACACCTTAAAGCATATTGGGGAGTGATTTACATGCATTACATTATATCTTAAAGGATTAAGCCAAACCATGAAATATTTTAGTTAGTCATGACTCAAAAATTAATTTTCAACAAAGGGATGAATGTTGTGCAACTCATTAGGGTTTTCCTTGCTTCACTTCATATCCAACAACTCAAAACTTGCATGATTTTTAGGACACACTCAGGTAACCTTATGAGTATCAAGAAATCAATTTTTATTCACTTTGAATCTAACACCTTGGAGCACATTTTCATGATCAACCTCTACAAGGAAAAATTAGAGAGAACCTCTAATCCATGTTCATATGCTTGTGTACATGATTTAAATGTAGAAAACTAAAAGAACATCTTTGTTTTTCAAGTTTCTTAGCTAAGCAACTAGGACTATTTAAAACCAATGAAATTGAGATTTCAAACCTCTTCAAAAATCAAAACATGGGCTACAAAAATTCATCTTAGATATTTATCTAATGATCATGACCATTTCTCACCTCAACATCAGACTTACATACACAAACCTTCTTCAAATAACATGATTGGTTTAGCTTAATGTGTACTTTGGCGGTAAAAGAGGAAAGTTAGTTGTGTTCACACAATATATACAAGGTACTTGCCTAAAATTATTCATGAGAACTCAGACATTATCATGTATAAGCTTTCAAAGTGGAAGATTCATCTTGGAGCTATCCGCAGACAAAATGTATAGCCAAATTTCTTCAAAACAGGGAAAAATCCATACAATACCATCACACCTATAGGACAAAAATACCACCAACATGGAATAGAGAGAATAATATATACCCATGAATTATTTTCATATCTTGCACAATTTATTTAAAGGCAAAAATTCAATTTCATGTCCATCGCTTCAAATGAGGGTTTGGTGAGGGTTTGAACAGTGATAGAAAAATAGAGAGAACTTTCTTGCATTTACTCCTTTTGACCTCAAAATTTTTGAAATGTTTTTGTATCTAAATGATCTTCTAAAAATACTCTTATTATTTATCCGAAGAAGGCTTGTGACATTGTCAATTTTTCTTGAGTGCTAAGAAGTTAGGTCATTGTTTTAGTATGCCTAGCTAAACCTAGTTTTGATAAAACTTGCACGACTTCATAAAAATAATTCTTAGATCCTCAAATTTTTACCACACCTTTAAAATCCCTCCTCCATGATTTTTAATGGCCAATTTTTCATAATGTTTTATAAAATTCTCTACCCCATCTCATTTATGCAACATTTAATCTCTAGTTCAAAGAAAGTTTTCTATATAGACATATATAAGTTATGAATTCACCTTCTTAGAAACTTGTGAATCCCTGTAAACATCATATACCATAATATTGAACTCATTCTATAATAAGAGAAAATATTAGCTTATGAATGCAAGAAAAAAATTATTCTCCTAATCTAATCTTCTCAAACAAAACCTCAGATAGAGCAATTGATGGAAAGTGGGAGAGAGACAAATACATGCACTTACCTACAAGTTGCAAAGATCCTCCTTTGATGTGTTAGATTTTCTCTTGATTGATTATTGGTTGCTTCAGATGTTGGTGGAGACACATGAGTAGCACCTCCATTTTTGTAACTTGATGATTTTTCTTAAAGAATGTTTGATGAAGTATGAAGGATTGCATGATGATAGATTTTAGATTAATGATGGAATGGTTGATTGATTGAAGGTAAAATGATAGAGGTTTGTTATGGATTTCTAAGCTAATTTATCTCATGGAGGGGGAGAGATAAATTTATAGGTGAGAAGTGGAGGATTCAATGGCTAAGATGAAGCCAAATTGGATTTGGATCAATGGTGGAGAATGCATGTGAGGATTAGAGGATTCTAGAGTGGAAGACTCTAGAATTTGAATTCAAAATTCATGAGAGGAAGAAGCTTCCATTGAATTAAAAATTCAATAGAAGGAGAAATTTAGAGAGGCTTCTAGAAATAGAAGCCTCTAGATTTAGAGGTGGAGCATGTGATTAAGATTAGAATTAGATTAGGTTAATAAAGATGATTAGGGGTGAGGTTACATGGAAAGGATAGGTGTAGGGATGTGTAGGGTAGGTGGGTAGGTAGATATAGGAATATTAAATTCCTAGAAAATATTAATAGGGATTATTAATGGGATAATAGGATATTATTAATGAAATAAGAGGCATTAAAGATGATATGGGATATAATAAAGGATTAAGAGGATTAATGATAGAACAATGTGATAAATGATAAATGATGATAAAATGATAAAGGGTAAATATGATTAAAAAATGGATTAAATAATAATAATTAATCTTACGATTAATTATTATATGGATGATGTTGGGATATTTTTGGGATAGGTTTTTTTGGAAATTTGTCGAAGTTGAGGGTTTTGAATGGACCCTCAAAATTTTACAAAAATCCCTCAAGGTTGGATAGAACATTAAAGTGCTACTGAAGAAGAAACCCCAAAGACACCTAGGGGAGAACAAAGGAGAAGAAAAAAACAATGAGAAGGAAAACATAAAGACAATATCACCCAATGCTATATAGCGAAACCAATTTACCTAGAAGAATACCTTACATGGGATCTAAGATGCATAGAAAAGGTATTTTTTTTCACTTAACAACTGCCCATTCATAAATCCTATTAGGTTCTACATTTTCATCCGAGTGATTTGGAATTAAAAACTTTGAAGAAGCTAAAAATCCATCACTTGGTTTCTCCATAGTAGAACTGGTATTAGTGCAGTTGTTAACAACTGGAATCAATGTCGGACTGATCCACCATAACTGCTCCAACAACATCCGCTAAAGGGAAATATCGAGGAATGGAATGGAATCCTTATCTTCACTAAACTGAGTATCAAAAATAGACTCGGGTTCTTCATCAATAAATAAAAGGTTTTGGTGAGCATCCTTCCACCAAGAAACCTTCTCATTTTTAGATTTTTGCTTTACCAACTGGCAAGCAACAACGAGATGTCCAATGTTAAAACATTTTCTACATCTAAAGGGTAATCCTTCATAGTCAAGGGTTGTGACCAAACCTTATCACACACTTTGAGATCAATAGAAGCAGGTTGATCGATTAAAGTGTCTAGATCCACCAATATTCATGCATAGGTAACATGAGAAAAGGTATCCATATTGGAGTCGATGGATAAAAAATTACCCAAAGTATTACCAATAACTGATAAACTATCATCTCCCCAAAACTGCAATGGTAGATGGGGTAAATGAACCCAAACTAGATTAATACTGAAAGAGGAAGTGAGTGGATTAAAAGTCGGGAACTAAGGTTTCATCAACAAATGATGATTTTGCAGTTCTCATAGCTTTGAGAGAAAAATATCCATAGCATCATCAGAGCTGAAAGTAATAATAAAAATCCCATTAGAAAGGGGTAAATATCAATCCTACACAAACCAAATGAAACTAGTTCATAGTGATCCACGAGTGGAGGAGAGGAAAACCAAGCCAAAGGAAATTAAAATGACATATCAGACCATTGGAGGAAAAAAATTCCTCAGCCTCTAACACAAAATCTCCAAGAGAGACCATGGGGGAAGATTTAATAGCACAAATGGTATTGGAAACTGAAACTTTAGCAAAGGTTTGTTTCCCAAAGGCGAGGTCTTACCATGATCAAATAAACTAGCCCCATATTGCCATTAGCGAGGCCAAATGTAGGATCCGCATGAGGGGAAAGAATAATCACAAGAGAAGACAACATCATAGCCTGAACCCACAACACAAAACCATTTCCACCATTAAAACCCAACGCAACCATATAAGAGTCACTGCTTGCTGCTACCCGAGGGACGCATGCAGTAGATCTCAGGGATACGGGATGACTAGGGTTAGCGAGGAATCCCATCGTGATTTTTTTGTTGTGGGATAGATTAATCATAATTAATCATGTTAACATTTTAGATTTCTACATTTCCCCCATCTTTGAATGGTTATTACATAGTAATGAACATTCAAATAAAAATAAGAAAATATGTTAGGATGGTGATATGATTCCCCTCGAGGGGTTAGGTGGGGATGAACGAGGCGAGTAACCGTTCAAAAAGAGGAGAGGCCAAATTTAACAAATTATAAAGGAATAGAGGATGAGGATAAGAGGATTAGAATTTTGAGGATTTAAAGGATGAGGATTTGAATATTTGAGGATTTGAGGATTTAGAGGATGAGGATTAGAATATTTGAGGATTCAAGGGTCGAGGATTAGAATATTTTAGGATTCAAGGGATGAGGATTAGAATATTTGAGGATTTAGAGGATTAGGATTAGAGAATTAGAATATTGGAGAGAGGGAGATTAGAGGATTAGGAGATATTGGGTTTGAGAGTGGAGGATGCCCCTAGTCAACGATGTATGACAAGGGTGAATGTTTAGGATTGGTGGATTAGAGGATACCCTAGTCAAGGGGTTAGGATTGAAGATTTGGGATTGACATTTGAGGATGATGAATTTGAAGATGTTGGATCTGAAGATGTTGGATTTGAGGATGTTGGATATGAAGATGTTAGATTTTGAGGATGTTGGATTTGAAGATGTTATATTTTGAGGATGCTGAATTTGAGGGATTAGAATATTTTGGATGAGAGAATAAGGATTGGTTGTTGGATCAATTTGGATGAGAGGAAAAGAGATTGGGATGATGACTGAGTTTGATTTATGAGATGATGTAAGAATATTACCCATACGGGGGTGATTATTTTAGATGTTGGATGTGAGATGATAAGATTTGGATGTGGATATTGATTGATTGATAAAAGGATTGATTGGATAGGAGGATGAGGAGGTTAGATAGTTAGTTAGATGATGATGATAAGGATAAAATACGATGATAGAAGGGGGTGTGCTACCATAAATTTCCCACTATTATCATCATTAGTAGTTGTGATTGATGTGGCATAAAGAAAAATGTATCAAGGTATAAAGACATGATGATTGAATTTCCAAATTCTCTTGTCCTCAAATGATTGGAAAAATTAATACAAAAATATGGTCATCATATATTTGTACTATACAAAAAGAAAGAGAAACAAAAGAGGCCTCATATCATCGACTGAAATGTAAATGCAGATAAACAAGAAAACACACAAGTAAAAATACACATTGCATTTTTGTATTTTTTTGTGGTGTAATTTTGTGATATTTATATGGATGTTTTGAATGTTTTGATTTTATGGTGGATGTTGAAAATTTGAATTTAGGGTAGGCAAGATGTAAGGATTCCAGATGTGATAGCTCATGGGGGATGGAGAGGGAGGTGAGGTGGAACACAACTTCCTCCTATAAGTCCCAAAGTGTGTTTGGGTAGGATGAAAGGGAAGGATTGAGGGAAATTGGATAGGTTGGATAGGATAGGGATTGGTTGATAGGTTAGGATTAGATGGGATGTGGGATGGGAGATAAATATGATGAGGGATGTGGTATATGATAAGATGGGGGATATGGAAGATGATAAGATATGCCCCTAGGTATAGAGGGGATGGATTGAGGGATATATGTGGTGTGCCCCCAAGTGTAAAGTAGGATGGGATGTGTGGATGGATTGGTGGGTTTAATTTTCCCCGGTGTGGGTAGGATGGAAAGTGAGATGTATTTAAAATGGATGATACCCCCTATGGATGGTAGTAAGGATTCCCCTAGTAATGGTGATGATAGTTAAAAAGGGACATGAGGAGGATTAGATGAAAAGTAAAGGATTATCGTCTACCCATGGATGTTTGACCCAAGGGAAAAATGATGTGGATGTGATGGATGTACAGAAAATAACATCAGTGATGAACAAAAGATGAGCCTAATGGAACATGTTTTAAGGCAAGAGTTGGACTAAAATAGAAGTGTGACCAATGTCTAAACAATACCTGGAAACATGCAAGCCCTATGTCTCTGCGAGATCAAAGTGTGTGTGATTGTGATGGTTAATTACCGCTTGAAGTGAAGACTTAATGGGTAGTATGTAAAGACAAACTAGTCAATGTATAGGGATTGATTAATTCAAATAGGTGTATGAAGGGTGAACGAAAGGCTAAGCCATGCATTTCTCTCTTGTCGACCATGTGTTCATATCCCGATAGAGATGCATTTGATTCTTGTCACAACATTTTTCTCTACTATCGTCAGCTAGGTGCCCATAGCCTCTATAGAGATGCTTAGAAACACCCATAGAGAGAGTCTTGAGGTGGATTTTATTTGGTATTTTTAATTTTGATATGATTTTTTTTTATCTTTTGCTTTTTGATATTTGGTAATTTTTTTGAATAAAGAGGTTCCACTCTCTTGAGAACTCTCAAAGGGTTAATAATCACTAGTGGCTTGATGGGATGGAAATAAGTGTGGACACGACATTGGCTAGAGTGTCAAAATACATGCCCAAGGGTCTTCACCATAGGTTGATTAAGCATGTTAAAGTGTGTTGATATCTAGGAGGATAATTTTTCTTGAATATTGGAGGTAATGATAGATCAAAGTCACATGGTTGTAGTATGTACTATTGTCTTACAATATGTGTGAGAAAGCTGATCAAGTGTTTAAATGAATGGATTGATAGAGGATATAAATGGATGTGATGATAATAATGGATTAGATACAAAGTGATTTGGATGTTTTATGGAAGGAAGATGGGTGGGAAGGAAAGAATATCCATGCACAGTGATGAATTATGTGCTCAATCCATTTGTTAGGTGTTTAGTATTTAAAGGGGAATTAAATTATTTTGAGTGGGTTGAGTGGTTGGGATGGTAGGATCAACAAGAAGAGTGGTAGAAATGTGTTGTGATGGAGAAGTGGGAGGTATGTAGGTAGTTTTAGGTTTATATCCTAAGCCTAAACGAATTGGATTTTGATGAAGGGAGATGGGTTCGTGAATGCCTTGTTCATGGATTCCTAAGCCTTTTCCTTGATGTTTCATATTAGAAAATATATTTTTGGCTATAGGATATGAAGTGGATGGGGAGGATGATGCCATGTGGTCATCATGAGACTGAGGGGTTGTAGTTTTGTCATCTACTAAGAGGCCGGACTTAACAAAGGATGGGAGGTGAGATTTGTTTTGGTTTTTGGTCGGTGAGGGATGTTTGGATGTATGATGAGATTTGGATGGCTGAAGATGTTTGGATGTTGAGTGGGATTTGGATGGTGGATGATGGTTGGGGAGAGGATTGGGATGGAAAGGTGGTGGATAAAGAGATATAAATAAAAGAAGACCTTGGTTAATGAGGTTGTGGACATAAGACCTAAATTGCATACAACAATTGGTTACATGTCCATGGGTGAGATGGAAGTCACAATAATAGTGTTATCAATACCAAGATGGGTTGGGAAGGTTTTGATCATGTGATATGATTTAGGTATGGATGATCATGTTGAAGTTTTTAGATTATGGAAGATGGTAGTCAAGGATTCTCCTAAAGGAGTGAAGTAGTTTGGTTAAATGGTTTTCGAGGAGTAGGAAGTAAAGGTGAAGGATTGGGTGGATTATGAGATGTTTTGATTGATTTGGATGTGAGTTGGATTATATTTTTGGGTCTTAGAAGGTGATGCGGATGGATTATGCTTGGGGTCCAAAGTGGATGGTTTAGGTTTAGAGGCCAAAGTGGATTTGGCGATTTTGGATTTGGTTTGAGTATGTGGTTTTCAGGTAGATGATTTTGGCTTAGGATTATATTTTTGGAATTAGTAGATGTAGATGAAGGGGATGGGTGTGATATGGGGGCCACATTAGATTTGGGTGATATCGGGGATGAAGGAGATTTGGGAGATGGGTGTGGTGTAGGAACCACCTTAGATTTGGTCAATTTAGGGGATAAAGTAGATGAAGGTGACATATGGGACATATTATATTGGGTAGGAGATGGGGTGGGAAGAGGATTGGCATTAGATTTGGTAGGTTTGGGAGTTAGTGACTTAGGACTCACGTTATATGTTTTAGGATTGGTGGATGATGGAGATGAAATAAGATTAGAGGACATGATAGTGTTAGGTTTAGGTGATGAAGGGGTAAGATAGGAGTAGGTGTGGATAAAGAGGATGAGGATAGCATAATAGCCACATTATATGGTTTAGGATTGGGGGTAAAATGCTATGAGGATGACCTAGAAGCAACATTGGATAATATAGTTTTAACATGATTGGGTGTAGGTAATGAAGGGGGTGAAATAGGCTTAGACACTAAATTTGATGGTGGATTAGGGTATTTGAGACTATCTAGGAGAAATTCCATAGGCTTGGATTAAGATGATGAAGATGATGAGGATGAAGCGCTAAGATGAGATGTGGGGATAGTAATTTTTGGTTAAGTTTTTGTGATTATTGTGGATATGTGAATGGGACTTGATTATAGGTTTTACGATGACTAGATTTAGGAGTTTATATTTTGGATGGTGGTGAATTATTCGCATGAGTTTTGATGGGATGAAGGTACATGTCATGATGATTGATAGGGTATTTAGATGTTGGAATTTGGGATGGTTGTGTGAGATTGGGATTGGTGACTAGATTAGAAAGGACATAAAGGAGGTCCTCTTGGTTTGGGTCAAAGTTAGTGAGGTAGTCAAAGTCGATTTAATTGGCTTGTGGGGATAGTGGTTTATGTTGATTAGGTTGGGGTGTGGTTTGAGATGATTTGGGTTCATCAAAAAGGAATTCAATGGGGTGAGGGTAGGGATCTTAGGAAGGGGGAATTTATGATGGGGTTGGTTGGGAGATGATGGTTTAGGAGGTGATAGGTTGATACATGATTTAAGATCAAATATTTGTTGATTGAGTTATTAGATAGTTTTTAATATGTTAGGATCGATATGGGATGGTTGATTTGGATGGCAAGGAGAGGGTTGGTTGAGGAAGGATGAAAGACTTGATATTTTTTTATGAAGGTGTTGGATGGTGTGTGGGATTTCATGATCAAATTGAGATGGTTGAATTTGATGGGATGGGGATTATGGGATAAATTGGTTGATGGATTTAAAAAAGAGGTAGGGGTTTGGATGTTGGTTTGAAGAGGATGAGGATTGAGGTTCAAAGGACATAGTTGGAAAGGATGTGCAGGTGATTAGTTTTAGATTAGGATTGATGGTGATGGGATTAAGATTTGGATTGTGTGATCAAGGATGGTTAATTATGATGATGTTTGATTGATTAAAATTTTAAATTAATGGGATGGTTAAGGGTGTTCACAAACAAGAAACAAACATGTAACACACACCCTAACTATTCAAGTGGGATTGTAATCAAGATATATCCCACTTTCAATACCACACAACAATGATGGTGCCACAATTGTCTCTCCACCTATGTGTCAATGTGGGGTCGGCTAGTGAGTGATCTTGGGGAGTGTGGCCTCTTTACATTATACCTCAATATGCAACCAAGAGGAGGTAGTCCAAGATATATAGGCTCACTAGGGGTGTCCCCAATATACCTTGTGGTACATGGAGCCAAATTCCATGTTGTAAGGATGTTGTCTAAGGCCTGGGTTTTGGGATGTGGAAGCCCCTCACTTCATGCCACTTTTAAAACAAACAAGTGATTAGCCAATAATGACAACTATCCTAGAATTCATATACCCCGCCAGAACATGGGGTCCATCTACATGCATGGAGATGAAGCCCATGGTCACAAGACCCCTAGGACTATGAAAAGTGTGTGGATATCACTTCCATGTCACGTTTCCCCTACAAAAGAAAAATGGGAAGGCTAGCCACTTTTGATCCTCAAGATCGTCCTAGGACGTGAGAGGAGAGCATACATGGTTTTACCCTCGGGATAAACAAACAAAAAAGGAAAACACACAAATAGATGATAAATTTAATATATTTAAATGCTAGATAAAATGAAATGATAAATATTAGTAGTTTGATGATTGGGTCTTCAAGAGGAGGCCCTACAAAACAAGGGTTAGTAGTTTGATTTTGAACCCAATATCTTGGACTAAATGAGCTGCAAAACAAAAGGATTAGTAGTTTTCAATCCTAAAATCACAAAAAAATGTTAGATAAATATAAAAATGGATAAAATCTACCTTTTTGCTGCAATAAACCTATAAAAACATAATGTTAGACCTGCAAAAAACCACCAAGAACACTTGAAAATAGGGTTATGTTGTTAGTCGTAAGAAAAAACTATGATTCTCGTAAAGGCAAGGTGCCCTGTATGAAAAAATATTGAAACAGGTACAAAACAGGAAAAAATAGGGTTTTAATGCTAGAACAAAGGTGCTAAAGTATCAACATAGGTGCCAAATTGTATGCATATGTGCCAATTTAGGGAAAAGGCGCCATTATGTGATGCATAGGTGTCAATACATAGAGAAAAGGCACTATTTCATGCTAGAAACAGAATTTGAGCCCAAAATTTCAAATTTTGAAGGGGTAAACAACAACGAAAGTTCTTAAAACTTGGACAACATGTACAAGTGATCAAATAATGTAGAAAATGATTTTTAAAATGGGTTTAAGCCCCAAAATGGGTGCCAAAATATAATTCAATAAAATATTATCTTGTGAATACATGAAAAACAAACCAATTATTCTCTTACTCTAATATTTTCAAACAAAACCTCAGATAGAGGAATGGATTGAAAGGGGAGAGAGACAAATACCTTCACTTACCTACCAGTTGCAAATTTCATCATTTTATGTGTTGGATTTTCTCTTGATTGATTATTGGTTTCTTTAGATGTTGGTGGAGACACGCGAGCAACACCTCCCCTTGATTGCCTTTGATTTGCTTGATGAATATTAATGGATGGATGATAGATTGGATTGAAGGAATGGATTGATTGATTGGATAATAAGATGGATAATTGATGAAACAAAATTTCAGATCTTGGTTATTGATTGATTGGATGGATGGTTTCCAAGTTCCATTTCTCTCATGGAGGATGAGAGATAAATTTATAGCTGAGGAGTGGAGGATTCAATGGCTAAGATGAAGCCAAGTTGGATTTGGATCAATGGTGGAGAATGCATGTGAGGATTAGAGGATTCTAGAGTGGAAGAATCTAGAATTTGAATTCAAAATTCATGGAGGGAAGAAGCTTCCATTGAATTAAAAATTCAATAGAAGGAGAAAGTTAGAGAGGCTTCTAGAAATAGAAGCCTCTAGATTTAGAGGTGGAGCATGTGATTAGGATTAGAATTAGATTAGGTTAATAAAGATGATTAGGGGTGAGGTTACATGGAAAGGCTAGGTGTAGGGATGTGTAGGATAGGTGGGTAGGTAGATATAGGAATATTAAATTCCTAGAAAATGTTAATAGGGATTATTAGTGGGATAATAGGATATTATTAATGAAATAAAGGATTAAGGATGAGATGGGATATAATAAAGAATTAAGAGGATTAATGATGGAACGATGGGATAAATGATGATAAAATGATAAAGGGTAAATATGATAAAATGGATTAAATAATAACAATTTATCTTGTGATTAATTGTTATATAGATGATGTTGGGATATTTTGTGGGAAAAATTAATCAAAATTAATCATGTCAATATTTTAGATGTCTACACATGCCATGTTTGGTTTGCATCACCATACCTTAGATCAACATCCTCACTTTCTGTTAGGGTTTCCTTCACTGAAAAGCTTCATAATGACCATCTTCATGCCCTATAAGCCTGATTCTTGACCTGATACTCCTCATATGCATGTTATTCTAGATCATACTACTCCAACCATGTTTTCCCTACTTTTCCTTGATCCATTTCTCATGTTTCCATGCCAACTTGCTTGACTTGGAATATGATTAAGCCTAAAGCTACATGATTCTTCATGAATTTACCATGTTGTCTTGTTACAAACTCAATACCACCTCAAACACATCTCATGGACCACATTTGACTTTATGAATTCTTCATACAACCTTGGGAAGACTCAGAGGACTCAATCTCACAACATGCTTTCTTGACCATGCACCTAGACCATGCTTGAACACATGACATCATGACTTGACACCTCATGAAGACACATGGACAAATTGATAAGGTAATTTAATACTTTGGACATCTTATGACATCATTGAACACTTGACATCAATGAAAACACATCACTATGGCATCCAACAAGCTCAACCATCCTAGATCTTTAAAAAATGTGCATTCCAACCTCATTATTCTCTATCTCACCTTCAAATACTTCCACACATTCTCACAAAAAGACACATACAAATGAAAACCACAAATTTCATAAATTATCAAGTCCTAGTAGCCAAAATTTATTTCAATACTCTATTCCTTTGTAATATGTTTAAGGCATATATTGTGGAAAAATCCATCCCTCCTTCAAAATATAAATAATTAATCATGATAAACTTCCTCCAAATGGCATTTTACTTAAGAGAATTTGTAGTAACCATAATTTGTAGTCCCCTTTTAAAATCATTAAGAGCACTATCAAAAGAGTTCTTTTGTTATCAATGCAACCTAATCATTTAAATTCAAACTTTTCATAATGAAAATATTGATATCCCTTCCAATCATTACCAAATTATCTTAAATCTTATTTTGTAGGAATCATGAAACCTAAATCCAATACAAGCCACCCTTATTTCATGCGTTTACCTATGAATTCGTGGGTCTACAAAGAAGACATTATTATGAGTCCCCCTAGATTTCTTGTACCTATAAAGGACACCAAAAGATTCTATTGTGACAAAGTGGAAGGGTGATTCACATATAACATCCAAAATCCATCAATCTATCACATTGTTCTTCCTAAACCCTTATCAAACCAAAACCCATGCTCTAGGTACACCCTTTTATTTTCTAAAATTATCCCCAAGATCCAAACCTAAATATAACTTTCATCATGACTTCTAATGGCCCAATATACCTTCAATCCCTCTCCTTCCTAATACTAGAGCCTTTTCCATAGTTTTTAGTAAAACCTCCTATTACACCATTTCTCCTCCCACTATAATCTCCTTCCATGCTTTATTGCTAGACAAAATCCCTACACCACTTTATCTTTCTTATATGTTGTTTTAGGATGATTAAAAGTACATATATATATGTGTGTGTGTGTGTGTGTGGTGTGTGTATAGATTAATTTCCTTACTTGAGGGAGACAAAGGTTAATTTTTGGATCTCCATTTCTAGATCACCCTTCTTGTATTCTTAAGAAATGCACTCTTTTGTTATATGATTTAGTGTAGAACATCTATAACATTATTTAGAAACATTGTGCTCATAAATAACTAATTGTTGAATAATAATATTGCCATCTTCTAGGGGAATTAAAATATCCATGGGTTTGAACTCATAAAAATAGATCAACATCCTTACAAACCCTTACAAGTTTCTTTAAAAATATTTTTGTTCCATTGTACAAAATATTCCCAAGGCATCCCAATATCTTCTTAAACACGGTCATTCCAAAATCACCATGGTAAATCGTATAACCTTATCCATCTCCTTTTTTTTTCGTTGTTTACACCTCACCATCTAAGATTCAAACTCCTAAGGAACAACCTCAATTATGCAAGAATTTAAGTGTCAAAATATTTATTTTAGAATTAAGTCCCTCACATCAGTACTATGAAAAGATAGAATGAAGCACCCATTAGGAATATAAAAAGGATCTTCATATCCACCCCTTTTCAATATTTTACAAGCCATTTCTTGAATCATACACATTTTTATTGATCTCCATGAGTGTCACACTAGTATTATCTACCTTGATTCCAAATATATCAATGTTAATAAGGAAACAAGGGAATGTGCAAGCATGGGAAACCTATACAAAGCTCTACGCAAATGGAAGATGATGTACCTCTCTTGAAAGGAGGGTGTGCGTGTAGGAATATGATTGGATAATTGATTGCATGGAAAATATCTCCAAAAGGTTTAGTTAAACTAGGTTTTGGTGGACATATGATTTGTTTGGAATAACTCAAGATGGACTGGCGGTTTTATGATTTTCACAAGGCATTTGTTGGTTCATGCCTAGGAAAAAGAAGTTAACGGCTTGGAATCAATCACATGGAAGTCAATTTGAAGGATGTTGCAAATAAATACAAATTATTAACATTCATTCGTAGCCTAATGATTACTTGAAATATATTAAAATGAGTATTCAACTACGAGTATCACTTGCAACACAAAAAAAGTGTGCTTTACACGAAAATTACAAGCTTTAGTCCTACTACTGACAAAGTTGTTAAAAAAGTAAAATGTGAGTAGGGTAGGGTGAAAAGAGAGATAAACAAAAAATATATGTAGTTCAATCTATTTTACTTGATCTCCAACATCCATCAAACTATTTCCATGTTCATATTAGTGTGCACTTGATCAAGACACATGAAGGTACAAGAGTTTAAAGGAAAGGAATTAGAATTCCAAGAGTTGAGTGTAATGACATTGGATGTGCAAGATATGTGCTCTAGTTTTCTATTCCTCAAAATGGAGGATATTGCATTCAATCAACAAGAGTTGGTCCTCTTACATTCATTAAACTAAAACAAAACATTCCCGAAGCTAACTTAGGCCAAAAATTGGGAAAGTAACGTGAGACAAAAAAATGCATGAAAACTCTCGGAAGCTTTTATGTTCCAAAATCAAGGACCTTTACATAGATTTTGATCTGGGTATTTATATAAAAAATAAGGGGATAGAAAAATTTGCAAGCATTAATGGCGGTGAGCTCTGTTATAGCCCATATTTGGTAATATTAATTACATGGTAGATGCATAGTTAAATTAATTTGAATGTAAATTGGCCATCTATAAGTTTTGATCATGTCGAACGTCCTATGCAAGAAGTAAGGTCTTCATTAATTACTATCAACGCTTAAGAATGAGCATAGATATGATCTGCTCAAATTTCCATATTCTAATGTAGGATGGCATGCATGGGAACATAAGTTGAATTATTTGTTTAAGTTGATTTATCTACCCATGACATGGCTTGTACATATATAAAGCTAAAATATTTTGATAAATATACATGCTCTGATATGTTATGGTTTATGGGCGATCTAATTTGTCTCCTAACAAAATTATTGTTTTGTCATTTTATGAATCTTTGGTTTGTGTTGTGTAATGATGTGCACACTTGGATTACGTAATAGATTGTGATTTTATGATTTCTTCTTGAGTGTACCCAAAAATTTGTATGATGGTAAATTTCCATTTTGGGTGTGTCTTATTTAAACTCTATGTGTAGTGAACCTTGCACAATCCCTTTAGCTTTACTTATTATACCACATATGCTCATCATTATGTAAGTTTGAACTTTATCCTTACAGACACAAAATGAAAAGGAAAACAATTAGCATTTTGTGCAATAAATTAAACCAAAGGAGGAATTATCTATAGGGCACACACTATGTGCGTACAAAATTTCCATCGTTTTCATTATGCGAAAGGTATGAGAAACGGATTACACCTATGTGAGGCATATGTCAACACTTAGTAAAATTTCCCCAATATTTCTCTGATGTGTACTAGTTCACATTGCTTCGTATAATCATAATATTTTTAATGGCCAAGTGTTTAGTGTGAAATATAGTCAAATGATTTTGCAAGGAAAAGTTTGATTGTGTGGGGATAAGACCTTTGTGTAAAATGAAATGGATCTAGTGATGTTAGGTATGGGAATGTATGAGAATTTAAAATAGTTTTGCACACTCTTAGGTAAGAGGAAGTACCATGAAACATTAAGGGATTCACATGACTCTTGATATAGTTACATGATAAAATTGTTTGGAAGCTTGTTTGAATTTAGAGGGAATGCATAATGCTTTAGACTATATGTAAACATTGTGGGAGTACATAAGTTAGGTTAAATATCATTGCACAAATAGGATTATGTGATGGTGTGTGCAAAATAACTTTACATAGGACTTAATGAGTGTGTACAAGGATTTCAAAATAATGTAGGGAGTATTATAAGCAATAGACAAGTATATTTGTGAAGGTATGCTAAAGATAAAGAACAAGAGGAGTGTCTAGGAAAGTATAACCAAGGCATGTTGAATACTCATGAAGGGAATTGCAACCAAAGTGAAAAAATGTTTGGGTACACATTCCTTATCTGCCTTGAGAAAGGCCAAGGGGTTCCTTGATTTCACTTATGAAATTAGGGGCACATTGTGGACACAACAAAAAATGAAAAATCTACTAGATAATGATCCATAGCGTTATTTTGGAATGTACAGATTCCAAAATCTATGGGTCACGTAAAACAAAATAGATAAACACACTCAAGGTTTTTGTGTTATCAAAATAAGACAACAATCTATTAGTTTAAATTTATAATGCACCAAATTGAATTTAAGAAATTTTAAAGAATATGATGAGTGAAAATGAATTAAATTAAATTTCCTTAGATATTTTGTACTTGGTGTAGGGAATTCACATGGCGCACACTTTTTGCACAAGGTTTATTTTTATTTTTGTACTTTACATGATTTTTATGGGAATGGACAAGGGAAAGTATTATGCATTGATCTATTTCCATCTCGGTTTCTATAGCCCCCAAAAATATATCTTTAGTTCCAATCAAGGCCTTACTCCACTACTAGTCGTGCTTCCATATCCTCGATGGAGATTACCAAAAACACCCTTATGCTCATAAATATTTTGAAGCACTTTATATTGAATAATTTCTCTTTCTTACTAAAGTTTTGCGGGTTGGGAACTAGAGTAGCCAAGTTAGAGGATGAACGGAAATAAACAGTGCACACAAGCATCCTTAACTTCACATATTACTTGAAAGATAATATATAATGTAAGTTTATTGCATGACTCCCTTAGAGTGTTGCAATATTTATAAATCTGCATAACAAATTTAAAATAAAGATTAAGCACTTATGCTGAAAATACAAAAAAATAAAGTGATTTTACCATATTTCATTGTGTAATTTGCCAAATCTCCTTGGGAGAAACACTTGTTAGAAAAATATTGTCAACCACTTTTTCAACTCAACACAATGCATCAAAATGTCATGGGGTGAAATAGGAGCACCTAGAATGATTGTGCGTACAAGAAAAACTTACTCGAGAGGGGGTAACATAAACTAAGGCTTACGCAAGATTACACAATTTTATTAATAACTACTAAATCAAACTAAAAAGTAAAGAGAAAAATAGGAAGGAAAACGAACCTAGAAAGCATGGAAAATATCTACATAGCACAAGCTTACCCAAAGTTTTATGCACTTTGAGGTGTCGCATGGGAAGTAGTTCACATGTAGAAGTAGAGTTCGAGAAATTCCTAATGAATAACAATAGAACATCCTCACCATTAAGTTTCTAGAGCTAGAAGGTGTTATCACCCGATACCTTTGAAATTTGGAAGGGCAAGCTAGAGCTTGTTGAATTTTTTTATATTTCCCTTTTTGCATGTGCCTTATCCCATAATATCACTAAGTTAGATATTCTAAAGGATTTGAATTTGTCTTTCTTGTCAAACCAGCATTTGATTACCACTTGGTGCCTACTAAGATGAGTAAGGGTTTTATCTTGTTTCTCATCTAATTACATTTGGCCAAGGAGTCTAGCCCTAACTTTATCATTTTACCCTTAGTATTGTAGCATAAAATTTCAAGCATGGAGATTCTTATATTCAATGGAAATATGTAATCTAGGCCATAAACAATATGGTAAGGTTTGGTGCCTAACACATACTTAATTTAGGTTTTGTATGACTAGAGGGCATACTAGACATGAGTATGTCGGTCTCTAGGATTTTTATCCAAGATTTTCTTGATAACATCCAACAAGTTTTTGCTATTTAACTCTACAAGGTCATTTCCTTGTGGATAGTAATTAAAATAAAACCTTAGAATAATTTTACTATCATAAGCCCATTCCAGAATTACGGAAGAAGAAAAACGTGACGTATATACCATACCAACAAAAAGGCATGCCAAAATTGGTAATGATGTGATCCTTGATAAATTGATGATGATTTCATTGTGTAATTCTTAAATGGTTACACTTCTGCCCAATGTGTGCAATAGTTGGTAAGAGTGAGGTTGAACTTGTGGCAAACTAAATAATTCTTGTTGATGATACTAATAAATTCCAACACCCATTTAGTAAAAGGGTATGCTTCAGAATGGTCCACAAGGAGTGGAAGGATTACACTCTCTTGTTGTATTAGTTTGTCAAATGTGGAAACTCCTAATATGGGTGTGCCCATAAATGAAAAAACAAGGACAATAGTACTCTACTCTTAAGATTTGGTGCACAATGGAATTTCTGAACCATGGCCATTGTCATGTTTATCATGGAAATCATGCAATACTATAGAATTATCTACTTTAGATAGGTATTGCAAATAAACACCTTCATGATTTATTCACTAGAACATGTCAAATTTTATTATGAAGTTACTTATTTTCATGTTTAAAGATCTACTTTGGGTACGTTTGAGGGGTGCAAGAAATCTTTTATGGAATAAGTAATAAGATATGCCCTCATACCATTCATTTGGTGTGAGTGATTATATTATGTACTACTAGTAAGCTAGTTTTGGATCAACCTATGTCATTGTGTGATCAAATCCATACTTATTACTATATTCATTGGATGAATTTATAATTAAAACTCTTGGAGGATGATCATCTACTTGCCACAATTCTCACAAGATCATTTTGCATCAACATGACTTTAACTAGTGGATAAAAACAATAAAAACTACCTTAATGTGTAATATGTAGTGTTTGAACTTATTCGCTACTTTGATCAATGCGAAGGCTTATTTTTCAAAGGTATAATAACAAAGTTTCACATTGTGTAAGGGTAAACTTGTGAATGTAACAAGTTTTTCACTCTTTTTATTCTTTCTTCTGATTTAGGATGGCTTTACAAGAGTACTCAGTGGAAAAGGCATAAATTAAGAAGGAAACACATAGTCTATACTACTTAGAATGAGATCCCAAGTGATGGATTATTTGATATCCATGAATGTGGAAAATGCTTCTTATTTCCTCTACAAATTTACATCTTTCTTTAACATTTCCTTCAAGTGGCTTTGACTATCTCAACAAAGCATGAGATAAAATTTCTCACAAAGTTAATCCTTATGAAGAAAGACTTCAATTATTTTTGGTTGTTGGGGTAGGGAATCTTTAATATAACCTCAGTCATATCATGATAAATTAATATAACGTTCTTAGAAATGATGTGCCCCAATAATTTACCTTTAGTGAATCCAATTATGCATGCTTATTTGGATTGAGATAGATGTCATGTTCCCACCATCATTAGAGAACCACACACAAGTATTTTACATCGTTGATGCACTCCTTAGAGAAGACTATGAGGTCATCCATGTAAATGATGATGCATTTTCCTATAATTTATTTTAAATCTATGTCCATGGTGTGTTGAAAGGTTATGCCAATGTTGATTATAACTAATGGCATTCTCCTGTAGGTGAATGCATCCCACTTAGTGGTAAAATCCATTTTGATGATGTCTTTTTATGTAAAATAACTTGATTATAGCTTAAGTACCCATCCAAAAAGGACATCATTTTCACACCATTCACAATATTTAATAAATCATTAAGGGATGATAATGGGTATTTATCCTTCTTGAATTCCTTGTTCATATTTCAAAAATTACACAAAGGTGAATTTTTCCATTTTTCATGCGAACTAGAACAATATTAGCAACCCATGTTGAGTGGCAAATTGGAAAGACAATCTTTTCACTCAACAATTTCTACACTTCCTTTAATATGAGAGGCTTGAGAAAATGATTTATGGGCCTCTATCTCAGATGGAATGGCTTCGTGCCAAGATTCAGTGGGATGGTATGCGTCAAGATGGAGGGACCAAATATTCTCATATCATTGTAAATCCATGTAATGACATCTTGTTATCACTTGATTACACGTACCAATTCTCTTTTATCATGTGGAGTGTATGATTCTCCTATTAGAACATGATTTGGATCATCACAGGTCTCCCAATTTGTAAAGATGATATTAAACACTCCCTGTTGGGGAAGTACTCTCTTAATTTTTGCATGGTGATCCATATCATGTCCTTTATAAGGATATGATACTAGTGGGAATCTCATTTGTTTTCAGGTTCATAACTCCATCTTCATCCCATTCAAGTTCCTCCTCTAATTTTTGCTTCAAATGACTCAAAATTTGAGAGGAACTACAAAGATATGTTTGTCATCATTGGATACCTAAAAATGTTTAATGTTTTTAGGATGGATGGATAAGAGACCAATTTGACTAAAAAGTGATTAAGCCTCAAAAATTTTATCATCTCCAAAGTGTTACTTATGTAGGGCAACACATATGCAACACTATTTTGATTATGCAAGATGGAAAAATTCCAAATGTATTGGTCTTTAATGAAGTTCCATACTAGGCTTATGTAGTTGGACAAGAATGTTTCATGGTAGGTGTATTACGCTTCTTACTTTCTTGGTGATAAATTTTTAATCTCTAAATTCCATTAAACATTTGGTACCCTTGTATAAAGAGAACTACAAGCCATGTCTATGTGCTTCATATTTTGCGACATTATTAGACCAAGAGAACTGAAGTATGAGTGTTGTGCAATACCTTTTACCTCTAGGGTTGATAAAATCAACACCTATGTCAAATCCTTGTCTTGAATTGGACCTATCAAAGTTTATGGTTGAAATGTGATATTCTATTTTTGAATCATGTGGTTTAGGAGAAGCCATAGAATGTTCATCTTTGACAACTAAAAAGTGGAGGACTTCACATATTTATTTTGATTATAAGTACTTTCAACACATTCTAATGAGGAGGCGCCTCAAAAGAATTTTCCTATGCCATTTTGAGATTTTTCAATTTGTGTCACATGTTAATTCTCCCATGTTCGCATTAAGGGAGGAATGTTAGCAAATGTTTATTTTAGTACTCACATGGTTAGTGATAATTTATTGTGTGGTGAATTATTATTATATATAAATGAGTTGGTTGATAAACAACTCATAATATTATTAGTGGTTGAAACCACTCGAGTAGAATAGGTTTGAATATTGTTGGAGTGGTTTATAGGAGATATTTGTGGGATTTATTTAAATCCTTGATAAGGATATGTAATAGCCTATAAATATGTTATATCCCTTATGATTGAATGTACATAACTTATTATTGTGAAGGAGAATTTACTCTACACAACTATGTGTGGCTCTTAGAATGAGCCTAGATATTATCTTCTCATATTTCTAGATTCCAATACAGATGGCGTGTATGGGAGCATAAATCAAATTATTCATTTAAGTTAATTTATATACCCCTAACATGGCATGTACGTATACTAAGTTAAAATATCATGAAAAATAGATTGGTTATGGTGCCATGGTTTGTGGGTGATCTGATTTGTCTCCTAAAAATTTGAAATTGGCATGTACATGTACTAATCTAAAATATTCTAGCAAATGGAATGGTTACAGGTGGTGTGGTTTACGGGTAATCTAATTTATCTCTTGAAAAACTTGACATTTTGTGAATCTTTGGTTCACACCACACAATTGTGCACACACTTGGCTTACACATGGATTGTGATTTTAGGCTTTCTTTTAAGTGTGTGTACAAATTTGTGCAACAATTAATTTCCTTTTAGACGATTCTTATTTAAAATTTGTGCATAATGGAGCTTGTGTAGTCACTTTAGCTTCATGCACCATGTCTCACACTTATATGCCCTTGTGCAAGCTTGAAATTTATCCCTACATGCACATAATGAAACGCGAAACCAATTAACATTGCACCCATCAAATTAAACCAAAGGAGGAATAATTTATAGGGTGCACGTGGTATGCACCCAACTTTCCATAATTTTCATTGTGCAAATGGTATGCATAATGGATTACACCTATGTGAGGCATGCATTTACACTTTGAAAAAATTTCCCAAAATTTCTCCCAATGTGGAGTAGTGCACACTTTGCTTTGTGCAATCATAACAATTCTAAGGGCCAAGTGTTCATTGTAAAATATAGTCAAATGATTACATAATGGAAATTTTTTATTGTGTGTGGTTATAACATTGTGCAATGTGAAAGGATATCTGACTATGTTAAGTGTGGGAATGCATAAGATCTCAAAATGGTTTTGCGTACTCTTGGGTAAGAGGAAGGGCCACATAATATTGAGGGGCTTACATGATTCTTAATATAGTTATAGAATAAGATTACATATAAGTTTTTTAAACATGAAAGGGAATGCATAATGCTTCAAACTAGACGTGAAAATTTTGGGAGTGTGTGAGGTGGGTTGAAGATCATTTCACAAATAGGTTTTGCAATGACATGTATGAAAGAACTTTGTATATGAATTAAATGAGTGTGTACAAGGATTGCAAAATATCAAGTGGGGTCCTTTGTGTAATAAACAAATATATTTTTAAAAGCACATGGAAGATAGAGGGTAAGATGAGTACCTAGGAAAATATAGATAAGGCATGTTGAATTCTCATGAATGGGGATTGCACATAAAGTAAAAAAAGTTTTGGTGCACAATCCCAAACTTCCTTGAGAAAAGCCAAGGGGTTCATTGATTTCACTTGTGAAATAAGGGGCATATTGTGGACACAATAAAATTTATATAATCTCCCCAAGATGAAACCAATTATGGTTAGGTTTTGATGCTTGTCAACATATACATTTCTACTTATCTCCTTCTCTACCAAATCTAATTTTTTACAATGATAGACTATGTAGTAAGAGAGTGTTCTTCATCTTCTTTAGCCCCACCTATTTCTTTAACCAAATCTAGACAAGATACTTTAAGGTCCTATTTTTCCACAAGATATTTGCAATCTAGAAAAGACACCTTGTTATAGATTGCATCCAAAGAGGGATTAACTCCAAAACTTAAAAAGTATCTACCCATTTCCATTGATAGAAGAAAAAAATGGATGACACTTGATTCCTCCATCCAAGTCTCTCTAACACTTCCTTGATCCATTTATTGAATATTCCACGAGATCCAGATCCCACTTTTCGGGATTCATTTCTTCTAATTGTATTTTATTTCCCCTACATATTTCCATGAGATTTCTTACCTTTTCCAAGGTAGTAGGTTTTGATAACACAAACCTTCCTCAAACCACTATAATCATTTCATATCTTCTTTGGTGATCCAATCATCACCTTCAATTTATAAATCCAATGAAGTAAACCCCAAGTAGGTTAACGACCTAAACCATGGAATTAGATCCTCCACTTTAACAACCTCCATTTTAGAATCCATTTTTAAATATTTAAATAATTTGAATCTTTGTTATTGCATTGTTGAACCTAGTCACCCTCATCTTTAGTTATAGATTGCCTCCAAATTTGACATCCCCTTAAGAAGGATATGACTTCATTACCCATTCAATAATATGAAATTTCTATAAAAAGGTTTTACCTTCCGTAGCTTTATCTTCTACAACTTTGTCTTTCGTAGCCTTACCATCCATAGCCATTGTGGTTAATCATATAAAAAGTATACATCAACAATTTAGAACAGACCATTATTAGTATGAGTTGCACGTGTTTTTTCATATTATGACATGTTTCCATTTTTTTGACCCTAGGAAATGGCATTAAGTCATTTCTAATGTAAATTCTAAATATACAAGATATACGAGTAAAATGTGTGAAATCCTAAGGCTTGGTTGTGTACAAAATGGTGCAAGTGAAAGGTTTTGGTGGGATTAGCACAAAAATTATGGTGAGTAGCTTATGCATCAAATAAACAATGTGTATAAAAATATTGTGTGTATGTTGGAATATAAACATTATTTAGTGGAAATATATCCAATGTAAAGGCATGGTGATAAATGGAACGTGAGTAAACATGTATTGTGAACTAGTGTAAGGTTGCGGATGGTATGGGATTTATCTCAAGGTGAAGGAGAAGAAGGAATCACTTGGGGAATATTTTAGATACTTGGAATGAATGATAATTCAAAGCTAACCAAACATCCTCTAGGTATCAAAAATTATCTAAGTATATTATCTTGCAAACTAAAGAAGGCCAATAGATTTCAATAACCTTAAAAATACCTCCCATGAGTTTGTATTTGATGGTTTTTAACCGTATAACAATTAGTAGTTGTGATGTTAAGTATTTAACTTAGCAAGTTGATAGAAATTGAAAGGATTATAAGCTAGGATTGTGCGGGTTTCATGGAATGTTATGTGTAAGTATTTTATACTTGTAATCTTTAGTTGTATTCAACATAAGGTGCATGAAAATGTATTATTATACTTGGTTTTGAGAAAATATATGAGAAGTGTGGTTTCATGTAAATCTTTAAGTGTGCTTATTGTATAAATTAAGTAGATTTTGAGTTAATTTCATATGTGTTAATGGATTTTGCGTATGTATTATTTATGTTCATGATGTTATATATAGTAATTATATGAGTGTTGATATGTTATTTTTCTTAATTCCCTTACATTAAGGTTTGATAGATCATCATGTCATTCTTGTTTTCTTTCCTCAATTCACTTTCTCATTATGAGGTTCATGGAAATTTCTCACTTTTTCTTTGGGTGAGATCTTTTCTCACTTTGTGTAGTTGAATATTTTAGTGTAAGTGGTGATTTACATGTGTTGTCCTAAATAATGGAGATGAACTAGAACTATAACATTTTTTTGTGGGATCTCATTCAATTTTGATGCACTACTAGAAAGTGCGTATGACTATTGGTGAGTTAGATCATATCACTTTTGAGTGGGTCAAGAACTAGTTTGAGAAGTAGATATTTGAATTTGTTGTGAGATCAAAGATTTTAGGGAATAAAAACCCTTGCATGGATACATGAACATTTGAAAAATGAACTGCATGAGTTTTTTTATAGATTTTCCTAAGAATGTATATGAAAGGATGGTGAATTATGTGACTAATATAAGTCATCAATTTTTTTTGGTGTAAGGGTTGTATTTTTAGGGGAATTTAAGCTTTGAAGAAAATTATTGAAGTGTGGTCACATGCCATAAAGATGTGGTGTAGTATCACGACCCATTTTGATGCCCTTGAATTTGATGTATGAATGATTGTAAATGAGAATGTATTGCCCTTCATGAAAAATATGATTGAAATTACATTAATGTGTGGAGCATATAAAATCCCATTTTGAGAAAATACACGTGTTACTAAAGTGATTGACGTTACTATATCCTTTATAAATAACAATTTACTACATTATAAATCCTTGTGATGGATGTGATACATCCACTCTTTCCTTCCTACAATGGGGACTCATGTTAATAATGGAACCTAACTACTATGATGATTTATCTTTTATTGAATCCATTGAAGGATGGATTATAATCCAATTTTAGCAAGTTTGGATTATCAAGTGTTTGCCACTTTAGTGAGCTTCGGAGATGCATGGTATTAGATAATTAGAGGGATTGATCAGCAAGTGATATTATCATACAAATTGTTTCTCACCACGTTGGAACATTAGTAGACCCTAACCATGACTTGTTCATCAAAACCTTCACTTTAGATCTTGGCGAACCTTATCTTACATGTCACATATATTTTACTTCACCTTAGAAATCAAGTAGTGGGAATACTACTTGTGCATATTAATTATTATCACCACTATAGATTTTTGGTTTGATTGCATGAAGTTTATTAAATCTATATCTCACTATGTATTTAGTGGGTTTTGATTTGCATGTTTTGTATGACATTATAAATATATGAATATCAATAGTTTTGAATATGGGTTATTACTTATGGATAAATACTTTTATTACATGATCTAAGACTTGCATGATCATTACCCGCTTGAGTGGACCACGTTGTATGCTAGGATATTATCATAGAACCTATGGTTTTTTACATTATTATTGCCTTTGAATTATTAAATCCTTTACTTTGTCTAGAATGGTGTGAATCAATAATATAGTTATAATTTGTGACTAGTTGACTTGTTAGAGAAATATGGAAATGATTATAAGGAGCCATGATTACCAAACCCTATGTTACATGCATACTTATAAAATCATGCATCGAAGCCTAAGATCAAACATATAAGCATTTAATATTATCTTTGGTTTTTTATTAGCATGTAAACTTCAGTGCCAATAGGGAAATTTTTAGTATTATGCGATATGACCATATTTTATATTTTGGAGCATAAATTAATAGGAAATCCTAAAATGTAGCTTACAAAGCATGCATTACTTGAAAACTTTAAAAAAAAAACCCTATTTTTGGGTAAAAACAAAGTTGCACGGGCTATTTCTCAAAGCCTTTGTTTTGGAAGACTCTATGTTTATTATTGCAAGTAGGATTTGATAATTTATATATTGTTAGTTAATTATCAAAACAAACTAAAATGGAGAAGTGTGGCAAATCACTAGATTTATTTGTTGGGTGTTTTATGATTTGAAATTTTTGTTGATAACAATAGACTTATATCTCATGGATCAAATAAGGGCATGGAAATACCTAGAGCATGTGGCTGAACCTAGGGGATGGTAACCATATTTATTATTACTAATTATACATGCATTCCATCTTACTAACCCTAATGAATTTGAGATATTTATTTTTGTTAAACCCTCATGTAGGGAATGATTTAGGATGGTGCTTGATAAGGATTTAATGTATGTTATTTGTGATATTGTTTCACGTGAATAAATATATATAATGGAATATTTCCTTATGCATGTGATGGTTAAAACACGAGACATGTGCACATATATGTGCATATATAGATGTAACTAGGTGTTATCTATGTGCTTAGAACGGTTTCTACCTTTTGAACAAGGCCTTGTGTGTTTCTTTCATTATTGATATAAGAAGTTCATGAAAAATATGTTTTATCTATTCATTGAGACTTTATTGATCATGGATAATGGTGTTTTAGAAAATACATTTGAGTGTATTAAATGATGATTTACCCTTGAGTCCGATTGTGACTATGTGGAATAATGTTTTTAAACAATTAATTAGTTTGGTTTATCTAACCCTATTCTAATGGGCTCTTAAGAAGGCCATTATTATGTGTTATGTGCTCTAATATTATTTTTACAGCTAGATCAAGCATGGTGACATGTTAGCTATAAGATAACCTTAGTGATTTTATGTTTTTGGGATCTTGCAAGAAGAGAAAGTAAATTAGGATTATTGTTCTTTTGAGAATATTTTGTAAGATAACATGGATGGATCTTGATATTTAATTTATGAAAAACACATTCTCTTTGTAAAATAAATAATGTTAAAATATTATTAGATATTTATGTTTTTAATATGACTTTAATTTGAATTTGAATGAATTATTAACTTTCTCTCTCTATCATATAATTCCTAACTAGGTTTTTACCTATTAGTAAATAGTTGTATGAGTTATGATCTCATCTTATTTATCTCAAGTAGTATGGTTTGGTTTGCTAATAATCACTTTGGAATTACCAACAATTCTCCTCATTAAAGAATTAATTATCTTTTGAATGATTTTGTAGAATGTAACCCATGTTGGTTAGATATTTTTAGTGCTCTTACAAAGTGACTGAAGTGTTGGACCCATATAGGTTTGAGTTTCATACAATTATTATACTCTTTTAGGGTAGTTTATGAGGGGTATGTTTATTAAATATTTATAGTGTAAGGTAATTTACTAATGCAGGAGCATCATCTCCTAGCTTGTAAATAGGTTAATAATATCAATTTTGGCTTTCTAGTGTGTCTATAGGTTCTTGGAGTCATATGTGGTCATCTAGTGAGTTTGGTTTTGGGTTAAGCCTTTGCAAATTTTGAATATGTCTTTTCCCTCCAAAATAGTTTAAATTTGTACAAGGAATTTTTAGTTTGTTTTGAGTTGGTAAGGGTCCTTGGAGCATTCATGGGTTGTGGGAAGCCTATTAAGACTAAATTTTTTTATCATGGAGTAATAATCTAGACCTTAGGTCCTAGAACTAGTAGGGACTTATATGTGTTGAAATAAAGGCATTTTTGTATTTTAAAGACCTTGAAAAAGTGTAAAATTCGTTGGAAATTGAAATAAGAGGATATAAAAGATCGGTTAGAATTACTCTAAGGCATTCCCATTCGAATGGAAATCAAGAAAGATCTTCAAGAAGAAATTATAGTGTTTGGTATATGTTTTTTGCAACCTTGTAGACTATGTGAATGCCTTTATAATGGATGAATGTTCATGGAGATCTAATGCATGATTGATAACAAACTATAATTGAACTGTGCAGGTGTTTGTATCAAGTTCTGTGTGAATTTCATTGTGTGGGTGAATTAGTGGATGTTAGAACAAACTGTGGTATTTTTTATCAAACCGTGAATTAGGTAGTCAAGAAATCATGTAAGCACTCCATACATTTGGAAGAGGACACGATTTATGCCTTTTGATGTCGTAATTCTAGTAAGATTCATTTTCTTGTGTAAGAATTTCTTGAATTGAAGTATTATATTGGGACTTTCTTTTGATTCATGAGTGATTCTTTGATTAGAGGGAGAGTGTGACTTGTGACTACATGGTTAAGATTAAATTTTGGAGGATTATGATTATTTCTTGTGTTCCGTATAGCTGGAAGATATTGTATGTTGGCCCCATTATTGAGTTTTCATAATGTGCCCTAATTTCTTCTATCCAAATTTTCTCACAAACGTTTCATTTTTTGATTTGATGATCTGCAATTCATTTTTCCTAGTGGAATGCCTTCGAGATGCCCTTGATGTTGTTGTTTTTCCCTATAATTGAAACAAAATCCAAGTTCCCCCCTTTTGTGCCCTAATTTCTTCTTTTCCACGGGCTGTGTCATTTTTTCCATTGCCAAATCATGCAAGAAACTCGGACTTGATCAAATTCCATTTATGTGCAAGTGAAATCCCAATCCCTAGTCAAAACTAATGTCAAAACATGATTCAGTTGGTTTAAAACCAAGAAATCATGTCCTTGTAAAAAATTTGATTTCTAGGGCAACACATGTATTTTTTTACGTTTTAACGAGCATACGGGTGTCATTTTCCCGTCAAATTAGTCATCGCAAACTTTTGGTGACGTGGCAGGCTCTTATTGGCCGAGGATATGCGGGAAAATGTTATAACTTGTCACTTTTTAATTTTTGGCACAAGGAAAATTTTGGTCCGAGCCCCGCATTACATACTGATGATGTGCCTACGTGGCACAATTTGATTGGTTGGAGGATCGGTGGGTGGTGGAGGTCACTTGGAAATTTTTCCTTCATTTTTGCAAATTTCTCAAAATCAATTTTTGCCCAAAGGCCCGCAATGAATTGGAAGGTGACACATGGCACAGAAGGTCAGGTGGGTGGAGGAAGGACTTGGAAAATTTTATTATTTGTTGCCTCGATGCTAAGGTAAAATTTTAACCTAAAGACCTCGCCTCCAATGAGAAGTGGACACGTGTCCAGGAAAGTCAGCATGGAGGGGTGGGGTTTGTGAAAATTTTGAAGTTTTTAACTTCAAAATGTTAAAGTTAAAATTTGGACCCAAGGGCCCGCCTCCAATGAAAAGTGGACACGTGTCCAGGAAGGTCAAATGGAGCGGCAGGGACTTCAAAATTTTTGTTGTTTTTAGGATTAAAGTTACAAAGGAAAAAATTTTCCCGAAGGCCTGTGTCCAATTAGAGGAGGACACATGCCCAAAATTTGGTGGAGGTTTGGAGCGCAGAGAGAAAGTGGAAAAGTTTGCAAAATTTTGGCAAAAATCTCAAAGTGAAAAATTGACCCATGGAAAATTTGGAGATTCGGGCCCGCAAGTGTTCAAGCCGCATGGAGTTTTTTGAGAAAATTTTCCTTTTCTCAAAATGGTGGCAAAATTCATCAAATTGGCTCGCAATTTTGGTAGGGCCCACATGTGGACACGTGGCGGGTCTAGGGGGCAAGCGGGGAAAATTTTCAAAATTTTCCAAAGGTCAAAAAGGGTTAAAAATGCATTTTTAAGATGGGGACCCGCCCCAATCATGTTTGGACACGTGTCCACCTTGTCCAAAGGCAAAAAGGGAATATCTTGGACACGTGGAGGGATAACATTAAAATTTGATTTTTAAATCAACGGTTGCTTTGTGCGTTTTCATTTCTTGCCGCCATTGGAGCTCCAGGAAGCTTGGAATTGTCATTTCTTCACCAAATCACATGAAATTTTATATGGTTTCACATCCCCTCAGCCTTCTAAATGCAATGGCATCATTTTTATGAGCTAATTCGGTGCCCTATGGTGTTTTTGATGAAATTTTTATTCAGGCCCGTGTAAAAAACGTGAAAGGCAAAAATTAAAGTTGCAGAGGTGAAAAATGATGAAGTAAAAGGTGGAAAATGATTGCAAAAGCATGTTGGCATGTCTGAATGCCAAAAACGTGACCCTGGATGGATAAGGATCCGAATTCATGCAATATTTTAAAATATTTGTGCATCCCTGGCATTTTACGAGTTGTTTTACAGTTTAATGTCATTTTCATGAAATGGATAAGGTTTCTTGTAACAAATTTGATCCCTAAGCATATTCTTTGCTTGGGATGCAAGGATCCAAGCTGGCATGAGGTATAAAATGTATTTTTCAAGAAAGAGGGGGAGACAGAAGAGAGAAAAAGACTCAGAATTTTCAAGCAAAAGGCTGGAAGAAATCCATTTCTCTGGAGAGAACCGCCTGAGAGCCAATTTTAATTCCATTTTGTATCAGATTTCATCATGTTGAGTTGGTTTCAGCTGTAAATCCATCAACAGGATCTGAGATTGTTCTTATAGCATTCCCCTGTTGATGTATTTGATCATATTTTGGATTATGTGGTGTTATCTCTTGGTAAATTTTTCATATACTTATGTCTCAGAATGTTTTCAATTTGTGTTTCTTGCTCATGTTGCAATCTTGTGTTTAGGATCTCTTTGATCATACATGGTCTCATTTCTTGTTGATGGTTTAATGGAATTTGCAATCTTATATTCAGAAGAGCTTTCATCTGATAGAAGATAAATAGATTTAAAATCATTTCACTGTCCCTTGAATAATGAGACTTGTTTGTAAACCTTTGGGTGCACCTTAGGTCATGATTAAACAGGGATTCCTGGATACTTTGTTGGTATTTTGCTTCAAGCTTTGCCACAGGTTATCAAAGGTTGTGTGGAAGAGTGTAGATCTGGGCCTCCATTTGTTCACATATCTAGGTTGAATGAGCATTTAAAACCCTTAGAAGCATCCCTGTTGTGTAGGTATTACAAATTTCTGTAAAGGTTTTCAAAGAAGTTGGTAATTCCCAGCTAGACTTGTCTAAACATCTCCCCACAAAATTTCATTCAAACTAACTCATCCTACTTACACTACCCCTGCATAGCATTGTGTGTCAACAAAATAATACAATCCTTCCACCAAAATGCACAAAGTATATCAGGGTTTCATCATGTCTTTAGCAGCCTTAGCCTTGTTTTGAAAGCATTTCCATCATTTAGTAGTGACAACTCCTTTGAGTTTGGATAATGGATGCTTGATCATGTTTTCACAAGGCCTCTTCCATACCATATGCAAAACACAAGGATATCTCCATCTCCTTTACCATATAAGGGCTGCAATATAGGTTCTCTTGCCTTGGTTGATAGGCACAACCTAAAACAGTGAGGGTTAGATCAAAACCCTTTTGAAGGTGCTATCCACTCCCTCAAATATTGAATGCAAACAAGTAGATAGGTGTGCTCCCGGCTACAAATGACATACAAACCATCTATCTATCCTTGAGTGTCTTGTGTAAGTTCATGATGTTGTTCAAGTTGTGAAGGAGATTAAATCAGATACCAACATTGTATATTCCATTTATAGTGTCTTGCAGATGAGAAGGTAAAATAAACCCTTAGAAACTTATCCCGAGTTATATATTTTAGTAATATTTTGTCTAAGTTGCTATACTAAGCCCAAGAGGGGTAAAATATCAAGAGAATATTGTATGAGAAGAATAATAATTTAGGGAAAAGGTTGTGACATTTCATTTTAATGTTTAAAGCATTTCCTAACCGAAAATTGTGCATGTACGTAGGAGGGTAGTAGAATGAAAGATTAATTGAGGGATTTGCACATAATTTAGAAGCCACCGTGAATCTAACTCATAAAAAACCTTGAGATAGACCACCAATAGAGAATTTTGACCTTGAAAGTGGATGTAGAAGTTTTTATAACATTTTTCCTTCCCTCGGGCTTCCAGGAGAGTTTCTTGGAATAATAGCTATGGTTAGCATTTTGGACCCTCAAATCTCATTCTTTTATTTTCAAATTCTCAACACATCATATCAAGGATTAAATGTAAGATAGTTTGAAGGTATTTTACATTTTGAAGGGTGGAATTTGAATTTATGCATGACATTTGAAGCAAAAAGTGAGAAAACACAGTCAAGGCCTAACCACAAGAACCTAATTACAAAGGAGATAGGAGATGCAAGAAGAGTTAGGTGTGCTGAAATTTTAGAGATATCTAAAACCTTTAAAGGGTACTCGATAATCCTTTTTTTTGTTGAATCTCCATAGGATCAATACTGTGCATGATTACGAGAAGACTTAGTGAAGGGTTTAAAGCAAGAATTGATACAAGTGATATATAGAGAACAATCTAAAGTGTGGAATCTTGAGATTTTGCATACACCTTAGACATGTTGATCATTAACTAAAGGTGGTATTAGCTCACTATGGGTGTTATTATTTTTCTCTAACTATTGATGATTCAAATAACCTATCTTAAGGGTATTATTTTATAAGTTGAGTAAGTAAAGGATTGGAATATTGATTCTTTATATCAATTTTGTTGATGATATAGGGTTATTTTAAGAAAATGAAATAAGAATGATGATTAGAAACATTTCAAATGATAAATAATAATATTATGATATTATAAGGAAAACTAGACACATTGTGGACCTTGAAAGATCCTTTTAATGCTGAAAAAGGTAGAGGTGAAGTTTATATACATCTTGATGACTGATTAGTTGAGTGATATCATTTATTAAGGTATAATATTTCAACTAACTATCAAGATATTGATCCAAGTCTAATCATTGCAATAAATACATCATATGGACTATAAATTGTATTGGAATGCATAAGGTTATTTAGTTCCTTGTATCATGCTCATTTTAATATGTTGGTTTGAGTGACTTAAACCTAGATATTATGCTAGATCTAACTATGAATAATTATGTTATATAGACTTGAATTTCCGATGAAAAACCTATAAGGGGTTGTAAATTTTTATTTGTATTATTATGAATTAATTTTGAAATCCAAATTGGGTGTTATTTTATATACAATTGCATTCAAAGTAGAAGCCAAAATGATGTGGTCTAGAGGTAAATCATATTAAACTACTTGCATATATGTCCATGTTATATCTAGAAAGTTGATATTTTTATTGTAAGTTCTAAAAATGTGTGACTCCATTTTTTAAACTGAAGATTCCCTTGATTACTTTTTGTATGAATTTTTATGTATGATATGTAATTATTTTGATCACATGAGCTACAATTTTTTTGAGTGCTCAATGATGGAATACGTAGATTAAGTAGGAACTAAATTATACTAGGTATGATCAAGGGTGTAAGGTAATATTCCTAGTGGGAGCTATTATAATTTCCTCTCAAAGATTGATTTATGATTATAACATGTTGTGTTTTATAACAATGGTCTTCTTGTGACTATGCCCTTCCAATATGATATTAAAAACTTAACCTTCCTCTTATGATGAACCTTGTTTAAACAAGAGACTTCAGTATTACATTGTATCATGCCATAATTATGTGATGTGTGGATTGATTATGGAATTCTACCTATAAAAACTTAAATATGGGTTGAATTCTTATGGTTGGGAAATGCATGTTACACTATGATTCATATGGATTTTGAGAGCCATAGCTTATTTCATCATAAAGATCATGTTTGATTTAAATATTGTTGTTTAGCTAACCTTATTTATGGGTTTAATATATTATTATTAGAAAATAATGATTATTTTATTAGTTGATTAAAATTCATATGCTTTAACTTTTCTTAACTACCATGAGGTGGCTTCACCTTTTCTAGGGTAAAAAAGGCCAAAATTTCTCCTTCAACGACACTTTTGAAGAAACCCCTTTGATATTGATGATTTATGCATTGAATTTTTATTGGTTAAATATGAACCATTTCCATTACTCTAATATACCTAAAACTATATGAAAATGCCTTCTAAGATGAGGGAACATAAATGATTAAGGACTATATACAGGGGCTAATTATGGTTGCATGAATAAATGTGGGGACTATTAGCATATAATTCATGTAATGATAATATTATGGATTGAATTATTTAATATTTTTATAAGTCGTAGTATATATTTCTTACTTGAGTGGGCGGTAAACTTGAGTATCATTGGTGTAAGAAGTGGATCATAAATCACCTTAATAATAACCTATTTTCAATGAAATGGTCATAATGAACTATAAATAAAATTTATCACCCTATTGTTAGGGTATTATAAGATACCTAACATAGTGTTAGACATATGTGATTGAATCTTAGAAAAATAAATGAATGTATGATTCTTCTCCTTGCATACTCACTTAAGCTATAATGGGTCATGATAGGCCTTATGATTATGTTCATAGAACTATAATATCTTATGATCTTAGAAATGACATGAATGTGAATTGATTAATATTATCATGATTTTATTAACCAATGAGATTTCAATTATTCATTCCTTTCCTATGTTGTATAAAACATGTGCCTACTGTTGGACTAAATTACATATTTAATTAGATTGGTTGTCATTACTTCATCATCAACTAATAAATCTTAATAATCTATTTATTGTAGATGTATATAGACACTTGAAAATGGTTTGTAACATGGCATCAAATATGTACTCTTACTCCATGAGGTTATTGTACCTACAAGTAGTAACTTGTAGCAACATACTATAGCTCTCTTGATCTAAACTAGTGATGAGTTCTAGATACTCTAGGTTATAGTAAAGAACTTATATAAATTATGGCAAACACATGTGATTGAATGAATTTGTTAATAAATTATTTGTTGACAATGTCGAGGTGTTAGATGAAACCATATAAAGGTAGCTTGATCTTGGTTCTATTTATAATTCTTAACAAGTTAGAAATTCTTGATTGTAGTTCCTTTTGCACTTGATAACTAGTTATAACATCATGCCCTTCTATGATGAGCTTGCTAAAAATAACTAGTGTTAAGTTTATACTCAATATTTTCTCCTTCATTGAGACCCTCTAAATTAAATGTTCATATTGAAATTATAGCTTCAAAACAATTTTGGGGTGAGTAACATGTTGACCTTAATGTATTGATGAACTTTGAATGAAGAAGAACTTAGTCTTACCCGAATTAAATTACTTGGAAATATGGAATTGGAAAAGTGTCATAGATATATGACATGAAATGTAGAGTTTAGAGTTGGCCAAAAGAGAGTTAGATGTTTATCAAACCTTGGTCAACTTGAGAATTATTAAAGCATGAAACCTAGTAAAGTAGTTGTGACAAATGAATTATAACTTTATGTAGGATCAAATATTCCAAGCAATTGAGTGGAAGCTGCACAAAACAATACATCAAAATTTGAACCATAACCTACAAGAGGTTAAGAGCTAATTGATTATCATATTTAAATAATAATAAGTTGGAATTAATTAATATGTACTTCAAGTTTGGTTATGATTAGTTAATGCCTTCTTCTCGCTAAGTTAGTTGACAATGACGATAAAAAAACATTGGTTAGTTTTTCTAATTCCCAACAAAGAGGGTTATTACATGTAGTGGACAGGGGAAAATTTTAAGACCCCTAAAAATATCATAGATATTACTTGGCAAATGTGTGAAAATAAATTTTGAAATCATGGCAAATTTAAAGGAAACATGTTTCAAATGGTTGGTGAATTATTTGATAATGTTGTCGAATTAGAGGTAGCTAATTAATTAAAATATGGAAATAAGGGTAGTTAATCTAATCTAGAACAACATGTAAATACAGTAAATAAATGTAGTAAATGACTATGGAAAATGACCCAAGCAACTAATCTAGTGAAAGTATAAACCCTAATATGCAAGAGAAGTATGGAAGTGACTTAGCTGATTTGATGAACTTCTGGGACTATTTTATAGAAGTGACTGGAGAAAAAGGAAGCAGGAACAATTATGCAGAGGCCCCAAAAAGGATGGATCTGAGCTATCTAGCTGGACTGGAGCACCTGAAGAGGGACTGGGGTGCATGTGGGTGCTCTGGTCTATAGAATGAGTTCTCTAGTCTATGTAAAAGGTCTAGAACTAAGTTTCACAGTCCTTTAAGTTATCTCGAAATGTTTGTTTTCTATCACATCAGTTTGCTATATTGTGCCAGGTGTTGCTAATAATCCAAGATGAAAGAAAGACCTGAAATAAACCACAAGAAGTGCCAAAACCCTTAAAAATAAGAACGTAAATGATTGGGTTGAACAAACCTCACCTGCCACAATAATGGGATTACTAATTGATTGTTGCACTACATTTTAGACCCAAATGTAGTTTTGGTGTGTGCATGCATCATGTGCCCTAGGTGCTCTTGTGCAGTCGCACTTTATGAAGTAGTGAGTAATAAATAGATGTAAAAATGTAGTAGAATGGTGGATGGAATAGAATAGAATCCCCTCCTATGCTTGTGTGATGTAGATGAACCAACCTTGTCCTTTGTGATGGAGCTAAATGAATGCAAATGATATCCAAATTCTTTAGATGAATGTAAACCTAGGTGGATGATAGTAGTGACTAGTGCTTGGTCCCTCATTATAGTCTCATAACTTTATATTTATAGGGTTCTCTTGATCTAATTTTGTAATTAACCCCAAAATGGCCAACCACCAAAAAGATAAGAAGCTAAAACAACTAAAAAGTGCCTAAAAAGTGGCGGAAAGTTCAAAAGGATCGAGGCACCCCTGGTGGGACTAGGGAACCCATGGGAACCTCGGTACTAGCCTAGGTGCCCCAAAAAAGCTAAGTTAATGGGAAATGACAAAAGTTGATTGGGCATGCAGTGCAAGAGGTCGGGAATGACAAAATAAAATAAAGTAAGATGGCCAAAAGACGGGGGTTAATTAATAATTTCTTCACTAAAAACCTTCTAAATAGTAGTATGAGACTAGGACTAAATAATGTATAAAATGCATGATTTTGTGTCTACATTTTCCCCACTTTATGTTGGTGAGTAGAAATCTCGATAACATAAAGTAGATAGAGATGACTACTTTATGTCAATGTAAAGTGATGTAGAAATGTGCTAAAGGACTAGAAAAATCGTGGAATGACAAAAATATGATGGAGTGTGGAAACTAATGATGAAAAATAAAAAAAAGTGATGAGAGTGAACCTAGGGTGGAAATGCATGTGTAATTACTTATTTTTGTAATGTAAGTGCATGGTTAGTATGGTGTGTGCTTCCGCAAGATGTTGTTGTTGACGTTGTTGTTGTTGTTGTTGTTTCCCCCATTTGACTACTTGTTTCTCATATGGCTAGACCTACAAGGAGAAAATGATCAAGTAGTCAAATATATATGTATGTATGTGTAAAAATACAATGTAAAATATGCATGTATATAAATGTAAAAAACATGTGAATGTAAAATACACAAATGGAAAATGTAAATGGAACATGTGCACCTGATCCATGTTGAGAAAGAGAGTGTATAAGGATGTCATGTAATTCCAAGGGTTTTGGTTGATCTCGATGTCATAGGATGAAGAAGTGAAGGGAAGAATTCTGTTGTATCCTCCAAACTATAACTACTTCCCTGAATGTGTGTGAAGAGATTTATGTATGTCCTAGTTTTTTGGGCAATCCAATGTCACTAGCCGAAGAAGTGTAGAGAGGAATTTTGTTGTATCCTATAACCTATAACTATTCCCTAAAATGCTAAGGACAACCATGTCCTGTAAAATCCACTATGTATAGGGTTTATAGACCAATTTGAACCCAATCACTGTATGTAACCCACAATGCCAAGGGTGGAAAGTGCACTGAACTAAACCGGTGTAGAAATGTTGTGTAGTATTTAAAACCCCAAATGATTCCCCCCTCTTTGGGGCACATACAATTTCGTTGATAGGAGAATGCGGCCCCAAAAGAGGACCAATTGCATGAACTCTATAACTATACCATTCAAGAGGAAGGTAATACACTTGGTATAAACCAAGGCACATAAAAAAAGCTAGCCAAATTCAAGTGTTAGTACAAATAAGAATGCATATAGAAAATAGTGTATAAGCTACACAAACAAAGTGTATAAGCTACCAAGAAAAGTAGTAATGTAAACATGTAAGAAGAAAAAGTAAACCGCAAAAGTGGGTTACAAACATGGGACACCATTCACGATGTCACAAGACACGTAAGGCCATAATGGCCGCATACAACAAACAAGTGTGCACACCAAACATAGGGAAATGCAAACATACAAGAACACACAATAGTATACCATATAACAAACAAGCATGGAAGCAAATATCCCTGCATAAAAAATGCTGCACATGAAGCACCCGTTAGCATGTTAGAAAGATAGATAGTATGTCAAAAGCGTATATAACAAAGTAATGTAAAGTGCTAATTACAAAATGAAACAATAACACATGTGAGAAACAAATGTGGATGCCCCCAAAACTAATGTAGGAAGGGTAGAAGGTGAGCATCCATGCCATGTGTAAGAGACTTGTATCTATGATCACAACTAGAAAAATATGTGAATGTGCATGTGTGGATGATATAGATAAATGACATACAAGTAATCTAACTAGCATGTGTAATAAAGTGATCATGAACAAGTAAAATTAAACAAGAGTAAAAGCAACCATAATATGTAACATGTTGTGGATGGATGGAATGGAATAAAAAATGGAGTGATAGGAGCCACCTTTCGAGTGAATGGAAATGTATGCAGTGAGGTTCATTTGGTTCAGGGTTCATTTTAAGAGACCTCTTAGAAATCGGAGGTGGAAAATACCTGGCGAATATCCTTAGAACCGGTTTCACGGGAAGGTGAATTTTTTGGGGGTCCGGCAACAAAATTTTTGCCTAATTTTTAAAAGGTGTGAAAAAATGCTGCAGATGCGCGATAAGAGATTTGTTGTCATGCATCACAAGGTGGTTAACACACATCAATGAACCTCATTGACACACGTCAACGACCTTGTTGGCGCACGTCAATGAGGTTCATTGACATGCATCAATCACCTTATTGACGCCTGACAAGAAATATTCTATTGCGCATCTACAAAGCTCTTCCCACTAGTCGCACAACAACAAAATCTTCATGTCACACGTCAAAAACTCTTTGTCGTGCATCTACTTCCTCCACACTCTTGTTGAATGTCAACAAACTCTCCATGTCATGCATCAACAAACTCTCCATGTCACGTGTCAACAAACTCTATGTCACTCGTCTGCAACCTCTACCCTCCTGTCACATGTCTGTAGCCTCTGCCCTCCTATCGTACATTTACTGTACTTGATAATACATATGCCCCCAGTGGTATGAGTGATCTAGTAGTGTTCTACCTGGCGAATAATCTAGGATTATATAGGGGATAGTTTCAAGGGTAGGCGAAGCCGACCCTAAAAATTAAATTGTAATTTTTAGGTGAACAGGTCACTGACCCACACCAAAAAATTTGCCTTTTCAAATTTTTCAAAAATGGAATATTCGCCATATTATGAATATTCACCGCTAAAATTATCCCGATGTGGTTTTCCCCTAGGTAGTCAAGAATGAACCATAAACAAGAGTGCGTCATCAGGAAATGGTCGAAGTGTGTTGTATCTAACACGTTGTGATGATTATGTATGTATTGGTCAAATACAACATAGTAACACTGTGTGTGCATGAACCTTATAGCCAAAGTGTATATCACGATAAGATGATCGAAAGAGTGATGATTTAGCCTAAATCATATATCACTACAAGATGAGTAGAGGGAGTGGTGATGTAGCCTAAAACATATACCACTACAAGATGATAGAGTAGGTGACCATTTATCCTAAAGCATATACCACTAAAAGATGATAGAGTATGTCACTAACTTAGTAATGTCACATGATGGAAGGGAAAATGATGAACGTGTAAGTATGATAAGGTCCATTTGATTTGTAAACCCTTGGCATTCGATTATGGACAGAGGAACTAAAGTGCATCATAGGGTAGTGAGTGCAACACGTAGAAGATAATGCAATATGTGTGATGATAATAAATGACCATGTGATGAGTAGAATGTGTAATTTATGATGTATAAGATGTAATGTATGATGTAGACTAATGAGTGTAAGATGTGCATGATGTAGTATGTAAAATGCTAGAGTCGTAGACCATGAAAGTGTTGGATATGTATGATGAAGAAAAGTATGACGTGTGATGTAAATATATGTAAATATTAAAATGATAGAGAATAAATGTAAAATGTATGACACGAGATGTGATGTGTGGTGCCTAATGTGTAGTGTGTGGGGTTCATGTGTAGTATTCCCTAAAAATTCAAGTGTGAACTAAATCACAAGAGTGTGTCATCGGGTAATGATGACACTAAAGTATGAATGAATATGTGTATGTTAGGTGATTGATGTATGAGAAGGCCAAGATGATATATGCGTAGATGTTAGGATGAGTGGGGGTGTGTTAGATGTTATGCCCCTAAATCATGAATGAAATGAAAAAACTAATGAGATTTAAAGATGAAGGTCCATCATTCAATGTATGCGATGATGAAAGCATATGACTATGAAAGGTATGGATAATGATGCCAAGATAAGGTATGTGTAAATGCTAGGAGTGTGATGTAGTACTACGTAAGGATGTGGATGAATGATAACATGAAGATGAGAAATGTGCCTATGATGATATGATGATGAGAAAGGGGGATGTGAATACTATGCCCCTAAAGTGTGTGTGATGAAAGAGGCTATCATGTAATGTCATCTAGGAGATCATCACTCTCAGGATCATAGTCGAATGGATAAGAATTGGTGACTTGATAAGCAATAGTGTCTAGTTGATCATGTAATGAGCCATTGAGGTGTAAGTTGTACATGCCCATAACATACTCCTCATCGGTGAATGGAGGAAGTGGAAAACTGTGTGCATACCAACGAGTGAGATTTTGCGTGTATCCTAGGAAAGAGCTATTACAGATGAAAACACATCCAAAAGGCATAGGAAATGAAATGTCTATATGATCAGGATCTAGAGTTCCCTAATATAATCAAGCCATGATTTCCCTAATGTAAGTGGAGAAGAGCAAGGACTACGTGATAGATAGACCGTAAGATGAAAGATGCATAAGCCATAAGTAGTAGTAATGTGAACAAAGCCATAATAAATATGAGGAGCGTATGATGTGGGACATAGGTCCTTAAAAGAAAAGACTAAGTGAGCCAGACCCTCATGTGTACATATAGTGGCATTGCATGTAGGATCAAATGGAATGTGTTCCCAGTATGAGTCATTCATGAATAAAGCATGTAAGTAAATGGTGGATATGACGATGTAGGTAGTACGATGAAGGTGCGAGATGATAGAGCACCGTCCATGGACTGGACATGCCTCCGATATGGAATTATCACGTAGTAGTAGAAGGTGGCATAGAATAAACTACATCTATCATGAAAATGACATCGTTAAGTAGTGGTAAGTGAGGTGGTTCTTTTAGAGGTTGGGGCTCGTATGTAATATCTGTGTGTGGAATAGGAAGACCAATCTTAGGATCCCGATCACAATACTAGAATGGATTGTGGTCATGAAGAAATGGTATACTCAATGCCTTCATATAATAATTTTACAAAATTATGTACAATAGAGGCGACAACTTGCATGGCATGAAGTCATGGCCTACTAAGGAGATAATTGTAGAAGACTGGGAAATCAACAACAAAAAGGAAGTGTGGACAATCTTTGGACCAACAATGATAGGTAATGTAATGTGACCAAGACAAGGACAAACAGAGACATCATAAGCACGCAATGAAATACTAGATGGACTAATGTCACGAGTGGAAAGACCTAAAACTTCAAGGAATGACATAGGACACAAGTTAAGTTCAAATCCATTATCAATCAAAGTGCACTTAACACATACATTATGAATATGAAATATGATATGCAGAGGTGGGTCATTATCAAAAGTATGAACATCAATGGGAAGATTAGACTTGAATACTATGTGTGAAGAGAATGCATCAAAAAATATTGATAAACCGAGTCTGGATGCATGTCAACACAAATGTGAGTAGTAGCAAGAAGATGTTGGACTCTATGTAGTAAATCAATTGGTAAGAAAATAATCATTGATTGAGATAATCATGATGACTAAACCATAGGATGACAAGCAATGAATGAAGAACCTAGAAGTGTGAATGATCGAGTCGGGTTCACCAAAATGATTAACTAAAATTTGGAATAATAGTAGTTAATCTAATCTAGAACAACATGTAAATATAGTAAATAAATGTAGTAAATGACTATGGAAAATGACCCAAATAACTAATATAGTGAAAGTAGAAACCCTAATATGCAAGAGAAGTATGGAAGTGACTTAGTTGATTTGATGAACTTATGGGATTGTGTCGCAAGTAGTATGGAGAAAAAGGAAGCAAGAACAACTATGTAAAGGCCCTAAAAATGATGGATCCAAGCTATCTAGTTAGACTATAGCACCTGGAGAGGGATTGGGGAACCTACGGGTGCTCTGGTCTACAAAATGGGCACCTTGGTATGTGTAAAAGGTATAGAACTGAGTTTCACAAGTCCTTTAAGTGATCTGAAAACCTTTGTTGTTTGTCACATCAATTTTGGTTCACTGCACCATGTGTCACTAATAATCCAAGATGAAATAAAGACCTATAAAAAACCACAAGAAGTATCAAAACCCTAAAAAAGAAGAATGCAAATGAATGGGTCGACTAACCTCAACTACCACAACAATGGGCTTACTAACTGAGTGTTGCACTACATTTCAAACCCAAATGTAGTTATGGTGTGTGTGTGTGCATCATGTTCCCTAGGTGCTCTTGTGCAGTCACACTTTATGAAGTAGCGAGTAATAACTAGATGTAAAAAAGTAGTAGAATGGTGGATGGAATAGAATAGAATCCCCTCATATGCTTGTGTGATGCAGATGAACCAACCTTGTCCTTTGTGATGGAGCTAAATGAATGCAAATGATCTCCAAATGCTTTAGATGAATGCAACCCTAGGTGGATGATAGTAGTGACTAGTGCTTGGTCCCTCATTATGGTCTCATAACTTTATATTTATAGGGTTATCTTGATATAATTTCATAATTAACCTTGAAATGGATGACCACCAAAAAGATAAGAAGCTAAAATGGCTAGAAAGTGCCCAAAAGCATCGGGAATTTCAAAAGGATTGGCGCCCTAGTCGTACTCAGGGGTGCCCATGGGCACCCTGGAACTAGCCTAGGCACCCCAATCAAAGCTAAAATAACATGAAATGACAAAAGTTGACTAGGCATGTAGGTGCAAGAGGTTGGGAATGAAGAAATAAAACAAAGTAATATGGCCAAAAGACGGGGGTTAATTAGTACTTTCTTCACTCAAAAACCTATGAGACCAAGACTAAATAATGTCTAAAGTGCATGATTTTGTGTCTAGAGTAACAACTTTCGACCAACATCATATGTTGTCACTAGTAACAAGTGTGGGCCGTTATCATATGTAATTTTCCTTAAAAAAATTTTTACGATAATAGTTAAAATGACCATCTCAACGACAAATTTATCCTCATGAAATATGGCGTAAAAAACATGGTTTTTGTGGAAAATGTTGAATTTTCTAGTTTTGTATGGGAAAAATCATTTTTTTGATTTTTTTATGTTAATAGTTAAAACGATAATCTCAATGAGAAAATTTTCCTTGCAAAATATGGCATAAGAAAAAAATTCTTGGTTTTGTTTGTAGTATTAAAAAAATTGCTACTTTGCCGCGGTAGTAATTTTTTTGTAGTGTTTTTTTAATTCTACTAGTCAAGAGCAAAAAATATGCTACAAACAAATAACATATAATGTGTTACTGCGAGAGAAAACATTTTCCTATAGAATTAAATAAAAATGCTTTTGGTCAAGAAGAAACACTATGGTATTGATCGTCAACACAATGTTTTCCCTGGTAGCACATTATATGCCACCGACCAATATCATGATATATGTTACCAATGCGGTAGTATATACTATTCTTACAAATAGTTGTATAATGTATGCCACGATTGGTAACATATATTGTTGTATTGGTTGGTAGTATGTACTATGCTTCTTGACGATAATGTTTATGTCATTTTGCAACATATGCAATTTCAACAAAATACCATATCAACAATTAAAATACCTTGATGCTGGAGGGTTACAATATGTATTCAATATTTATTATTAATTCCCATGGGACCACATGCATGGATAAAGGAATTATGAAGAAAACTTGATGTGTACTTGATATTCAAAATTGTAAATTTGTAATTAGTATATATATGAAGGAAAATTTTATAAATTTTAATTTTGCGCTAATGGCGATTTGAATTAAAATAGTCAGATATTGGTGTGAATTCTAGGTGAACAAACCCCTAAAATTAACTTGAACTCAAAAAATTTAGGTGACCCAGTCCTAATCCCTATGCCTAAAAATTCGCTAAATGTAAATTTCAAAAATGGAATATTCATGAATTAATGAATAGTCACCACTAAAATTTACTCCGGTAGTGAATCTCTAAGAAGCTATATTTATATTTTTCAGTGTCTACTTACTCTTTTTTTTTAATTATTTTTTAAATATCTATGGGAGCTTAGGGTCATTTCTTTTAAAACTTCCCTTAAGGATTAATATGTTTGTGGTTGACTTTGGCTTGGAAAGATAAGAAATGGAAGGATAAATCCTTCATCATGTATAAGCTAGTGTATTGTGTGTGAAATTAAAGGTTCAAATTTTTAGATAGAGAACATGAGAATATTAGACAAATAATCATTGAAATGGAGATAAGAGGTTACAAATATGTAAAATCTTGAGAATGAGATCTTGTTTCCAAGGACCACGAGCAGATAGGAGAGTCGACTAGATGAAAGTTGACAAGACTAATGGAGGATATGAATAACATACATATAGCTTATTGGAAAAGAACACTCTTTTATTTATGAGGATTTATGCAATATAAATATTACAAACTATGATACTCTTGTTAATATTGGTATATAAAAGGGGGTGTGTGAATAAGAGGAAGTGTACATAGATTTCTAAGAGGATCTCGAGCTAGAGTCAACAACATGTAGATGAAAATGCATGGTTATTTTCTTTAGAAAGGAAATTCGTTAAAGTTGAAGATGATAAGGTGCATGAAGTTAATCAATTTTGAGTAATAACATGTCTTACATAATAGAGTAGATAAGAAGGAAAACATTGACAATTGTGAATGATAACAAAACAAGAGATACAACTTGGAAGTTGATCATACACGATAGGATTTGAAAATGCATTGGTAATAATGGCTATGAATTTTATGTTTGTAGGAGGAAGCACACATATAATTATGTATATTTTTACTACCACACTATGTGTATGTGTGATAATAACACAAATAACCATAATGACACCAAATTATAGTACTACATAAGAAGGGGTCATATTTTCTATAATTATTATTGCGTTAACACCAACCATAGTCACTTTTACCTTGAATGCACTAAATATGAGAACGATGTCAAGTGTTCATATACTTATGGGGAATTTTGGAATTATTATGTTGATTCCTCCCAAAAGTAAACAAGGTATGAGGCTCTTATTTAAACTTTAGATTAGGGTTTGAAATAAGATATATATTCATATCAAATAAGTTAATTTTAATGTGCATATTAGAATATACCTATATGGAAATTTGAAATATAGAATGATAAGAACATGTGATAAATATAATAATAAACAAGAAGGGATGTGCACTTAGCAATTATGTTACTTTGGAGCCTAATATAGATGTGGATCCACAAATGGTTGAAAAGAAGGGAAATTATTAGAAGATGCTTCATTTTTTGTTCTAAAGGTGCAAGATGAGTAAGGATGGAATTTTTGGTTATTTATAAAATACTTTGGTAGTTGTATACCTCTTTGGAAAATTCGCACGGTGGGTTGGTGTCATTATATAAATTTTCATGAATTTGTGAGCTATTAGGATGTGCCTTCCTATGAAACCCTTGGTATCACAAATGTTTAAAACCCTATGCATGACCCAAAATAACTTCAAATCCTGACCATAGGTAAAAACTTATTAAAAAGTTAGTGTTTTGGTTGAAATGCAATTCCTACACCGTCTACATTGACACAACTTTTAAATGGCCTCAAAATGCATGTAGTTATCCACATAGAGATGTGATATACATATATAGATGAAGCTATATTTGATAAATTATACACCTAATTATGCTTTATAAATGGCTTGGCATGCTTGTTCTTGAATTGGATTTAAAGGCTTGTAACTTGGGAAATTATACCCTTGAACATGGGTGGGAGTGCTTCAGACCTATGTGGGGGCTAGTCCTAACACATGCTACTTTTTTAGGGGATTTGAGTGAATTATCTTGAAATTTAATGAGGAGTGAAATTCATGTAATAAGGCTAAGGATAGGAAATTCATCTCAAAATGTGTGAACAAGTCATGCTTTAAGGATTAAGATAATATTGACATTATCAAGTGATAAATTACCAAATTTAGGTGACTAATTTTCTCCCCTTAATTTAGGAAATGAAAATTACTCTCTTAAAGGAAAAATATACTTGAGTGTGTGGAGACACTTTATCTTTGCTCAAGGTTTTTGATTTGATTAAGTGTTGACATGATTCCCATAGTGAAACTTGCAACATAAAGTGTAGCCAATGTCTATAGCAAGAATTGAATTTTAACTCAAATTTGAAATTGAAACTTCTAAATATGAAAAGTGAGCAAAGCATGGAAGGAACACACCTATTTTACTTACTAAAGGAAAATCTCCATAATAAATGTCACATCTTGTTTTACTCTACATAAAGATATTAAAATAGTGCACGTTGCATTTGATAAATTTTCTGATATAATGAGTGAAATGATATGGTGATAATTTATTATGGTAGTAGCTTAGATATCATAATTATTTTTTTAAAGTTGTGTTTCACTTAGTTATTTTTAAAGTATAATAGACTAACTACAAAGTTATGAAATTAGGTGGATCCATAAATAGGTTCTTCATACTCATTTAAATGAAGAAACAAAGAGGTTTGGCATCATAGGAGAGGAGGTAATAAATGGAGTGTAGACAACCAAAAATAGATAAAGGTAAAGAGAACACACACACATGGGTGCATTTAGTAGTAACATCTGAGTTGTATTGTTACAATATATTATTTTTTATACAAAAACCCTAATGTATTTCATGCATTATGTTTCATCCTATAATTACGATGTTACAACATTTCGTCAAAGTGATAACGATGAAACTTGTTGTCTAGATCACGTTGTATGGCACAAGATAATGGGATAATCTTAATAGTGAACCCCATATCTTGCTACGGAGGTGTGATTTTAAAATGTGTTAACACCATGGTTTATAATTTATTCCATTATGGTGTTGGGAGTATTAGCTTGAGTGAAGTGACTTATGTATTATTAATTACATAAATAATACACTAGGTGTAATTCTCCTTTTTGAGAAGATAAATTTATTTCATAAATGATTTTTTATATTAATATGAAATTTGTAATGTTTAAAATAATTGACATACAAAAGGACACAAGCCTTGATCTTGGTCACATTTTAAAAGTGGTATGGCTTGTTAAAAATTCTAATAAAATAGTCAACTCATGGCTAAAAAAGCATAGCTTTAAGTGTTCAAAGAAACCCATGGGTAGTTTAAATAAGTTTCAAATATGTTTAAGTGGGGATATTAAGAGATACCCACTAAATGTATGTCATAATGAATGTTATCCAAATAATCCCCATTCTTATTTCAGACAACTTATTTAAGTTTCATACTTAAATCGATTTGGATGGTAGACCGTAGAACCCAATAAACCAAAAATTTTAGTGTCTCGAGGAATTGGAGTATGAAGAAATTTTTACAAAGCTCACAAAATCAGCAAAAAAGGTATGGGAGCAAAGAACAGAGGCCACCATGCATGGAAAAGTAGTCCCTTCAGGATACAAGTCTAAGGAGGAAAAGTTAGGTAGGTTTTAAGTTTTAAACAAATCCATGGGTAACTCCATGGAAAAATCCACATTACAACGGGAAACAAAGCCGTGGAGAAATTCGCAGAAAAATTTGCAGTACAAAGGGGAAAAAAATCATGGGGAAAGTCACGAGAAAAGCTACAAGACAAAGGGAAACAAAGCCTTAGGGAAAGTCGTGGAAAAAGCCGCAATACAAAGGGAAAAAAATATGTGGGGGAAGTCGCTGAAAAATCCACAGTACAAAGGGAAACAAATTCATGGGGAAAGCCACAAAAAAATATGTAGTAAAAAGGGAAAAAAACGCTTGGGTGAAAGCGGTGAAAAAATCCACAATAAAAGGGAAACTAATCCATGGGGAAAGTTGCGAGAAAAACCCGTGGTACAAAGAAAAAAACACAGAAAATTTGTGACATATGAGGATGACCACAAATTTATTTTTAGCTTTATTTTCAATCAAAAATCTAATTTTGGAGCATCTAAAAGATAAAAGAAGATTAGAGCATGCAAGAGGACTTAATTGGAGCATGCATAAGTTAATAATTTGGAAACATAACATGCAAATGAGCGTCTATTTTTAAAATGCATTTTACTTTTCTGGGAATTTATTTTGGATATTTTTGGACATGTTTTGGTATTCTGAGTGCGTGTTTTGGTTTTATCATTACTTTGCATGCATGTCATCCATGTTTTATCTATTTTTAGAACCAGACTTGCATGTTTGCATTTTTTCCTTCTTCTCTCTCTCATTTTCTATAAAATTCCTAGAATTCATTGTAAAAGGGATCTTTATATTTTTGTTCATTATTCTTGAAATGTTTGGCATTTCGAGGAGAAGAGCAGGATTATGAGTGATTATTTGTACTTATTTCACCTCTTAGAGCAATAAAGGAGTTGTTTTTACCTTCCTACAACTTGTGTATTATGCATTTTATGTTTTTAAACTGATTTTATCTTGTGATACTTGTCTATCCTTGGTTTTCAATTTAATTTTTTATGCCTTTATGCAATTTTGTGTTGATTTGTAGGTCATAGATTGTGTTTAACAAAGTTTGTGTGTAGGATCTTGTTGTGGAGCCATCTACTGCCCCTTCTTTATTTTGTCACAACCTCAAACCCTTCTATGAAACACTTTTACATTAACATACTCATTTTTAGGTTGTGTATGGTGTGTATAGCTCTCATGGTTCATTTGTGTGGTTCAAACAAGTCTTATATCCTCAAAATTTCTGGTGTATCACCATATTTTTAGTTTTCCCCTTATTTCTCCCTCCCTTTTTCTCATTGTTTCAACAAGTAGAGTAGTCTTAGGAATATGAACTAGTTTAGGTGTTACACTAGGGGAACCAACCCTCTCTGAGACTCACTCCAATATACAAGTCACCCAAAACCTAGGAGTGTTTCCATTTTTTCAATTGAAAGGAGAGTTTCCACACCACTCTCCAAAGGGTGCATTTCAAAGTGACAACAATTTTTGCACACTGGTAGGACACTTTGTTAGATGTTAATCTTATTTTTTCAAGTGTTCCATTTCAAACAAAAAGGAATAAATAATTTTTCAAATATTTGATTCTATTCTTAGAAAATATCGTATTTTAGATATAATCATCTCGATATCCGGTGGCTTTGTAAGTTCAAGGAAAATATCGAGTATTTTAGATACATTCATCCGGCGGATCTATAATTTCAAGGCACATTTTGTAAGTAGTCAGTCACATATTTCATGCCAAAAGTTACAACTAGATCATCTACAAAAGGTATTCCATTTAATTTCATTGAGTTACCTTTGAACTAAACAAAGAGAAACAATTTTTTGAGTTCTAAACAATATTCCAAATCCCCTCCATCCTAAAAATTCATATTTTACCTTCCAAATATCCCATATCTAAGTTGAATTTTAATATTTCCATTCCAATAAATATGGGTTTTGTTTCGTTCAATGATGGCAGCCCACTACAACTTGCACAATGTGATGATATCCAAACTTCCCTCTTAAGATAATTTTATTCTTCACTGGATAAAATTAAGTCACACCCATAGAACATGTTAAGGATGTGGCCAATATATGCTCTATTTATCATGTTACTCAATAGAATGTTGCAGTCGGGTTGTTAGTAGCTTCTTTCAAAGGAAAAACATTGCAATGGTACAACAGATTGGTAGTAAACTCCATTAGTACATGGGACCAGCTGGGAGAATTATTTTATAGACAATTTGAAGATAAATCAAATCATCTTTCACTAGTGGAACAATTGAATACCATCAAGAGAGCACCATAAGTGTTCATGTCTGATTTCAGTTATAGATTTCAAAAACTTGGGATAAAAAATCCACAACTAGTAAGGCCTACTCCTAAGTATGTTTTTGTATTATCTAAGGGATTTGAATTCTGATATTTCAATGATGATACAATCAATGGGTGGAAGGAAACTTCCTAACACCTACTATATATCAGTTGGAGTTGGTAAAAATCTTATAAAAGTAGGAAAAATAGCACCAAGGCCTCTCATGCCCATATTTCCAAAGATTCATCCCCCACTTCCTTTCAAATACTTACAATAAATCCAATTCCAACACCTCTTACACAATCTCTAATTCAAATTAATGCAGCCCTAATCCAATCAAATAAATTTCAAGAGTTGAGAAACATGATAAAGGATCTTGGGAACGAAATGAAAGAGTTTGGGAATGAGATAGTTGTAGACATCAAATTTTGGTACGGTTTTCCCTCATCCTAAATTCACTCCCCTTCATCATCACCTTGCACATTCATACCCCTCTTCCTATTAAAATTCATATTTCCATCCTACATCTCATTTTATGCATCTAATTTCCCACTTTCATATCTTAATCCTATCCTAATCCTATCATTGTTTTATCTCTCTTAATCCATCCCTAATTGCATTTAATTAATCCCTAAACCCATCCATTACCATAATCACATCCCTAAACACCCCATTTATCATCCCTAGAATCCCATCTACCCTCATTCAATGTCTTTTACCCTCCAACCACCTTTTATCATCCCTATGCAACCCTAACCTACCTAAATAGCTCAAAACCCTAATTTAACCTCCTTAGGGCCCCTTATCTCAAGTTGTGCATCATCTCCACCACTAAAATCAATGATTATCCGTAGTCGATGGTTACCTGCAGGTAGGTCATAGTCGACACTATAATTATATCACTAATTCTCTCCTCAAGACGATGAAATTTTGGATTTTCAGCCTTCTTGTGAGTTTGTCTTGTTTCTTTCTTTTCTTGTAAACTTCAATCATCAACTTCGAGCTATCTTGGAGCTTTTTCATGCCATCCTTGAGATCTAAATTCTAGAGTTTCTTGGATCCCTATTATTATTTCATCATTTCTTTCTATAAATTTTACAAGTTTGTTTGTTTCCTTAGATATCTTCCATCATTGATTCTTCCTTAGTTCTTTTTTCATTTATTTAGCCCTGGCATTGAACCATAATCCTCCCCTTTCACCATCGACTCAGCCCGGCGCCATCTACCTAACCTACAATAACCCAATTTTTTTCCTTCTACCTCATATGTCATTTTTTTCAAGCTTCATTCAACACTCGGATCCCTTTGTCTATGTGATCCATCTATCCGAGTGCCAAATCTCACTTTTTGGCCCAAGTCACCATCAACCCAATTTCTATTCATTATTTTTTCATCAAATCTATCTACTTCTTGTATCCTTTTTATTTCATGTCTTCCTATATTAGATTCAGGATACCCTCGATAGCTACAACATCTCCCAATTAGATCCGATCCTCTATTTTATGCATCTTTTGATCTACCCTTATTTATTCGTTGTCGACTACCTCTATTAATCTCGGGTCACCATCAACTTGATCAGTTTGGTCTCTTTACCATAATTAATCGTTATCGGATATTTATCTTAACGTATCTAACATATATCTAATTTCTATTGTTATTTTGCATGTTATCCATCCTTCATCTTTTATCAATATTTTAATCAACGTGGGTTTCTATCCTCCTTAGGAAGTTATCACTTTTAGGACAATTTTTCAGCATCCCACCAATTAATCTACTAATATTCCCTTTGTCTACATGTCTCTTTGTTGTACAGTTATCGAGATTTTTGTGGAGAGGATATTAATGCATGTACCTTCATCTTCATCATTATCATACATTAGGAGGTAGCCTTAAACCATCCCATATATTGGATTTTCTTATTTTCTTGCAAACTATTCCATTAACTTGAAAAAGGAGTGGGAAAATTTGTTAAACAATAGTTTCCCTCAAAAGACAACAAAATCAGGATTATAGAGCCTACTATCCACCTAATTAGCAAACCAAACCTCCTTTCCAACCAAGTTTGCAAACCCAAAACTATATTTCTAATGTTAAACTAATTTAATCTTTCAACCCCAATGTCAAGCTAGCACCTCAAAGGTAATTACACATGTTCAAAATAATTTTATACAAGACTATGAGTGGTGTTATCATTGTAATCTATCTCATAATCATAACTCTTGTCCCAATGGTGCTCTAAACTAAGATATTATGGTGCAAGATACTTCTATGACTCAAAATCCATCAGGTGAGACCCCATCACAAAGTAGGAAGTTCCTCAATAAGTGGTACATAATGATTCTACACTCCTAAATTAGAAAAAAAAATTGTGGAGTGAATCAGTTAGATAATCAGAAAAATTATAGTTCTACATCTATAGTAGTGAACACAAGGTATAAGAAGAGAGAAATAGAAATAGATCATCCAACTGGTAAGAGTAGTTCTCAACCTTCTCCAACATTGCAAAGTGTTGTTCTAGTTTCTAATCCGCAAGGCACTAAAAAAATCAATCTACGAAGGTTCAAGATCACTAAGAGACTCTAATTTTGACACCACCAACGTAGCAAGGTGCTACTTTTAACAAATTAAAACAAAAGTTTAGTAATTCATCTTTCAATATTCTTTATCATATGAAGCAAACTAAGGTTAACATGAAAATGTGGATTATTTGTCTCTTCCGGGTCAAAAATATATTTTGTAAGAAGCTTTGTCTAATCTCAGTCTCTCTAGCCAACCATCTAAAGTTGTGCTTACCAACACACATGATAAGAAATAAGCCCAAGCAAGAAAGTGAGAGTGTTAAACCACATCCTTTCTATGTTTCATTGATCATAGGCCAAAACCTAGTTCACAATTGCATGATTGATTTAGAAGCTTCTAGTTCAGTTATGCCCAAACAAATTATTGATAAACTTGGTTTGCAATATGAACCTCTTTCCAAAGGAGTAGTCTAGATAGATGGAACGCATGTAGAGACCCTTGGAGTCATTAGAAGATTGAGCCTAACCTTGCACGCATTCCCCAACACCCATGACACTCTTGAATTCATTATAGGACTAATCCTAACCTTACATGTGTGCCCCAACTTCTCCATCCCTCAAGATGTTTTTATCATTAATCTTCCTCCTCTTTTTTCCTTGTGTCTTTCTAGAGATTTCACGGCCAAAATTGGAGGCTACTTATCATCATACTAGTCTCACATGTTGTTTAGAACAAGATATGACACCAAAGTTACAATAAGGTCTGAACCCATCTCAACAAATCATATAGAGCCTTATATTTCTAGTGCCATCAATTCCAATTGTATGATCAAAGATGAAGAAGATCAACCAACTAACCAAGAACCAAGCACACTTCTTAAGGGAATTCCATATTTATTACTTGATGAATGGGCTACTCAAAGTCATGTTGTTGATCCATATAGTCATATTGAAGAAGCAAGTCTTGGAACTTATTTCCTATATGAGGAGAATTCTATTATTCCTAACCTTTTCAAATCAGGCCAGCAAGATGAAGGTTTATGGCAATTGTATTTTTATGGATAAATAAGCAAGAATGGAATAGGTGGAGGAATCATGCTAATTTCTCCAAAAAAATAAAGGTATTTCTCAGCTTTAATATTTTATTTTACTTACACTAACAACACAACTGAGTATGAGGCTCTTATTCATGGAATTCAAAGGGAAAGAAAGAGAGGATTAAAACAATTATAGGTATTTAGAGATAGTGAGCTGTTTATAAATAAAGTTAGAAGACAATTTATAACCAAGAAAAAATTTATGAGATCTTACAATAATAGAATATGGGATTTGATATAAGATTTTGATGCTTTCAACGTTTCATCCATTCCCGTGAGGCAAAAATGAATACACATATAACTTGGCTGCAATTGGTTCTCAACTTGAGATTCCAAATCAGATCAATAGATATAAAAATCAACAACACATCAAGATAGTTGTAAGACCTTCTATCCTGACAACAACATAAATTGGAAAAAAATTAATAAGATCATAAAATAGTGAATTTTTTACAAGAGGAGGATGAATTTTTAGTAGAAAATAAGGATAAATTGCAAGAACAATATGAAGGTTATATTATTCATTTTAAATCCAACAAGATACCTTAGGTATTATTCACTCTTGAATAATTTTTAACATAAATGATCAAGTCAAAGTGAGAAGTCTAACATGATGATCAAACAAGAAGATTACAAGAAAATCAACATTGACAATGACAAAATGCTCAAGTTGGGAAAGGTATGTAATCAAGAGGAAAAAAATTATTTTGTTCAACTTTATCAAGAATTTTATGATGTTTTTGCATGGAGTTATGGTGATTTAAAAGTTTTCAATCTAGAATTATATCAACATACAATAGAATCTGATTTAAATGTATAACTAGTTAGATAGAAGCAAAGACCCATTAATCAGAAAATTGAACCATTAATGAAACAAGAATTGGTTAAGTTGATCAAGGCCAATATTATTTTCCATATTAAAAACTGATCATGGGTTTCCAATTTGGTTCTTGTGAGGAAAAATAATGGATAAATTCCTTGTGTGTGGATTTTAGAGATTTAAACAGAGCATCCTTAAAATATCATTACCCCTTGCCATCCATGAAGAAAATTTTGTAAAGGGTAACTGGTTCATAATTATTTTCATTTCTTGATGGATATATAGGTTATAATAAGATGTTAGTACAAGGAGATCAATTTAAAGAAACATTTACCATAAAATGGGGCATGCACGCATACAAGAAGATGTCATTTGGAATGTTGAACATAGGAGCCACATTTCATCTTGTAATGGACTTGGCGTTTCAAGGGTTAATCAATGATCATGTTCTTGTTTATTTGGATGACATAACCATTTTTTTAAAGCATGTTTCAGATCATATCATTCAACTCAGAAACATGTTTGAAAGGTGTAGGTATCTTGATGCTTCACTTAATCCAAAAAAATCATTTTTGTGGTACATGAAGGTAAAATGTTGGGTCACATCGTGTCTAAAAAGGGTCTTGCTATTGATCCAGAGATGATACATGCAATTTTATCATTGTCTTTACCAAATCAAAAGAAGGTGTTGCAAAGTTTCTTGGGTTGAATTAATTTTATAAGGAGACTTATTAAAAATTTTACAAATCTAGTGAATCCACTAACCTTAATGCTCAAGAAAAAACATGGTTTTCATTTGGAAAATAGATGGGAAGAACACCTTTGAAGCAATTAAAAATGCTATTTCACAAGATACAATGCTTACCAATCCATATTTTAGAAAAGATTTTATTTTATATGATTTTGGAGAAATTGATACAATCTCAGCCATGTTGGTACAACAAAATGATGAAAAGTTGGAGCAGCCAATTGCTTTCTTCAGTCAAGGATTGGAAGAGTATGAGGTAAAGTATTCTTTTGTCGAAAAATAGGTCCTTTCAGTTATTAGAAGCCTTAAAAAATTAGACATTTGGTTTCAAATAATAAGATTCATTTAATGGTTTCTCATCCAAGTGTTAAAGAATTTCTTTTGAGCAAGGATTTAAATGAGAAAAGGGCAGGTTGGATTACAAAAGTCATGGAATATGATGTTGACATCAAGGTTACTAGATTAGTAAGAGGAAGAGGGTTGTGTGAGTAACTAGCTTCAGATTTGCATGATGATAAAAATCAGGTTTTAGTGCTTCAAAATGATCAAGACACAACTGCTCCTTCATTACCTCTAAGTTGGGATCAAGACATGATCCATTTTCTTCATACTGGATAGTGCCCACAAGGTTTAGATAAAACAAAAAAATAAGGTATTTCAGACTTCACTCCATTCCTTATGTCCTCATTGATAATATTTTGTTTAGAAAAGATGTGAATGGAATTATTTTAATATGGGTTGAATAAAATTAGATTGAGCATATTTTAGAAGAATTTCACGGAGGAATATTCAGTGGTCACTTTGCACCAAGAGCCACAAAGTTGAAGATCATGAGAGTAGGCTATTATTGGCCAAATTTATTTAGAGATGCTCATGCATGGGTAAGAAAGTGTTCAAAGTGTGTTATTTTTGTAGGAAAACAAAAGTTAGCAAATCTTCCTCTTCAACCCATTCAGGTAAATCAACCTTTTATGTAACAGGGTTTGGATTTTATTGACATGACTGATCCTCCTTCTAGTGCAGGTCACAAGTGGATTCTCACAACTACAAACTAATTCACGAGGTGGAGAGAAGCAACGGATTTGAAAGAAGTAAATGAGACTTCAATTTTGGAATTTTATGAAAGTCTTGTCACAAGGTTTGGTGTTCCTACTATAATCATCTCATACAATGCATTAGCTTTCCTTAACACAAGAATTAAATTATGGGCATTCAAGCTTGGAATCCATATCTCAACATCTTCCAATTATTATCCTCAAGGAAATGGCTTGGTAGAATCAACTAATAAAAATCTTCTCAAAATCATCAAAAGAACTATGGCAGAAAATTAGAGATCATGGCACACAAAACTAAAATCAACCTTATGGGATGATAGGATTACTCCTAAGAGGTCAATTGGAAACTCTCCTTTCATGCTTGTCTATGGTAGAGAAGCAAGGTTACCAATTTCCTATGAATTACTAGCTCTAGAAATTATAAAGCAATTGGAAATGATGGAAGAAGATTAAATGAAAATATAATTTATAGAGTTAATGGAATTGGAATAAGTTAGGAACAATGCAATGGATACTATGGAGATTCATCATGATTAATTGAAGAATTATTTTGATAAGAAAACAATTGTAATAAAATTTAGAGAAGGAGACATTTTTCTTAAGTGGGATGATGAGAGAAGTCCGTAAGACACACCAAGTTTGAATCTTTTTAGAGTGGGCCATATCTAATTACAGGTTGCAAACAACACAATACCTTTCAGCTCTCCCAGTTATTTGATCGCGATGAGATGCCTATCCTGTAATGGGACATACCTCAAACTTTGTTATTGAGGTCATATTTAACCCTTGCATATAATAGGTTGTTTTGTTTACTTTCTTCCAAGTGCTTCATGTACATTGTTGTTTCAATTTCCTTTCTTTTGTGCCTTGTGTACTTTGTTGGTATGTTTTCTTTTAATAAGTTCTCTAGCACAGCAGATTGTTGTTTTTGAAAGTTATTTTTGGTATCCTAAGTTGTTTCCAAAAGTTACAATAGTTAACACACAACTCTATGCCCAATGGATTCTTCAAGGCTACCGTTTTTACATCTAGTAGAAAGATGTCCTCAAAAGTCACCAAATTGTTATCCAAATAAGCCCCATGCTTATTTGTATAACTTATTCAATTTTCGACTTAAAAAAATTGGATGGTAGACCCGAAAACCCAAAAAACCAAAAACATAAAATTTCGGTATCTCGGGACTTGGAGTATGAAGTAATTTTTACAAAGTTGTCAAAATAAAAAAAAAAGGCATGTGGGCAAAGAATATAAGCCACCATGCATGGAAAAGTAGTGCACGCAGTCCGCTGAGGTGAGGAAAAGTTAGGTAGGTTTTAAGTTTTAAACAAAGTCATGGGGACAATCATGGAAAGTAAAAAGGAAACAAAGCAGTGAATAAAGCCATAGAAAAGATGCGGTCAAAGGGAAACAAATCCATGGGGAAGCCATAGAAAAATCTACATTAAAATTTGAAAAACAAAAAAAAATTGTGACACACGGGGACGACTATGAATTTATTTTTAGCTTTATTTTCAATCAAAAATCTAATTTTAGAGCGTGTAAAATGTAAAAGAAGATCAAAAATGAAAGATTACTTAATTGGAGCATGCAAAAGTTGATAATTTTGGAAACACAACATGTAAATGAGCATCTATTTTTAAAACGTGTTTTACTTTTATGGGAACACGTTTTGGAATTTTGAGCTTGCATTTTAGTTTTATCATTACTTTTCATGCATTCTATCCATGTTTTATCTACTTTTAGAACCAAACTTACATGTATGCATTTTTTCCTTCTCTATCTTAATTTTCTATAAAATTTCTAGATTTCATTGTAAAATTTCTATTGATGTATACATCAACTCCATCATCACAACTTCCATCCTTGTCTTGATGGGTTTCGCTAATCTACTTACCTTGACTAGATCCCCGACTTCTCATAACAGATGCCAATACTTCTTAAATTTCTCTTCCTTTATAAAAATTCATACAAACCATCTCCTTTTGACTTCATTAATTAGACACAAAGCATATACAAGAAACATAACTCAATACATACATACTAGATTCCACATCCTTCTTGAAACATCAACCTTGTTCATGAAGCTACCAAACTTACTTGCTTAACTCCCCTACTTATGAATCTTATCAATCATCATATCATCTTGTCATCATCTCATAATCTTCCCCTATCTTCATGATATGACTGATAAATACCAATACAAACCCTCAAACCCATATTTCTCTTCTTACTTGGACTATCAAACTTTTCTTGGACAATGTACACTATTACACAATCAAGAAAGGACATCAAACCACTTCCATACCTTGGAAGCATCTTCATCACACCTCTTCATCCTCTAGCATAGTCATATGATCACGTTTCTTACTCTTAAACCAGTTGACATGTACCTATAACCTTTTCTTTCCTTACCTTCCTCTTATATCGTTGTCAACTTCTAGGTCTCCACACCATCTAATATTCCAATCAACATTTACCTTCACGAACTAACTTCATACAAAACTCTTCTCTAATCATGAATATAAGTATTGTACCACCCGGATGACTCCCGACTCAAAACCTTTCACATCCCTTCAACAGACCACAAGACACAAGTATAATGTACAATTAAACTACAAGATTTAACATGATACCTCTATTGTATTGATTTTTATTACACCTTAGAGTATCGTAACCTCATTGTACCTTACTTAGATCATTTTTCCTTTTCATGACACCTCAAAAGTATTTAATGGTCATAAATTTAAGCATACTATATTGTTCAACCTACAATGAATCGGATCATGATGACTCTTATTGAAGCATGACTCTACTAATAATACAACATTAAGATAGTGACATAAAATGCATATCATCATATACATCTCAGTATATGTAACTTTGCAAAAGACTCTTCGGAATACCATATTGCCCTTTTTAGATTACATTCTTCATGCAACATATCTTCAAATGACTGTACTTTGTCCTGCAAATCCTTATTATTGAGAGTGATGATCCTTCACAAAGACCTATAGTCCTTCTCAACTTTCAACAACAATCATGATTCCAATAAGACTCCAAAGATGCTTCAAGTAGGATTTAAACAATTGAAGCCAACACCATACCATCATGATGCCCTCCACTAGTAACATGACTCCATGAACAAAATAGGTTTAAACAACATAGACATACCTTTTTTATATTCACTCAACTGTACACATCTAACCACAAACACCTGTCAATATCCCCTTGCTTGGAGCACCTTCTACACAGCTTTGAATGCTTCTCTCATAGCGATATTAAGTCTACAACATGGTGCCATTCTTCAAACTATATTTTTCTACCTACAAACATGTACCTTCCATTGCAACTTTGAAAGTATCATCCTAAGATTTATACATCACCTTCTTACATAACAAAACATAGTTTATCTTCATGAACATACACTTCATTCCTTTCTAACACAATTTAACTTATAGGAGGAAAAAATACATTTTATTGAAAAATAACAACATAAAAATTTTAAACACACTTTTGTCCTTTTGATTCTCTACCTTATTACACTAAGCAACACATTCTTGACTCAAAAATATGACTGATAGATCACAACTTAACATTGCATAAATAGATTCTTTATGATCACTCTATTAGGATAAATAATTAAGCTATAATTAGTATTTAATAAATAATTAGGGTGTGCACCTTTCTTTGTCCTTTTGTGCACAACTCACAATGTGAGTAGTTATACCTTCTTTCACTTTTTAGAAACCTTCCCTTCTAGAATCCTATTTAAAAGGTTTTTATCTCTTATCACTTAATTACTTATTAGCATTCTACACTCCTCTTTAGATCATTCTTTGGGTTGTATGTGGGAGAGATCAATAATATCAATCTAATTTTTCTACAAATATTTTTTTCTTAGATTTTTGTTGAAGTTGTATTCGGCTAGATATTTTCCTCTCGATGGTTCTACCTACATGGTATCGAGCATTGAGTGTCCGGAAATTTTCTTCACACTTTCCCAAAAGATTATGCATAATTTGCATTATTTGGACAGATAGGTATTGTTAGTTTATTTTTGAGGTTTGGATTTGTATTTTTTTTTGGCCTTGCATGGTTGGGCTTTATTTTAATCACAACATATTAGCATTGATCTATTAATTCGGATTTGGTTTGGCAACATTGTGATTTAATATTATGTAATTATAATCTCAAATTGGTTGAAGATTTAATTGATATGAGGCATCACCTCCATAGATCATTCAACTATGCATTTTATGTTATTTTGGATGTGTGGCTTATATTTAATAGGTCAATGCTTGGATATCCACACACATCATTGGGTTTTTAATGTTTTTGGATATCTACTCTACAATATTGTCATCCATGCTACATTCAAGCAGCTATTTATCTCTCTATCAATCTACTTTTTAGACATGTGTCATCCCTCACGTCGTCCAACATTCTCTCTAAAATTTCATTACTCGAGTTTTTTGAAATTTAGTCATTGCTTGCACACAACAACCCATTCATTGGCTTATTAAATTAGTTTTGGGCCTAAACTATAGCTATATTTTTCTAAAAACTAATTTTTCTATAGTTTGCTATTAATAATTGCCTTTTGGAGGAAATTAATGTGTTTTGGGCCAATTAATACTTTTTTAGTGAGATGTTTGTAAACCAAGACCAAATTTGAGATCCTTGTTTCCTCCCAGATCCAATGAGTGATCACATGACCACTTTTCCCTCTATCTTAATTTTTTTAATTGTTGAGTCTTTTTAATTAATTTGAGTCTTTTTACAGGAAATTGATTTGTTAATGTTGGACGGTAGCTCACATCTGAGTGCCATTTTTTTGCAAAAGTGACTTATTTTTCATTCCCATTCTATTGGTTCAATTTTTATTACAATATGGGGGTTTCATTTTTACTTTTTCGGAGGGTCCTCTTGTTGTGCCTTGGAACACATTTTTAGTGGTACCTAATATCCATCCGGCCCATTCATGTCCTCATTTTATCCTATGGAGTCACATTTGTTTGAGCCACTTAATACTTCCAATTATAATGTCTGGAAACCAAAGATGCAACAATTATTATAATCAAAGGGCTTGTGGCATGTGGTGTTGGATAATGATCCATCCTTCACTTTTTAAAAATACCATTAATTGATCGAATGCAAACAAGATGAGGCTCTTGGTTTGATTGGGTTGAACATTTCGACAACTTGATGTTCCACCTTTTTGGCCTTAGCACACCTAAGGAAGCATGGGACAAGTTTTCCAAACTCTTTGGTAAGGTGAATGAATTCAGATTATTGCAACTAGATGCAAAATTATCTTCCCTTTTGCCATCTAATTTTTCCACTATAGAAGAATTTTTGTCCAAGTTTAAGTCTATTCACTCATAATTACAAGTAGGAGGAAAAACTAAAACTGATAAAGAAGTTATATTTCTTATCCTCTCTAAGTTGAAGGGTCCTTTTAGTGTCTTTGCCTCTACCTTTTATTCAGCTATGGATGCCCTTGGTGACCAATTCAAATGGCCTAATTTTGAGCTCTTTTGTGATCACCTTACTAGGGAGAAAACCAAATTAATGTCCCTAGATGCCCTTCCTAGTATCTCTCACGCTCTTGTTGCTTTATCTCTTCCAAAGGCAAACCCAAGTCTAAAACAAAGACCTTTCCCTCCACCAAATCAGTAAATAGACCTCCTCCTTCTCAATATTTTGAGCCTAATCCATCTTTTGAGTCCACTAAGTCTTTCAACAATCCTAATCCTAAAGGAAAATCCAAACAGAAGAAGACCCATGGACCTTGCACCTTTTGTGGTGGCACAAATCATTCAGAGAATAGATGTTTCAAGAAGATGAAATCCTTGGAGGAAGCAGTTAAGCAACATAAGATTTCTGTTACTCCCACTTCTTCTTCTTAAAAAAAGGGAAACTTATTTCTGCTCAAGCTATATCTGCATCTCATGATAATTGGATCATTGATTTAGGGGCTTCTCATCACCTCACACATTCTCAAGATATTTTATCTTTAGTTTCTGATTGCAACACTTCCCATATTGAAGTTGGTAACTCTTCTCGAGTTGATGTTTTGGGGAAAGGAAATGTTTAGATATAGGATGGTTGTATTACTGATGTACTCCTTGTTCCCAAAATTACTTCTAATTTGTTGTCTATCTATCAAATTTTTAATTCGAGCCATTGGAAAAACTATGGAATTTACTCCACATAAAGTTGTAATCAAAGAAATAAAATATCCTCAAGATGTAGTGGCTACAGGTGTTGTTGATCATAGTGCTTGTCTCTATCATTTTGAGAGATTTGATCCCTCTACAGGTTCTTCATTGATTGCTCATGTTGATTCAAGTGAGAAAATTTTGGCATGAGAGATTTGGCCACTTGAATTACAAATACTTACAAAATATGAGTACAAAGCAGCTAGTTCTCGATCTTCCAAAGATTTCTTGCACTTGATGGAGTATGTCCTAGATGTATGCTTGGAAACAACATCAAGACCATTTTCCAAAGGGAAAGGCCACTAGATCATGAGCTCCTCTCGAGTTGGTACATAGTGATCTTCTCACCTTTCCCACTCATTCTTATTCTAGGAGCCAAATATGTACTCACTTTTATTGATGACTTCTCTCACCGGACTTGGGTATATTTCCTTAAGTCCAAAAGTGATGTTTTTGAGAATTTCAAATCCTTTAAGGCTCTTGTAGAGAAGCAATCATCTCTTCCACTCAAGATGATACATATTGATAATGGGGGTAACATCTTAGTTATTCATTAAAGGATTTTTCTATTGAGCATAGGACTGTGCATCAATTAACGTGCCCTATACTCCTCAATAGAATGGTGTGGCTGAGAGGAAGAATCGTACTTTAAAGGAGATGGCCAATTGCATGATTCATTCCAAGGAGATGGATCCTTGATATTGGGTTGAGGCAATTAATTGTGCAAACTACATTTAGAACTGAATCATACATAAGGCTTTTTGGAATAAGACTCCTACACAAGTTTGGTCTAGAGAAAAACCTGATGTTTCTAATTTTCATGTATTTGGAAGTAAGGCATGGGTGTTTGTTCCTGATGACAAACACAAGTCTATGGAGAAGAAAATCAAATCACTTATTTTTGTTGGCTATTGTGAGACTATTAAGGATTATTTCCTTCATGACCTGTCATTAATGATGTTTTATTTTGGTGGGATGTTTATTTTTATGAAATTGATTATTTATTTCCTTTTTACATGGTGATGTTCATGAGGAGATTTATATGGATCAGCCTCTAGGTTTTGTGCAGTACCCTTCGAAGTATGCAAACTCCTTCATTCTCTCTATGGCCTCAAACAGACTCCACGTGATTGGTACGAGAAGATGGATTCTTTTTGGTCTCTTCTAGATTTCTTCGGTACCACTCAGACACTAATGTCTACATTCAATGAAATGGGGATACTCTTCTATACTAGTCCTGTATGTTGATGATCTCATCCTCACTAGAATTTAGATTCCCTCATTCGGGATATTCAGCACAAGTTGATGGAGCATTTTGACATGACCGATATGGGACTTCTGCATTATTTCCTTGGTTTACATGTTCATCAGAATTCTAAAGGAATATTAGACAACAGAAGTATGCTCATGATTTGCTTCATCAGTTTCATATGGCTAATTGCAAGCTTTCTCCTAATCCTTTTCAGTCATGTGTTGTTTTATCTACTAATTGTAAGACTCCTCTAGTTGATCCCACACTATATTGGAAACTTGTAGGAAGTCTTCTCTACTTGACACACACTATCCCTAACACGGGGTTCATTTTAAGATCCCCCTCTAAAAAATTAGTTTACAATGGTTGGCGAATCTCTAAAATCGACCTTCAAATCGATGATGAATTTATGAAAAAATGTTTCACGGAAAAGGTGATTTGGTAGGGAAAAATTTTCTTGGATTTCACATAGTTACAAGAGTGTTAGGCGACCATCCAACTGCTCGACCAACCCAATGTATGACATCGGTTGGATGGGTAGGCTAGATGAATAGGTTGGATGGGTAGGTTGGATGGGAAGGTTGGACAAACAAGTTAGTCGGATACATTGGACGGACGGGTTGGACAGGTAGGTTAGATAGGCGGTTGGATGGGTAGGTTGGATGGATAGGCAGGTAGGTATGTTAGATGGTTATGTTGGATGGGTAGGTTGGATGGGTGGGTTGGATGGGTAGGTTGAATGGGTAGGTTAGATGGGTAGGTTGGATGGGTGGGTTGGATGGGTATGTGGATGGGCAAGTTGGACAAATAGGTTGGATGGCTAGGTTGGACGGGTATGATGGGTAGGGGTAGGTTAGATAGGATGTGGGACTAGATAGTAGGTTGGGGAGGTTGGATAGGTAGTTTGGCTGAGTAGGAAAGATGAGTAGGTTGAATGGGTAGGTTAAACGCATAGGTTAAACGAGTAGGGCAAGTGAGCCTCCCAACTTGGGTTAGACGGTCGTCCTCAACCTCTGTTGTACAAATGTCCAACATGGGTTAGATGACCACCATGTAGATCCAATTGGTTGTCGCCACATGTCCCTTAAACCCTTCTCAGCCCTATATATACCCCTACAAGGTTCATTTCTTCACTTTTCCATGAAAATTTCTAGTGCTCTAAGCTCTCCAATCTTTGAAGTTCTCCCAAACTTACGTGCACCTTTCAAGTTTCTTTCCTCCCTCTCCTATAAATTTCAACAATGGAAAGCACCACGTCTACTCCTACGCCCAAATTCCAATACAAAAACCTCATGTGCCCACAGATTGCAACTCACGATGAAACTAAAAGACACACCACATGAATGGCTGCAAAAATCACAATTTATGGGGCTTGTCAACATGCCCCAATTCAAAACTGATACTTTTGTCCTTGATTACCTTCTCACCTCTTACAACCAGAAAGAGGGAGAGTTTTCCATTCTCCTCATGGATCATCAAATTTCTTTCACAATTGAGCCCGCATAGACGTACATTGTTTAACTGCTTACCATTCAAAACCAACCACCCATGACTACAAAGGTTTTCCTTATAGATGAAGACAAAAAAAATTTTGGAGTCTCATTACAATGTGTACAGGTTGATGGTAAGTTTATTATTTTCAACTAATTTTCTTAATATTACTCGACCACCCAAGCATCTAACATTTCTTGTCTATTATTGCAGCTCCTCTTAATCATTCAACAAGAGGCCTTCTTATACAAGGTATTATAAACAAATTATTTCTTGTAGTTGCATCACTTTTTAGCTAGGATTGTGTTATAGGGAAGATCTGCAAACATTCCATTTTGGTAAGTTCAATATATAATATGGGCATTAGTAGGGAAACAATTCGATTGGTGCACATATTTGTCCAATCGAATAAAAACAGATGTCTCCCACGCCTGTAGTGCCAATATGTCTGATAAATCCAAGATTGTATTCTCTTCTTGCAATTATATACTTGCTTTCTATCAAGAAGCTTTCTTCCAATTGCAGCATGCACAAATTCCAACTACAATTAATGATAAAATGAATGGTCTCTCTCTTGAAGAACAATATGTAACAATTACTTTTAAAGTTTTCATGTTATAACGATTTCACATTCAATATTTTTGAATACAATAATAATTGTAATATTTTCTTTTACAGAGAAGAATTATGGTTGCAATATCTCATAAGGAGGTTATTGCTCAAGGTAAATCCCCTCTAGAGGTCTCTGTGGATTCTGACATGGATTCAACAGAATCAACACCAATACAAGTTCCTCGTCAAAAATGACCTAGGGGGTCGGTATGTGCATCATGCCTACCATCACATTTGACTACAGGTATAAAGTTTACTTTTTATATAATTAACCAATTCAAACTACTAGTATAGATTATGTAAGTAGTATAATATTTTAATATTTCTACATTTATTGTATTCAGAAAGTACTCGAGTTTGATGATGAAGATCAAACTCATTCCAAGTGTCAAGATCGAAATGTCACGATTGTGTCTCCGAGCATGCAAGGTAAATTGTAATGTATAATATTTAGCATGTTTTGTTTAGTTACAATTTTTTAGCATTTACAAGGCCCAAACGTATAATGATAATTTTCTAATAATTTTTTGTTTTCTTCTTGTAGGTAATATATCTTCTCAACACATTCCACTTGTAAGGAGGCCACCAATACCACCAACACGTACATTCCAAAAAAATAGAATATCTTCAGGAAATAATATAAGGTTTCTATAGACTCGGCAGAACACTTCATCTTGTAACCACAAAATTTCCTGACTCTCACTAGGTGGTGTCTTAAGTGTAATGGGCACCCAACTTTTGAACAACATCGATCTTGATGAGGATTATTTGGGCTTCGATAGTGGTGATGCAGACAAGGGTAACTATTTTGACACCCATGATATGATTCAATCTACTCCACCTCCTCCACCACAACCACAACAAAATGTGCATGAAGTACATGACTCTCCTCCTCCTCCAAGAAAATCTCCACAAATAGATGATGAGAAGACACATTTTGCATTCAAAAATATGATATCATATAGTATGGGGGCACAATTCAAGAAGTTGTAATGTCTAATGTGGATTTGGTGCACACTTGGGAGAGGAGGGCTAAAATTTTGATTAAAGAAATAAATACCCGATACCATAATCACGCTCAAAGGCATTCATTGTTCACTTTATCGTAGAGAGCCAACCGATAAGGCTTGACATTTTCTAAACAAAGCTCAAGTCAGGCACAATTTCATATAATAATGATTATGATGATGATATTATAGACATAATGTTAAACAAGTTGGAGAATTTGAATGTTGAAGCACATGCTTACTACAACAAATGGGCTAAAGACAAGACAAATGTTTTAATAACAAATGCGAAAAAAAAAAGTTGTGGTAAGTCATCTTTTACACAAAAATCCTAATATTATGAGCACCACAATATATTTTTTCAACTTATCTAATAGACTAATAATTTATATTTCTATTTTGCAAGAAAAATATGAAAATTTAAAGAAAGAAGCAATTGTATTTGAAGCACATTTGAAGAATGCCCACAAAATCCTAAATTCATTTGTACAATTGAAGGAAAAACTCATAGTATTAAATAAAAAAATAATACATTGAGAAGGATAATCAAGGAGCATAAGATGGATCCAAAATATTACTGAAGGAAAATATAGATACGATGCATCACTTTTTCAGCAAGAGATGTTGTGAGGGAGGAGAAGAATATTCTTCAAAATATCAATACCGCAACGTGAGATTTGTAGGCATAAAGAGTTTTAGCAGATAGCTCTGTACAGATTGAGCACATTCCTCCACCTCTTGTGCAAGAAAAATATCAAGCTTCCCCTATAACATAAAAAATTCAAAAAATTAGTTAAGTTCACCATGTGACAGGTGTGTTGTCACAATTTTGACACTAGCGTAGGAATTAAAAGATAGTGGCCAACCAATTTTTGCTTTTTATTTCATGTGGCAGATGTAAGGAAAACTATGATTCTAAATCATAGGTAAAAAAGAGGATGCCCTCGTAATGTGTCCTTATATGACAAAACTTTCCGGAAGCTTTGAAATGTTATTTACAACCCCCTTTTTGGAATTGTATTGGCTGAAAATGCTTTATGAAATGATACTTGTCTTCATAAAGTAATCCACCACATGAGAGAATGATTACAAGAGTACTTTGGAATTGGAACTATATTTATTGTTAATGGATTTCTACTTAATAGGAATGGTGTTTATGTTTCTATGTTTACGTAAATGGTGCTCAAATTTTCATGTTTTTGTTTGTTTAAAATATTTACGTTTCTGATTTCATGCAGATGTAAAAAATTAATCAATTAATAGATAGGTCGATCCAAATAAATATGTTATTTCAATCTGAAAACCAAATATAAAAAACAAATGTGATACAAGTAAATTACATTGTTCCAATGGACCAAGTAAAAACAAATGTAATATTGCATTTATTGAAATTTTTCATTATTTATGTATCATGTCGATGTATATATTTAATCAATAATCACATAGATGGATCCAAATACATCAGTCTTAATTTCAGTCAAAAATAAAATATAAAAAACAAATGCTATACAAGTAAATTACACAGTTCATTAGGACCAGTTGATTAACATTAATGAATATGAAATACATCAATACATCAAATTATTGTAAATAGTCTCAACAATGTATAGAAGAAATGAAATCTATGTGAATTCGAATAGTCCTGGAGCAACACTTTCATTCGTGTCTTGGAAATCAACTGTAGCATGATCTGTGGATGTGTCTCAATCCCCCAGATCAAGAAGAATATTACCAACTCCTCTTCTTTCTACTAGTGAATTCCATAATGCAAGTGCTCTCTCATAAGGAAAAGTATCCACTAAGTAACATGATACATACAACCTCAGAAAACTTTCTAGATTCCTATCCAATCTATTTCAAACTTTTGACTTTAAAAAGGACAATGCACTGAAAACCCTCTCATCTTCCACATAACCCAGAATCATTGTTTGACAGAGTTCATACAACTTAATATACTCACTCAAATCTTCACGAAATACTACTAGAATAAATATCCTCCAAATCCTTCTAATGACACCATATTCCTGTGGGTTTTGTAGAAGTTGAACTTGTCGTATCATAGTATTAGCATAATGCATTAACTGGGAACTAAGTATTTTTCTTTGTAAAATACCTTCTACAGAAAACTTTGTTTATCTCTTTAGTCTTAGAGAAATGGTTAGTTAGATCAGTCATGTTTTTGAAAAATAAAGGACTGATGGATGTATAAGGTATGCCACTAGCTAAATTCCAAAACTGCAGATTTACAACTCCCATTGCTTCAAGTATTTTATCATTTTGAATCTTTCCCGGATCTCTTTAGATAATGATTCAAAGATCTTTTCAATTTATTCCTAGTTTCGGATAATATTGTGTCAAATAAATTTTGTGTCACTCTTACTTCTTCCATTTCTAGCTAGCCAAATCAACTCTTTTTTGAAATGTATGAAGTGGAATCTCTTTCCCATGTGCTATTATACGAGATGATCATGTATATTGTATTTTAAGAAGCAACTGGGATTTTTCAAGTTTTTCAATGCATTCCATTTTCAAAAGAAACACCCTGAAAACTTCCATCTGAAATATATAAACTTTCAATACTCCAACACACATGTCTTCTTAGTCTTATGAAGTATGTTATGTAGAAAGAATGATCTTGTGCATGCTTCATTAAAATATTAAGCTCCCTCAACATAGGAAAATACCGCAGAGTGTGAGTAAAGTTTCTATGTCTGTTAGATGGTACAATAGATCTTTAGCTTTATCTACATCCCTACAGGTATTTATACATAAACCTTGTCAATGAAGGATATTCATCAAATATTCTACATGTAGGTTCATACATAGAAATCCATTTAGTATCTACATCTTTGAGAAGATTTTTTCCCTCTGTCAATCCAATTGCAAATTTATAAAATTCTAAAAATCTCTTTAGACTTGCTTAGAATAATAAGCATGCAAATCATGGATCAGCTCCTCCACTTTAGCTACATTTTCAAATGTGCTCACAATTTTGTAGGCCAGATTCATTATGTGAGCCATGCAATGGATTGTAATCATATAAGGAGAAAATGTTGTTTAAATTCAAATGCGAGACCATTTATGGCCCCTACATTATAGCTTACACCATCAGTTCCAACACAAACTAACTTTTTTGCAATGGAAAAGTCATCCATTCTTTGATATCCTTCATATTTGAGACCACCAATTTGTAAATATTTTCATAATTGCAATTCTCAGTCATTTTATGAATTTCTAAGAGGTGGGGAGTTCTTACTTCATTAGAAAATGTGTAAACATGAATACAAATCCATGAAGTATTATCCACTACAGTAACCTCATCAATTGAAAGGGAAATATACTTTTCCTTTTGAACAGACTGTTTCAGATCCTCCTTTTCTACTAGAGATAGACATTTTGCAATTTCCCACCACTGGTATCTAACCAATGAGATTGAGGAACATTCTATAAACCAATAACCTAATACATAATTTTATTTTCTCTAAAATCTAACATGGGTCTTCCCCTTTTCAATATATGGAATATGGTAGAAAAATGAATACTTTTTGCATGCATTTTTGTCTCCATAGCTTTGCTCAATCTTGCTACAATGGTGCCACCTTTTTCATTTAGATTTTTCATACATTTTTTTCCTTTTCATATTCTTCTGTATTTTACATGCAAACACTCTTTTGCATCTTTCCATTTATGTGTTTTGACTATACTTTTCCATCCTTTTGCTTTTGGGAAATATATATTTTCCCATAGTTCTTTTCAATTGTGTCCAGTTTGAGTTGCATCATGTGATCCTTCCCTTATTTCCAACTACATATTTTACATCAACATTACCATTTTAGGGTTCACAGGTTCAATAAATGGATATTTTGTAGCCCATTCAAACTGGAAAGTCCTTTCAATTGTCCATTTTGTCTTATTTCTTCTTGATAGATTTTATTTTTTCTTAGGGTTCAACTTGCATCTAGGCTCTTAGCAGGAATATCTTGATCCTCATGTCTCCTTTTTCTGGAAATAGACCTTGGAGTAGAATCTTCCTCTATTGGTGTATCATGAGAATTTGATGAATCTTCTTGTACTTCTATGTCATCAAGGGACGGAATGTTTTCCTCAACATATAATGGATCATCGATATCTTGAAATTGATTATTTTGTGAAGGAATTTTGTGAAATGTCTGCATATAATTTTATAAAATTATTACAGATATAGTATTAATTTTATATATAGTTAAATTTTTACAAATAGAGTACAAAGAGTTTGAAAAATAGTATGAAAAACATAATTATCAAATTCTGTAAGACTAAATAACCTGTAAATAGCACATACCGATATTTTCAGCTGATGTAGAAACCACCTTCGTTTTTTGTGACTTTCCAAAATAGCCAAGCAAATTCTTTGTAACCTTTTTAACCTTTTTACCTGATTTCTAGAATCCATTGATATATCACTAAATTGAAAACAAGACTACTTAGGTTGAATTAAGGAAGGAAGACTCTTATGTTTGAAGGCTCTAAGATTGGATGGATTTAGGGTTGGATGAATCTGTTGTTGGACGGATGCTCGGGGTTAGACTTCTCTGGTGTTGGATGACTCTGGGTTGGACATCTCTTGGGTTAGACAAATTTGGGGTTGGAAAACTCGGGAGTTGGGGTTAGACAACACCGAAGTTGATGACTTTGGGAGGTTGGATGGCTCTAAGGTTGGACAACTCGAGTTTAGAAGGCTTTGGGGTTATACGGCTTGGATGTTGGATGGCCACAGGTTGGACAGATTGTGGGGTTAGACAGATGTTGGGTTAGATGGCTTGGAGGTTGGACAACCTCGTCGGGTTGGACGGCTCGGAGTTAGATGGCTCTAAAGTCCTTGGGAGTTTCGGTTGGACAACACAAGGGTTGTTTGAATCATAGGTTAGATGGATCTATGGTTAGAGGGCTCTAGGGTCGAATGGTTCTGATGTTGGATGACTCTGATGTTGGATGGCTCAGAGGTTGGATGGCTCTGAAGTTGAATGACTCTTAATTTGGATGGATTATAATTACAGTTTGACAATAGATGTTGGATGGTACGATCTTCGGTAGTCTATGTATACTTCGGCAAATATGTGCACAGAATGATTCAAAATGGTTGCAAATTATATGCATAAGATATTATATATGTGTAAATACTAGGTGAAATGTACACTAAAAGGGATGTGTTGGCTGAATTTTTTTGGCAAATAAGTCGGCTGCCACTTGCTCAAAATTTGCCAATTCGAATTTTCAAAAGCCCAAATTTTTGTGAGTTTACAAAAATTTGCCACTAAAATTTTCCCTTCCCCGACATCACATTTGTTGTTAACCTTGTCTCTCACTTTGCACATGAGCCTCATGAGAGTCATTGGAAAGTGGCTAAGCATATTTTCACTATCTTTGGGGCACTTTGCACTATGGCATACAATACACACCATAGAGTTCTTCACAACTCATTGGATATACTGACTCAGATTGGGTAGGTGATGTTAACACTTACAAATCTACCTCTAGATTTATTTATTATCTTGGCTCTTTCTTCTACTGAGGTTGAGTATCAAGGTGCAATTCGAGCTAGTAAGGAGACTATTTGGCTTCAAAATTTATTAAGGAGTTTGGTCTTCCATATTCAATACCTACGACTCTTTGGTGTGATAACAAAAGTTCCATTATTATTTCTTTCAGTCCGGTCGAGCACCGGGGTATAAAACACATTGAGATACTGAATGAACTTCATTCAACATTTGATCTAGGATGGAGTCCTTTCACTAGAGTTTGTGCCTATTGTTGACTAGGTTGCCGACATCTTCACTAAACCTTTAACAACTCATTGTTATCTTATTTTGTGAGACTTTATTGGGGTGAAGGAATTTGTCCTTGGGGGATTCACCATGAAGTCCTCCTTCCTTCTCTTTATTATTTACATGGGTACCTAATATGGCCTAGTAGTCAAGACTCATTTTTATGTTCACACCTTCCTAATTTTTTTCTTAATGGAGGGTGTTAGGATAAATATTAAGCTCTAATTGGTATTTAATAAATAATTAGGGTGTCCACCTTTCTTTTTCATTTTTGCACAACTCATAAAGTGAGTATTTTTACCTTCTTTCACTTTCTAGAAACCTTACCTTCTAGAATCCTCTCTAGAAGGTTCTTCTCTCTTCTCACTTGCCTATTTATTGGCATTCTACACTCCTCTTTGGATCATTATTTGGGTTGTATGTGAGAGAGATCAATAATAGCAATCTCATTTTTCTGTAGATCTTGTGTTCTTGGATTCTTTGTTGAATTTTTATTCTGTCTAGAGCTTTACATGTAATGGTTCTACCTACACACTCAATCACATCTTTAGTTGTCAAATTTTCTTACATTGTCTCTTGATAAAAATAATATTGGAAGCACTCTAGTATATCTATTAGGTAAAACCTAAACATGTATATTAACCTTTTTAAGATCTCTTTTGATGTTTCACAACTCCGATTAACCTCATACAACATATCTCAAAAACAGTGCTAAGGGACTTCACTTACAGAAAGTAACACAAAAACCCCGATTTCTCTTCCCAACAAACCATATTCGATAAAAACTTTTACATCTTATACATCAACCTCAAGTCTTCATGCTCAACTAATGTTTTAATATAATCTTTAACCCTATTTCACTTTGGTATACCTTTAAGATTTCATAGACTTATCCTTAGAGCACTCTTCCAAGATTATAGACCTTCTTGAAATGCATCAACTAGTAATCAATATATCTTGGATTGATCAAACATACCTTATGACCTCATTACTATATCATAAACACCTCTTTAGACATCATATAGGCCATCAAACATGAATAACATGACTTGAATAAGCCTTGAGTTCAAGATACATTAAATACATTGAATGAGGGGAATCTTCATATGCATGCCCGAATCGGACCTTAAAGTGCAAAATTTTTTTCTCAACAATATAGTCTACTAAACCTCACGCATCTATATTGAGTTTCATCATGAGTGAAATCATGTTAAGCATCCATAACAACCTTCTTAAACCCTTTTACTATGAAATAAGACAAGATCAAAGCAAGTATACCTTCATGACCGGCACTAAACACCGAGACTTCCCTTCCTTTACATGTAAATGCCTTTTCTAACACACACCCCTGGCTTGATATAATAGAAATAGAGCCTTCAAGTCTTCATACCTCGATTCATGATTCTTGAACCCACCCTTGACCATATTCGTGCAACTTATGTGTCTATCATCACTTGTAAAACCATCAACCATGCATGGTTTATTGACTATCACATGACCTATTAGATCTTCACAGAGCTCATGAATTTCATTATGAATAACACAAACCACATAACTGTGACTAAGAATATCCTACCCATATTTCTGCTTTCTAGTCTTACTTCTCAAATATTATGACTTTTAAAGCACCCCTTTTTACACTCTTATATATTCCTAATATAGTGACATTGTTGGGTTGAAACACTACTTTATTGACATGGACCTCTTAGCAACATAATAGTTTAACTCTTTACACACCGACTTAACCGACCTATAGAACTTAAGACACAATCACATAGCTCAAGCATGTTTGTCTCACACTTTTAGGAGCATAGGATACTAACACACATTTTATCCATATCAACCTTCACCTAAAAACCTTCTTATCATCTCTTGAAATCCTTAGACCATATCTATAGGAAGACAACATTATTCATGATACATACAAGGTGTTTTGACAGAATTCAATCTTTGAAGCAAACACATACCTTCTTTGCATAGAAACAAACCTGATTTCTTAAGCTGTACTTTGTTCCTTCAACCTATCCACATGATCTAACTTCAAAATGGTATTGATGAGTCACAAGATCATCCTCTTTAAATTTATTTTCATGATCATAATTTTTTAATGACTTAGGTTTCCATACTTCCTTGACTTTGGGAACAACAAACTTCTTTCCTTGACTTGGAGCAACATGATGACAATACCTTGTAATATGACCTTCTTGGTGACAACTATGGAAAACAACATTATGCATATCTCTTGACTGATGAAGATTATGATCTCTTCCATTTCTCCATGGATACATTATTTTGAGGGACTTCCTACAATATCTTTCCTATGACCATATTGATTGCAATCATAACAATGACCATGAAAAGAACCAACATACCTCATAGATTTGGCTATCTCGATGGATTTAGAATTTTCATTTCTCTTGGAATATATCTTTCTTGTAATAGATTCCTCCTTTTTATCCTTAGGGCCTTCATAGCTCTTATTGATGTCTTGATGAATCTAAGACCTGATTTATCACTACATGACCGTTGACTACTCAAAATATCATTTAAGGTCTTAAATATCTTCTCTAACTTCTCATAGGTCTTAAACCTGCTATATTTTTTCTCCGACTCTTCCTTCAAGGATTCCATCTCATATTTATACCTGATAAATTCATCGTTTTTGAATTTTAGGGTGGCTATAGCTATCCCAACTTGAGATTCCAATTCTTTGATGATCTAGATCATGCTCAAAATTCATACAACTGATATGTTCTTCATAACCCTTGACCAAGGACTCCAAAATTTGGTTCTTATTTCTTTGACACATCAATTCTGATTCATCCTTGGATGAATTCTCATGATATTTCTTCATCTTTCTCATTTTATGCTTCAAAGGATCACCTCAAGCTTGTTAAGCTTGTTTCAAAGGCCACACTCTTATACCAATTGTTGGAAGTACAAACATTGGGGGGTTGAATTATTGTACGATAAAACTTATATTAATTTTAACATTCAAATCCATCAACCATCCAATTCAACTTAATATTTAAGCATGCATACTTAAGAAACATAACCATTTAGATGAGCAAATGAGAACATAACAACACATGAAAACAAGATATAAGTGGGAAACCATCAAGGGAACGAAAACCCACTAAAATAAAACTTTATTATAGAAATTTTTCAAATTTAGTTGAACACCAACCCAACAAAGAGCAACAACCCATAGATTTAGTGTGGCACCAACACCACAAGGAGCACCAACCCCTAGTTTAGTCAAACACCAACCCTACAAGGAGGCCCCAACCCCCTAGATGACTCAGCACAAAAAAAAACCATCTCAATTTTATTTCATCTATGATTTTTTTCTTTAACAACTGATGATGACTCTATGAAGCCCACTCTCCTCTCTATCTTCCTCAAAACACATCTCTAGCCTCCACGCACACATGTTTCTTCTTCAAGCCGATTTAAACATCTGCCATACATATTCATCACCTGATATCCCTCTAAAACATTTTCACATATTCATTTCCCTCTCTTACAGTCACAAATACCTCTTACACCTTCACAAACATCCCTCTAGGTCACACTTTTCCTCCACATTCTCAACTAGCTCAAATGAGCTTTCTAACTTGCCTTTATACATGTTTCTTCATTATAATTAACCTTGGTTGGACATAATAGACACAAATACATTCCCACATCATAATAACATCATAAAAATAGAACCCATAGGACCATATAGGTCGCCAACATCACCTAGAGCCTTTTATACCACCATTAGGACTCAAGAAGCCCTAAAACACCAAAACAAGCCAACTCGCCAAAGAGGAATGTTCTAGAGAAAACCAACTTCACCAAAACATGAGAAAAACTTATAAATTTTTTATAATCCCTTAACATCCTCTAGAAACCATGAAAAAACTAAGAACAACATCTCAAACCATGAAACCCACTTGAGACCATGCACAACCAAACACCCTCAAAACTAGTCCTTAAAACAAAGCCATAAATTGCTAAATATCATCCAAAAAAAGTGTGATATACAAATGGAAATATCATGACCTATATGTCATAAAAAAACTTAAATCATGCCACAAATAAAACTATAGCACCTCCAAAACATCTCTGCAACCAGACTACTCCAAACTTCCAAAAACTACCCAAAAATCAATCCTCCAAAATCGGCACACTTGACCTCCTAAGACCTCAACCATGATCTTAAACCATCATTAACATGAATAAAAACTATCATAATTCCATAAATTCTAAAATATGCATCAGTTCATGGAAAAAATTGGCACAAACTAAAAATATTCATAAACTTGCATTTTTGGGTGGGGTCCACATACAACCAAAACCTCTAAATCACACCTGGAGAAATATGAATGAGTCCTCTACAACATATAATCATAAAATTTTATCAAAAAACAAATTATGGGAAAAAATAACAAGTTATTCCAAGTCGTTGTTAAACTAGGGTTTTAAGAGGGTTTAAAACCAATTTACCTTCTTAACGATTGTTCATAAAAATATGATGATCAAAAGATTTAATTCCACTTGGAAAATATTAATAATAGACCTATTAAACTATCCCTATGAGCTTGGGTCCCCATGAAAATTACAAACTCTCCAATGAGCATCAGAAAGTCAAAATTTAGCCTTGGTTTCTCACCTTCACAACTTGGTTTTAGTAAAAATGGCATAACTTTTAAATTATTCAACATTAGGTCCTAAAATTTGGAAAAAATCATCATATCAACCTGAAAAAATTCTCCAATACTCACCCTTTTCCCAAATATTCCCATAAGTATCGACTCCATCACACCATAACATGTTTTCTTAAGGATTAAGTTTAGGAACATACCTAAAAACACTTTCTCATACCCGAACCAGCACTATAAGACACTTGTGAATGAAAAAAAAATCATATACATGATTCCCATGCTCTTAACATGCTCAAATAACAATTACATGATTCACTTCAACATGCCATACCGCATTGTGCTCTCTAGGCCTCACAAACAAACACCTAGAACATGCTTGTTTCACTAAATCTAACCTCAACTCCACTTTGCCAACCTTAAACACCTATGATTTAATATAAAATTTGTATTAAATTCTATTACAAATTAAATAATGTAATAAATCATGTATAATTTCTAATATACAAGTAAGACATAAGCAAATAACCATCTAAAGTATAAAACCCTAAGCAAGAGAGGGAGATATAGAGATTTAGTTGCTATCCACACAATCTAGAAGTGATGCGGCGGGGTAAAGTGCTGAAAATTTTAAGAAGAGTGTTGTAAATGCCCTATGGAAATTTTTCAACTTGAGAATAATCTCGAGACAAGGGCACCCAAAGCGGGATAGGGGCTCCTGGCGTTGATGATTGGATCTAGGCACTTGTGAATGTGTAAATGCTCGGATCGTATTTTGTTATGTCACAAAGGTTTCACATTGTTCCTTATTGATCACCTGATATTTTCTATTTGATTACCAAAGATACATGTAACCAACTTGATTTAAAAATATAAGATTTCTGAAATCCTAATTGCAGAGTAACATATGATAAATAAATGTTAAGAAATTGCTAGAATATAGATGACACATGTAATAAGCTAAATAAATATGAAACCACGAGTGCAAGAGAGAGAGTGAAGGACTTAGCTTATTTATGCCTGATGTCAAGACTATGCAACATAAATAAACTAATAAACAAGAAGGAAAAATTGTCACAATTATGCACATTAAATTTTCTAATTGACGAATGTGCAGGATACGAACCTTGAGTAGGAAAGGGGCACCTAGGCACTTACTGACCTCTATTTGGTGCCTATGACTGCATAGATGCTTGGAAAATGATCTTTATGTCATCACATACGTTTCGTAAAACTTCATTTTTGTTTCATGTATGTCACTAGCTGATCATAGAGTTTGATTGTAACATGCAAAACAAATGATATCCTACAAAACCCCAAACTACATGAAATCCTAAAAAGAAATATGCAAATGGGGAGTCGGACTAACCTTGAAACTCACTCAACAGAGAGTAAAATTACAATCAAGCATTGCACTACATCTCATACTTAATGTATTTCTTGTGTGTGTATGAATGATGCCCTAAGAAGCCCTTGTGCAAACACACGCGATAGCAAGAAATAACTAGATATACCAATGTAGATAGATGTGTGGATGGAAATATGAACTTTCCCTCCTATGAAGTGTATGCATGAAATGCATTCCCTTTGTCCCTTGAATGAGTTTTAGATGTATTCCTTTCGGGCTCTTAGAATTCCTTTTGATGCAACCTTGGGTGATGATAATAGATGCTTAGAGATTGGTCCCTCATTGTGGTCACATAACTTTGTATTTATATGATTCCTTAGGCTGAATTTCATAATTAACAACTGGAAGGCCAAACCATAAGAAAATAAGATGCCCAAAATATTAAAAAATCCCAAAAGAGTAAAGTATAAATAGGTCTAGAGCACCCGTAAGGACGAGGGCACTTGGGCGTTGACGTCTTGTCTAGGCACTGGTATCCAGATTCATGAAAGATAAAGCAATTAAGTTTAGAATAGGTTATAGGGTACGTAAGACCAAAGAGAAAGCAAGAAAGCAAAAAAAATAATCCCAAGACAATATTCAATTAATAGTTTTCTTTCTTAGGAATCATATGAATGTAAGTATGTTTTTAGGACATAGAAATGTACCCAAGTGTGTGATTTTGTGTTTACAGCTACAAAAGATAAGTTCACCTACACATTCCTACAAACCACATCAAACCTAAAAAGGACTGTAGAATGGGGATTTGTACTAACCCTGGTGGTCACTCGGCAGAGTGAACTTACGACTGAGCACTTCACTATATCTAAGACTTCATGTAGTTCTTGTGTGAGTGTGTAGAAATGATGCCCTAAAATGCCCTTGTGTAAGATACACTAGATAGTGGGCTCAAATTTCTCAATGATGCAAATGTGTGGATGGAATAGAATAAAGTTCCCCTTCCTATGTTGTGTATGTAGAGTATGCATTCCCTTATCCCTTGAATGGATGCTAAATGGATGTTTTATAGTGATTTTGATGCCTTTAGATACAAGCTTAGGTGATTATAGTAATGCTTAATGATTGGTCCTTCATTTTTAACACATAAATATGTATTTATATGATTTCATTGTTTGAATTTCATAATTTACAACTAGAATTTAAACCCATAAATGAAAAAGATGCCCAAAAGACAAAATATACCCAAAAAGAGCGAGTAAGGTAAGAAAGGGTTAAGGGTGCCTAGGAGGGATAGAAGTGCCTAGGAAATGTTGTCCTAGATGGGCACCGTGTCCAAGCCATAAAAGATAAATAATTTAAATTCATCTTTGGGTTATAGGATGTACAAGATCAAAGAGAAAGTAAGAAACCAAGATAAGAGGCCAAAAATAGTTGTTAACCACTAGTTTTCTTACTTAGGAATCATGTAAATGCTAGCATGCTTTTAGGACGTAGAAATGTACCCAAGTGCACAATTTTATGTGTACATTTTCCCCACTCTATAGAGTGTATGGAAAATAATGTGTTGAGTGGATAATTCAAGTATGGAGTGACATGCGAAGTGAAGCGTGGAGACTAAGAAATGAAAGTGACCCTAGGGGTGAAGCATATGTGTAACTTGTACATGTTTTTGTGCTTGTATTTGTTGAAGTAGGTTGTTTATTTTTGTGTATTAAGGACAAACCTAAAAAAAGAGCAAGAGAGTATTCAAATTTTTGTATATGAAAAATTTGAGTAAAGTATGCATAAGTATGTAAAAGTGTGCAAAAGTAGTAGTAAAGGAAAGTGTGCACTTGATGTATAGGAATGTAAATGATAGAATATGTCCTAAAATGTTGTGGAAGGTGAGTTTTTTGGGGCGATCTCACGCTAAGAGTGAGTTTTTTAGGCGATCTCATGCCAAGTATGAGCGTTTTGGGCGATCTCATGCCAAGTGTGAGTTTTTGGGTGATCTCACACCAAGAGTGAGTTTTGGGAGAAATGTCTAATGTTACTCTCGTTTCATGACTCTACCCTCATGAGAACCACTGTAGATGGTACATCTCGATTTATTTCTAATTGTCCCGAATCGTTCGAATTGTTCTAATTGTACTCATTATTCGATTGAAGGATGTGGAATTATACTATAGAACTTCTCTGAAGAATTATGTAGAATGTGTTGAACTAAGAAGTTGATTATATGTGCCCCCTAAAATTAGCACTCAAGGGAGGACACATGTGCCCATATGTTCTTGTTTGATTTTGGGTGCTATTTTCTACTCTCTATTTTGGACCCAAGTCATATTCTAGGTCATTCTGTGACTATGTTCCTATGTTGGTTTTGTATTGTGTTGTGTTGTTTTGTAACTCGAGCTATTATAGGGGTTATTTTTTCTCCCAATGTATGCCCCCTCATTTGGGGTGCATGCGACAATAGAAGGATAATGTGTCCCAAAGGAGAGGACCTGATGTTGATCTAAAGTGGATACCTACAAGGGGTAGGGTATGTGTATGGTAGAAACCAAGGCACATGAAAACAAAGTAGGCTAGTAACAAGTGTTAGTATAAAAGCTAACATGTAAGAGAAGACAATGTAACAAGAAAGTGTGCGGAGACAAGATAGACTCCGCAAAGAGTGGGTTTGAAACATGGGACATTGCTCATAATGTCACAAGACAATCAAGGCCAAAGTGGCCAAAAGCATACAATGATCATACAATAAATAGGTCATAACCCACAAATGATAACATTTAATGGTAAAAAAGAGCAAGCAAAATGTATTAGATAGCCATGGTTGTATACATCTTGCAAATAAAATGCTACACATGGAGAATTCATTAGTATGTTAGAAAGATAAATATTATGTCATAACATGTGTATATCAATGAAAAATTTAAATGATAGTAATGAGAAGTAGTGAAAAATGTAGAAATAGGAACTATGTAGTATGTGGTAGTAGTAGATGCCCCAGGGAGCCTTGGTGGGATTGGTAAAAGTTACGGTGCTAAGAATCATTACAACATGTGAAAATATGTAAGAAATTTTCATTCACAACTAAATACCAAGTGAACGTGCACTTGTATATGATAAATATAATGACATACTAAATACACAACTAATATAACAAGCAAAGTGCAACATGTAAGTAGTACAAGGTAGCAAGAGTAAATACAACCAAGATATGAATATGCAATGTATGAGTGTAATAAGATGGTATGCAAGATGTGAAAATGACAAGACTATCACTCCCCCAAATGAATTTGTATGAGATGGTTCATTTATAAGAACCCTCAACAATTGAGAATGAACCATATAACAAGAGTATGTCATCGGGTAATGGTATGTGTGAGAATAGATGCTAGAAAGATAGATCATGAAGCATAGAGCATGAAGAGTGAAAGGTGTGAGGTTCATTTCCTATTTATACCCTCAACAATCAAGTATGAACTGTGGAACTATAGTTCGTAATAGGGTAATGACGATACAATGTGTGTATCAAAGTGTATAGGAGTGCAAACAAAGACTAGATGTGAAGCACGGAGTGTAAAGCAAAGTAGATAGAGATTAGAGATAATTTATGATGTTAGAAGGGGGAGAAAGAGTGATGCCCCCAAGTGTGTGAGGATAGAAGGCTATTCAATGATAGTGAAGGGCAAGGGCCCTCCACCCGATATCCTGAGAGATAAAGGCATGTGACAATGCTCTAAGATTGGTGGTGTATGAGGGGGATGATGTGCATGTGAAGGAGACCTATGTGGTGAAGTACGTGGTGAAAACCTATTTGAAGAGGCTTCCCAAGTAGAGGACTTAAGCCGACGAGGCGGGATAGTGGACCAATGAGAATGAGAAGGTGAGAAGTAGGTCATGTGTGAATAGGAGAGTTAGTTACATAGTTTTCTTTATAATTGATAGGAATATGAGGCCTAGATGCGGTGGATGGTGTATATATGTCATCAAGAGTAGGAAGAGGCCATGATGTACATGGTCGAATGCCTTTAAGAGTGACAACTTACTTATTATGAATGAACTTGAGGCACAAATGATTCATGGAAGGGATGGCTTGGGCGACACCGATCCAAGAGAGACCCTAGATCATGTCACAACATTTGATCGAAGGTGCCACAACGAATTACACAAGTATGGTGAGAGGCCCAACTATAACAGGAATTCTAATGTAGCCAAAAGAATTAGGAACTGGAAATGTGATATTAGACAGTGGACATTTGATAGCCATGAGGAGGGAAATAGAGTAAACATTAGTAGGAGCCGATGGATAGATCATATTATTATTGACGTATAAGAACCAATAGAGGCATTAATATGCAATGAATCATAAGTAAATCCATCGTGATAATCATGATCTAAGAATGTAATGACTAGTGGTGATGCATAAACAGTAATAACAATAAAATCAAGAGGCCCCAAGGAAGGAGGAGGTAAAAATGGTTATGTATGATTAGCTAAAGATTCGTAGTTTTCTATTCATGCTTAGTCAATGGGTCATTAAATATTTTAAGATTTTTTTCATTGACCCGCTTAGAAGCAGATGGCTCAGGGAGCTCAATTGCATTGTTATTGATAAGATCTTGAATAAGATGTTTGAGTTTGAAAAAATGATCATTAGAGTTCCCAACGCATTAGTGATAGCCACATCTAGAATTATCATCATAGTTGTGGCCATGAGGGTTAGAGGATCAAGATTGAGTGGTGGAGGAAGAGTTATAAATTTTCTTTCGATAAGTTGTGGCAATAGAAAATGAGGTGCATATGGTACTTTAGTGAAATTGCGCTTGGGAGGTTGTAATTTAAGCTTGTCTGGTGTAGAATCAACATTAATAGTGGCATTTTCTTTGGTGGGATTAGGAGATGGCTTAAAATTAGATTTAGATTAAAACCGATTAGAGGATTAAATTGAAAAAATTTCATTATATTATAGTTTTCTCATAGATAAGATTTTAATTTTGCGTAATTTTAGAGCATGGCATAATTGATCAAATGATGGAGAGGTCTCAAAGATAACACTCTCTTATAGTCGAGGTAAGAGACTTTGAACAAAAATATCTTGCAGTTCAGAATCATCTATTACATTAGTCATCTTAGGAAGGTTTTTTTTGTAATGCAAAAACATTATCCACTAGACACTCATTAGATCCTTGTTTGATTTGGGAAAAATATAATCCACTAGACACTCATCGTGTTGAAATTAATTGAAAAATGTGCAAGGAAAACATCGGCTAAATATGTAAAATAAGTTACCAAGTGAATAGGTAGATCATAGAACCAACGCATAGTGTAATCTTGTAAACTTCTAGGAAATAGCTTAGCTAGTAGTGTATGATCATCCGCATAGTCAAGACATGACACATGGAAATATTAAAGATTCTTTAGGGTCAACATGGCCATTGAAGGTAGGCAACTAAGGGGTGATAAAGTTGGGAGGAATTGGATAAGCATAAATGGTGGGCGTAAAGAGGTGTGAAGGAGAAAGGAGGAATTAAAAGATGGAGAGGAGTGTGAAGTAGCTTGCTTTGAAGTTGATGATTTAAATTTGCAAATCCTAGTTTAAAGAAGTTAGGTCATGAGTGCTTGAAGAAGAACTAAGTTGTGTATTATAAGTATTAGGAGTAATGAGTGGAGAGATAGTGGTAGAAATGGAAGTAGGAATGTCAGGGGTTAGGTGGATGCCATAGCAATCGAGGAGGAACCTACAAGAGGGAAGAAAGCATCATATCAAGAGTGTTTGGCAACAAGTAAAGTATTAAGAACATGTGTAATATGTAGAGGGTTGGTGCTTGCAATGCTTGTAAAAAATTAGTGATCTTGTCTAGTTATTCTTGATCAACTTTAGTGTCCTCATCTTATGATTTCTCTCTATCGAGGTTTCAATGTTCTCAAGAGGAATATTTTGTGAGTTAGCAAAAGGATTATCATATACAACCATTGGTTTATAAATCCCTACGAGTAGATGGTGTAATATTAGCTTTCTCAAAATCCCCAAATCAACTACTACGGGTGATGAGAATAAGAAGGAAGGGCTCAAGAGGATAGGTTCACCAAATGATTTAATAACATTTGTATTAAATTCTATTGCAGAGTAACTATGGTAGTAAATGTTGTATAATTACTAATATATAATAAGACACAAACAAATAAACTTGTAAATTATGAAACCCTAAGAAAGAGAGGGAGATATTGATCCAGAGGACATTTGGGATGTCAAGAGTTCCCTATATCTCCCTAAACCACAACATAGTGTTAGAACATTCTGTGATATTTCCTTTGGTACCTAGAATGAAGAAAATAGACTTCGTATACTCAAAATATACTCGGTCAAAGTTTGGTCAACATCTAGGCGGGAGCGAGCATAAGCATGGAGGAGAAAAAATGTGGTTTTATGATGTCAGTATTTGACACTCATATTCAAATGCCATGGCCTTCCACCATGATGATCATGTTATTATACCGAGCCAACTCAGTTTGGGCAAGCTCACACAAGTCGGAGATGGATGAGTTTATTATTGGCTCGGCAAGCTATATTGGAGACCGAGCTGATTATCCACTATAGCAAGTTCATGGTTGGCAAGTCAATCACTACGTGGCATTCCACCTTGCTACTAACTCAACTCGAGAGGGCATTGTTTATGCCACCACCGACCTAACTTATTCAACCACTCAAGCCCATTACTCGGGCCTCGTAAATATTCAACAACGAGTATGGAAGAAGCCATATACGTTTGGTCAACATCTAGGTGGGAGCGAGAGCATAAGCATGGAGGAGAAAAAATGTGGTTTTATGATGTCGATTTGACACTCATATTCAAACGCCATGGCCTTCCACCATGATGATCATGTTATTATACCGAGCCAACTCGGATTGGGTGAGCTCACACAAGTCGAAGATGGATGAGTTTATTATTTGCTCAAAGTAAGCTATATTGGAGACCGAGATGATTATCCACTATAGCGAGTTCATGGTTGGCAAGTCAATCACTACGTGGCATTCCACCTTGCTACTAACTCAACTCAAAGGGCATTGTTTATACCACCACCGACCTAACTTATTCGACCACTCAAGCCCATTACTCGGGCCTCATAAATATTCAACGACGAGTATGGAAGAAGCCATATATGTGGCAAAATGAGGACATGGTCATGCCACGTCTACAAGATGGAGGCTGATCCTTTAAAAGGATTTATTTCTTTTATCTCCCATGTATGTGGGATTTTAATATTCCCACCACCCATATTATAAAGGGCACCCACATGGAAATCCTTGGTGGTGCATTCAACTATGTGGACCAGTCAAAAGGGGGAGACGGTTATAAAGGTGATGCGGATCAGTCAACATGCTAATCCATGTGAACATGGATTTTAAAAACTACGAACCGTTTTAAATATAAAAGCCTTAATAAGGCTTGTTAGCACTTCGATGAATAGTAATGGCCTAGTGCTATTTATCAACCAATGTGACAAGATATTATTATTTTGGCATGTAATTCAATACCACGGATTATGTGGTAATTAAAACACCAAAAATTTAGTGTTTGCTAAGATTAGCCCCAAAATTATAGCACGAAAGGGTGAGTTAGCCTATATAAAGGCTCATAGGGGTATGCAATAGACAAGTTGTTCGGGCAAAGCCATAGTGCTTAGAAGGGAAACTTTATATATCACTACTTATGAACGAGTTAGATGTAAAAAGGGAAAATGCACATAATTTCCCCATGCTCTTAATGATATATTCATCTTCCCATTTTAGAGGTGTTTCAATGCCGTTTTGATCTACTGAGTCATATCTACATTTTTTTCCCTTCAAGTCTTCGTCAAGTGTGCCTCCCTTCCAAGGAAGATTCTTGAAGACTTATACTTCTGTGATAGTCATTATCGCTTGAGATTCTACTTCTCGGTGGACTTGGAGTAGTTTATCTTCATATTTTTGGCTAAGAGTAGTCTACTGGATCTTGATCACTTTATTTTATCTGGCTCAGATTCATGTGTAATTAGATAGGTATGTGATCATAAAGGGTAGAATCCCTATACCACTATCACAAGGAAAAATCCCTATATCACTATCACATGGGTGGAATCCCTATACAACTATCATTTGGGTACTCAGATCAGATACGTTCCCTGGTATCCACATTTAGATTCATCTCTTCATTATATGTTTGTACTAGTTTACAACTCTGAAGTGTAATGAATCAATTCATATGAACCCGGAGATGTAGGCATTGTTTAACTCCGTTATCAATTTCTTTGTAGTGTGTATGTGTTTTACTTTACATTGTATTTTCTCTTTTGAATTTGATAGCATATGTGGAGTATAAAATATTACAACACCTATATGGGTTCATGACAGATTAGAAATATTTACCCATGTTTACAAATCAGATATAGATACTTATCTCGATATCCATGCGATCTAGAAGTGATCTCAGGGCGGGTAAAGTGTTTAACAGACTAGTAAAAGTGTTGTAAATTACCTCTGGAAAATGTGCAACTCATGAATAATGTCGGATAAGAGCGCCTAGGTGTTGATGACTAGATCTAGGTGGTGTGATGGTGCAAATGCAAGGATTTGGTTTCTACTATATCGTAAGGTTTTCACATTTGTTCCCTATTGTGTCGGATATTCACTCCTTGATCATTGAATATACTTATAACCTACAAAAGATAATTTCACCTACACATTCCCATAAACCACATCAAACCTAAAAAGGAACATTTAGAATGGGGAGTCGCACCGACCCACACGGTCACTGACCCGAAAAGTGAACTTACGACCAAGAATTGCACTACATCTTAGAATATATGTAGTTCTTGTATGTGTGTAGAAATGATACCCTAAGATGCCCTTGTGCAAGATGCACTAGATAGCGAGCTAGACTTGCTCAATGATGTAAATGCGTGGATGGAATAGAATAAACTTCCCCTTCCTATGTTTTGTATGTAGAGTATGCAGCCCCTTGTCCCTTGAATGGATGCTAGATGGATGCTTTAGAGTGTTTTTGGTTCCTTTGGATGCAAGCTTAGGTGATAATAGTAATGTTTAGTGTTTGGTCCTTGATTTTGAACACATAACTATGTATTTATATGATTCCCTTATTTGAATTTCATAATTAACAACTAGAAGGCTGACCCATAAGTGAAAAAAAAATCCCAAAGGACAAAAGAAACCCAAAAAGAGTGAGTAAGGTAAGAAAGGATCAGGGGCACCCAAGAGGGACATGAGCACCGGGCATCATTGTCTGGCTGGGTGCTAGTGTCTAAAGTCATAAAATATAAATAAGCTAAATTTCAAATGGGTTGTATGGTGTGCAAGACCAAAGAGAAAGCAAAAAAAAAAAAAAAAAAAGTCAAAGATAGTTGTCAACCACTAGTTTTCTTACTTAGGAATCATACAAATGCTAGCATGATTTTAGGACCTAGAAATGTACCCAAGTGCATGATTTTTTGTCTACAACCTGCTAAAATCTTAAACACGCTGCATGAAATTACCACAAAATCCTCCATGTATTTGTAATTCAATATCACACACCTACAAGCCACTATACTACTCAAAAACCCATGGAAACTCATGTAATATCAACAAAATACTCACCATGGCTTGACACTATCAATCAACCTTTATGTTTCTATTCCCCTTTTACATCAATGACATTCAATGACAACTCCTACAACATCACATTTTGAAATAAATGACAACACTATGTCAACACGGAGGAGGGGGTCAAAACCACATGCGACCCATTTCAATAGTTTTAAACTATATTATAGTTTACGGTTCCAAATTAACTTAGTTTTAAACTATAATATTAATATAGTTTAAGTTAGAAACTATAGGGTAGTGTCCTAATTATAGGATATGAAACTTAGGTTACGAATATGATATAACACATATATGAATTAGTTGTTATTGCACCTATAGTTAAAAAGTATGCAAAGGAGAAATGAAGGGGGCCAAAGTTTGACATAGGTATGGAAGTGTTATTAAAATTAAATACAATATTTTTAGCCCCATTCCATGGGTATTCAATTAAGCCAATAGGAAAATTTAAATTTCTATAAATAGGGAAGGTTGTCTCTCTGTGGGAGACCTCTCGTAAATTATTTTTACTTCCTTTTACCTTGTTTCCATTTGAACAATTATACACATTAAATCAAATATTTCATAAATATTTTACCCTTGCCTTTATTTTCAGGGAGAGGGCACATATTTTATACCAACCAAACTTTTTTCACATGCGGGGTAAATAAATTGATATAGGTTGTGTGTATGTATCAAATGAGAGGGGGGCTTTAATATTTTATAGGTTGTAACTAACCATAAACAATTACAACCCTTAGGAATTTAAATTAAATTAATTTAACTAACCTAGAACCATGCTTTGATACCATGTGAGGTTTGAAAAAATACACCAACCTTATGAAATTATCAAATGAGAGGGGGGCTTTAATATTTTATAGGTTGTAACCAACCATAAACAATTACAACCCTTAGGAATTTAAATTAAATTAATTTAACTAACCTAGAACCATGCTTTGATACCATGTGAGGTTTGAAAAAATACACCAACCTTATGAAATTAAATTAAACATACCAATAAACATTAAAGCATATAAAATAAATTACACAATGAACATGGATATAACATGGAAAAACCCCAAGGGGTAAAAACCATGGTAAAAGATAATTTCCATTATATCAGAAACATTATACACAATCCAGCCACACCCTCCGACTCCTTACTTCTCTCCATAATAATTCATCATGTGAATTATGAATTGCAATGATCTGAAATCATATGACCCCACAGCCATACATAAATCATATGATCGGGCATGTCTTCTTACGAAGCACCATAATTCAATAAATTTATTTAATTAAAAACTAATTAACCATAAACACATAGTTTATATTAAATAATTAAGAATATAATTATTCTAAATTATTTATTTCTAAACTAAGGTTTATAAGAACACTTAATATTAACAACTTTGAGATTAATGTAATAAAAATAACATAGTTTGGAAGTAACAAAGTCTTGATTTGATATAATATTTTGCATTAAGAGATTTGATATTAATGAAGTCTTTTTATAAATCTATTGTTGTATTAGAGCGGTTGAACAATGGGCTATGAAGAAATGTGAGGAGGATGCAATGAAGATATATCATAGCTTTGGTGATGGTCTCTTGAAACATTGAATATTCACAAGAATCTTATGAATTTTTATTTTATTGAAGTTTTTTTTGTTTTTACAATGTAAATCATTTACCTATGAATTTTAATCCATTCTCATTCCTAGTCCTTTGTGCTAGAACACTGAAATTGACCAATTACCTGGAAAAACATTGGAAAATCATTGAAATCAAAGTTTGGAGCGCTGCAAACTCATCTATAGAGACATTTTTATTTGCATAGGGTGTTTTATTTCATACATGAGGCTCTGATTTTGTCTAAGTTTGTTTTTCATTTTGTTTAATATTTTTTTTCATTAATATGAAATGATGAACACGTTGACAACCCACCTTTTTTTAAAAATAAGAAGGCTTGTGTATATAATATAGAGGATCACTATAGAAGAATATAATTCTTCTAGAATATAAGTTCTTTAGAATATGTTGAAGAGGACAAAAGTTAGAAGATGACATATAGATAAAATGTCACTCCTATTTTTTTGTCATACTTAGACATAAAAAAATTGACTTCTTAATATTTTTGCTTAAATTGGTTTAAATTGCTTAAAGAAATAGTATGAATAGTCTTGAAATGGCATAATGTTTCAGTTATATGAGGAAACATTTTAGTATGGAGAAAAAAGGAAAACTATTTTGTGATCACGCCGAATGTAAAATAGTATATATCATTTGCGTTTCTTCCAAAAGGGATATTGAAACTAGTAATTTGCATTGAAAAAATTGTGGTTTTTTTTTATTTTCCAGGAAAAAAGGGTGTGGATCCCATCTCTTATTTTTGGGTGCTTGTAAAATACTTTTGTGAGTTAATTTTGCTACTAGGGGAAAAATAATAATCAGATGATTAATCATTGTTGTATTTTTAAAATAATAATAATGACGGTTTACATAATCAAAACAAATGTTAAATATCATTTTGTGAAGTTTAAGATTTTTCACATGTTTATATGATTTGATTATTGTTAATTTGTTATAATTTTCCTTTCCCAATTGTTAGGTCAAGATTTCAAGCCTAAAAAGTGCCAAAAATATCTTTTTATAACAAGGAGATATTTGATTAATTGTGAAAACCATGACCCATTATCTCCTTTTTCGTCATAACCTCATTGTCGACCATATTTTCTTGTAAAACACCCATTTCTAGAAACTAAATTAATCCTCGATTCCAACAAGTACAAAAAATAAGGGATGTTGGAGGAATAACCATGAGATTTTAATCCTTATAAAATAGACTAGTTTGATGAGTTCACATTTTTAGGGGTATTTCTAACCTAAACCTAATGACACGTGTGTTTTTTAATAACTTTTGCATATAATGGTTAAATTTTTCATATGACCACTCATTTTATGTGAAACAAATTATGAGAACTTCTAAGTAATCATTTTTTTATCTTGGCACTTGCATATGTATGTTTCACAAATCTAGGGAGATATAAGGATTGTATGATTTTGAGAGAACTTTTGGTGTTACATGACTCAAAATTGGCATTGTTCCTTATTTTTCTTGATTTTATTAACATTTTTTTACTAAGTACACTATGAGAACAATGTATTTATATGGTATATTGTCTTTTTAACTTAGGGTAAGAACAAATTAGAAGTCATAAATGATTTTAGAGAGTTGGAGGCGTTTAAGTTCATATTCGTGTAGTATTTTAGCTAGTACACATTATTACGACGGAGATAGTTCATTTACAATATCATATCAATTCTCGGGGTCATATGAAATGATCTAACCCTTTTAATGAGTCTATGGTAAAACTCGGTAAACCATTCACAAGTGAAAAAAAAATTTTAAACACCATTATAGAGTATTCATATGTTATACGTGTCTAGGAGAAAGTAAAGCATAACAAAAATGGTTTTATTCTAGGATATAAAGGTAATGTAGGTTTCATTTACCATGCTATTTGAAATCCATTATAATAGCAAGAGTTATTCTAAACAAAAATAAAATCGACTTTATTAGTCATTCTATTGAAGTTAAGTCTTCTAAGTTATCATGACATCCAAAAAAATTGATACTAAGACTCTTAAAGTCCAAACTTGTTGTCATTGTCGATGTCTAAGTCATACCTCTAATACTTGTTTTGATATACACCATTTTTTATCATGTGGTCAACATATGCATTCTATCAAATATTATTATCTCGAGACCCTCCTATAGATTATATGAGGCATGTGTATTTTGGTTGGGTAAATCATTTCATATGGAGATCTGAGGTTCATCTTTTGTCAAAATCCTACATGATATTCCAATACTCTATTATTGATGATGACTTGTTTAGTCATGTTGAGGATATTGATCTTATTGGTTTCAATATTTTTGACAATGAGCTCAACCTTGTTGATCTTGTTGAGACTTCCTAATACTTACCCACATTCTAGCTCTATTTTTATAATCCTACTTTTGAGGTGTTTCAAGTTCATATTTATCTAGTTTTAGATATTTTCCATTCTAATTGGGAAACTATTGATGATGATCTTCTTGTCTAGAGTTGTCAAATGTTTTTTAAGCAACATGCTTGTTTTGAGGAAGCATAATATGCAATACATGATAATATTTAGGGACAACATTGATGTGATATGATTGTGCAGTCAGTCTCAGAGATTGATATATGGTATCTTATTAATTGATTATTATTTATATTATAATTGTACACTTGATCTCATGTACGTTGAAAATCTGAAAGGGTGACTTACAAAACTCTTCCCATTAAATTGAAAACCTGAATAGATGCTTAATGAAAACTCACGATGAAAATTCAAAAGGGTGTCATTGAGTTGTGTATGTATTATATATGTATCGGGATGATTTGTGTTGTTGATTTAGCATGCTTTGTATTTGGTTATATTATATGATCCTCCACTCTCATCTAACACATGAGAACATCTTGTGTCACATTTCGAGTTTTTGATTATTTGGTTTGTTGTGATGTTGTGGATCATGAGTTTATGGATATTTCAAAGTGAGTGAATTATATTAGGAGTTAATGCAAATTGTGGTAATATTCTAGAGAGCATCTAAATTATATTATGGATTATTTTATTCATCATGGATTGGTGTATGCTTTGGGTAAGTGCACCAAAATGGGGGGCTGGAAAACGGATAAAAGTATAAGATTTCTTTTATTATTTCTTTATGCTTTTATTATTTCTTATAGTTTAAATTTATTTTAGTAAATATAAGAAATTAGGGTCACTCTGCACTGAAGGAACTGGTCCCACACTCCAACAGTTATAATACTGAAAGATAGTTTTTAAATTCTAATTTGGTCAAGACTTTCTCATTTTTAGGATTTTAGCAAGGACCTAAAGCTTTCAGGGCATATATATTGTAGTCAGCTATTTTGGGAAAACATAAAGTCATTTTGTAGGTTTTTGACCTTCTAGATTGGTTGTTAACATTTGTAGGAGTTTCGGATGTGTCAAAATTAAATTTTACAAACTACAAACACCCAAAGATAATGATACTTGCTTGAGTATATGGACTCATGATTTTCCCCATGAGTGTGGAGTTGAATCCTTAATTTCATATTGGAAGAAGGGTAACATCATATTAGGGATGAGTACATACTTTACAAGCCTAGAACTATCTAATCAACTATATAAATAGGTCCAATAGGTGAAGTGGATCTTAGCTATCTCACCACACTAATCCATGCATTCATCTTGGGAGGGAGCCATAGATATTTTCCATACAAGACAAGGGATTGATGATGAATAAACATACTCAAACCCAAAAACGGCACTCTTTCTTGAGAGATATTTAATGTAAATGGAATATAGCGATCCCACACCATATCTATATACATGGGTGCTTACCCCATATCTATATTAAGGATATGGGTGGGGAATAATGAGTAAATATAGGGGTACATACATCTAGGCTAAACACTAGATAGAGAGAGAAGGGTGTGGGAGTTCCAAATGACTATATAAAATACATAACCACCCTCCCTTGGTTCTTTCAACTGATCATAGGTATGTTAGGGATAACAAGTTGATGAATCCTAAGATCTTTTATCAATGGATTTATTTTATGCCATATGAGGAGAGGAAGGGGATGAGCACAAGTGTTATATCAATTGGTTCACTATGCTTATCCATATAGAGATAGGGTTCCTACCACTACTCGAATTGGTACCAAGTTTGAAATTTGGTCCACAATTCACTTTAGTGACCACAAATCAACTCTATGATGCTTGTCTTCTTCTTACTTGAAATGAGATCCTCACTTTGTAGATAGAGGATTGCTCCTTAAATGGGATTCATGTCATATGGCCAAAATGAGGTGATTACAATGTGCCTCCGTGTTGAAGTGCTATCACACTACTAGGTGTTGAATGAGTGTTTAATAACACTACCAAGTAAATGGAATCAAGTGAACTAATATGATTGCTCATTCTTCGAAATAAGATACTCCAAATGAAGATCATCCCCTCACCTTTCATGGCTCTGAAATCATCCTTTCATAGAATCAAATTCATCATTATCATACATGTATTTTCTCATATGTCTCGTATGGAGATAGATAATGCCTTAATACTTAACATGCAATGGTCCTGGATACCTCGGTTGCATGACTACCTCATTTTGGCTTATTCCTTGGAGAGATTTGGGTACAATGAAAGAGTTGGGATATGGTGATCATCAAGTCACTTCTTGAGATCCACATTTCACCTTTGAAAATGATTAATCCTTCACAATTCACTTTATTTACCAATATGCCACATGGGTGGAAGCATGCTTATGGTACCTAGTCACCTTTTTTCTCATGTTGTTCCTTATGAAAATGGGTTTCCTCCTCCAGATAGGGGATGAATCCCTAAAGAAAATTGACAATGAGTTACATGTTATTGAGCTTCATACTTCATTAAAACACTACAAATCATATTTTATGATCAATGAAACTATTCAAACAATATAATTCTGCATGTAACTCAAAATTTAGGTCTTATTACATTTTAAACTAAGAGGGGCAACTGCAGAGTTTTGAAGTACCTCAAGAAGTATTTAAGCCTTAAATCAATGTTGATTATTACACCTTGTATAGCATTCTAGTATCATTCTAATTCCTATTTGGGTGCATCCTAACTCTTTCCATAACTCCTAGAATCATCCGAAGATGTTATCTTTCATTGTTTTAGCTTTCATTCCTTGCACCTAAAAACCCATTCTTAAACAAATTTCTCCTTAACGAGATTTTCTTTCCTTAAATTTCCTAAATTTCCTTATGAATCTTCAATTCTCTCTGAAATCAACCATAGATGCTTTATATTTTCTCTAAACACTTCCGGAGGGTGTTCAATTAGCTATAGAATGGCCAAAATGGCCTTTTAGGCCTCGAAGGAAGTAATCTCTCATCGAAATTGAATGAGTTGATCAATCACTTTAAACACTCTTCACCGGACAAGAAACACACTTTGAATTATATTCTTAGTAATTTCCTCTAAGATGGATTAAAGGTTGAACTAAGGGTAGGATGGCTAGAGTAAGGATTCACAATGACCGAGAAGCCTAATTTTCAATTAAGGGCTTGGTTGTCATGCTTCAAATTTTTCAATTTTCATGCTAGTTATTTTGGCCATTCTAGAGCTAATCAAACACCCTCTGGGAGAGTTTAGGAAATATCTTAAGCATCTAGAGGTGATGTAAGGAATCTTTGAAGTGTTGGAGGTAATTTAGGAATATTTAGGAAAGGTTTTCTCATTCAAGGACAATCTGCTCAACAACAGGTTTTCTAGGTGCAGGGAACAAACACTCTAATGGTGAAATATGAATTCTCTAGATGATTTTGGGAGCTCCATAAGGAGTTAGGAGGAAAAAAATAGGCATTGAAATATACACAAATTCTCTAATTTTTGGAAACATAAATGTTTCTCTAAGGCTTGGATGTTTCATGAAGCATTTCAAAATAGTGTAGCTGCCCCTTTCGGTTCCAGACAAAAATAGGCCTAAATTTTTAGATTCATGCATAATCAAGTATTAAAAAAAGTTCCATCGATCTTATAATGTGTTTTTCCATTGATATTATGATGTTTCCACTTGTGTTCTACACATTGGCTTAAGGAGAGAGGTAGTTTACACTATTTGAGTCATATGAACTTAATTACGATGATGTGATGAGATTTAGGCATTAATTGGCCTCAATAACATCATACACAGTAAATTAAATATCATTGTATGATGTGTTTTTGGGTTTTATGGACAGTAATTACATCATTATCTGAAATAATTAGTTATACGAGTGAAGAAGCCTCCTAAAATAATGAATTTTTTATGCCTATAATGTATACTAAGAGAAGAAGTAAGAAGCACTTTATGAATGGACCACTGAGATCAATGGAGAATTTCGTCTTTCACTTGAACCAATCCGTGGAACAATTCCATGCCTTTTTGAACCTCTTAAACTTGATGACAACTTGAAATAATTTCCCACACAATGTAAACCATGATGATCCTTCCACCGGGAAACATAGTGATTAATGAAATGTGAGACCAAAAACCTTCATATCTTGACTTGGGTGAAGGTAGGAGATTGAATAAATAATGCTTCAGTATTTTTATCAACTCATCCAATGATATAAGAAACACACTGAGACCAAAATACAATTTGAGACCAAAATTGGGAACCGAGAGGGCTTCCCTTCCTCCTAAGTCATAATTCAACTGTCAATCCTCTGTAAGCATGAATTTTTCCTTACCATTCCTATGAGGCAAGCTCTAGAGAGATGCTCACCACATAGTCATAGGTGGAGATTTGAAAATGTTGAGAATTACCTCTCAGAATGGGGAATTTCATAAATAGACTATTGTTTACCAGGGGTGAGGATCTCATGAGGATGGGGCCAAATTACATGATTTGAAAACACATTCCTAACACCTCATGCTATGTGTTTATGTCCCCCATGTCCCCTTTCTATTGGAAAAAATGGACAAGGCGACATCATACATCCAAAAGGATATCATGGGTCTATTCATCATTAAAAGTGGTAAAAATGAGTTACCATGAGTTGAAAGCATGTTTTTAACACCTCAAGTGATGACTTAAGTGACGCAAATGTTTTTAACTTCACAATTCACTTCCCTGACCAAGATGTCACCTGAGTGGAAACATGCTTATAGTATCTGGACACCTTTTCACTCAATTTCTCCTCATGGAAATAGGTTTCCTCCTCCAAATGGAATTTTCAATCCTTAAATGAGACTTGAAGGAATGTTTGAGGGTTATATCCATGTTCTTGACCTCCAAATGCATTGAATCAATGTGAAATCCACTCCTGAATTGTAAGATGTGAGCACATCGCCAAACATTGATTAAGTGTTTAGAAACACTCTCAAGAGATATGCACCATTTTTGAGCTTGAGATGACTTCCATCACCACTCATGGTTATCCTTTATAATCATGCTCGTGATGATCATTCTCTTAATGAATTGAATTTTAATGAGGGTCTTGGTGTTTCAGATCCTTCATAGACCTCATGATTCTCGTGGTTGCACCATTGTCCAAGTGATTGTATTTTGTACATATTGACACCTTGATCTATTCACTGTTATGGCGTGATCCCCATGATTTCCATTTTCATTAATTTCTTCAAGCTATATGAATCCCTTCTTCCACAATCATGATGAAGTCCCTCTTATCCCCCTTGCACCATGGGGACATAAGGGATAGTGGGGACACCTAGGACACCTAGGTGTCCAAAGTGCAACTTGGGGGAGGATAAGGTCACACTTTGGTGTCCCTCATGCCCTCTTGTTCCCTTGGGGACAAAGGCACACAATATTGTCAAATGTGTTACTATTCTTGATTTGGAAAGCCAATTTTGCATTGGATGTTGATTTTTAGACACAGAGCTTGAATTTTTCACCAAGGGAGCTTAATAAAATGGTATGGGGTCAAATATTATATGGTTTTAATTCAAAATCACATTTAAAGATCACTATAAGCATTCCTAAAATTCACTTCTTCCTGAAACTCAAAATTTAGGGAATTTTCCTTCTTAAACTAAGAGGGGTAGTGAAGAAGTTTGAAAAAGATCAAGAAATAATTAAGCCTTAGATAAAATTTGATATTCCCCCTTATATAAGATTCAAATAGGTTTCCAATGCATTTTTTTCCTCTTAACTCATCCAAGAAATCTTGGAATATTCAATAGAAGACAACATTCATGATTGAAGCTCTCATTCCCTACACCCTGAATACCCATTGTTGAACAGATGGATCCTGAATGATATTTTCTTTCCTAAATTTTCCTAGATCACTTCAAGAACCTTCAATGATCTCCAAAATAACCCTCAAATGATTTAAAATTTACCTAAACATTCATGGAGGGTGGTTACCAATTACAAAACAACCAAAAATGGACTTGTCCAAAATAACCCCAATTATTTGGGAAAATTACCTCCTCAAAGGTTCAACATTCAAGGTGGCGCACCTTTGGTTGCTTCCTTGGAAAAATTAAAAAAATTGTAGTTCTTCGTGTGTCCTCCTGCACTCTACTTGTGTTTTGCATCTTTCACCTTCCTTCTTCCCCTTTGTCTATCCTCTTTTCAATCATATTACGCACATTTCCCGCACACCCACCTTCCTCCCAAAGCATCTCATGCACCCCTCGTGTGTGCCTTGGACCTACTTTCCAAAATTGGTTAATCCCTAACATTCTTGTGCTCCCCTTTCCTTCTTCTGCACATCTAACTTTTGATGTTTGTGCCCTCTGTGAGTATTATTCTCATTCCCTCCACATGCACTACTCTCTGTGTGCCCTTAGTTTTCTTTCCACACATATATCTTCCACGCACATTTCACTCCTCCTTCTGCACCTATCTTTGTGTCACGTGGCAAGATGTCAAAATGAGTGTATCACATGTAACCTACCAAAGTGCACCAACATTGTGTTGAATCCTTGCAACCAACTAAAGTGTGACACATGCCGAGAAAAATGACAAAATAGATGATGACATGGGTTACACTCCATACCACTCAAGTTCAAATCAAGGCGGGAGTAAGTAGGTGAGAAACTGGAAAATGTCCCTCACACCCGGGGTAAATTTTAGGGACGAATATTCGTGAAAAGGTGAATATTATGAATTTAGAATTTAGAATTTGGCGAATATTGTACTAATGTATGGTTGCGTGTTAGCTAAAATTTTATTGGGCCTAAAAAAATTTGAATATAATTTTTCCTTCATGTTTCCACCAAGGTTCAATAGATGTTATTTTATTTTTCTTCATGTTATAACATTCTAATATATATATATAGGATTATTTCGCCATAGTATAGTCATATTATTTACATTATAAGCATGTGAAAAATCAGAAAGTATAAGACCAGAAGCTAAAGGATTCAAGAAAAAGTGAAAGACTCAAGAGGTAAGTGAAAAAGAGAGCTTTGTCTATAGACTGGAAAGTTTATTTTTGTTGACGTATGGTAACAATTATTTGTGTTACCACTCGACAATAAATTTTGTGACGATGGATGACTAGAAAAATGTGCAAAGATGAACGAAAAGAGAAAAATGTGACCGGTCGGCAACATGTATAAGTGTTACATGATGGTAATGAATATATGTGTTACTAAATGGTAATAGATATTTTGTTACCGGTCGTAATGATTATATGTCTTACCGTCCGGTAACAGATATATGTGTTTCCGATCGGTAATGGTTAACTAGGTTACCACCCAGTAGCAGTATTTTTTATAGCCGTCCTGCGTATTGCTTTGTTGTTCAAGTACTTAGATGTGTTGTCGTCTGTCATTATTAAGTTGTGTTGCCTTGTATTTTGATAAATCTATGTTGTCATTAGTATTTGAAAGTTTTATAACTTTTCACATGTGCAGACTTCAAAATCATCCATTTGATGGCCCTTATGTTACAAATGAGAAAATAACTCAAGGAAAAAGAAAATGTGATATGGAAATTTCAAAATATTTCAGTCATCCAATAGTAACCCCAGTGGCAAGAGGTAATTTTCACTCTTACTATGATAATGTTACTTTATTTTTTGATTTACTTAGGAAGTCTGTAAGCAAACCAATTTCTCTCAAATGTAGAAAACCTAGCAGTGACCTTACTCCAGATGAAATTTCCAATCACGAGTAATTCAATTCAAATTGATAGTACTTGATAATCCCATTTCCCATCCAAATCAAACTTCTAATAAACATTCCAAAAACTCACATCAGAAACGTAAGAGTGGGAAGTGGACTATAGGAAGGAATTATAAATTTGAATGGTCAACCAAATATCCATTCATTGAACCTGTTGAACCTGAAAAATAGTATTGATACTCCTACATAATGTAGATGTACTATCTATAGTTGGAAACTAGGCAGAGAACACAAAATGCAATTGAAGTTGGACACAATAGAGAAGCATTGTGGGAAGGTATATGAGTCTAAAAAGCAAGATGATGGAACAATTATAAAAATAACTAGATGGAAAACTGAGGAAGATTGTTTACATATGAGATATGTTACAGAATATGATAATCATCATAAAAATCTTCAGGACCTAGTTGAGAAAGGTGGAACAATAAAGGATATATTTGAAAAATCTATTGAATTAAGTCTTTAGGAAAAACTCATTCAATTCATAACAATATTTCACATTTAAAAAAGGGCAAACCAATTTCATATCTCATTGATTATAAGACATTGTTTCAATCTAATGGATTTCCAAATATTCCAACAACACACTGGTCAAATACCAGTGCATGGGAGATGGCAAAGTGTAGAGGAGAAATTGAAATTATTTATTTGGGAGAGACGGTAAAAAATGTAAATTTTATTGCTTTTTTGATTGATGAGGTCACAACAGTAGATAATACATCTTGGGTGTGCATGCATGTCTACAATTTTAGTTTCAGTAACCATTTCAAGGAAAATCATCTACTAAATATTCACAAAATGATGGATAACTGCAATTCTGAGAACATTTGTAAAGTTTTTATTAAAAATTTGAAGGATATAACGGGTATGGATGATCATTCAATCTTTGTAAAGTTGATTTGTGTAGGAGTTGATGGTGCATCTGTCATGCAAGGTCACAAAACTAGACTTTGTATTTTTCTACAAACAAGTGTAGCCCCTTACATGATACATATTCATTGTATGGCTCACCGAATGAATTTGGCTTACAAGATTGTAAGTAATTTTGAAAATGTTGCTAAGGTGGAGGAGCTAATACGAGACATTCATTCATATATGTCAAGTAGTCCTAAGATATTTTGGAGTTTCAAATATTTTCTGTTGGAATAAAAAAATGGTAAAAATTTGCTAAAATATGTTGACACGAGATGGATATCATTGTATGAACTAGTTTGCTAGATTTTTGAGGAATACATGTCCTTAGCAAGGTATATGTTCAAGCATCGAAGACAAGTGGACAAGGCTAAAGATCTATTATATCACTTGATGATTTAGAGACATTATTAACTTTATGTGGTGTTTTTCCAATGTTTAAGGAAATAAAAAGCTTGGTGAAACATGCTTAGTAAAGATCCATATACATTTTTTATTTTCTAAAATTAAAGAGACAAGTATGTATGATTTTAGATACCTTGTATTGCACCCAAGACTGGATTCAAAATCCAATTTTTAGCAGCTTCAAGGTTTTGACAGACACCAAATATCCGAACAACTATTTAAGGTTCAATATCAGTGGTCATCTTTGTATTTCTACTGATGATAAAAATATTAAAATTCACACTTTATACAAATATCCTTATGTAATAGGTTTTGAACTTGAGCAAGTATCTCTTACGAATGTCTTTTTATGCTACATTTTCCGATGTACGTAAAAAAAAGCTCGATGAAAATATCTAACACATTATCTTTTGAGATCTCGAGGGTGTTTTAAAAATAATTATCTACTAGAGGCCATGGGAGTTCTAAATCCCATTTTATGGAACCCGTTAATTGATGAAGAACAAAGAGCTACAAAATTTGGGAAATCCATGACTACACTTATGGAGCATTTTTGCAAATCTTCAGATGTTGATGGAGGGGAATTAAATGGTATATTGGACAGAAAATTACTCATATCACAGTCACAACATTTTTCATATACAATGTCTGATCAATATAATTTTATTGCTGACCCAATATGAAATGGGAGTTGTCACTCTATTGTGGAGAAAGATGTATCAAAGTAGCATTCTGAGAGAGAATATAAGTGAATACTTCAAACTATATGAACTCATACAGATAATGATTCTTAGGTCTGTTGAATATGAAAGGGTATTTAGTGCACTTACATTTGTGAAATCAAAATTTTGCAACAAATTGGACAAGAATTTGGAAAAAATTTTGAGAATCTATGTTTCAAGATATCGGGTGGACACATTTCCATTTGAAAGAACACTAACCACATGGAAATATCTTGCATGGATCGTAGATTTGTTAATCAGATAATGAATGATGAAGTCTCTAATAATGGTGAAATTGACTTGGACTCTGCTAGACAAGATACTGCATAGATATAAGAAGTGATGAAGGACCATCCAGGATAGGGTTGTTTCAGCTACCAGAAACAATTGATTGTATTCTTTTTCTAAAATATATATTGTTACTCGATATTTTTTCATTTACATATATTGTGCATATAATGTTTGGAATTTTTTTAATCCCTTCTATATTTTTAATAATGTTTGCAAATAATAGATGGTAGATAGTTCATATTTGTGTAATATCATATATGCAAATTGGATGATGTAATAAAATTAAATTTGTTACTAATAAAGTATGTTTAATATTTGATTTCTCACTATCACAATTCCACAAGCATAATTGTTTGCAAAAATATTATAATCCATATATGATATATAACATCATGATTATTAGGATTAATAAAAACATAGCAGTCTATGACTACATCCCATCATGATTATTGGAGATAATATTTACATGATGAATCAAGATACAACTATCAAGATCAACAACAACATGCACATTCAAGACAAGTTTAAATTTTTTAGTTCATACATATTTGAAACTAAATTGAATAATGTAAATCTAAATTCCATAATCCATGTGTATTATTCATCAATTATTTCACATAAAGATAATAAACCATTTCACATGAGACTTTGAGAAAATAAAAAGATCAACAATTTCACATAAAGATAATGTTTTCAAATTCCAATTGTCAAATACTAAATACATTAATAGTAACATAGTTTAAAGTTTTAATTGAAGTTAATTGGACCCTTGTCCATGAATAGATTCAACAACAACCACAACATTTGAACTATCTTGGATTACACCAGACTCTACTAATTCTTTTGCAAAGAACATTAATATTTTCTAAATTTTCTCTATCTTCACGAGTTGCATCTCTGTTGAAAGGATAGAAGGATCCTCATCAGTTTTTTTCTTTAGAAGAATTTCCAAATCTAGTTTATGCTCCTTGATAATCCTCTGCAATGTATTGTTCTGCTTGTTTAACAGAACAAGTTTTTCTTTAAAACCAATAGCCCCGTGAACACTCTCTCTCAATTTTTAAGGTGCTCATTTAACACTTGCACCTCTGTCTTCAAAGTCTAGTATTTTGACTGCAATTAAAAAATCCCATAATTAGTATTTAGAATAAGATAAAGGATAACTATATATTTATCTAACAATCTAAAAATATATAACTTACCACGGCCAAGTCTTTCTTTGCATTAGCAATAGTGACAAGGTTCTTGTCATGACTCCACTTGTTGTAGTAAGATTGTGCCTCGGCATTCAAATTAGCCAATCTATTCAACATTATTGTCAAAAATTCATCCCTGTTGTAAACATTATCGGTGACTGCACTTCCTTTTTGTGCTTGAGAAAGTATAGCATCAATCGCCACGGTTGATTTTTAACCAATGAATAAATTTTTCTCTATTTTCAAAATTATGATATCTATCATTGATTTCTTTTATCAAAGCTTTCGCTCTAATCTCCCACATTTTCAGCTCCTTAAGATCAGGAATAAAATTCTCCATGACAAGGGTTGTAGCATTATCCAACACAAGGATGTCAAGTGAAAACCTGGTCTTTGCATCATCATCCATTTTTTCCTACCCATTTGGGGAAGGAGGATCTGAAGAGCCTACTGGTGGTGGCACTTTCTTACGAACATATTGTGTCAGATCCTCAACATGCCTCCATAACACTGCCATGTGTAAAAATATGTCAAACCCAAGATACTCCTCATCCATTTCTATATTATTTAAACAAGAAGTTCCTCTGGCACTCGACATGTCGTCAACTGAAAAATTAGGGAAATCAGATGTTGTGAAATTTTGAGTTGCCCTGCTCATAGTCATTCTAGGGTTAGGGAACACAAGCCTTTTCCCCCTACCATAAGCAAGTGAAGGAGGTGGAAGGGGAGGTCGAATGATGTACTCCTTGTGTGCTGAGATGGATTCGGAGTAGAGAAGGTGGTTTTCGCCATGTCTAAGGTATCAATTTCAAATTGTAAAATATCTATGAGCATCAATACTTTAACAATATCAGATTCAGTAATTAGTATGTTGAAAATTTAAAATTAAGAAGACAAACAAGTGAATAGTAAGAACTTCAAATTAATAAGATTGAAATCAATAGATATTTCTTATCTTTGTGAAATTTGTCTATAATCAATAGACTGTGGTTGTGGTATTAGGTGGAAGGGTGGTGGTGGCACTGGCATGAAAAATCCTGAATTTAACGAAAACCAATTAAAAATAATGATAAATTCATAAAATCAATTCAAAAGACTAATATAAATAAATTTTAAGTCATTATTTATTGGTTGCTTTGTACCAGAACTTGAAGGGCCTGGGTGATTATATGGTGGCGGTGCGAAAGATACTCTTCTTGTTTTTTCTCAGGTATGTATGTTGTGTGTTCACCGCCACTAGTATGAGCAAACTCTCTTGGATTCGTCGATGCAAATATGTTGGAAAAGGTTGCACATTAGGATAATGAAATTAGAAATATGTCATTGTCAAGAATCAAAGATTTAGATTATCATTAGTCTGTAAAATAATATCATAAAATTGAAATGATTATGTAGTATGTAAAACTTAAAACCTGGATTTTCTTCCACATTACAAGTAGAGTGTGTTCTCTCCTTGCTCCAAGACTGGTCCGAGCCGGAGGAATCCAAGAAACTGTTGGTTTTCAAGCTTGCACCCATGTCTCAGATTTAGAAGAACCGAGTCATTTGAGACAACAATGGAATCATCTCCAAGTTGTGGGACCTTGTGCACTTGAGATAGATCTTCAGAGAAGGTCAGGTTCCTCTATCTATTTCTACTACTACCACTACTCCTAATGTTGAAAGTGAAAACTAAGCTAACAATGCCAAGGGACCAGGGATAGAAGGATAACATAAAGGAAAGTTAATCTAAGGAAGGCGATAGCACCAAAAAAAGAGGGATGAACACCATCCGTTGTGAGCAAAAATGAAAGGAGAAGGCATGAAAGAAGGCTAGGCACGTGTAGCAAAACTAAAACACATTTACCAGATCAGTTTCATGGAACACAACTAAAAATAGAGTTGCAAGGACATAGAGTGACACAGCAAGCATGCAATGTAAAAGAAAGGAAAGAAGAAAGAATACAAACATGCTTAGGAGAGATAATAGTCACAAAATGATGCTTCTATTACTTCTAGAAATACATAGAACTATTACAATGGCGATAAAGGTCAATATCCACATGCATGAGCCAGATATAGAGAGTCGATGAATTAGAATATAGAAATATGAAGTCCTTAGCAAATTGTGTAAGGATCCAAAGTGTCCAACATTAAAAATGAGCCCAACTCTTACATTTATAGATGAATCCATGGAATAAGAAGAGAAGGAGGAGGGAAAACCCAATTTTGAAATACAACCACCAATAAGAAGCATTCAATGCCTACAAATCTGCCTGTAAATCTATCAAATACGTTTCCCCAAGTATTTTTGGCATGTTGGAGAAGGAAGGTAGGAGGGCGGATCAGATCAAATCAAGTGGTTAGAGCAATCATATCTACTCATTAATTCCCAGATTGACATTTTCCCATATTTCATCTACCAGATCCACCAAGAATTTGAATTTAAATGTCTAGCACTATATCCCATGTCAAAAACTATTGATTGAGACTAGGCACACAACGATCGAGCTTTGTAGTAAAAAAGATATGGTTATCGAAGATTTTCGGGCCACCTATGCACGTAAGACATGTGGCATGCGTGGATTGGCTGAAAAGACAGCCAAGCTGTGTAAATGCTCATTTCATTTCTACCATATGTCACTCATTGATTTATTGCAAAGGTTCGGTATGCTTTGATAGGTTGCGTGTGGCACACTCAATCATGTCAGAGAATGACAAGACATGAAATGGCGCAGAGAAGGGTGAAAAGGTATGCACCCGAAAGAATGAGGCATGGGAATATGATGGATGGAAGGTGTGGATAATTGTAATGCACGCGGAGGAAAGGGTGCATGGGGATGCCAAGGACTTAGCTGATTTTGGGAATCAAAATCCAAGGCATACACGAAAGGTGAAGCAATGCAGAGAAGGTGGAAGCACAGAGAGTGCATGCAAGGGGAATATGGAACAAGGAAGAAAAGGAAAAGGAAAAGGAAAAGGAAAAGAAGGGAAGAAGGAATGAAAAGGAAGGGATGCACGTAATGTGCATAGGGAATCTACAACCATGAAAATGTGCCAAGTAGATAGTTGGAGTGTGTGCAACATGTAATGGAGGTCTCAGAGCCATAATATGTATGTAAGTTGTCTAGATAACTAGGAGAGTTATTTGGATAATAGTTTTGGCAACTTTCAGGGCCATCTGATAGCTATATGAAGGAGATCAATAGCATGTAGCATCCATTGGGCATGGAGTCTATCATGTAATCGTGATATTCTAATCTTTAGCTTTGAAGAACTGCCCTTTAGATTCACTTGATTTATTTCATAGCTCTACTCTGAATCCTACAAAATTGTTGAAAGAAGACTGACACCTTGGAAGCAAAAAGAAGAGCACACATAGGAAGCGAGAAGAAAGAACTATGTACAAACAAATAATGTGCATGCAAGGCACTTGGAGGAATTGAAACTAATCTAATATATACAAAATGATGCAAGAAAACTTAATGGAAGGGTTTAAGATAGATCCCATTTACTGGGATTTGTAGCACGCCTCCATCAAGATGAGTTAACTTGAAAGATTTATCCTCCTTGCATGAACTAATGATGTATGGGCCACTCCAAAATGCATCAAAATTTGAATGACACCCTGGTTTATCTTGGTCAACATCTCATTTCAAAACCAAGTCCCCAACTTTGAAATATTGAGGCCTAGCCTTTCTATCAAACCATTTCTTTATTTCGTGATGATGTTGTTCTAGCTTGATCATGACAGAGTTCATTGATTCTTCAAGATTAACTTTCTCTGTCATTCTCATTTCTCTCTGGTTTGTGACTTTGAACTCCAATTGTTGGGCAAACACCAATGAGTTCAACTCTAGCATCAAAGGAAGGGTAGCCTCTTTGCCATAGACAAGCTTGTAAGGTGAATTTCCTATTGCTTTTTAACTATGATTCTATCTTCCCGAGCACGCGCGTGATCTTTATATGCCACTTTATTTGGTTGATGTTAATTTTGTGCTTCATGATCATGATCAGATTCTTGTTTTTGACTCTACCAGACCATTTCCTTGAGGGTAATAGTTATAAGAAGTCTTCAAATAGATTCCCATATTTAGAGCCCAATAAGTGATTTTAGTGCCAAGGAAGGATTTTGCATTATCGAGATAATGGTTTGAGGAATGCCAAACCTTGTGACTATACCTTCGAGAAATTCAAGGATGACTGACTCGGTTGATTCCTTGAGCATGAAAGCTTCTATCCATCTAGTGAAGTAGTTTGTAGCTATCAGCACCCATTTGTGTCCAATGCTTGAAGGTGGATTGATCATGCCTATGAAGTCGAGACCCCATTATGTAAAAAGGTTGATCCATTTGGATTGGTCTGGAGGGGAAGCGCTGCCAATCTCTTATTTCCTGCAAAGAAAGTGAATTCCTTGCATTTTGTGACCCACTTGTGTGTATCTACAAATAGAGTAGGCCAAAAGATACCTGTCATTATGATCTTCATTATTGTAGTTTTTATAGAGAAGTGTCCACTAGAGAATCCATTGTGAAATTATGCTAACACCTTTTAATTTTTTGTGCCATCGATACATCTTAATAGCATGCCATCAAGATTCTTCTTGAAGAGAATTCCATCAATCAAAACATAAGGGATAGATTGTAACCTCTAATGTCTTGTCTTTGCCTTGTTTAAGCCAGGAGGGTATGCACCCTTGGAAAGGAATGTGATCATGTCCTTCATCTAGTCACGCGCATCAAGATCTATATTTTTCTAAAGTTACGTGTGGAGAGAGCTTCATCAAGTAATAATGAAGTCTCGTATTCATTATATGTGTCATCATCAAGTTGTTTGCAGAGTGTGCTACCTCTAACTAGTTTTTGGCTTTGATTATCACATCATACTCTATGATTTTGGTTACCCATATTGTTCTCTTCTCACCAATGTTTTCTCCCATAATGAATTCTCTAACACAAGAGTGGTAAAATAACACCTTGATGTGATTTTTAGCAAGCATACTCTTGAATTTATTGAGCGTACGCATGATGGTGAAGACCTAATTCTCCATGTGTGATATATTTTAATTCATAATCCTTTAGCATCTAACTGAAAAAAGCCACAGTTGCTCTAGCCCTTGTTCATTTTCTTGTGTTAAGACAAAGAAGAACACTCGTCATCAATGCCATAATCATAAAGAATAAAATCCTTTGAGTAATTCGGGTAGATGAGTGTTGGTGCGCAAGTAATCTCTTGCTTGATTTTGTTAAAGCTTTTCATTCCTTCATTGTCCATCTAAAATTCATGTCCTTCTTAAGCATTAGTGTGATGGGTCGAACCAAAACCGTAAAGTTAGGAATAAAATGTCTAACAATTTTTTTCTTACCGAGGAAAGACTCAAGGCCTTTTTGTGCACTTTGAAAGGAAAGAGCTAGGATGCCTAAAACACATGTAGGATCAATTACGATGCCATCCTTTAAAACCACATGGCCTAAGAGCTTTCCTGCACCACCTTTGTAAAATTACACTTCTTGGGGTTAAGAGATACCCCATACCTTCTGCATCTCTCAAATACTTTCTCCAAGTGTGTCATGTGATCCATGATCTACTTTGAGAAGACTGTAATGTCATCAAGGTAAACCAAGATGAACTCATTGATGTAACCTTTGAAGGTAATGTCCATGGTGTGTTGAAATGTTGTGCTTATGTTTGTGAGACCAAAGAGCATCTTATAATACACATGTTCCCCAATTGGTTGTAAACGCCATTTTGAATTAATCCTCTTCCTTGATCGAAATCTACTTTGAGAAAAGCTGTAATGTCATCAAGGTAAACCAAGATGAACTCATTGATGTAACCTTTGAAGGTAATGTCCATGGTGTGTTGAAAATTTGTGCTTACGTTTGACAGACCAAAGAGCATCTTATAATACACATGTTCCCCAATTGGTTGTAAATGCCATTTTGAATTAATCTTCTTCCTTGATTAGGATCGATTGAAGCAGAGTATCTTTCCAGGCATAAATAATCTTTGTGTGCCGGCCATAGTCTACAGAATCTACTCCATAGAAGGCAAAGGATAATTATCCTTTAGAGATTCCTTGTTCAAATCTCTGAAATCAACATAGAGTCTTATTTCACCGTTCTTCTTACACACCGGAACTAGATTCGCGACCCAAGTAGATTACTTGATGGGAAAAATAATCTTCACCTCAATGAGTTTGGATAACTCCTTCCTCATGAGGGGCTTTATCTTTAGATTGATTGGTCGCTACTTTTTTGTAACGAGATTGATACCAAGATCAAGGTCAATGGAGTGTTTAACAACAATTGGATCAAAACCTTTGACATCTTCATACTCCCATGAGAAGATATCATTGTATTTTTGACAAAGAGAGATTAAGGCATGGTTTTCACTACTTTTCATCATGTGCGCAAGCTTTCTTGAGTAGCAACTTTTTTATGCACGCTATAGTTATTGGGGAGCAGTCTTCTTATGTGGCGTGCATATACTTTTATTCACCCTTGAACTCATCATCAAGGCTAAACATTTTCTCTAAGGTGACCAGACCTTTAGGTAATGTTTTTGTCTTCAGTTTTATTACTTGGTCACCATAGTTGTCATGAAAATCAGCTTGCATACTTGATGAGAACTCAACTTCATTCTAGATGAACTAAACGATCTACGCGTCACTTTGTCAAACACTTGCCAACTAGTGTTGTTATTTGGAATGGATGGTCTAATCACCATCTTAATGTGTTGAGGGTTTCATTTGACAAAGTCCTCAACAGGAGAGAACTATGAACCAAGCGCAGCCATTTGATCAGCTTCCTTATTCATTTTGTTTGGCACCACCTACAGATTTAGAGCATAAAAGATCTCAAGGAGGTCCCAAACTCTATGTCTATAAGCTTTGAGAAGCTTATTCTTCACCGCACACCTGTTGGTAACCTGGTGGATAACCAATTCTGTGTCCCCAAATATCTACAACACCTTAATATTTTTATTTTTAGCAATAATCAAACCATGCACCAGTGCCTCATACTCTACCACATTGTTAGAACATGTAAACTTCAACCTGTATGTGAAGAATAATTTCTCATCCTTAGGGGAAATGATAACGACTCCTTCTCCCATGTTGTTTCTGCTTCTAGATCCATCAAAGTATAACTTCCATAGACCAAGGTTCTCTTCACTTTTCTTGAGCACACGTGGCAACACAACTTCTTCTTCAAGAATGTAGTAAGTACCAAGCCCAGTTTCATAAGCTTCCAACTCTTCAACATATGGTTCAAATTTATGGTGCCTCTTTTCCCACTCAGCAAGTACTAGATCAAGGATAGAATGTGGAAGAGGCTTCTCTTCAGAGATTGGAACTTTTTCTTCTTGGATTAAATAGTTATCTTGGAGAGGGGATGAGACATATGACTCTGCATGATAGGAAAAAATTGGCTCATCTTGTATGGTAAATAGGGTACCATACCTTGTCTTGAGTAACATATGAGACCAATCAGAAGACAAGTAACCACCCACTTTAGTAGTAAAATCTCTTGATAAAAATAAGGAAAACAAAGGGGGAAAATCAATGATTGACACATCTTGAGTTATTGTTAGACTTAGACATGCATGGAGAGTTAACAGAAGATCCTTGATGATTCTAAGGGTAGTGATAGTTGAAACATCAATTTGAAGGACTCCTTTTGCCAGGGGCTATACTTAAGACGTAAGACATCAACAATCTTCTTAGGCATGATAGAAGTACTAGAACCTAAGTCAATCGTAGAATTATGGACAAGATGGTTTCCTATGATCAAATACATATAGAAGGGTGAGGTTTTAACAACTTTACTTACTTTCATCTCCTCTTATTGATAGATATTGACAAAAGCGCCACACTTCCGGATGGTGGATCAGTGCGTGGGAGTTGAGCTAGAGCTTCATGCAACAAGTCATGTTGGGATGGAATAGTGAGTGCATCCCACATTGTGACATTTATGTTTGTCCTTTTCATCTGGTCCATAATGCTGAATGGAAAACCCACTGACTTGTGCATTTGAGGAACAACAACATCCTTTCTTGATTGTTCAAGCACGGAGGTAAGGGCCTTAGCTGAAACAAAGGCTTACACAAAGGATTGTTCAAGAGGAGCTTTTTGTGGAGCCTCACATGCTGGAACTTGAGTGCTTTTACTACTATATGCCTTAGAAACTTCTTTTTGCTTTTAAGGATCTTCTTGTGTTGTTGGAATTGAAACTTGCATGCCATATTAGAACATTCTCTTCTCGTATCTTGTGTTGTCTGCAACTTGGGTGCATAGTCTACTTGTATCCTCTACATCTTGATTGATCACATAGAAGTCCTCGACACCAAATAATATCAAGTTGACTTCAGGAGGATTCTATGGATTTTCTTGTCTGTCAAGATCACTTATGTTGATAGAAGGCTCATAGTTAGAAGCATTCTGGATCATGTAGGCCTATGTGCACACAACATTAGCACAGTGATATTGACTATGAGGTATATTGCAAGGAAAGCACCATTCAGACTCATGTGCCATGTTGTTCCGAATGGGAACAAGTGCATGGCTTATGTTGAGCATTGTAAGGGGTGTTGCAGGAGGAATAACTTGCAAAATAAAGTGTGCATTAGCATGCCATATATCATTCTGTTGGTTTTTCCTGTATATCTGATTTTCATATTTATTGTGCCAAGGTTGATTTCTCTAGATTTGTGCCTGATTGGAACTACCTATATAGGCTTGTGCCTGCTACTTCTCTAATGATATGACCTTTTTGGACAAGTTTCTAATTAGGGCCTTCAATTCATCATCTTCTTTTTGTTGTGCAGGAGAGTAAGATGTAGATGCAACTATTTGTGCACTCTACACTGGAAATGGAGAAATAGAAGGTTGGGGGGCTAGAGACATCTCTAGGAACAAGGGCACATGAGGCCTAGGTACCAACTTACCAACCTAAATGAGTTTGTTTTCTTCCCTTATTGCAGTGTTGTATGTAGCAGGTAAGGTTCTACCTCCCATGGATTGAATCATGACTGAAATGTCACTATTCAAATCCCATAAATAATATAAGAAATAATTTTGGGTTATAAGCCTTACCACATGAGGAATTTTGTCCCAAGTCTTCTAGAATCTGATGTTGAAATTAGTCATATACTCATTGGGTGTTCACTTTGGTGTAGTCATCTTCTCTATCAGTGATAGATGATATGATTTATCTTCAAAGTAATTACATAGAGCCATTCCAAGCTCATCCTAGGTAGTAATAGACTTAGTTCTCAAACCTCGATACCATTGGAGTGGTTTACCCTTGAAAGAGGATGCAAGCGACCTAATGGCAACATCATCATGAGTGATCAGATAGATAGAGCACACATTGGATACATCTTGAATGTGTTCCACATGGGTAATTTGATTCTCTCCCGTGAAGTAGGGAATGTTATTTAGCGTGACTATCAACATATCATGTTGTGCATTGAGATTGAGCGGGCTTCCACTAGTGAAGCTAGAAAATTTCCTCGAGGGAGGGGGAGGTTGAAGCATCATGGTAGGGTGAACTTGTCTATTTTGAGGAGGAGTAGAGTGTGCATGGCGCGCTGCAGATGGAGATACATGCGTGGAAGATATGATGCGTGTATTTCTTGGTGAAAGCTGGAGGTACTCAAAGGATCCTTCAACTATAACACTTTTTCTGGTATGCACTCTTCTCATAAAAGGTGCTCAGGACTGCAAAACAAGAGATTTGAAAATGTTGGGAGTCGCCAAATGTGTTGAAATAATCCTCCAAAGGCTGGAAATACAAAGTTCACACACCATAAACTTAGCAATATGAAATTTAAGCTTTCACTATTTGTCACACCTAGGCGTGCCATAAATTATTGGTTGTAAAACTTACACCCGTGTCTAAGATCTAGAAGAATCGAGTCATTTGAGACAACAATGGAACTGTCTCCAAGTTGTGGGACCTTGTGTGCTTGAGATAGATCTCTGGAGAAGGCCAGTTCCTCTATTTATTTCCACTACTACCACTACTCCTAATACTTGAAAGGGAAAACTAAGCTAACAATGCCAAGGGACCATGGATAGAAGGATAACAAAAAGTAAATTTAATCTAAGGAAGGCGATACCACCGAGAAAAGAGGGATGAACACGTTACGAGTGAAAATGAAAGGAGAAAGCATGAAAGAAGGCTAGGCATGTGTAGCACAACTAAAGAACATGTACCATATTAGTTTCATGGAACACAACTAAAAATGGAGTGTAAGGGACGTAGAGTGACACAAGAAACACACAATGTACAAGAAAGGTAAGAAGAAAGAATACAAACACTCTCGGGACAAGAAATAGTCACAAAATGATGCTTTCATTACTTCTAGAAATGCACAGAAAGCATTCTGATGGTGAAAGAGGTCGATATCCACATGCACGAGCCATATATATAGGTCTGTGACTTAGAATACAAAAATATGAAGTCCTTATCAAAATGCGTAAGGATCTAAAGTGTCCAACATTAATAATGAGCCCAACTCTTACATTTATAGATGAATCCATGGAAGAAGAAGAGAAGAAGGAGGAAAACTAGGTTTTGAAATACAACCACCAATAAGAAGCATTCAATGCCTGTAAATCTACCTACAAATATGTCAAATACATTTCCCCAAGTATGTTTGGTGTGTTGGAGAAGGAAGGTAGGAAGGATGATTAGATCAAATCAGTGATTAGAGTAATCAGATCTGCTCATTAATGCCCATATTGACATTTTCCCATCATTCATTTGCCATATATGCCAAGGATTTGAATTTAAATGTCTAGCACTATAGCCTACATCAACAGATATCAATTGAGACTAGTCACGCGTCGATCAAATCTCTGTAGAAAAATATATGGATGTTAAAAGATTATCAGGGCCACTTGCGCATGCAAGACACGTGATGTGCATGGATTGGATGAAATTACGACCAAATGTACAATTGTTGTTAGCGGTTCTACCATTTGTCACTCATTGATTTGTTGCAAATCTTTTGTGTGCTTTGATAGGTTACATGTGGCACACTCAATCATGTAAGAGAAAGATGCGGCATGTAATGGCACGAGAGGAGGCGCAAATGTATATGCATGGAAGAATGAGGCGTAGGAATTTGACAGATGGAAAGTGTATGAAATTACAACGAGTGCGGAGGAAAGGGTGCACAAGGATGCCAAGGACTTAGCCGAATTTTGAAAGCAAAGGCCAAGGCATGCATGTAAGGTGAAGCAATACGAGATAATTTGAAAGTGTAGAGAGTGCGCGCAAGGGAAAGATGAAACAAGGAAGAAAAGGAAAAGGAAAATAAGGGAAGAAGGCATGAAAAGGAAGGGATATGCATAAGGCACACAAGGAATTTGCAACAATGAAAATGTGCTAAGGAGATAGGCGGAGTGCGCACAACCCGCAATGGAGGTCTCGGAACTGAATATGTATATAAGTTATCTAGATAACTAGGATATTTATTTGGATAATAGGAACCACACATATGTTTGTATAGTCTCAACTCTACCAAAGATTCATCAAACTTGGTGACATCGTTGTCACCAAACCCCTCGAGCCCAGCAGGTTATGCGAGTGAACTTGCTAATGACATTTTCCAGTGTTTCGCTTACTTTTACTTGTTCATAACAGAATTATAGATTACATATTTATAAGAATTAATTTAACAATGATTTTGTTTTTGAAAGGAATCAAGATTAAATGCTTTTAAAATAAAATACTCACCAACTATTCGTCTAGAGGAATTCCATGTTTATCCATCTTCTCATGAAGAGCAGTTGGAATAGCTATGGATTTGAGTCCATAAAAACCCTCATAATAGAAAGAAAGAACATAACAAGAAGAAAAAATAACTATAGAAGGATTCAATTTGGCTTTTTCAAGTTCAGAACAAATCTTTGATGTAAGATATGAGCACCAATCGAATCTAACACTGGAAATGGTTTAAAGAAGGCGGTACATTTCCCACTGGGGGATGTCAGTGTATCTTCCCTGTAGAATGATACAGGACTGGAAAAATTCCACCATGGCCAGGAGAAAGGGGTATTTTATATATTAAGAGTTAATGCCTCTTTTAGCTAGAGTATTAACCTCAGCCTCAACAGAGAGATTGTAATGAGACTCTAAAATTTTCTTTTGCTCATCAAAAAGAACAAATTTGGTGCTTCAAGCAATGCGTTTTCATGGGGCAGGCCTATTAGACGATAAATATCTTCAGGTGTTATTTTGATGTGAAATTGGTGGGATGGTAATTGAATTGTGAAAGTGTCATCCGAAGTATTATACACTTGTATTAAATTATTTAATAATTTGTGTTCTATATGATATTAGGGCATGTAAATAAGTCCATAGAATCTTGACTTAGGAATCCAATTGGATTGACTGATTATTTTAGGGTTTTGGATTAGTTGTATCAACTGGGGATATTAAATGTTTTGGTAAACATAGGAAGTTGGTTTAATGGTATTTTTTCTTGGGGCCATTATTCCTAAACATTGATTGTTTGAAAACATAAGAGGTTGGAAAATGGTAGATAAAGATACCTGTATATGAGCCTTGAGGATTATAGAACAAATCATGTGGTAGGTGGCACTTTGTAGTGGTTACTATCTAATCTTGAAATACTTGGAAGTGGACAAGAAGGCTGGAACTCTCTGAAAAGTATATCTCGGAGAAACTTGCAAGTGAAAATGGGACAAAATGAATGGGGATGGATATATATATATAGGAAAGTAAAGTGTATTAAATGCGGGCATTGGAAGACATGTGACATATTAAATACTGGAACACCATATATGTTAGCATCTAGGAGAAACATATACATGTTAACATCTGGGAACACCATACATATGTTACCGTCAGATCGATAACAATGTCCTGCACGATGACTTTGTTATCACCGTAATAAAAACATTGACAACAAAGAAAACTGGAAAAGTTCGGAACAATGCATATTACCGACCTGTAATAATATGTTGTTGTTTGATAACACCATGAAAACTGTCAGTACATTGTTATTGAACAACAATGTTGTCTTTGTCGATTGGTAACACCATGATTCTAGTTGGCAAACATGTGTTACCGAATGGTAACACTACGTTAACGGGCTGGTAACACTAACATTTTTTTGTCATTCAATAGCATACCGTACGTGTCGAATGGTAACATATTGTTGATTTCTTCTTGTTGGCGATAACAAATGACCATAGCTTCGATTCCTCCACCGTTTTTTGAAAAATGGCTTCCTTTTTCCGTTGTCATGAAACTCATTTTTGTACATTTACCTACAAAGCAACTAGCTTTTTCATCGATTCGCCTCCTATTCTATAATATTTTTTGGGGGGTCTTAAAATGAACCCCGCTCACACCATTGATGTAGGATTTGATCACTCTAACCACCTGATTTGATTCAGATTTATCCTCCTTCCTTCTCCCACACACCAAACAGATACAGGAAGCACATTTGACATATTTGTAGGCATTCATTGTTGGTTGTTGGTGGTTGATTTTTCAAATCAGATTTTCCCTCCTCCTCCTCTTCTCATTGATTCATCTATAAATGTAAGAGCATTGTTCATTGAAAAGGGTTAGATACTTTCAGTTTGTATAGGTATTTCCTTGCATTTTTGAGTCACAGACCTTTAGATCTGGTTCTCCCCATGTGGATACTCACCCCATCTACCATTCTAATTAATTGTGCATTCTTAGAAGCAATAGAAGTTGTTTTGTGGATATTGTCTTCCCTAACTCATTTTATTGCATATTTTTTGTTTTTTTTTTTTTTCACGTTGGTAGCTTGTCGTGCATGCTCATGTCATGTCCGCTGCAGGTTCTCTTTTCACTATGTCCCATGAGGATGAATTTTTAAGTGTGTCTCGGAGGCGTGAGTACGCGTTCCTATCCTCCATGTCAAGCATCTCCTTTGTTTTCACTCAAAGTTGATCATGTTCATCCCCCTTCTTTATGGTGTTATCACCTTCTTTAGTTTTAGTTTTCCTCTTTCACATATCCCTCTATCCCTAGTCCTTGGCATAATTATATTAGGATTTCCATTTCAGCATTAGGAGTAGCGTAGAATTAGAAATAATTAGAGGAATTGACCTTATCTGAGGTATGTCTCAAGCGTGTAAGGTCCCACACTTGGAGACAGTCCATTGTTGCCTCAACGAATTAGTTCAACCTGATCTCGAGACAGTGTAAGTTTGAGCTCCAACGGGACTTTTTAGGCCTCTAGAGGAAGTTGTATTTCACTTAATCTTATTGAATTAATTTATCACCTTAGGTAATCATCCTTAAACACTAAAATAAACTTGAAAACCTTGTTAGGACTTTCCTCTGATCTGGGGTGAAGGTTGAACTAAATGCATGTTGGCCAAAGGGAGGCACGGTGTCTAGGAAGCCTAATTTTCAATTAGGGGCTTAGTTTTCATGCTTAAGATTTTTAATTTTTCATGTTATATATTTTACATGAAAACAATGAATTTGGACTCAATTGTACCCCATAATTATATCATGCATTACATATTTAGTTGATTGGTTCAATAAGAGAATAAATATTGATTAAATTGAGCCATGTGAAACTTATTGGAACTATATGATTTGATTTTTACTTCATCTAGGACTAATTAAAAATATATGCATGAATCAATCAGTTAATTTTATTGAAATTGAATCCATATGATTTTTATGCATGAGTATCGGAGGGAATCAAATTTCTTACATAATTTTTATTATATTAGTTAAGTACATGGGCACACACAAGGATGGTGAGAAGGATAATGGAGAAAGGAACTTGTGCAACAAAAAATTTGGGTGATGGTGATGATTATGTAGGGCTTTCACGAATGCTTTATGCAATAGTTGAATTGTATAATGCACATTGATTACAAAAGTGAAAGAACACAATGTGTGCACAAAGTGAGTGGAGTATATCATTTGAGGGCCCAGAGTGACAAGGAGTAGATATATCAACTAAGTCACATGGAAAAAGTGAAACTTTTCAAGGGTCATGAAGAAACACCATTGTAATAGCTTTAGGATATTTATTGATTTTTGTAACAGTCCCAATAATGGGAGTAATATTTGTAGATGTCGTCAAGTATTTTAAAATTAATAAAAACATGTACATGTGTTTTGATTTGTTATGTATTATAAGGCATTTCATGAGTCCATATATTTGAGTAACTATTTTTGTAGAGTTGTGAGGTTTGTAAAATCTAATTTTGACACATCTAACACTCCTATAAATGTCAGTAAAAAATCCAAAAGGCCCCAAAACCTAAACAATGACTATATTATTTCCCAAAATATACATCGATTATAGAATTTAAACCCTAAAATATTTAGGTTGAATGCTAAAATCCTAAAAATACCTATGTATTGACCACATTAGATTATAAAAATTATCTCCTAAACTGTGATTCATGGAGCTGTGAGACTAGTTCTGTAAGGTGCATAGTGACCCTAATTTCTTATATTTACCAAAATAAATTTAAATTATAAATAATAATAGGTATAAGTAATAATAAAATAGAATGTTGTCACAAACACATATATTACCCATATAAAAAGGAATGCATAATGTTATAAAGATATACATGTTCCTTTAATTATGCACACAAACCAAGATTTTCTAGGCTTGGAATTGCTTTGGTTTCCCAAACTTGAGCCTTGGACCTATTACAACGCAACAACCTACGTTTTTGATAGAAAAATTCAAAACTCACCTTTCACCATGATAAATCCTACAAAAACTACTGCAATATTTCTTAAAAATTGTCTCTAACTTTAAGAAAACTATCCTCTTTCTAAATATATACTTTTTATATTTTTTTCACTATTGTAAGGTTTCCATTTATATTTATTTCAAACTATGTCTTTTATACCTCTATTTTTAGTGATTGTAAATGTTTATCTTTTATCATGTATCTTTTGTTTCACTTCTCCAAATTGAAAAACAATTATATAGTCCTAAACTAGGACTAATTCTATACATATTCAAAAAATATATAATTTTTATATTTTTAAGGTAGTTAGGGGGCATGGTTGGCTATCCATTAATTTTTTAATTTTCAAAATCGTTATACTTGAAAAATCATAAAAAACAAAATACTCACTAAAAAATCTAAATAAAAATCTTTCCCAACTAAATGCTCCAATCTATCTTTCTACCAAATGGTTTTCAAAAATATCAAATAGTGCTAAAAATGGGCGGTGGGGCACGATTGATCGATCGTCCTACTATGTTTTTTTACAAAAACAGTAGCACCTATTGACATTTTAGATCTTTAACCCACTTACACATAACCATTTAAAAACAATAGTAGTTTAGAAATTAGACTAGAAATGTTATAGTTCATGTTCTTATAACATCTTCAAATTTTGAGTGTAACTATCTCAAATAACTCATACAAGTTGAAGTTTTTTATTTTTTAGAAAAAATGTCCACTTAAGACCCTCTTTTGGTGATCAATACCTAGTTTTTAAATCTACACATGACATTGTTAACCAATCCATGTAGTGTGGATATGAATCCTTAAGTACTTACAATTGTTGATTTACAAATGATGTGGATTTGATTTGTTGACTCACATCTATTAAGACTTGGTTTAGCCACCAAATATTGATCTATTTATTTTTGCACGTGATTTACAAATTGTTAGAGAGATTTTTTTGTACCTTTTTCTTTAATATTTTCTATATTACTTGATGATTTGATCAACATGTATGTCAAATTTTAGTTGTGTATTTTACACACCATATGCGGTGATTGTGGATGTATATCACATATCAATTAGGTATGGAGTTTTTAGATATTCCATATTTTGTACCATGATATATTGAGGCATTGCTAGTTGAGTTGATTTTGTAGTGTAAGGAGCTATCTTGAAGTATTACCTAAAGACTATTCATATTGGTCATTGAGGATTGGTCACCGTAACATATTGGGAATTATAACTTATTATATAGTATTGGACATGGTTTGGTCCTAATTGATTGCAATATTGAGGATGGAACATGAGATAGGTCCCAAGATAGTGATATCCATTTTTGATTAATTGATGTTTAGATCAACAGTTGACACATCATATTTTACAAATTGTAGATTATAGAGCTTGGTAATGTATTTAGGAGAGATTTTGATTTTGGTTTTTCGATGACTATGTATGGAGCTAGTTCATCATATGAGGTATCTTGGTTATGAGTTTTTGATGACTATGCATGGAGCTAGATCATCATAAAAATGAGTTTCACCATAGTTTTTCTACCAGAGTTTGAGTTTGTTTTTTCAATGATATGTGAGGAGCTAGTTCATCACATCTTTAGCATATTTCTTTTATGTGTCGACATGTGCCTACATTTACTGATTCTCGAGCATTGTGGAATGATATTGGTTCACCATTTTTCTTGAAAGATATGGAGATGTTCAAACTTTATAGTGTACCTACAACACATTTTTGGGGGTTTGGTTACTCACGGGTTTCACTTGAGCTTTCGATTGTTTGCTCTTGTTTGGCACATGGTTCATTACGACACACTATGATTTGATGTGATTCCTTACGTGGGTTGATATAGATCACATGAAATGAGTTCATCATGATTTGTGGTTTTCCATAGTTTTGAGCACACCATCTACATCACATTATAGATAATAACAACTTGGTGGACTTGTCATCCCCTTCTATACCCCTCTAGATAAGGGGGTTTTGGTAGGACATTGTGATCCAATTTTTTTTAGTGTGTTATTACTTTAGGTTTAATAAAATAAATGTTCTCATTAAAGCATAATTAATGCATTACATTAATTATTTGGTAGGTTTTGGTGTTATGGTTTAAAATTTAGTTGTTAGTTATGAGTTGATTGGGCATGTTAGTCGATTGGGTCCCATGACCAACCTCCCGTAAAAGATTATTTGAAACTTTGGTAGAATGTAATAAAATAACAGAGTTTAGAAGTAGTGGAGTTTTGAGTTAATAATATATTCGGTATTAAGAGCTTGTTTTATTGATGGAGCCTTTGTTGTAAATATGAATGATCCACATTCCATCACTAGTCCTCAAGTTATGTTATTGTAATCTCATCATCACTTGAATTTTCATCCACCGTAACTCCTCTACACTAAGAAAATTCCATAGCCTCCAAGTGGACTTGTACTCCTCTCGGCATTTCTGTCAAGTCTACTAGTCTCAATGTTATAGCTTCTTTTGCACAAGATATAATATATGTGTCATCTCTATCAACAATAACCAAAATATTGTATCCTGCACCACCTACCCAACAACTCAAATGTTGGAATATGTGTGCAACTATTTTCTACCAACATACATACATATGGAAAGTAGAAAATATAAAAATTCACACACACCCCTATGGGAATTAAAATTCTTTCTCAAATACAAGAAATGATGCAATCATGGTTAGGATTCCCAACTAAGGGATTCCTTAGATCATGTAAACCACAAGTCTCATAGTTATATAAGAAGCAATAATGGCTTCTTCTATTACTATGAGGAAATATTGATTACATAATTAGGTACATTCACATGACCCATTTTACCGGTCTTCTAAAAATACGCTTCATAAATTCTCTAAAAAAATATTCCTAAGATCTATCCTAATATTTTAGACTATACTAAGCTTCTATAGAACTATACTTGGTTCCTTGGACAATGGAGCTCTCTGAACACTACTCGTTGGCTCAATTTAGTAACTATTATATGGACAAGTTGACGTATACGTTATTATTCCCTTTCATCTATATAAAAAAGTGAGATAATAAATATGCATTTACAAGTAAAGATACTCTTGCAAATATTCTACAATATGTGTAAATCACCTTCGATCCTAACAACCATTTTACAAGAAAATTCCTACAATGAAATCATCTTCATTTGATCAAAGTATACTAATTTTTCTAATTTTTACTTGGGTGAAGAAAATGGATCAAATCCCGCATGTGCTTGTTTGATTGTATTGATATTAACAGCATAAGCAAAATAACATGCTTTGTGAAGGGTGAAAAATAACTTGGGGTACAAGTAATCATAAATAGTGTGGATGTACATTTGTGCATGATTTATAAGAAAGGGATTTAGGTTGAGAAAAACTCTAAGTCTTTGTGACACAACCTCCTCTTATTCAATAAAACATTGTGTAAAGTTTATGCAAGGTATGGCGAGATTTATTTTCTACTCTAAATATTTTTGGTTGACAAGGGATTACAAGTGACCCTAATATGCTCGTGTATCAATCAAAAATATTATAACATATGTAACAATTGTCAAAGTAAAATATGTCTTAGGATGAGCAGTTGTAATTTTCATGACAAGAGATATAACCAAAATAACCAAAGTAGTGTTTGGTTTGGACTTTGGTTGGAGAGAAGAAACATAGTCATAATCATCCATCATATTGTTGTATTTGGGATCAAATTCATATTCCTCATATTCGAGTGAGGTATGAAACTTATGGTATTAATACTAGAGTAAAATTTCAATTGTGAGGATTCCTAAGGTGGAGCACTAAATAAAGGCCTCCACTGTTGGAGTCTCTAATGTCAAATGTAAATTGTAATGATTGTCACTATCATATAATTTTGACCTTCTTATCTTGGGTGTAGCTAAATAAGAAGGGTTTGTCTAAGGAATGGACATCCTATACATAAGGCCAATGTTAAGGGATTTTGTAATGGCTTAATTAGGTGGTCAAGAAGTAATTCCTTAAGAGGAGGTCCAATAAGACCTTCATATACAATAAATGACTAATTAGAACAATATTTAGAATATAATGAAGATAAATTCAATAAAAGAGAAATTTGTGGGCCATATTAAATATATTCAAGAATAAAATAATTCCCTTAAAGTAGGACATCACCATATAATACCAATTAAGGAAAGAATAACTCCATAAGATCTTCCAATATGGGGATTCCACTTGAATGGGGATACCTCCAAATATTTCTACCGAACAAAAATCTCTTCACATAGATCGTCTATATCACAATGGAATTCACCTCCTTTATCTAGTAATATATCTCTCTTATTGGATGGATAACACAATATCCCAATATAGGCCGACATATTACCCAATATAACTAGTTCCACAAGCTACCTATGTGACCCCATATATTATAAACATATAAATAACTATGGGGGATGTGTGCTACATTTCACCATCTCCATCAAGCATATACATTATAATATCATATTTATAAGTACATAATATAACATCTCTCCTTGACATGTTTTGTCCCTAAATCATAAGAAGAAATCATGTAATAAGAGCACTTCAAATCATTGCACACTTATTGCCATGTTCAATCATCCAACCACTCATATGTGATCTTGGAGGATGATACATATCTAAACCTCATTCCATAATTAGTTGTTATATTTTGATTCCACCCATGACTATATTTTTTCCTCCTTGGCTTTCATGCTTTGACTTAGTGTTTATACCTATGAATCCATGTTCCATAATTGTTACTCCATTAATTCCAAGCATAAAAATAATGATTGTTCCTCCAATGCCCTATATATATAATGCCCAGACATGCCTCCATGAATGCTTCCTCTCATGATGATGTGGATGTCTATATGTTGTAACATTGGGATTCTCAACTTTTTCTTCTACTTTATTTTACTCTTCCACCTTTCGATTGTTAGTTCCTTTCTCTTTTAGAATAAATGAATTTTTATTTTCATATTTTTGTCAATTTATTCTTGTTATGCCTTTAATTCTTCTTTATGCTCATCTTCAAATTAATCCTCATGCTCAACCTTGAACTTTATTTGTTATTCACTAAGCACAATAACCCACAAGTTGACCTTATTTATCTTATAATGAGATCTTCATGAACTTATTTTGTACATATATATTCATTATTCTCAAATTCTCTAACCAAAGATATCCAAAAATAATATTCAAACCATCCATATCCAAAGCATTAAAATCTAAGCTCAGAAACATATTTATCCATAGAGAGATTCAAATCTTTAAAAAATTGAATCTACATATTGTCCACTTGATTTTCTTTGATATTATTTTCCTAAACATGCAGATGTTGAGCCACAACCATTTTGATGAAAATGTATTTTTTACTATGGTTTATGGTTACAATTATCTTCTTCCTTTAAATGCATCATGAAATTGAAAATATTGAAGCTTATTTTTCGGAGTTACATTGTTTGAACCCTCTTCTTATTCTTCCTCAACATCATCATTATGTTCATTTTCATTTTATGTGTCTCATCTAGCCATGAAATCCTATTCCATTTCCATCCAAGACAAACCTAACCTCTCACATTTCAAGTGAAAGCACCAAGTCCATGTTGGACCACTAACCAAAACATGAAAATGAAACCATGTCATTTTAGATGAAAAATAAGTCTCTTTAAATTGGATCCACCATTCTCTAGCATCAATCTCACCATTTCCATATAAAAATTACATCCCCATGATACAAAAAAACTTAAGGTTTCAAGAACATACTCCTTTGACCAAGTTGTGACTCACAATTTTGGGAAGATGTTATCCTCAAATAAAAAAAACATAAAATGAGCCTAAATTTTTGAGAGATTTCTGAAAATGTAAATAAACCATAAACAATCTAAAAATTACACATTATGGAGCAAATATGTGAAAAAATTGAAAATTTGCAATAACTTCTTCAATAATATCTAAAAATACTTAAATTTGGACTATAACTTCCGGAACAATTTTGCAACTTCAATAAACACATCATAACATTTCACATTCATTAGCAAGAAATAGATAAATTTTCAAAATTAGGGTTTCAACCCAAATTTTGGCGATTAATGCTCTGATACCACTTGGTAAGATCTTCACCTATAATAAATGAATAATTCAAACAATATACATAATATAATTAAAATAAACACAACACAAGAGAGATTTGTGAGCTAATATATATTCATTAAATCCATGAATAAAATAATACTTTTAAAGTAGGGAAACACCATACAATACTCCTTAAAGAAGGAATAACTCTACAAGATCTCTTGATATGGAAATTCCACTTTGAGGGTGGTACCTCTAACTCCTACGAAATAGAATACTCTCCACATACATCACCTATCTCATAATAAAATTCATCTCATTTATATAGGCATACATTAATCTTATTTGATGGATAGCACCTAATCCTGAATGTAATTCAACTTGACTCATTTCCCAATATAACTAATTCCAAAAATACCTATGTGACCTCGTATATTATAAATATATAACCAAGGGGGATGTGTGTCATATTTATGCATCTACATCTACATGTATACATCATAATATCATCTTCTTATGTACATAACAACATCAAAGGGTATAAATGGTGATATGAATTGTGTAAGTTTTCTTCTTGTGAGATCATGGCCAAAAAGAGGGAGGCAAATCTGTGCAATGATAAGGTCGGGAGTATCATAACTTTTTTATTTTAAGGTTTATTTCACCAATCTCTTCATCATTCGAATCAATGATATTTTTGGGAGTTCTTCCCACTAATTCGAGATGTCCGTTATATCTTTAAATGGTGTCAACAGAGTAATTAAATAATTGATACTCTTAGAAGGCTACACAATGTAGTTTCTCAAGAGTGAAAAAATTGAGTTTATCTTTGTTAAAAAAATCATTGTTCTATAGGTTATTGTCTCTTTGAATTTAATAGGCATCACTTAAGGGAATGTGACACCTTGAAAAGTGGGTGAAGTAAAAATGTGCATATGATGTGTCCATGGTCAATCAAGAATAATTTTATAAGATAGAGGAAAGTTAAAGAGAATGAGTATCACTTTAATAGAAGAGAAAGAGTGCAATGAGAAACCAAATGCATCCCAATGGGAGCATTTTCCTTTAGTCATACCCTCGACACATGCTTTGGGTTGATTTGAGGTTATCGATTGAATAGCCTAAAATTTGATGAATTCTAAAGAAGCTACATATATGTCGACCCCTCACCTATGAGTGCCCTTTTTGATTTGTACATTCTAATTTTGAAAGAAATTAAAAGAGGGTCATGACACAAAACAACAATTTGTTCAGGATCATAGATTGGATGTGAAATCAAATAAATGATGCTTAATTGATGGTTTTATTGATTTGAAAAGATAGCTCCTCGCATTGTTGCAAAATACTATAATCTAATTTGGACAAAGAAGAACCATCCCCTAACGCCATTGGTTGAGGGATATTCATGTCAAAGCATACCTTTGTCAAATGGTTATGTTGCTTAGGTGAGGTTGCCATGAGTTTTAGAATGGGGATTTGAATTCATATTTTAGACAATTCCTTGATTGGATTCCACTCTTCTAAGCTAGGTTGTATAATTTTGGTTTAAACTTGAAAATTCTTAGTCAAAATAATCTTGGGAGATGTTGAGGACTCATTTAGGTTGGGTTTCTATTTTTTTCTCAATATGTAAAAAATCAACTATGTTGGATGGTCGAGGTGGCTCACGTAACTACATCAACCCTTCTTGAACAAGGTACAATTACTTGTTGCATACCTTACATGAAGACCATGTTCTCCCGGTTGGTAAGATTAGGGTTGAAACTAGTTTTAATTGTCTTGCTAAAGGAGTTTAATTTTTATTATCATTAGCGGACTAATGTGATTTATCAACCTTATAGTGTGTTGGAAAAGATAAATTTAGATAACCAAATGGTCGATGGTCCTATGTACAACATCATGTTGATCAAGTTATTATGCTTTGTCTCTCACTTTTATGGCTTCATCATTCCTTTTTTGCCATGACTTCATGGTCAAAGTCACTTCGAGAAAGAAATCATAGTTAATGGCTTGAAGTAATCGAGCGTATCGTAAGAATTTCCTAGTTGGCATGCCACCAACATATTTTTTTGTTTTAATACCATTGGGGGACGAGTCAATATGGTTCCATAGGCTTCGATTGAGACCTAAATAGTCATTGTATACATTTTTATCTCATGGCGGGTTGATGACAATCTTCTTAATTAGATGGGTGAGGAAAGGATCCCCCTTAACTTTGGGAGGGAATGAACCTCGAGAGGAGTCAATATTGTGAATGGTTTTATTGGAGCATTAACATTATTGTGATTTTCATTCAATTTGTCATTAGTGACGTTGTGGTTTCAAGGTCACATGAGGATTTTAAATGTTTGTTGTTGTTTAGGTTGAGGTTTCTAAAAATATTACATGAGAAATTTTTATCTTTTAAATTTTTTAACAACTTCCTCCATGGTTGATAGAGGTAGGACCTAACCTTGTATTGAAGGCGATGCTCTAACATCATAAGAAATAGTCTATAGATTTTTTTATTAGTCACGTGTGTTGAACTTTGTTGGCCAAGGATTTCCATTGTTTGATAAAGGCTTCAGTTATCTCATTCTTTAATCATTTCCAATTAATAAAATGTTTATGGTATTTTTAGGTAAGTCATGATAGTGAAATTATTCAACTAAAGCATTGGCTAAACCTTTAAGTTCAAAAGTGGATCTAGACGGAAGTGTATGGTACCAATCTAAAGTGACACTTGTAAGGGTTTTAGCTAAGAGCTTGGTGGCCACATAATAGTTTGTTTTGACTCAATCCTTGATATGTTCCCAAAATTCTTAAGATGGAGTGTGGGATTGATTGATCCATCATAGATTATGGTTTAAAAGTGGTTTGAATCAAAATGAGGATTGTATTTGTCAAGGAGATCATCCATACATTTTTATCATGTTCGGAGATTCTCTTTCGTATTTAGGGAGGTTTAAATAAATACTTGTATTATGGGTGAGTATGTGGGATTGTCCTCTTTTTCACCCTCATACTCTGAGTCTTCATTATAGGTTGGTTTTGTTGAGATCTAGTGGAAACATTGTTAGTGACATTACAGATGATTTTCTTAGAATTATAAGTGACCATGATGCAATATGCATATAAGGGTTTAAATTGAGGAAAATAATTCCAATTTTTTTTTGGAAAATATTCCTCATTATTTGACTTCAAATAATCTTGAAAAAGTATGAAAACTATGAAAACATAATTGAAGCATGATCAAATACAATCATGACATCTAGAGGCATTTTTATGTGAACAACTTTTAATCTCCCTTGTACGAGTTATCATGGAGGTCAAGTGAAGTGTATTTGTATATGAAGAGGAAAATTCATGAGTGTGATTTGATTTTGATATATAAAAGTTCATCCCTTAGTATGAAGGAGTTGTTGAATAGGAGAAAATATGTGTGTATACTAGATGAAGGGATATGAAATTGTATGGGTGAGATCTTGGTTAAAAGTCATGCTTTGAAGGAGCAGAAGTATCTGTAATGAAAGATCATATAAAGGTTTCATCAAATGCCTTAATTATTTTATGTTTTAGTATATTGGACACTTGAGAGAGTGTACATTTAGAAGATAGTTTAAGGAGAGAATAATGTCAAGAATGTATGTATGAGATAATTCTTGTTAAATGGTGTCTGCGACGGGTTGAAGGCATGAAGTGTGACAAGGTGTATGTAAAGAGGCCTTGCATGATAAAGAGGTTATTTTGATTAGGTGATGAGAATGAGGGTGGAAATAGAATAAGAATGATCTAATAAATGATCACAATCTATTGTGAAAGACAAAACAATCAAGTGATCAAAAATTATTAAAAAGAACACCGAGTAGATGCTCAACAAGAAGAGATTTTAAGCTTCCTTGTAAGTTGAAGCTTATAGAAGTTAAGTGGATGCATGACTGAATTTGGGAGTTGGAGCTTCCATGTAAGTAGAAGTTGTTAAAGACCAGATGGATGCTTGGTTAAATTTTGGAGTTGTAGCTCCATGTTGAGTTGCTCAACTGTGAAATCATTGTAACCTTAATAGGACAATTTTTCCAAGTTATTTCTTTAGTTTCAGTGGGTTTTTATCCCTTGAAGGTTTTCCCACATTACATAGTGTATTCCTCTCTCTCTCTCTCTCTCTCTCTCTCTCTCTCTCTCTCTCTCTCTCTGTTCGTGATTTATCATGGTTAAGTTTGTTTAGTTTTGGATGGTTGAGTAATTTCAAATTGTTTCAAAAGTTTGAACAAACACTCGATTCAACCCACTGCACGTGTTTGAAGTTTCCAATAGAACTTCTTTAGAAATTTATAAGGCCATTTTGAGGCTTTTAAAAGAGAATTTTCCATAAACTCCACAAATGGTCTAGTAGTTGTCTAGGGATTATAGTTCTTGGTAAATTAGGATATGATAACAATGATGGCAAGCCTACCAAATATTGGAGAGAAATGGTATGTCTTTAGGGCTTGAGGATCTCAATATGTCTTGAGGGAAGAGGGATCATTGAGTGAAACTAAAAAGGTATATTACAAGTTTCCTTCCTGCTTCATGGAGTGATGTGGTTTATTTTATTTAAAGATATTTAAATTGTGAAGGCTAGTTCTCACTAATAATTACCTATAATTTTAGATTGGTCATTCATCTTAGGCATAATATTCTAGTAAATATGCCATTTTTCTTATTCATTCTTTAGAGAAAATGGCCTTTGGAGTTTAGAGTGGTTGTAATAAATATTTATCTCACCATGGATTGATCAAGTTTACTATTATGGATCCCGACTATGAAATATCTTAGGACATCATGGAAGGTGATATACTTGTGATGTGATTTCAATTCTCTCAAGGCTTATAAGAAGAAAAATCCCTCTCAGCTAGCTTCAACATGGAATCTAATGTATTGTCTTGGATTTAAGAACATTAGGTGGAGGAGAGTAACATTTGTGACTTTAATTCAAATTTTGACAAGAGGCTAAGGAATGATGTGTGTTTAAACGTGGTACATGAATTATTGCGCCAAATAAGACTAGATGATGAACATCCCATCAATAACAAGATTGATGATATATCTTCTAACTCTATCCCTAATCCTTCCACATTGCTTGAGGTTTAGTCGGCTTATTGCTGCCATTAAAATGGAATTGGAGAATCTTAAGGATTTTATTGCTTTCTAAGGTCTTCACTTAGATGCCCTAGTAGATGTGACCGTAAAAATATAAGTGTATAGATACGAGGAATCCATGTAAGATGCAATTACCAATATTTTTGAAATCATTGGAAGATGTGAAAAATAATACTCGACCTAGTTATCAAGAGGAGAGATATAAAACTAGAAAAACTTTGATCCTCATTGGGAATGACAGGAAAATGGGCAAGGGTTTCTTTTCTCTCAAACATGTTGGGGATTTTATGTAATTTTTCTCAAGGAAATATGGTTATACTCGATGTTTGAGAGGGATATGGATAACAAGGCATAAAAAATTTCAGTCCTCAACTATTATGTGATGCTTTTGGGTCATCTATGGAGAAAGAAAGAACCTTATTTATAAAGCCTATATCCACAACTGGTTATTTCCTATTCATTCTTCTCGTAGCTTAATACTAGTGGTTGGGGACCTAATATTCATAGCCTTCATGTATTACTTGTCTAATGAGTGATCAATGGAAAGAGATAATAAAACTTATGTTAAGTTGGAGAATGGGACACCCCTTTAGATTTGAGGGGAAAAATCTAGTCCTTACGAGTTAATTAGGATTCTTGTAGAAAAATAGAGATTGATTCTTTAGGTTCTATACTCTTTTAGTTATATGATATGTGTTTATTCACTATGAAAGTATGAGCATGGAGGTCTTCATTGATTTGTATGAAACACGCTCAAAGCAGAGTTAAAGTTATCTAATAGTATTAGATCGAAGGAGCTTTATTCTCTTGTTAATTTGTTTTTGATTTTCCTATATTGACTCTTTTTATTCAAATGGTTATCATGAAGGGGGTTGATTGGGTTAGACTAAGGCTTCACTTTCCTCCAATTTAAAATCCTAATATAGGTTGGTGACATTTGGAATAACCTTATGTTCACCCACCAACTTCAAGTGGGTGTGTGAGAAGAAAATGGCTACAAATAAGAGAAAGAATCAACACTTTCCTTAACTACTGATTGGGATATGAAATCTCACATGGCCTCCTCATAGTGTACATATTTATGGCTTTATTAGGGGTTTTTTCAACATTCTTACCGCAAAAATTGTTTTTTATCTTTGTATAGGATATGACAAACATTGGTTTTGAATGAGTTGTAAACAATTTTTGCTAAAAATTTCAAATAGAAATGGGTGAGGGACTATGTATCCCTTTTATCGACAAAAATAATTATATTCTAAACCAATCACCCATAAACACACATATATGCTATAAATATACAAAATTTAACAAATAACTAGTAGAAATATTTTTAAAACAAAGGTCTAATAGGCATTAATCGGTGAGACAATATCACCTATTAGAGGTATATATATGACCTACAATCCACCCATACATAAGAACAACAACCATACACATCTATATTGTTCATTTAAAACAATCTTACCCCATTGATGAATTCTATTTTTTGTCGATTTAAATGATTGTTTAATTGATACAAGTCATTGATTGATTTCCTCAAGGTATTATGAAGGTAATTGTTTATTAATTTCCTCAAAGTACTATGATGGTAAACAAATAAGAAATGTATAGAAGCTCCAGTTGATTGATATGCTTATGAAGTCAAAAATTCTTCCATTTGGAGTTGTGATTCATAAGCTTGTTAAATGTGTTTATTTCATTACAAATTTACAATGTGCATTTTTTCCCAAAAAATTGCCAATGTTTCTTCTAAAATTAGTAATTGTTTACTCTAATTCATAGCCAATGTTATTCATTAAGAAGAAAAAATAATATATAAACTTGTACAAAGTAGAGATCTCATCCTCGATATAAGCAATGGTTATTATATGATGAACAAAGAAAACAATATAATTCATTATAGAAATGGTTCATGTTGTAGAAACCAAAATTGGGTCATACTCCCCTTTAAACCCCGTTAATTACATTAATCATATCCTACCTATTCATATCCCATAGTGCACATGTTAATTAAATTAATTATCTAATTAATATCCTCACTTAACCACCTCACCTAGCCACCTCACTCAATGACCTACTCAAACCTCATTAATGACCTAAGACCAAGTCTAAACCTATCCTAATTAACTAGGACTTAGTCTAAACCTAGACTTAACTCCTATTAACAAACCTAAAAGGAATCTTACTTATCTTGCTATGATCTATCACTCGAGACTCGGCAGAAGGTTGGAGATCACACCAAAAGTAGCATCAATCTGGCAATTTTTGACCAACCTAGATATTCCCACCTTGACCGACATTGGTTATATCTCAATCGACATCGGTCACCTAACTGTTGCCACATTAGGTTAAATATGTTTCCAAAAGCCTTTTCCCAGGTTGGTCAATCAATTTAGGATCTCATTCTTCTAGAGACTTAGAGCACTCAAATTTCTTTAGCACTTAGGAAAAATAAGACACGAGCACTACCAACATCGATCACCATTCATCATCCTCTTCACGATCAAAGATTCACAACAGAGAGGCACGGAGGTTTGAACTTCCATGGCATGAATACAATGGCTCTTCTCTCTGGATCTCTATTGTCATTATCTTCATCACCTATTTCATCCAATCTATTTTCTAGTAGTTCCTCCTTGCCAAAAGGGATCTCTCACAATCAACTTGGATCACGAAATCGTAACCCGCGCACAACCTTCAACTAACATCACAAATAGGTATTCCTCCTTGGCCTTCTACCCTTATGTGTTTCGTTAATTTTCTAAGAATCCAAGGAAACACATGTACCATTGCCTGGAGCTTGCTTGAGCCCATATAGTCTCTTTTCAACCTACACACTAATTTCTCCTTACCCTTGACTTCATACCTGCAAGCGCTTTACGCATATAAATATCTCGCATCCAAATCACCATGAAGGAAAGGTGTCTTCACATCTAGTTGCTCTAAATACAAATCATCTACTCCAACTAAACTCAATATAGTACGAGTAGAATTCATCTTTACAACAGGAGAAAATATTTCACCAAAGTCAATACCTACTTTCTATGAAAATCCTTGACTACAAGCCTTACCTTATACCATTTTTGTCCATGCTCTTCTTCCTTGATCCTCGTAAACCCATTTTTTCTACAATTTCCTCTTACCTACTGTAACTTAACCAAATCCCAAGTTTGGTTTTGTTCCAAGGATTCCATCTCCTCATCCATGTCATGCTCCCACTATACGTGGGTCTCATCTTGCATTGCTTCTTCAAAAAAATTTGGGTCACCATTATCGCTTAAGATGGAGAAGGTGTAAATATTTCTAGAGGTTTACTTACCCTTTGTGACCTTCTCACAGGGAGTTTGGGGTACCAGCAGGCTCATTCGACCTCCTAGAAATTTGTTTCACTCCTAACAAAGGACCGACACCGGTCACCTATAATCAACGCTCGGTTCTTCTAACCGATGTTGGTTTGGCTCTCATATAACCGATACCAGTTCAGGTGATCGATATCGTTCAAGTCACTAACATTGGTTATTATGTAACCCTGTAGGTATGAGTTTTGAATCTAAGAGTTCATTTTCATTCACCTTCTCAACCGGTTCGTCCTTGGGTACCAAAATTTGATCCATGTACATTCTCTTTTTATTCCATTCAATGTCATGACTCCTAATAATTTTAAAATTCTCTAAATCCCAAAAATGGAATCCGAAATCACCATATCCATAACCAATTAAATTATATCTTTTGGATTTTGCATCAAACTTTTTCTATTTTCCTTATCAATATCAACAAAATCTTCTGAACCAAAACTTTAAGAAAATAAATATCTACCTCTTTTTCGGTCCAAGATTCCTCTGGTATTCCTCCATCTAGTGAACTTAAAGGCCCACGGTTAATCAAATAAACCATTGTATCAATTGCTTCTACCCAAAACTTCAATGGAAATCCAGCATCTATCCTCATACTTCTAGCATGTTCTATGATTGTCCTGTTCATTCTTTCTGTAACACCATTCTCTTGTGGTTTTCTTGAAACCGTCCTTTCTCTACGTATTCCATTGATTGAACAATAATCATTGAAATCCTTGCTACATTATTCACCACCATTGTTAGATCTAAGGAATTTTAACTTTGAATTTGATTCATTCTCAATAAGGGCTTTCCATCTTTTAAAATTTTCAAAAACATCGATTTATGTTTAATACAATAAACCCATACCTTTCTTGTAGCATCATCAATGAAAGTAACATAATATTGGGATCCTCCATGAGAAGCTACCTAGGATGGTCCCCACACATCTGAGTGTACAAGCTCCAATTTCTTCTCCTTCTTAGTTGCCCCAACTTTGAGAAATCTCACTCTCTTTTGCTTTCCAAAGATACAATACTCACATAAATCAAGATCTAAATCTTTCAAATCTGATAACTTACCCTTAGCCTTTAAGATTTGCATTCCTTTTTTACTCATATGGCCCAACCGATTATGCCACATGCATGCATCTGAATCTAAAGTAGATAACACATAAAAGGAATCAATAACATAGGTAGATAAATATAACATTCCTACCTTCTTGCATTTCATTCTGGATTATTACATTATAGCTCACATTAATTTGAGGGAAACCTATACACTAGAAGTCATGCCTAGCTGATGGTTGACTAATTTAATCGTAGTTCACTTACACACTCTCTCTATACCAAACCACTTACATAATTTACACATCTTCTTAAACATCCTCCTACTTGGAAGAAGTTGTCAATGATCACACGATCATAGGATTGACAGTGGATGCCTAGTTGGTTTCTCTATCCAGTCATTATCTTAAATAAAGGACCACCCCGCCAAAACATTACTTGAAACCACCCTTAGATCTTGGCTTTTCATAGGACACCTTCTATTGAACCAAAAAAATTGTTCTGTTCACGTTCAGGTCTTAAATAAAGCATAAGCTAAAACATAAAATTCACCCATAGGATTTCGTGTTTCTTAACTTTTTCTTGATTTGTGTTTTGAGTTGTGAGGACGTGTTCTCCATTTTTCTTTCTTCCTTTCACACTCCACAATTATAGTTGGTGTATTCTGAATTTTTCTGAGTGTGTTAGGGTCCATCACTATCATACTCAGGTTTCTAGGTTGATATTTTACCTGATCTAAGTCACAAAAAAAACTTTCTCCATCTTTTCAAATTTCATAGTGACTGGCATCGGTCCAGTGACCGGCATTGGTTTACTCTAACCATCATCGGTTTACTTGACCATTGTCGGTTATCTACTTTTTGGTCATTTTACCAAAAACAACACTCACCACTTTTTTGTTCTTTCTAAAGTTCCTCAGACATATCATCATACCCCTAGATCTTTAAAATCACTATCAAATCTAGTTTTGTCTCATTTTCATCAGTTATTACCCCATTTGCAAAACTTTTGATTTCCTATAGTAACTAGTATCGCTAACATAACTAGCATTGTCACCCTATCACCGTCATTGGTTGACCCAATCACTGTCATTTCTGTGTTTTAATTTTTAATTAAAACATAGCCCTATTTTTCCCCCGTAATTTTTTTCTCCATTTATTATATTTTTGTGTCATTTACGAGATATCGATACTAAGCCTATGCTAACTCACATGGTTTTGACTCGTATTCAAGCCAACACCCTTGTATTCCATGCAAGCCTTCAGCTACTCCCGCCTAGCCCATCGCCACCTTCCATCATGTCACCCATGGATCCTACTCAACCCATTATCATCAGTATCGGTGATGAGGACATCGCAAGACTCCTTGACCACAAACTCGCTGCCTTACAACATTATCTCACCCATTCCTCCACTTGTGATTCATCAGGATAGTTGGTATATGGCATGCCTATGTCCATTCCTCCTACCCTCACCCCCACTTCCGCATCAGCTACCACTAGCTTGGTGTTACCTTCATCCACCTTACCTTCCGTAGTAGTATCCCAACTTGACCCCACATCATCAATATCTATAACACCTATAACATTGGTCACATTTTTGACGTCAGTTGCTCCCATGGTGTCAACCATTCCTTCATCAACCACCTTGAGCATAGCCCTGTCTACACCTACCACCTCATATATACCTCATATATACCTATTGCATCATAGCCACCCATGGTGTCTCAACCCATACCCCATTCCAAAACATCGTCCTCTCCATCCCATAGTATTTACCTCCAATCACTACAAGGATTGCTACATCCACCCCACCTACTTACACATATCACCAATAACCACCTATCTCGTCTATCACCTATTCGGGATATTTGTCGCCTGCATCTATTCCCCCTCACAATTCTCATACTCAGCACCACCATATACTGGAATGTCATCCACATCATACATTCATCATCAACCCCCTTATACTACAGGGGGTGCCCAATCATCACAACCTACCAATGACCTTATTAAAATGATGATGGAAAAGATGCAAACATTGGAAGCATCAGTTTCTAGATCTCACAACTCTTTAACATACGATGAAATATGCAATGAGCCCATTCATCCATCTATTCCCATTTGTCCATACCCTACACATTGGGAAATGCCCAAATTCAACCAGTTCAATAGCAAAGAAGACCCGCAACAACACTTACAGTCTTTCAAACATGGGTGTTATTTAATTGCTCATGACAATGCTCTACTCTTGTAGACATTCCCAATGTCCTTAACATGACCCACATTAGATTGGTATAGTGGTTTACCTCAACATTCCATTTACTCATTTAACTAAGTGGCTCAAGCCTTCCTGACCATTTTTCAATCAATATCGTCAAGAAGGTCACCATGACCAACTTGTACTCAACACGACAATACGACGACGAGTCTATCACAGATTTTGTTGCTCATTGGCGGAGCCTCATCAACTAGCTTACATTCCAGCTACCTCAAACCGAGCTTATAGAGTTGTTCACTAGGGCTTGTGCCAGGCACATCTCACCAACTCTCCAAGTCCAAACCTTCTCGTACCTTTGATGAAGCATTCACCATGGCTAGAAAACTTGAAATTTGTGCCATAGAAGAGAAGAAAATTCAATTGCATAACAAAAACATTGCATTCAAGTCAAATGAGGCCTCTTCCTCTTCTAAACCACAAAAACAACTATTCTAAAGAAAAGGATCTGCTAAAGCGGTAATTTTAAAAGCTATCCCATCTCACCCATCCAATCAATCAAACCTTCTTCCAACCTTTCTCTCATTCAAGCTTTCTAGTTCAGGCAAGAGAAATGAAAGTACACTCCAATCGGGTGCCTTATTCTTTAGTATTAGAAAAACTTCTTAAATTCGATCAATTGCTCTACCACCCATCAAACCACATACTGGTTTTGACCCTACTCATCCTATGCCTACATGGTACAAGGAACAGGACTATTATAACTATCATCGTGTAAAAGGCCATAGCGATGGTAATTATATAACCTTCAAAAACATTATCTAGGAAATGTTAGACAATGGAGATCTCATCTTAGACAACCCAAATGCACTGGCCAATCATAACTTGCATATATTCAAGAATCCATTTCCTAATCACACCACGTCATCTAACCAAACTAGAAAACCTTCAACTAATGACAGTAATGTCTGTGAGGTCCATGTTTTTTTGACACCATACTGTCCCTTCCTCAATTTCTTCATATCCCCTCCATCGAGGAGACTCTAACACGATCTCCTTTACCCACGAAGGATCCTATTTCATCTACTCCTTCACCCATAGAGGAGTCCCCTTCATCTCCCCTGTCACCCACGGAGGAGACCACAATATTTGTCAATACCATTTCACCACCCACCTCGCAACCTAATGAACAACCTGTGGTGTTAACTCTCCTACCCATGGGAGAGTCATGCTCACCTCCCTCTCCACCGAAAGAGGAACCTACCTCATCCCACCTATCATCTCCCCTACCAATAGAGGATCCTTTAGAAGTACCACTTCCTAGTTGGTGATAATTCCCATTATCCTTCCAGGATCTAGTTGATTTACTCTCGATCTCTTACCCACAGAGTCCGAAGCCAACCAGTTCCCTATCTCACAGACATACTTTACAAGGATTACTACTAAATCAATGTCATCTCCTCTTACAATAGTGTTATTTTCACACATGGTCGACCGCTTAGATTACATTGATAATTCCATGCTTTAGGGACGTCTCTAGCTACCCTTTTCAACCCAAATGCAAATATTGTCTGTTGATACCTCCATGATTTATCCAAAGGTATTTCAGACCATCGAACCAACCATGCCCATACCAGTCATAACAACCTCTTCTTTATCACCCTCGCCTACACCTAAACCTTTACCCACAATCAAACCTGATCCTATGCCTAAGAACCTACTTACACCTACACTTTTCCTTGCAGCCAGAGCCATCACCACATTGGGTGTCATGCCGACATCAATCATAGTCCACCCCCTCAAATTGGACTTAGCCACATCTTCACAAACCCACACAAAAACTATTCCTCCACCTAAAAGGAAGACCCAACCGTCTAGGTGGATACACCAGCTTCACCCACTACTCCTCTGTCACCTCCACTATTTCCTCCCATCCTAGGAATGCACCCATTGACCTTGACCAAGCAACTTCCTATCCAATGTAAACCAAAATCACAACATCCCACATCGTCTTTGCGATCTTTTATTACACCCACCTTACCTGCACATTGTACACCTTCACCGTTATCCGCATCTTTCTTACAGCCTATACCCCCACCACCTACAATAACCTCATCAATACCTATGAAATTTCCTTCTCTTCAACCCATACCTTTCACCTTTCCTCTACCAAAGAACCTTCACCGCGCCTCAGCATCTCGCCTACATAGCCCTAGTGAAAAGGGGCCTCAAGCCGATGTAGTTCTCCCGTAAGCTAGGGAAGAATATGATGAGGATAGATGAATGGGTCGGTAGGTTTTAGGCATGTTTTGAGTCTAGGTCATTTAGGCATGGTTGAGTTTAGGTGATTTTAGGCATGGTTGAGTTTAGGTCAGTTAGGCATGGTGATGTTGGTGAAAGAGGAATTCTTAAAATGTAGGTGTCGATGGTCTAGTCCTGTATAGGAGAATCAACAAGTAATGAAGAAGGTGAAGGGTAAGAGGTGACCAAAAGAGACTTGCCTAATTGGTAAGAACCATAACAAGTCTACCATACCAAAGGTGGGCTTATGAATGTAAGACCCTAAAGGTGTTTCTTGATTGACTATTCGAAGGGTGAAGAAAGTCACATGATCACAAAATGTCGCATTTATGCATGTCCTTAAGCGGGTAGAAAATTAGGGTGAAAAATATGATGAGGTGAAAGCAGGTTGGTTTTAGCGTAACCTAGTGTGAGACAACATGCCTATTTGGCAAGAGACCCAAGATCAAAATAGGCAAGTCCATGACAAAAAGTTAATCTTTTCCTTTTTGCTTTTGCTTTTGTTTTTGTTTTGATAGATCGATCAATCAGCAGAAATTCTATGTGGATCGTAGATTTTCTCCTTGAGGTCTTTGTGAAGTTGATCATTGTGGGAAGCTTTTGAATATTTGATTTTATTATTTGTAAGAATAGTATTTTTATTATGATAGACTATGTATAATATGGCTAGTTTGGTATAGTTGTCCTTCGAGGGAGCAGTCTATTTATAGCAGCGAGATAGAGAGAATAAATTTCCTTTTTGAGTGAGTCATCTTTTTTATAGAATTTTGACTCATGGAAAAGACTAAAGAGACCGATAGGTTCTTGTGTTGCAGACAAAACCATAACACACAAAGGCTAACTATGAAAGAGAGGGTTTAAGTGATGAACGACCATGGGATTCCATCTTGAAAAAGATGAAAAGTATCCATGAGAATCACACCATGAGTAGAGTCGTGGTACTCATATTGAAGATAAGGCTTAAAAGGTGATGGGTAATCACATTATTCTTGTTTAGTCGTTTCTCCTTAAAATAGGTAAGCGGAAGGTGAATGGTACTCAAGGGACAAATGCTTAATGGACAAAAGGTGATATAGGACTTGATTCAGCAATAGAATAGTCAAAAATGTAAAGTATTGAGGGGCTCATGTTTGGATTTACCTTCGAGTGAAGATAAACAATAAGCACTTGATCCATAGGTATGAGTAACAATATACGGTCCAAGCCAATTAGGAGCAAATTTGTCATGTTTATTTTTCTCTTCTTTTGTTACATGTTGATTTTCCTTCAGGATGAGATCACCAACCTGAAATGTTTGTTCATGGACACGTTTATCATAGGCACGTTTGATACATTTTTGGTAGATTTGGAGATGGTCAAGAGCATTGAGATGACACTCATTTAATAACTCAAGTTGTGCCAATGATCTTGGTGAAATTCATCATCATTGAGCATCTCTTTAAGTGAGATACGAAGAGACGAAATATGGACTTCAAGAGGTAGAACAACCTCTATACCATAGACTAGAGAGAAATGTGTGGCAGTAGTTGAAGTACAAATACTAGTGTGATAAGCCCATAAGGCAAAAGGAATGTGTGTATGCCAATCCTTTCCAGTATCATCAACAACTTTCATAAGAATTTTGTTTAAGGTTTTGTTGGTTGATTTAGCTTGGCCATTTTTTTAGGGTAATAGGGTGAAGAAAAACGAGTTGAATGCCAAAGGCATCACAAATCTTCCGTAGGGTTTTGTTTTTGAACTATTTTCTCTTTATCAGTGATGAGACAATGAGGAACACTAAAGCGACAATGAGGTGATGGTTGATGAATTCACATATTTTCTTGACCTTTGTAGAACTAAGAGGTATGGATTCTACTCATTTAGTGTAGTATTCAGGTAGTGGTAATATTCAATTGATGGCATTGGGAAGAATGAGGATTGATCATGTCTGACAAGATCCAAACCCCATTGAGAGAAAGGCCAAAGGTCTCATACGACTGTAAGGCATGACTAGGCATGTGATGAAGATTAGCATGTTGTTGGCACTTCACACAATGTTTGACATAATCAAAAAAATCATGGTTTAAGTTTGGCCAAGAATAGCCCCTAGCAGAGGATGCATTTAGTGATAGTTAAACCACTGAAATGACCTCCACAAATTTCATCATGAACTTCCTTGATGTTATAGGGAACTTCAGAATTTGTAAGGCATCATAAGAGGATACAACAAAGCCATATTATAAATAAGAACACCCATGATGACATAGCGAGAGACACTTTTGAGAAAGGCTTGTTGTCCATTATGAGTAAGGTCTAGAGGTAGAATTGAAAGGGAAAGGTAGTTAGCAAATTGCTTATACCAAAGGTCACGTGGGTTATTTTTAATGGTTCTGACAAGATTGACGTATCAAAATAGATAGGAAGGTGATTGTATTCATTGTACTATGACAAATATTTTCGAGTCAGAGGGTGAAGCAGGTATTTGAGAAGTAAGGTAGGCCATGGTGTCCAAAAATTTATTAGTGGAACGCTGGGGTGGTTTGAAGTTCATAACGGTCAAAGGTAGTCAAAAGTATATGTGTACATGATTCTTACTTTTAAAGTATCTCATAACAACATTGGTATATACCGGTAAGAATTGGTTTACAACCAATTATAAATCACCAAAGATATTAATTGACTTAACATCTAAGGTAATGACGGTTTGAAGGCCTAATACGAGTGCTTCATATTCAGCGATATTGTTAGTACAATCAAAATCTAGTTTGAAAGATAATGGCATAGGCTCGCCATCAAGAGGAATGAGGATAAATCGACACCACCCCCACACTGACATTTGGAACCATAAAATAATAAGGTCATCTGGTAAATGGTATCGTCCAAAGAGAGGCTATTGATGGATTCATCTGGGAAATCAAAGTTAGAGGATTGATTTCCTAAGAGCGGTGCATCTACAAGTTGGTCAAAGAATGGTTTATCCTTTGGATGATTGTTGATGAATGAATTCAAGGTCTAGGTCTGCAAGCAAAGACATCATCCAACATGCAACATGTTAATGTTGGTAGGGTTTGGCTTACATGTAATTTAAGGGGTCAATATTGGTGACAAAAAATGTTTTGTGGTTAAGTAGGTAATGGTGCAGTTTAGTGGTGAAAAAAACTAAGGCTAAGCATATTTTTTCAGCTGTATCTAGTTTCATAGTCCAAAAGTGTACAACTTATATAATAAACTGCTTGCTCCCTATGTTGTTTGTCATGATGAGCGAGCATGGAACCCAATGAATGATCAGTAGCAAAAATTTAAAGGTAAAATGGTTGGTCATCCTTAAGGGGAATGATCACAAGTGGTTGGAAGAGGTACTATTTTAAGGCTACATAGGCTTTGTGGCATTCATCGTCCCATTTGAAGGAGACATATTTTTTTAGGAGATGATGAAATGGGTGGTAGTGGTTGGAAAGTTGAGAAATAAAGCAATGAATAGATTACAACTTGCCTTGTAAACTATGAAGTTGTTGAAGGTTAGTAGGTGGAGGCATTTCGAGAATAGCCTTGATTTTAGCAGGGTCAACTTCTATTCCACGCAATGAAATGATAAAACCAAGGAGCTTTCGAGAAATAACATCAAAGAAACACTTCTTAGGTTGAAGGAAAACATAGTACTTGATGAGACGGTCAAAGATGACCTTAAGGACTGTAAGGTGTTCAACCCAATGTTTAGATTTGGAAAGGAGATCATCAATGTAATCTTCCAATATGTGATGCATGATGTCATGAAAGATATAAGTCATAGCCCGCTAATATGTAGCACTAGCGTTCTTAAGGCCAAAGGGCATGACTTGATAGTAGAAGGTCCCCCAAGGAGTGATGAAGGTGGTTTTTGTTTATCTTCCGGGGTGAGTAATATTTGGTTATAACCCGAGAAACCATCCATGAGTGATAGCATCTCATGGCCGGTGGTAAGATCAACTAGTTGGTCAATACTAGGTAGCATAAAGCCATCTTTAGGGAAAGCTAAGTTAAGGTCGTGGAAATCCGTGTAAAGACGGAGTCCCCCTATCACTTTTGTGACAAGAACAATGTTAGAGATCCATTCAGGATAATCAATGGGTAGGATGAAGGAAACCCAAAGAAGGCACTGGAGTTCTTCTTTTACAAGAAGGGAAATGCGACGATGCATTTTCCATAACTTTTGTTTATTGGGTTTAGCTTTAGGAATAGTTATGATATTGTGGACCATAATGTTTGGGTCAATATAGGGTATATTAGCGTCGGACCAAGCAAAAGTATTGCTATGATCTCGGAGGAATGAGGTAAAAGATTCCTGCTCAGCAATATCTAAAGATTGGCCTATCTTTAAAATGTGTGGGTCGTCCTAAGTGTTAATATTGATTTCGATGGTCAATTTGTTTAACATGGTTTGTGTCTTAGAAGGTAACGACCGATGAATATAAGAATCTTCCACACCAAGGTAGGTGAGAATAGACTCATCATCCTGACAATGAATGACGTTAATAGAAGGTATATCATCATCGATCATGTTAGGATACAATAAGGGAAGAGAAGAGGGGCCTCACCATCTCGTTGATAAGTTAGAGGTCCCAGGGAAATGGTGTTCATGAAAAAAAACAAAATTAAGAGGAACGAATTTGGATCCATAAAATCTATAGGTGAAGGTGGTGAAGTTGGTAGATGGGGTGAAGGAAGGTTGTCATCCTTAATGAGTTCAACGTGGGCTTTCTTGGAAGATGGTTCAGCAAATCCAATACCACTTCAGTCTTTATGTTTACGTGTGGTGCATGGGATGACAGTATGATGACCATATTCATAGAAACCAAAACCAAAACCCTTCCATGCACAATGATGGGGGAAGGTTTGGTCGAAAAGATGATTGGTGAGAGATTGAAGGTCAAATGAAAATGGTCATGTTTGGGAAGGTGGCTCAGGTGAGTAGGTAGAAGTATCAAGTCCCCCATATGTTAAGTTGGTACGAAGGTGGGGAGGACCATAAAGGAAAACCTTGCTTATGCAGTGATCATAGTGAGGATGTTGGCAAAGGTTTCCATACTCTTGAGGAGTAAGGAATGTGTCAATGTTGTATAGGTGATACTCCCCCAGAGTGAGATGTTGAAAAACACCTTCTAAGGGATCGGTAGTTGGTATATGGGTAGCGGGAATAGATGAATCACCAAGAGATTGTGAAGAAGAAGCACTGGGTGGTTGAGAAGTCAATGGGTTGGTGGATGGGTCATCTGTAGAGGCTATGGCAGCAGTGGGAATAGAGGAGTTAGGTGCGGGAGAGGTAGTGGAAACATTGGTGGATGGGGTTGTGGGTGAAGGAGAAGTGACAATGGTGGTAGATGCCTTAACTGGTACAAGGACATCATTAGGTCGGTACAACATGTTACATGTTTTGAATGGTGACGGTCAGCTGGAATGGTATAGTTATGTCCTTCATGTTCAAATTTTACACAACGATGTAAGGTTGAAGGGACACAACCCATGACATGGATCCAAGGTCGACCAAGTAACAAGTTGTACTAGAATTCCCCTCTAAGACATAGAACAATTTCAGAATAGTATGGGGGCCCACACGAATGTGGAGAATGATGGTGCCAAGGGTGGAAGTGATGGCATCATTGAATGAACGTAGCATAACTAGGTTATTATGCATGTAATTGGTAGGGATGCACATTTGGTTGTACGCATGGGAGGAGATGATGTTGATGTTAGCACCACCATCGATCATAACGCGTCAAATGCGTATATTATCAATGTAAATGGAAATGAAAAGGGTGGGATCAGGATCATCTAAGTGGAGAGGTACAATCTCGTCGTTAGAGAAACTGAGCGCAGCTACTTGGTGAGTAGTGGCGGGTGTAGAGGAAGGGAATGAATTGGTGAGGGAAGCCACATGGTGAGGGGTGATAATGGAGGCCATGTGTGTAGGGTCATTAGGTAAAACCTCAATGGATTGTAGAACCTCCATGAGGGCCTATCGATGGGATTTAGAATTTTGGACAAGGTCGTATAAAGACATTTTTAGAGGGGAATGGTTTAATTGTTTTATCATTATACGATGGGTGACCCCATCGAAATAGGATGTGCGTCCCCCAAATGGTAATTCTTAGTGCGGTCAGTAGATGGTATATTGGGCACAGGATTGGCGAGATGGGCTAGTTGCTTTCTCCTTTCCTTTGTCTTTTTGGGCTGAGGTGGCAACTTGGATCATGTTCATATGAGGAAGAGAGGTGGATGGAGAAGGTGTGTCATGAAAAGTATAATGATATGATGGATAAAAACCTAGTGCGGGATAAGATCCTTGTGAAATGAGTAGGCGCAATCGCATTATGGTGGGGTTTTGGCTAGCCCTCTTATGTGGACCATGTTGATCTCAAATTTTGGAGGAGGATAAATGGGTTGTGGAGGTGGTGATGTAGGTTGTTGAATAGGTAGTGGGCAAGGATGTGTGGTGATAGGTGAAGGTGGAATAGGGTCCTTGTCTAGAATATCATCGTCATCAAAATTTTCTTCAAAAGGACATAGTTGAAGGGAGAACGATTTTTAGAGACTTATAATTTTCTACATCATGTCCCGGTACTCGATGGTAGTAGCACAAATTTTAGTATCATCAAACCCTTTTGGTTTTGGTTTGAGTGGGTCGTAAGGTCTAAGGGGTGGTAATTTGATGAAGGTGGTCTCTAAAAGGTTAGCTAGAATGTTGGCATAAGACCCTACCAATGGATCACAATGTGAGGTGAGTGTGGGTCTAGATTGAAGTGTGGGTGATTTTGGTGGGAGAGGCACCACAGGAGGTGGAATTGGATGTGAAATGGATTTGACCACTAGTTTGGTAGGTGGTACTGTTTTAGATTTGGGTTGTACCTTCTTGGGTAAAGGTGTAGTAGATGAACTAGCGATAGAAGGTGTTGTAGGCTTAACTACCTCTTTGGGGGTAGTGGGTTTTTCAACTTTGGTTGCACCTTCCTAGGTAAAAGTGAGGAAGGAGTACGCAATGTGGAAGGGAAGGTAGATGATGGAAGAGGACGAGTTAGCCAAGGTGATAAAGGAGGCATGGTATTCACATTCTACCTTAGTTAGTTTCCATTTTCTACAACACTTGGAAATTAATACAAACATGCATACCTACCATTTCATCACATCATACATTAATCAGTTCACCATTCCATGATATCAAATATTTGGAAGTTTAAACCATAACATAAATATACATCATCATTTATTTTCCATACTACCAATAACATGGAAATTAAATCAAACCCAACAACATGACCAAATCATACCTAACTGACCTAAAACTCCACCATGCCTAACTGACCTAACTCAATCATGCCTAAATGACCTAAACTCAATCATGCCTAACTCACCTAGACTCAATCATGCCTACATGACCTTTGTAGACACCTATAATTTACCCTAAACAATTTAAATACTTAAATTGTGCTAATTATCCCCTTTCCCGCAAATTGGCGACATATCGTCAATAATGCTCATCTTCTCTCCTATCATCATTAATTAATTACATTGCATTAATTAATTAACTCTTCTATCCAACAACGACGCCAATTAATGACCTTCCGTTAATCAGTTCCCCTTTCTATCTAGATTAATTAATTATTTCTAATTAATTAAGCTCCCCTTTCTATCTACATTAATTAATTATTTCTAATTAATTAAGCTCCCCTTTCTATCTACATTAATTAATTATTTCTAATTAATTAATACCCCTTTCTACCTAGACTAGTTAATTATTATTAATTAATTAGCTTCCTCTTCCATTAAATCAATAAATCATCATTTATTTGATTAAATCCCTCTAATAGTCTAAATCATGCTAATTATTCCTCTAAAAAGCTTTTATAAGCTTGCACACCTATTAATTAATCACTTTGGTTAATTAATAAACCCCCTTTATCCACATGAGTCACTAAAGGACAAATTAAACTCTCCTAAAGTTAACTCAACCCTTTCTAAACCCCCTTATCCACAACTAACTCAATGTCTCTATTATCCCACATGCAAATAGATGTAGAGATCCCTTTATCCATTGGGCTATATAAAGAGCCCTCCTCCTACCTTTACAGCTTACACCTATTCCTTGAGAAATAAAAGTGAAGCATATAGCAAATACACTATAGCCATTTTGTCATCTTGGAGCATTCTTGTATTCATCCAAGTTTTGAAGTCATATGGGGATATGTCACATGGTCTTGTAGTCATGGATTGACAAGACTCCATTCTTGAAAACCTTGGGATTCAAACATACAATCAAACCTTTGATTGTTAAGGATATAAGCAGTGTTCATTTCATTTTTAGCATTCAATAGAGATAAAGATTAATGGATTAAAATATTAGTTTGAATATTTGTTCATGTTCTAATGCAAGGATGTTAGTAGATTAGTTTTGTTTAAGCTCCAAGCATGATGGTGCATTGAATTTGATTTATCTTTGTTTTAGGACTACTATGTGTTAGTTCTAACTCTTTTTGCATTGCTAACAAATACATGTACATAAACTCAACTCAATTATGCCTAACTCACCTAGACTCTATCATGCCTACATGACCTCGACTCAATCATGCCTAATTCACCTAGTTTCCATCAATACACAATAACAATGGAAATTAAAAACATAGATACATCATCCATATAATAAATATCATCATCTATATAACTAGGAAAAATTTTGTGTATCAATACACATATACACATATACAAATACATATAAGTATCTCAAATCGCTCATATATAGCCTCACTATCTTCTGGCATGCAGCCGGTATAAAAATCAAAATCACAAAACTCTCATATACAACCTCACTATCTTGACACGCAGGCCGATATATATATAAAAATCTCAAAAACAATAATCATACCAAGTGGCTAATCGTCACCCCACCTCATATCCTCTAGGCCAGTCTCACATGTCTCCTCCTCTCGACCTATTTTCCGCCCTACCAACATCTCTCCACCCTCCATGGGTCTCATTCTAATCTCCACCTAACCTCGGCTTGGTCAGCCTCTACGTGAACTAGTAGCCTTGCCTTTCCCCTATCTCTGGGCTCACCGGCCCCCTGTGCTCTCTGAACTATGAGTGCGGGATCTCGTCCTCTCACTCACAACCTGTTGGGATCTGTACTTAGCATAAGAAGGGACATCTATCCTGGTAGTTGTCAACTGATCTTGATAGTAACACGCCTCGTTCAGGGCATCCCTGAACCTCGCCATGGTCACCATCTAAGGTGGTATCATAGGTCTAAATGCAACTTGTGTGCCATGTCTTGTTAATCCTGGCATAGGTCCATGTACCTGTGATCCCTATCCTCCTCCCTGTACCATGGGACCATGTCTCGCCATTGTTTCCTGTAGTATGGGACCCTTTCCCCGAGCCTGTGAAGGTACTGTGCTTCTGACCTCGGCTGTAAGGCCACAACTTGTGCTTGTGTAGTAGCCGGTGACCTCGCAAACCTATTACATGTGCCTATAAGGTGACCACATGTACTCCATACCCATCACCACCCTATACAGTTGCATGTACCTAGGCTAGTTGAGCCTATAAGGTTGTCACCTAGGCCTGCAGGGTGGCCACCTACACATGAGTTGCTATCAACTAACCTTGCACACCTGTGAGTTGTGTTTGAAGGGTGACCATCTTCCCCTGCAAAGCATCTCTCTATATTGTCACGAGCAAGATCGGGCTACCCTGGTCTCGATGGTGTCACCCGTCGATGTGCCGCCCACCACTGCCTATATCCATCCATGACTCTGGTATCATCTATCCACCTATCCACTACCTACTCCTCCTTCCCTGTCGGCACACTCAGTTGCGGTGGAGATATGGGTCTCTCCACATCATCTCTTTGGTATAGTGGGAAAGGTGGAGACATGACTAGTTGCAGCCCAAATTGTCACCTAACCTTGTCTACGGGTATCATCTCGTGTTCTCTAGCTTGTCGTCCCTATATCCACCTCAGCAGCTAAAGCTCCTATAACTCCTCCATTATGCCCCTGTATGAGGGATAGCCAATATAGGGCCTCTACACAATATCGAGTCCTAAAATTCCCTCCAACAACCACCTATAATATAAAACATCATGTGTGGCCCTAACCACCCTATGTTTCCCACCAACTAGTACCCACCATCTATATCCAACTCGAGCAATCCACCCCCGAACCAATCCTCACACGGAAAATCCAATGGGTGCACACACACGATATGATTTTATGCCCAGCGATGTAGCAAAAAGGTACAACACAAACTAAACCACTGAAATCTCCCATAGGCCCATAGCTCCCGATATAGCCGCACTAGGAATGTCAATGCCCAGGAAACACATCCGCTCATCCATCATATCCTAGAGCACTCCCATTAGTGCTCATGGAAATCTCCCACCCTCAGCATCTCGGTAAGGCAAAGCAACATACCGCCTCCATCATCAATACAACCAGCCTCATCTCCTAAGAATGGGATACATACATATCTACATAACTAAGGCTCACACTATGATACCTCAGCTCACCCATCACCTCTCTAAACACAGCCACTATCGGCTCCACTGATGCCTCTAACGAAATAGAATAAACTGGCTCCCCAATAATTGGTAGCTATAGGATTTTGTACATGTCCTCTAGGGTGACATTCATCTCATCCGTCGGTAAATGAAACATGTTGGTCGTTAAATCCCATCTATCGATGAGCGTGACCATCAAACTAGGATTTTGGGCTATATGCCTATAGTGTTAGATCCCAATCATTCTAACATCATTCATATGTTGCCACTCCTCCACAGTCACGCTGGACCACATATGTACCAAAAAAGGTGGTACTCTATCCCACATCCTCAACTAGTCCCTAGCCTGCATCCAACAACCCACAACATTGTTAAGACTTGACTACCTCCAATTACCTATTAACCCCAAACCCTACCCAATCACATCAATCGTGCTTACCCTCTTTACCTAATTCACCTACATGCCTACCAACCCTTATCATTATTACCCATTCCCTTAGTTCAATTCACCTACTTACCTATCCCATATTGCCAACAATCATATTTTACCCTTATCCCTCTACATACACTCTTTACTTGCCCCTTCTTTACCCATTTTCCTTTCATACCTAGCCCTTCTTACCCCTATTCTTCCTTCACCCTAATCGGCGCGATCACCTTGAGCATCATAGGTTTTCCTTGGTGATCATTGGTTCCATTTATCCGGTGTCGGTCCGTAAGACCCTACCGATGTTGGTCAAAACCGATGACGTCGGCCAAACCTAGATCGGCGTCGCCAGCTCTGTAGTGTAAGCAAAAACTGAAACCTATCCCCCAAATCCCATTTCACACAAAAATCACTTAAAACTCACCTACAACCTACCCCATCCCACCCAAATTCACTTTACATTTAATTATCACCTTATTTAACCTAATTTTTCTATTTCCCACCTCGATTTCACCCATTTTTCACCCCCATTTCAAAATCCATATTCCCACCCAAATTTCTTCATTTTAAAGCATAATTTAATCAAATAACAAGTAGGAAGAATGCCTCCTACCTCATCTCGGTGTCGTCTCCTCAATGGCATGTCCTGCCACCGAATCGGTGGTCCACCCGAACCCTATCCCGCCTCTTCCATGCCAAAATCTACCTCGAATCTCTCAGCCACTCAACTCACTCCGCTCAATCTTGTGGACCCACCTGCTAACACCAACTCCCGTACTCATAGCTTGCTAACTCAACTTGGCACTTTGCTAAGTCACTTTCCATGGAAGCACAACTTCTCTGACATTTTCACAAAATGAAAACAAGTTAAAATGAATCCGTAACACACAGATTTTTCTTTTTTAAACCCCAAATCGACATGACCGGTGTCGGTCATACCAAACCGACATCGGTTACCTTATAACCGGCATCAGTCACTTGTCAGTACCATTTCACCTACATTTTCCCATTTTGACCTAAACTCATTATTGCCAAATACCTTTTGGCCTTACCAACACTTATTACACCCTACCCACAAGCCTAAATTACCTATACATTTCCTTAATCACATTTAGGGACTTGTTATTTACCTATACCTCAGCCTTACCCATGTCATGACCTACATACCCTGAACTAGAACTACCTTTTGTGACCTTTGAACTCGTGCACATGTAACACCTTGCAATGTTATTACCTGTGTCATTTAGCCTAATGACCTTACCTTGCCTATTGCCATGTTATTTATCCCGACCAAACCTTTGGTGTATTGGATCATACCTAAACAATCCTGCACCTAACCTAAGTTGTGTTTCTAGACCATATCATATACCCTGGATACCTAAATCACTTCAACCTCATTTGGATAAACCTATCAACCTGGGACAATGTAGAGTTTGCAATCTCTTCAACCCGTACCGTGTCGCATGATCTATATGTATACGTGTGTTCGATTTTCATCACCTATTACCCAATTTGACCATTACCCATTACCCAAAGTTCCCATACCCTTACCTACAACCCACCTACCTTCACTTTCATCACTTACATATTTATCAAACCACTCACCGACTCCATCTAACACCTCATCAGTTCCTGGTTTGAGGGGGATCACCTCCACCCATACTTGGGGCAATCTCACTTTCAGCCCTACTTGGGAAATCTAACCTCCATTCACACTTGGAACACCAATTTCTTGTTTTTTTCAGCGTCGCTTACAAATACAAGCTACACAACAAAAAGGGGAAAAATGTAGACACCAAAATTGGGTCATACTCCCTTTAAACCCTATTAATTAAATTAACCATATCCTACCTATTCATATCCCATAGTGCACATGTTAATTAAATTAATTATCTTAATTAAATTAATTAATATCCTCACTTAACCACCTCACCTAGCCACCTCACTCAATGACCTACTCAAACCTCATTAATGACCTAAGACCGAGTCTAAACCTATCCTAACTAACTAGGACTTAGTCTAAACCTAGACTTAACTCTTATTAACAAACCTAAAAGGACTCCTACTTATCTTGTTATGATCTATCACTCAAGACTCGGCAGAAGGTTGGAGATCACACCAAAAATAGCAATAATCTGGCTATTTTTGGCCAACCTAGATATTCCCGCCTTGACCAACGCTGGTTATATCTCAACCAACATCGGTCACCTAACTATTTTTGGTTAGGTTAAATACATTTCAAAAGCATTTTCCTAGGTCGGTCAATCGATTCAGGATCTCATTCTTCCAAAGACTTAGAGCATTTGAATTTCTTTAGCACTTAGGTAAAACAAGACACACGGGAGCACTACCAAAATCGATCACCATTCATCATTCTCTTTACGATCACAAATTTACAACAAAGAGGCATGGAGGTCTGAACTGCCATGGCACAAATACAATGGCTCTTCTCTCTGGATCTCTACTATTGCTGCGTCTCCATCACCTACATCCTCCAATCTATTTTCTAGCAGTTCCTCCTAGCCAAAAGGGAGCTCTCGCAATAAACTTGGATCAGGAAATTAGAATGCATGCACAACCTTCAACCGACATCACAAATAGGTATTCCTCCTTGGCCTTCTACCCTTATTTGTTTCATTAATTTGCTAAGAATCTGGTGAAACACATGTACCATTTCCTTGGAGCTTTCTTGAGCCCATATAGGCTCTTTTTCAACATGCACACTAATTTCTCCTTACTCTTGACTTCATACCCAAAGAATGCAGATATAAATCTCTTCATCCAAATCACCATGAAGGAAAGTTGTCTTCACATCTAATTTCTCTAAATTAAAATCATTTACTCCAACTAAACTCAATACAAGATGAGTAGAATTCATCTTTACAACAAGAGAAAATATTTCACCAAAGTCAATACCTCGCTTTTATGAAAATCCCTTACTACAAGCCTTGCCTTATACCTTTTATGTCTACCCTCTTCTTCCTTGATCTCGTATACCCATTTGTTCTGTAATGTCCTCTTACCTGCCGGAAAGTTAACCTAATCCCAAGTCCGGTTATGTTCCAAGGAGTCCATCTCCTCATACATGTCATGCTCCCACTATACGTGGGTATCATCCTACATTACTTCTTCAAAATTTATGGTTCACCATTATCACCAATAATAAAATGATAATGACATGGCTACAAATGGACCCCGAATAATCTTCTTCTACTTCTCTATATGCCAAATTTGAATCATTGACATACATGACTTCCATTCAAATCCAAGAGGACCAAAATTTGAGCTAAAACTTCTTATATCATCAACTTTACATACGAAAAATTATATTAAATAACATAACTTTAAAACGACTTCTATCATACAAAAACTACTACTATAATTACTCATATATATATATATATATATATATATATATATATATATATATCCCATCAATAAAAATACCTTGGCAACTAAGGCATAATGATTCTCCTTGAGCACTATTCTCTCACCAAAACACCTTCTTCACCTTATGGTGGCATTCTAACAACCAAATGGAGCAACCCACTCGTGCATGTTTCATCACATCATGATAGGCGTGGGCCTCCTTAAGGACATAGTCACTTGGAAGGCGAGGCAATGAAAAAACGATTCTCTCATGGGATAATAGTTGAATGGACAGCTTACCACCAACCAAAGAAAATTTGATGGAGGTGAAATGCATACTTAAAGGTAAGGTATATCTCTACTTGGACTTTTATTGTTTAATATCATCTAGAGAAGACTTGACTTAGCTACGGTGTTGAAAAATTGTCCCCAATTCCTTAATTAACAATATTTACAAAGATACATAGAATGTATTAGGGCATATTCTAAAAATTCACTTCAACTAAAGAATGGAGAATGTTGTGGAATAAATATGGAATTACATGACACACATGCAATAATTTCAATTAAGGCACAAGTAGAGATATTATAATATTGTAGTTGATCATATTACAAATGAATCACTCATTTAAAGTCACAAGGTTCGTATTGAAGTATAGGAAATACATAACACCCCTTAGGGTGTGGGGAAATATCGTACATGCTAAATTTTTATCATCGATCCACCATTCATTGTAACTTAGTGTTCAACATAACACAACATCCACACACTTATAGACATTAAATCATGCACTTTGGGTATTTATCTAGTCATGATCACACACCACTATTCATATGATTCTTAAGCAAGAAAAGTATTAATTCATCATTGTCTTTGGCCTCTTTGCTTGCTTTATGTTTTCCTTTTGCTCTTACACTCCTTCTTAGGAATATAGTGACATGAAGGGTATTCACCCCAAAGATTTGTACGCGCCACATTTACACAACCGATTCCAAACCAGTTAGAAAACCACAAAGAAGGACAAACCACGCCTTCGAGACATTATAAAACTGAAATTGAAAAACTTCTTAGGGTAGGATTCATTTATCCAATCTCAGATAGCCAATGGGTTTCCCCATTAGTTATAGTTCCTAAAAAGAATGGGAAATGGAGGGTTTGTGTGGATTATAGGGAATTAAATAAGGTAAATCATCGAGATTATTTCTCATTACCTTTCATTGATCAAGTCTTAGACAATTTATCTAGAAAAAGGTATTTTTCATTCCTCAATGGGTTCAATAGGTACAATCAAATAATAGTAGCACTGAGGATCAAGATAAAACCACTTTTACCTACCCATGGGGAACATTTTCTTACAGGGTGTTACCTTTTGGTTTATGTAATGTTCCTGCCATGTTTCAAAGAGCCATGTTAGCAATCTTTTTTGATCTCACCCATGATTGTGTAGAGATTTACATGGATGACTTCATTGTTTATGGAGCAACATTCTAAGAGGAAATTGAAAATCTAGACAAAGTCCTTTCTAGGTGTGAAAAACATAAATTATCCTTAAACCATGAATTTGTTTTTTTATGATAGAACAAGGGATAGTTTTAGGTCATCACATTTTAGCTGAAGGAATCAAGGTGGACCCTAACAAGGTTAGTATCATTTTAAAGCTCTCATCTCCCACAAACCAAATATAGGTAAGAATTTTCTTGGTCATGTTGGCTACTATAGAAGGTTTATTTCAGACTTTAGAAAGATAGTTTATCCATTATTTTTTCTCCTAACTAAAGACTTTGAATTTGAATGGATAGAGGCATGCCAACAATATTTTGATATTATCAAAGATAAATTGATAAATGAACCAGTATTAAGAGGCCTAAATTCTAAGTTGGAATACTCCCTTCCATATACAGGCTGATGCTTCCAAAAAACCAGTAGGGGATGTCCTTGGATAGTAAGAAGAAAGAGAATCTATGCATGTTATTTATTATATCAGTAAAAACCTCTCCCCTACTAAAAGGAATTACACCACCACAAAGAAATAATTTCTTGTAGTTGTATATGCAATCAACAAGTTTTGTCGTTATATCACAGACTATGAAGTGATTATTCACACTGACCACTTTTTTATTAAGTATCTAATGAATAAACCTTTAGTGCATGGCAGGATTGTAAGGTGGTTGTTATTATTGTAGGAATTTAATATTAAAATCATTGACAAGCCAGGGAAATCAAATGTGGTAGCTGATTTTCTTTCAAGGTTGACCACTTTAAGAGAAGAAGAGAAGGTTAATGATGATTTTCTAGATGAACATCTATTTACAATTTCTACTATCTCTCCTTGGTTTGCAGATATGGCTAACTACTTGGCTACAGGGAAGTTCCCAACCTTTTTCACACAAAAGCAAAGAAAGCAATTAATTAAACAAAGTGTGATGTATACATGGTTAAATGGAATTATTTTTAAATGTGGACTTGACCATGTTTTACATAGGTGTGTAGCTAAAGATGAAATATTTGACATACTTAGGGCATGTCATGATGAGCCATCAGGAGGACATTATTCAATTCAAATAACCATTCACAAAGTTTTAGGAGTTGGTTACTATTGGCCTTCCTTATTTAGGGATGTCAAAAATTATGTGTGGAGGTGTGATCAATGCCAAAGAATGGGAAAGCCAACATTTACATCTAAGATGCCACTCCAACCTCAAGTTGTTTTGGAACCATTTGAGAAGTGGGGGTTGGATTTCATTGGACCAATTGACCCAACTTCTCAAGGGAAGGAGTATATTTTATTTTGTACAGATTATGTCACCAAATGGGCTGAGGTGCAAGATCTCCAAAGTATGCAAGAGATGAAAAGGTTGCATATTTCCTATATGAACACATCTTTAAGAGATTTAGAGCACCAAGATCTATTGTTTTATACCAAGGACCACATTTTATGTCAGGTGTAATTAGTTCCTTTGTGGAAACATACCAACTAAATCATAAGAATTCATCACCATACCATCCACAGTTCAATGATCAAATGGAGGTTACTAACAGAGAGCTAGAGAATATCCTAACAAAAGCAATGGATATATCAAGGAAAATTTGAGTTCAAAACTGCTGCTCAAGCAAAGCGGTGTGGGCCTACAACACTACTTGTAAGTTAACCACAACATTCACTCCTTATGAGTTGGTTTATGGGAAAAATCCCATTCTTCCCATAAAATTTGAGATTCAAACCTTGAGAATAGTTGTTGAAGTGGGGATTGATTTATCTAGAACACAACAAGCAAGAATTCTTCAACTAAATGAATTGGATGAGATAAGACTACAAGAATTACATCAAACCAAAATCAGAGGTAGGTATGGCATGACAAACACATTAAGCCAATGCAATTCCAAAAAGGAGATTGGACTTTATTACTCGATTCAAAATACAAGGAGCTCAAGGGAAAGATGCAGATAAGATGGATGGGCCCATACCAAATTGAAGAAGTATTAAATAATGGGACATTTCCTTTCATTCCAATTGATGGCGAGAAGAAATTAATGTTGGTTAATGGACATAGATTGAGGTTATACCACAAACCAAAGATCTAAAGAAGAATTCCGAAAATGCTTCAAGAAGACTCAACTCGAATTGTTTGGAAAAAAAAATTGCCTAACTCACTTTCATTTCAGGCCGAACTCGAGTTATTTCTCGATAAATAATAAAGAGGAGATGGCTAAAAATCAAAAATGGTGATCATCATCCTCTGACATTTTAGCTTAAAACTAGCAATGGCATCCATCATCCTCTAATGTGTTGGCTGAAAACCAAAGAATGGTAGCAACCGCTTCTAAATAATAATAATAATAAGTGCAGGTGGTGAAAACCACCAACGACAGCAGTCGCCACCCCAATCATACGGATAATAAATGAATAACAATATGTGGAGGGAGGATCAAAGCAACATTTAAATGATGGACATTGATGTGACAAGTGAAATTAATTAGGTATGCGCAATTATTCCCTTCTTAAATGTTGTATAGTTCAACTTATGGAATGCGTGTGTGAAGTGATAACTTCCTCATTCCTAATGTCTTCCCACTAATCACATATCCCACAAAATCTTCTATCCATCCCCAAATTAATCAGCCACATGTACCCAATTACTCCATCCATTAATCACTACCATCTTGGGATTTGTTAAAACTTTCCTAATTTGTGTTGTTCTATATATAGATGTTTTGTCTCCCTATCTTTTCCCAATTTTCACTCCTACCATTGCACTCTTGTCTTTTACCCACTCCATTCATGTGACTAGTTCCATATCCCCAACATTGCATCTCAAGTCTTGTGCTCTATTATTTTCCAGGTTATGCGTAATTACTTGCTCTGTGTAATGCACCAGTCATGGGGTTCAGACTTAGGCATGAACCAACAAAATCAGTGAACTATTAGCTAATGCGAGGTCGATAACAATCTTTGAAAAGGAGGGATGGCTTGATTTCATGCTTGCATATGAAGAGTTTAACACAAAAATGATAGAGGAGTTCACCAAGAACATGGAGGAGGGATATTCTACTATAAGAGGTAAGAAAATTCCATTCATTCCCACTGTAATTAGCCATATTTCAGGGATACCAAAAGAGGGTCAATCAGTTAATTATAAGACACTTTGTATTATGAAATTATTAAAATATTTTTAAGGGAAAAAGGAAAAATTAGAATTGGTTGTGGACAATAAGGGAAAGGCCAAAGGCATAAAAATAAGTACCCTCCCTGAGCCTTGGGCCAAAGTAGCTAAGTGGATAATCAAATATTTCACCTATGAGGGTCAGTACGAGATCATTTTGGGCCCTGTTTTGATAATTCTTATCCACATTCACCATGACCAAGTTAAAGCCCAGAACAAAGTAAATTTGCCTCAATTATTATTTTATTATGTCTCCTCTTGCCACTGAAAATTTTTGTTGGGGTACCTCTTACTTAAAATTCTAGGGCCTAATACATTTTATTTATAAACACCAGTTTGTTAAAAAAAGGCATGGCCTTAAGAAGTGGATGAAATCACGACAAATTATGCCCTAGAGTCTAAATTGGATATAGATCCAAAGCCTTCCACTTCAAAATTGCCTAAGAAACACCCTAGGAAATATAGGCATGCTTAGACCCTCAATGAGCCCCACGCTAAAACTGTTCCTTCTCAAGAAGAACAGGAAGCATAATCTATTATGAAAACCCTACTCCACACCACACCGTGTCTCCACTTCACTCTGTATCACCCTTTGTTCCAGTTTCTGAAAGATAATTTGATCAAAACCCAACCACCGACACTCGCTCTCCTATCCTAAACAAAGGTAAAGCACCCATGATGGAAGGATAACCTAGTTCTCCTCCAGATTTAGATAAAAAATTTCCACAAGTATTGTCTCTTTCCAAAATTTAGTTTGAACTCCAATAGGCCCAAGAGAAAATTACACGTCTACAGCTCCTCCTTCAAGCTAAAGAGTCTAGTCTCTCTCAGGTGGAGTCTGAAAAAGACCATAAAATTCAACAACTCCATCAGACCATAGAATAACATGAAGAGGCCACTCTTCAACTTCAACATGCTTTGGAGGAAAAGAACAATAAATTCATTCCCTTCAAACTAAGACAGATGAGCTCAACACATCCCTTGCAATTTTATGAGAGAATAGAAAGGAAATAGATCATGTGGCCACCAAAGAACAAATAACTCAGATAGACTTCGTGTTTCCTCAAATTATTATCCTGAGAGGAATGGTTAAATGGATGCACGAGCATTATAGGCTCAAGGAAGTTGATGATAAGAATAAGGATTTAGAAGAAGAAAACAAAATGCTTGAGACAATGTGCTCAATGTTTTCCGGTTGTATGATCGTGTACTCTAATGCGGGGCTTCTTCTAACATTTGTGCACTATTTTAAAGGAGCAATTTATAAAGTTTGTTTAATGCAAGATATAGAGTTTGATGATGATAATCAATTTGTTGGTGCATACATAGTAGGAAATGATGTTCTTATGAATCTACTCTATGAATTTTATGTTCATAAGTTCCTTCCCCACAAGCAGATTGAGATTCTAATCAATTTATATGTGGCGAGGTAAAAATGAGGGCATTCATCTCTACGTTGAGGTACCAGTCTGAATGGAAGGAACAAATAAGATCATATGTCCAAGTAGAATATAATATAGGCCTCTTAATGAGGTATGATCTTCCTGCCCCCATCCAATTTTTCATAAGATTTTGGTCTAAACTATATTGTTTATAGTTTTTGGATAGGTAAAAGGAAATTCGAGGACTTGTGTAAAGGATTTCACGGAGAAGACACTCCCAACAATTAATGTTAATTTCCTTTCCTATCAGTTGAGGTATGAACTATTTGTAGAGAATTATAAAAAGAAGCAGGTGATTTCACCCACTAACCTCCGTTGGTCGTTGAAAAGGGCCAAGGATCTTTGTAAGATAATTTTAGAACTGTAGCGTAATTTGATTGGAATGAGATATAGGCCTCCTTATTCATATCCCCGATAACATGCTAGAATTCCACAGATGATCATTCGGAAGGTAGTTATACAACTTGGAGGAATTCAGTCATAAAGTTCTTTGGTTTCTGTAACATTGAATTGGATGAGACTTGGCAAACCTTTGCCAATGAATACAATTGTTCAAGGATAGTTGAACAATTGAATAGGTAGCAGGAGGACCTATTAGATCTTAAGTGTGGGGGAGTGATGAACCCCTATTTTTCCATGTTTTATCCCATGTAAAACCCTGTGTTACTTTGATATCATTTTGCACTATGTATAATATTGGCGTTTTATAATTAATACTTTACTATGTTTTGGAAGGAAATGTTGTGCATATTCTTGTTATTTTCATCTTGTTATTAATTCTTCAAATATGGCTTGAATGAACCTTCATGAGTATTAACAATGTATTTGGAAAAGTATATCTTGAGTCATCACAGAGTTAACTGCAAACTAACACAGGACTCGCATGCACTAGCATAGGACTCACCTTAGCATAGGAATCACCTTTACATTAGCGCAAGACTCTCCATGGAGCATGGGACTCGTCAAGATCACTAATTCAGACGCCTTTGAAATGAGGAACTTGCGTAAAGAGAAAAAATGGCTCGGATGATTGAATGATGAGTTTATGTAACTATCACATCAATCAACACAATGATATAAGTATGAAACATGTACTACTACCTCAACCTTTATGCAAATTACAATATCCATGCAATCCCAACATAACTCCATTTGCTTGAAGACGTGATGCGAGATGAACACTTATGGACTTATAATCGAACACGAAATAGATTAATCCTTCCACGATTGTAACTTCTAAAATAATCAATATTGTTATAGGTATCTTCTAGTTAAGCAAATTTCATTAATTTTAAATAACTAATCCTCCTTGAGAGAGACTAGGACTACTCGATTTAAAAGAGAAATGTCTTAGAATTAGAGAGTGAAATTAGTTCAATTCGATTAATCATCAGTAAAGAAAATTTATTTCAATAAATTATAGATTCGGGGAAAACTTTACTTGTGTGAGTTGTAACGTTGAATCGGATCGAAAGGAAGGATCAAGGGCTACTCCTCCCCGTGAAGAAGGATAATTTACTTGTTCATTTCCTTTATGTTATTTCACATTAATTTGAATTATCAATTGTAGACACCTATAATTTAGCTTGAACAATTTAAATACTTAAATTGTGCTAATTATCCCCTTTCCCGCAAATTGGTGACATATCGTCAATAGTGCTCATCTTCTCTCCTATCATCATTAATTAATTACATTATGTTAATTAATTAAGTCTTCTATTCAACAAATACCCTAATTAACGACCTTCCGTTAATTAATCCTTCCTTCTATCTAGACTAATTAATTATTATTAATTAATTAGCTTCCCCTTTCATTAAATCAATAAATCATTATTTAGTTGATTTAATTCCCTTCTATAGTCTAAATCATGCTAATATTCCTCTAAAAAGCTTTTATAAGCTTGCACACCTATTAATTAATCACTTTGGTTAATTAATAAACCCCCTTTATCCCCATGAGTCACTAAAGGACAAATTAAACTCTCCTAAAGTTAACTCAACCCTTTCTAAACCCCTCTTATCCACAACTAACTCAACATCTCTATTATCCCACATATAAAGGGATGTAGAGATTTCTCATTGGGCTATATAAAGAACCCTCCTTTTTACCTTTCTTCTTACACCATGCTTTGAATAGTGAAAGAATATAAGCATTTTGAGCCATTCTCCATTGTTGGAAATAACTTCTCCATCTTGCATCCTTTCACTCAAAATTGAGTGATATGGGAAGGTCCAAAATGGCCTTGTAGCCATTCTTGGTGGGATTCCATTCTCAATCCTTGAGATCAAATAATAATCCACTTTGATTGCTTATGTTCTTCATAGGTTCATAGTTTAAGTTAGCAATCATAGAGAGTATGAAGTATCTTAGCATGTAGTTTCATTTATGCATTGAAGAAGCATTTTCTTTAAGCTCTTATCTTGATGGTTTGTTGTTTAATTAGCATTTAATTTTGAAGCTATGTAGATATTAGTTTAAATTTATAGCTTAGTTAATAAAACATGAGCACATTTGGCACACCTGGTGGGACTTACTCCATTGTCCTTTGCACTTAATTTCAAGTTTTTGTAGTTAAGTTTCATTTTTGGTTACTAACCTTCTTTTACACATATTGACATAACTTGTTTTGTTGATTTTGAATGTGTTGAGTCTTCCTTGTAGGTATAAAGGAGGTGAAGTGCTATCAAAATTGGAATTGATGGGAAAATTTCAAGATTTCTCCATGTTTTCATTTTTAGATCTTGCTTTTTCAACATTCTACATGCTAGTTTTGTCAATTTCTTGAAAATATTAAATTTTTGAGCATGTAGGTTAGTGTTTGATAGTGTTGAGTCTTCTATTTACATATTAATGTGGTGGGTTGCTGTCAAAATTGAATCTTGGTGAAAAATTTCAATATTTCATCATGTTTTCATTTTTAGAGCTTACTTTTTCATCATTCTACATGCTAGTTTTGCCAATTTCTTGAAAATCTTAAATTCTTAAACATGTATGTGTTTGATAGCATTGAGTTTTATATTCATATATTAATGTGATGGGTTGTTGTCAAAATTGAATCTTGGTTGGAAAAATTTGACCATTTTGCAGATTAAGGGACGTTTGTTTTGACATTTTTTGAGTGCATATCAAGTGCATACCCATGAGCATAAGAGCATATACGTAACCCATCTTCCGAATGCCATAACTTTTGCTCCCAAACTCAAAATAACTCTATTTTTTTGTGTTGGAAAGGTATTTAAGTTAACTATGCAATAAAAACATAAATTTGGGATTTATACTTACAAAAATTATAGGTTTTCCTTTTATTTTAAAATTGGTCATTTTCTAACATGTCTAATATTTTGATGAATGTTGTATTTCCATGCTTTACTTGATTTAGACCAAAGCGTGTGTATGATCTTCTCTTGCACCTTTTGGTGATCTTGAGAATCAAAACAACTTTGATCTCTATCTTTTTAACATTGGGATTAAACTTAGAAATTTGATTATTCATTTTGCTTAAGGGAATGAACCTTTTACAAAACATTTTTCAATGGTCCTTTGATTTGAAGTTTTCCATTTCTATATAGTTGGGATAAATTTTGTGTATGCTCTTCTCTTGCACCTTAGGGTGATCTTGAGAATCAAAAGAAACTTTAGTCTTCATTTTATAACATTTGGTAAATTAGAAACTTCATCTTTCAATTTTGGTTTAAGGGAATGAACATTTATCAAGCTTTTTGTATGGTTCATTGATTGCAAAGCTTTTCTTTACTTTTTAGTTGGATTATTTTTTGTTTATGCTCTTCTCTTTCATCCTTGGATGATCTTGAGAATTAAAAGTAACTCTTAATCATCTTTTAAATAATGTGATTTACTTGGAGAACTACTAACGCTTAAGTGCAGGACCTAAAAATGCTTGTCAAAGAAAGGAGTTCGAAACAAACTTTTCTAACTAAACGTGTGTTACAGGTTGCCAAAAGGTGTTCAAGAAAACCACATCCAATTTTAAAAGATAAAAACACACCACAATCATCACATTGTATTTGCAAGTTCGGATAAGGGTACACCCCGTCTGCTTAAAACTAGGACATAACCCCTTTGGCATAAGCCTTAAGCTACAAAAATTGGGGTGGTCCTAGGAACCCCAAAGTAGTCCACGCAAGAGGGAACCTTGTGGATGAAACAGGAAGTGCTCTACACAACCTACTTGACTAGTACTACCATTTGTGAGATTTAGCATCACAAGTCATCTGTGGCAACCCCAGTGAGAGTACACGATGGATGCATTTATTGCCCACTATGCTTGAAGGGGGTAAAGTAAAGCCGAGATACTCCCAAATTAGTCAATGTGACTTTTTGGGTAAATCGAGCTTAACGGTCTTGTGACACCTAGTTGAGTGAACCACCTAGGAAGCTATCTTTGACCAGAGCCCACTTGGACCACATCAAAGCCAATTTTGAGTTGAGAGCTATTGTTCATCACGAAACGTGTGAAGCGTTACTTTTGCTTAGTTTTTCACTTGCCCTAAGGTGAGGTGAAACTCTATTAAAGTGAGGCAAACATTTTTCAACCCCAATTGATCTACTTCCTTCACTTTCTTTTGACACTTTGTTGATCAAAAGAAGAGTGACTACCTTTGCATTATCAATTGATTGTTGTCACCACTTTTGTGTCTGTTTACGCCCATCCATGTTTTCGGTTGGGTTGTTAAACATCTAAAGTGTGTGGACACGTTTTCATATCATTGGTAGCATTTTTATCTTGATACCCAAGTCAAGATCGTCAATTGTAGTTAGGCTTGTTTCATCACTTGTTTCTCCTTTGAATGTTATCTTGCTTGTATCTTATTGTCACAATTTTGATACTTACGTCTTGTTTTTGTAAACTTGGCATAAGTGTCTAGATTGTGACGTTATGCTACTCGCATTGTGACATTTCCTTGGTATACTTTGGCATTAGTTTTCTCTCAAACATTACCTCAATTTTGAAGAGTGTTGTTGTTACCTTTGTGCGTGTCGTATCAATATCATTTTGATATCAATACCTTACTTTTCCTTAAAATTTTGGTTAACATATCTTATTGGTATTGTTGTGTTGTTCATAGTCATAACTACCACTTTTTGGGATATAGGTCTTGATTGGATTCAAGCTCACTTTTAGTATACTTTATTTGGGGATCGCATTAAATTCTTGTTATTACTTACACCTTGTTCATTTCTTTGAACTTGACATAAGTGGTGACATTTTATTAATCATCTTGAAACACCAACTATCATTTGGAAACAAAATTAGGAAGTAATTCGATGATTGATCAGTTTAAAACAAACCTTGCGTGATTGTGTCTTGTGATTATTCGTCATTTTGACTTATCCATTTATGACAATCACTTTGATCCATTAATCCTTTATCATTCATTATTATTTGGTCATTTTTATCACTTAAGTTTGAGTGGTGTTGTGTTTTGAGCTTGCATGATTGTTCCTTAATCGTTCACCTTATAGACTCATATTTCTAAGGACAATACTTTTGAGCCTTTGATTATTTGCACTCACAACTTGTTGTCCAAACCTTGTTGGATTGTTGAAATTATGTTATCACGATGTATGTTTTTCTTATCTTCCCTTTTTGGAAAATCACACAAGCATCCCCATCTTTGTGAAATGTCTAGTTGGTTGTCGTTATGTTGCCCAAATCAACATGAAACCTTCTTCACTTTGAAGAATTTTGATCATACAATCTAGGTGTAGGACTTTGAACCCAACACGTGCCAACAATGATTGATTATCATAAGGTCCCTTATACATATGACAATAAGGAATCAAAGTTTCGTGTTCACATCAAAATACACCCATCATGACCAAACCTTGATTGGTTCTTCGTGCTAGAGAACCCATTCGGGTAACCCGTTCCCCACCTTCATCTCATAGTCGGTGGTATGGTTTGGACACTTTTGATCCAAATTATTATTTGACTTCCCCCCACCTTTCTTTTGATTCTAATACAAACATTTCTTCTTTTTCTGAGGATTCCAATCCAAACATTTCCTCTTCTTCTAAGGATTCCAATCCAAATATTTCCTTTGACTCTTCTGATGATTTAGATCCAAACTACTATTCAAATCCAAACTACTATTCGGATTCATCTAATTCAACTCCTAAGTCGCAGTCCTCCCCTTCTTTGCAGGACCTCTATTATCAATCACCTAAACAACGTTCTCCTCCTCTAAATATTTTTGTTGCCACAAATTATCTTCATCATTCATCTAATGTGACTCCTACGTCGTGGTCCTCCCTATCTTCGTAGGACCCTCTTCATCATACATTTAATACGAATCCTACGTCACGGTCCTCCCTTTCTTTGCAGGACCCCTTTTATCAATCTCCTCAACAATGTATTCTTCCTTTAAAGATTCACGTGAGTCCAAATCCCTCCAATCAAACATCTAATACAATTCTTAAATTGTGGTCCTCTCTTTCTTCGCAGGACCCTTGTTATTATTCATCTAATGCGATTCTTGAATCATGGTCCTCCCCTTCTTCACAGGACCTTCTTCATCAATCACCCCCACGAAGTCTTCCTTCTTTGAAGATTTGTGTGACTCAAATTCCTTCTAGTCAAATGTCTGAATCGACCCATGCATCACAATGTGTAGACTTTGGACTTAATCCTACTAGTTTACAGATGATATACCATCGTATAGGTAGGTCCACACCACCTTCTTCTACTCCCGAGACATCTAGCTCCACATCTTCTTCGTCCCCACATCATCTTCTTCTATCAATCATCATCAAACATCTTCTAAAGTCTTCCACACCAATTCAACCTCTTTCTTCCAATCAACCTCTAGTGGTCGATCAATAACTCATACCGATTGATCTCTTTTAGAATGAAGAAACAATCAGGGCATTTATAGGGGCACATGAAGATATTCCTTTAGCAGATTACGAGAAACGATTCTCTTTAGACTTCGATGCGTCTGAATATTGTGAGGAAAAGTTTGGTTCCTTTTGTCAAGAAACAGAGGAAGATCCCGAAATCATGCGACTTGATCCTCCTCTTACTCTTCTATCTTCACATTCTTCATTATGTGATGAAACTCCTTGGTCTTGCATTGATCCATGGCCTATCTTATCATCACCCAATCACTCTTTGTCTAGCATAATTCTTTAATCAAAATCTCTTATGGGTCAATGCCAAGTAGCCCTTCATCTTCATCTAGGTGTGGGTCACCTTCTAGTAACTCTCCCTTTGCTATTTGTGGGACATTTTCGAGTATTCCACTATCTTCTATTCTTGGGGCATATCCCACTAGCCCCTTGTCTTCTATGTATGGATCACCCTTGGGTATTCCATCATCTTCTATTCTTGGGCCACATCCTAGTAGCCCATCATCTTACATCTATGGGTCACATCCTAGTATCCCTTCTTCCTCTATACTAGGGCCACATCTAAGTAGCCTTCCATCTTCTATCTATGGCTCGCCTCCTAGTAGCCCATCTTCTTCAATTCTTGGACCATATCATTTTCATCCATCACATTCTCCTTCTACCAATGATTATGGAAATCCCATCGTCATTTCTCATATCAATTCTAAATGTCCACATTCTTCTCCCACTTCTGGGATCAGAAAATTCAAGCATTAGCTTATAAGAAACCTAGACAAGATTTTTTACCAAGCTAAGACCAAAACACCGAAGAGCTCCAAATCTCCCAACAACTCAAATGATCATAAAATCCAAAATCAAACGTGATTCTAGAATGCACACCAATGTACCCATCAAGTATGGTGCAAAGTGTAAAAACCTATGGATAGGGAACTCAAGCTTCCACATACGAAACCCATGTTTCAAAACAAATCACAATCATTTGTTGAGTGTGAACTCACCATGATCATCGAGATCGGGATAATATCACTCTTGATAAACAAACGTGCTTAGTCTCCCTTATCAAGTAAGTCACACACATCATTGTGGGATCTTGTCATGTAGATTGACATTGTTGGTCCTAACTTCCAAAAAATCTAAAAATCACACAAATCATAAAACAGTTCAAAAAAAATCATAAAACAATTCAAAAATATAAAAAAACATTAAAACATTACAAAAATAAAATCAAAGGTACAAAGATAAAAGATTGCAATCAGGTATTGCATACACATGGATGTTATTTCTTCCTTTCTTTCATATTCATCTGCAAGTCATCTACCATTTTCATCCCTTCGATGTTATCATGGTTAGCCTATTCGTACACATTTTGTGACATTTATCTCTATGGTATCCATTTGACCTTGGTCTTTCATCACCTTGGTAAATTAAAGAATGACTGACCTCTTAGAGATCCTATCACTATCTACATATAATAAACTTGTTGGGAAGCATTTTTGGGCATATTTTTGACACTATCCAATGTCATCATCACAATCACTTTCATATCCTTCCATCAAGCCATCAATGGTTCTTAACCCTTGTCAAACAAGAGAGCTGAAATAAGTTTTCAGAAAGCAAAAGAATCAAAATCAATCAATCAAAAAGTAAAAGGTAAAAGAAAAAGTAAATTCATATGTAACTCTCTCTTGGGGTATTTCCAATAATCTCTACCGGGCTATGGATGCCTGACTTACAATAGAGAAATGTTGTGATTAGAATCGAATGCATCTCCATCAGGGCTATGGACGTCTAGATGGAAACGAAGCAATGTACGGCTCTCCGTCCACAATCCATTCACAAATCACCTTTCAAACTAAATCATTCCTACACATTGGCTAGTGTCTTCACTTGTTTTCTATCAACTCTTTCCTTCAAGAGGTAATTCATTTCCATGCACACACACGGGATCTCGATGAGTAAACAGGATTAGTATGTTACCAAGTGTTACTTTTTTGACCTTGTTTAAACTCTTATTGTAGCGCATGTCTTGTCTCAAGATTTTTACCTTGGGATAATCACTTTTTCATCAACCACCTTCTAAATCTTTTCATAACATCCTCTATTCTTTGAAAATCATTTAAAACATCCATGTGTATCGGATGTCCTCTTTTCCATGTTTGCATGCACTTTTGTCCCCTTTTAATAAGATAATTTTCTACTTCCTTTCTCTCATGTGTTTCTTGGCCAACTTACGTTGGGGGCATCCTTTCTCCCTCATGATTGAACCTATTTTATATTGGACTTGATCCCCCTCTATCTGTGAAGAGTTTTTCTTTGAATACTCACACCTAATTGTTGGGGTATATCACATCTTCACTTTCTCATATGCATGGCATTATGCCCTTGTACATCCCATCTATTGCTAGGGGTGTCCACGCTTCTTTGTCTTCATGTACATAGCTTCAGAAAACTTGTAGAAAATCATAAAAACATCAAATATGTTTTGAGAAAAATAAAAAATATATAAATCATCCTACAAAACATCGCTCTTTGGTTCTCACCTGAGCTTGTGTGTGACTCGCGTATCATCTTGATCTACCTCCATCAACAAAGTTGGTTTGCTTACTATGTTTGTACTCTGGGGCATAATGAGTTGTTTGGTATTGTTTCATAGTGCACGATTACTTTTCATAGGACCCAAGTGTCCTCTGTTATTCCCCTTGCATGTATCCTTGCTTGGGCACCATCTTTTAACCCTTGTCATTAATTCACATAGGTCAAAATCAAAGCTTGATAACAAAAACATTACATTATGTTTCTCTGTTAGGTTAGCTTGTTTACTTTCTTGTATTGCATTACATTATGTATGTTGCAAGGAGTTAGGCATCTTTTACTTTCTCATATTGCATTACATTTTGTATGTTGCATGGATTTGGTGTTTTCAGCAATGGACAATTGTTTATAGTATGGATTTTCATGTCATTCTACTTTTGGCGTATGCTTATATTTTTAATAAGGACCGATGACATAGATCTTTAGCAATATGATGACAATAAATTTATTTCAATACACTGGATGAAAGCTTGCTCTTTTCTTTTCATTTTCATTCCTCTTCTACATCACCCTCCTATCAACATTATTCTTCCACTTCACCTGGGGCATCCTGCCCCTCTCCTTTCTTCTATCCATTTCTCACCTTTTTATCGTCAATCGTCTTCCTTCATCACCCCATTGACACTCGAGGGGGCATCTCTCACTTCTACTAATTTTTCTTCTACCCCTTCAAAATTTTATCCATCTACTATCTTTGAAGTGGCGTCGCTTACGCCACCCCAAAGAGGGGCAAATGTAGACACCTATAATTTAGCCTGAACAATTTAAATACTTAAATTGTGATAATTATCCCCTTTCCCGCAAATTGGTGACATATCGTCAATAGTGTTCATCTTCTCTCCTATCATCATTAATTAATTACATTATGCTAATTAATTAAGTCTTCTATTCAACAAATACCTAATTAATGACCTTCCATTAATTAATCGTTCCTTCTATCTAGACTAATCAATTATTATTAATTAATTAGCTTCCCTTTCATTAAATCAATAAATCATTATTTAGTTGATTTAATTCCTTATAGTCTAAATCATGCTAATATTCCTCTAAAAACTTTTATAAGCTTGCACACCTATTAATTAATCACTTTGGTTAATTAATAAACCCCCTTATCCCCATGAGTCACTAAAGGACAAATTAAACTCTCCTAAAGTTAACTCAACCCTTTATAAACCCCTCTTATCCACAACTAACTCAACATATCTATTATCCCACATACAAAGGGATGTAGATATTTCTCTATCCATTGGGCTATATAAAGAACCCTCCTTCTTACCTTTCTTTGTACACCATGCTTTGAATAGTGAAAGACTATAAACATTTTTAGTCATTCTCCATTGTTGGAAATAACTTCTCCATCTTGCATCCTTTCACTCAAAATTGAGTAATATGGGAAGATCCAAAATGGCCTTGTAGCCATTCTTGGTGAGATTCCATTCTCAATCCTTGAGATCAAGCAATAATCCACTTTGATTGCTTATGTTCTTCATAGGTTCATAGTTTAAGTTAGCAATCATAGAGAGTAGGAAATAGCTTAGCATGTAGTTTCATTTATGCATTGAAGAAGCATTTCCTTTAAGCTCTTATCTTGATGGTTCATTGTTTAATTAGCATTTGCTTTTGAAGCTATGTAGATATTAGTTTCAATTTATAGCTTAGTTAATAAAACATGAGCACAATCAACATTGCATTATTTTCGGTACCTTTAAATCTCATCCAAATAGTCTTTTATTTCAATCCACTTCATTTTATGATTGCATTTAGTATAGTATTTAATTAATTTCATTATTAAATAAGTATTGAGAATAATTTTGACTATTTCCTTTGTTGCAAATAGCCATAAACACCACCTGGGTGATAAACATAAGATAACTAAAGTTCTAGTAGCTGATGATGCTCGTTGGTTTGTCTTTTGATACTTCAAAATTTCTAACTCGGACACCAGGCGCCCAGTACCCCCATCCCCTCAGGGCACCCCCTGACCTCTTTGTACTTTAATAGTGTATTTTGGAGTCTGCTGGTACCCAGATTTAATCTCCTTCAAGGCCAAGCAAAGATCATGGATTTGACAAGACACTTAGAGGTAGATAGATGATCATGTATGTCATTTTGTAGCCGGGAAGCAATCTATCTGACTTTTTAGCACTCGGGATTTGAATAAGTGGTTAGCACCTTAAAAGGATGTGATCTTATCCTAACTATTTTAGGTTGTGCCTTTCAACCAAGATAAGAGAACCTATTTTGAAACCTCTGTTATTAAATAATGTTGGTAAATCCTTCTTTTGCACAAATTTTATAGAGAAGACCTTGGGAAAATATGATCAACACACCAAATCTGACTCTCACGAGTTGTCACTTCCAGTTATGGAGATATTTTCAATGAAGCCAAAGGTTACGAAAGACATTAAGAAATCCCGATTGTTCTACATATTTTGAAAGTAGATTTTGTTCCTTTGTTGATACACAGGGCAAACAGGGTAGTTCGTGAGTGGATCAATGATTTTTAAATGATTTTGGTGGGAGATGAAGCGGGATAAATTTGATTAAACCAGACCTTTGGAGGGACTTCATAATAATGAATAACTTCACAGCATAAAGCTTTAGAACAGTCAAGACATTCCTTTAACCAGAAGGTGTGCTTCAATGGAGGCTCAGATTTTTATGAAATTACTTGTATAATTCAAATCATGAGTAGACGTATAATACCAAATAACACAATATTCCAGAATAATGATATCCATATGTAATTAGAATAGCTTCACCACTTCGAGGGGGCAACCTCCAAACCATACAATAAGACTAAAATGCTCCAATGATGATGAAATACTACCTACAATCCCCTATATATACTATTCATATGTTATGGCCATCACCAAGGCCGACCTACTAAGCATGAGAAAGTATAAATGATATAATAAAATGATATGGTAAGCCAAAATTCGGCTACTCATATCCTAAGGTTAAGGCGTAGCATGCCCTTCCCCTTCAAAGCAACATTTTTCCAATGTTGAGAAGCTATGGGTGTTCTTCTGACAGGAATGTCATATCTTCCCATGTTGCATCTTCATTGTCCATATTCTTCCACTTGATCAGGTACTCAGTAATAACTCGTGTCCTCAATCTTTTAGTGTGTGTTTGAAGGATGCATTCAGGTTCCAAGATGACTCTCCCCTCCTCATCAAGCTCAAGTAACACTGTTTGGGCTGATACTCTCTATCCAATTACTTTCTTCAAGGCAAGAAACATGAAAGACTAGATGTATTCTGGTTGATTGTGGAAGTTCTAATTTGTATGCTTCTGATTACCAATCTTCTGAATACTTGATAGGGGCCATAATACTTGAAAGAAAGTTTGTTATCTTTTTGTTGTTATTTCAAAGACATTTTCTTATATGGTTGTAACCGCACAAAAATCCAATCACCGACTTCAAAATTCCTTTCCATGTGATGTTGATCACCTGTTGTTTCATGCGCTTTGTACCATGACCAAATCCTCCTTGATACTTAGAGAGGACCTCTTGTTGATCATCCGAATGTGTTCTTCTAATGCTCTAACCCATGGTTGTCCTCTCAATGATGATGTGATGGATGGTGGATGGTACCATAGAGTGTCAAAAAGGAGACATTTTAGATGAAGTATGGAAGGAAGTGTTATACCATCATTCTACAAGTGGAAACCATTGGACCCATCTTGCTTGTTTTTCTAACATAAAGCAATGGATATATATCCCTCTGACACTTATTTACAACTTTTGTTTTCCCATCAGATTGGGGATGATAAGAAGAGCTATGAGCTAACTGAGTACCCAAACATGAGAATAAATTAATCCAAACATTACTAGTAAATATAGGGTCTCGATCACTTACTATAATCTTTGGTGTCCCATGAAGCTTCTGAACGATGTCCATGAAGGCTATTGCTACCGTGCTTGCAACAAATGGGTGTGCCAAGGCACAAAAATGAGCATATTTGGTGAGTCGATCCACCAAAACCATGATGACATTTTTTCCTTCAAATTTAGGCAATCCTGTGATAAAGTCCATGGAAACCTCTTCCCACCGCCTGGCTAGGAATAGATAGAGGTTGTCGAAGACTGGGGATCGAATTGTTTCACCCTTATTTTTCTCGACAAACCATGCATTTTGCCACAAATTTTGGACATCCCCTTTGAGCCCTTCCCGGAAGAAATCTTTTTGACTTGATAATAAGTCTTCAAGAATCCAGAGTGCCCCCTCTTGGAAAGAGTGAAGCTCGGATAGAATCCTATTGTTAAGAGTGGAGTTCTTACATAGGCATAATCTATCTTTATACCATAAAGAATCCCCTTTCAATACAAATTTTTAGACATGCTTGGATCATGCTAGAGATAATTAATGAGTTTTTGTGTGGTTGGGTCCTTCCTCCATTCGGACCTTGCCTCATCTATCCAATCTTCCCCGTAATATGGATATGGCACATAACAAGGCTATAGTTGATTCATCTTTCTGCGCGACGAGCATCCGCAACTACATTCTCCTTCCCTTTCTTAGAGATAATCTCAAAATCATATCCCAACATCTTGGAGACCCTTTTTTGTTGTTCTTAAGATGATAAATGCTTCTCCAAGAAGTATTTCAAACTATCATGATCTATCTTCACTTTAAAGTGTCTTCCTATGAGATATGGTCTCCATTGCTTTACTGCATGAAGTATGGCTAGCATTTCCTTCTCATAAGTTAGCTTGGAAATATTCTTACCTTTGAATTGGCAGCTCAAAAAGGCAATAGGAAAACCTTCTTTCATGAGAACTACCCCCATACCCACCCCTGATGCATCACATTCAACAATGAATGTTTTGGAAAAATCTGGAGTAGCCAAGACTGGAGTGATGCACATGGCCTCCTTTAATTGCTCAAATGCTTTGGTTGCATCCTCACTCTAATAGAAGGAGTCCTTCTTTAATAAAGTTGTGAGAGGTACAGCTATGCTTCCATAATGCCTTACAAATCTTTGGTAATAACATGTAAGCCCCGAAATCCTCGTAGATTCTTTAGGGTTTTTGGAACCTTCCACTCCATCATGGCCTTGATCTTATTAGGATCCACTTGAACCCCTTCATGAGAGACAATGTGACCCAAATATTCAACCTCCTTGAGTCCAAAAGAACACTTAGAGGGCTTTGCATAAAACTTGATGTTGCTCAAGGGTTTCCAAAACCTTATTTACACGATGCAAGTGTTCCTCCCATATTTTGCTTTATAAATTAATATATCATCAAAAACACTAAGACAAACTTTTGCATGAATGACTTAAAAATAGAATTCATCAAACTTTGAAATGTAGAAGGTGCATTTGTGAGTCCAAAAGGCATTACCAGGAATTCATAATGGCCTTCATGTGTCCAAAAGGTGGTTTTATGAACAACCTCATCCTTGATTCTAATTTGGTGGTATCCCAAATGAAGATAAAGCTTTGTAAAATAAAAGCTCCCATCACTACCGGAGAAGAATAAGCACTCGACTATGATTGATGATTCTTGCTTCCAACATCTCTTGTATAATCTTCTCGATTTCACTCTTTTACACATATGGGTACCTATAAGGTTTGATGTTAGGCGGTTGAATTCTGGTAATAATTGAATAGCATGATCATGATCTCTCTTTGGAGGTAAGCCCTTTGGTATATTTTCAAACACAACAGAGTGTGCATCCAACACTTTGCTTGTGTATCTGATGGTATAATGTCCTTAGAATGATGAGCCTCCAATAAAAGAGTTATGCCACAAATCCTCTCGCATCCTTTTTTAGCATTGTGTGCATCTGATGAGAACTTACTATTTGTGGAGACTTTTCTCTTAAGCCTCTTAGCTCAAAATTCCTTCCTTCGGTGAAATCCCATGAACAAGTCTTGGATTTCATCCAATGGTTCCCAAAGTGGTAAGCCATTGAACCCTAACACAATGTCTGCTCCTCCCATAGAAATGGCATACATGGGACTATTTAGTATGTAATCTCCATGGTAAGCTTAATGCTTTATGGCATTTTCCGAACAAAATGTGATTACCTCCATCAACAATCATTACTTGACATTCAGGAGCTGGATAAATGAAACAGTTTAGGTGCACTGCTAACTTATGATTGATAAAGTTGTGATTACTTCCTGAATCAATCAACACTGTGACCCTCACGCTTTTTTAGGAATCCAACCACCTTTAGGGTTTGGGGGTGCTAATATTTGAAATTGCATGGCATGAGATCATTGGTTGAGGATTTCCTGACTCCTCCTCTGGCTCAACCAAGACCTCTGACTCTAAATCTTCATCCTTCTCTTCATCTTCACTAGGCCCATCAATGTAGAACAACTTCTTTTCAGCACATTTATGTCTGGGTCCAAATTTACTGTCACAGTTAAAACATAAACCTTTTTCTCTTTTTTCTTCAATTTGTTGAGGTGTCAATCTAACTGGTCAAGGGAGTGTTGGGGCCAAGGTGTTGCGATCTCTGGTATAAGTGAAATGTTGTCTCCTACTTGAAACAAATTTCTCCTCTGCCCTTCTTGCCATAATCATCGAATCAGAAACCTTATGAGGATTAAACATACGCACCTCATGCTCAATGTGATCCTTAAGACCCCTAAGAAATAGGTCATTCAAATTCTCTTCAGTAATATTTTCCACCCGCAGAGAAAGGTTTTGGAAGTGATGAATGTAATCCTTAACAGATCTTGTTTGTCTCAACTTTGCTAATTGGCTGAAGTAATTATCTAACACACTAGAATTGTAGTGTAATTGCAACTCTTTAGTGAAGACTGTCCATGTAACATTGAGACCACTCTTCTACCTTTGAGCACATAACCATCGATACCAAATGAATTGGTCAGGTTCGAGATACAAAGCTGCCATGGTCACCTTTTGTCTGATGGAGTCTGAGGTTTCAAAGAAATTCTCCATTTGGTTGATCCAATTGAGTGGATCCTTTCCATCTAACTTACGCATCTCCACTTTTGGAAATATAGTACGGGCCTGCAGAGTGCTCGTATTTGGATTGTGCACACTTGAAGATCCACTCTAGCTCATGTGTTTATTATGTTGACCTAAGGATCCACCTTGATTGACATAAGTATGATTACTCATCATATGTGTACTGAATTTTTGCATGAAATCCTCCAATCTTTGTCCAATCCTATCCACATCTTCTTTCTTTGGCCACTTGAGATTCGAGGTCTCTCAGGTTAAACTCAAGTTGGCTTACTTTATGGTTTGTCGAAGTAAACCCTAACCCTAAGGAATTTGTAGTTATATCTTCTATCTCTAACTCCTCAACTACTATCTCATCCTTTTCTGGTGTTTTACTCGGAGTGATGGGATTATTTTTTCCTCTTGTGGAAGGCCCCGCCATGATGCCCCAAAATAGTAGGATGTAGGGATCACGGTCAAATTTTAGGGTTTCATATTTTAATATGAATTCGGCCAAATATAAAAAAACTTAAAGAAAAAACCCCAAATAATTTTTTTGTGCTTTCCGAAAATGTAACAAATTTGAAAAAAATTCCACAATTTGCACCCTAGGGAGCGATTTTATGAAAAACCCTAAATTTGTAATAAATTTTGTAAAATAAATCAAAAAGTCTAAAATTTTCAGGAACCTTACTTGAAATGTTCGGCAACTCTGGTAAAACTATCTCCCACCAATTCGCTTTGGTTCGCAATATAAGGTGGAAACAAAAAAATAGGGTTTTTGCCCTAATTTTGGCCCGGATCGCAACTCTGATACCACTTGTAATGAAATTACTTGTATAATTCAGATCATGAGCAGAAATATAACACCAAATAACACAATATTCCAAAATAATGATCTCAATATGCAATTAGAATAGCTTCGCCACTTCGAGGGGGAAACCTCCAAAGTATACAATAAGACTCAAATGCTCCAATGATGATGAAATACTACCTACAATCCCCTATATATACTATTCATATGTTATGGCCATCACCAAGGCTGACCTACTAAGCATGAGAAAGTATAAATGATATAATAAAATGATATGGTAAGCCACAAGTTGGCACGGTATCCTAATACAAGCAATAGGTTAAGGGTGTATCACATATCAACACATTTTCACATAATCTTTGAGACTCCAACACGAAGGCTCAAATTGGAAGACTCAATTAAACACTAAAGTTTCTAATTAATCATGCCTAAGGTACACCCAAAGACTTATAGACAATATTTATCAACAAATGATAGTGAATTGATTTTAAATTTGTTTATCTCATCCAAGATGAAGGCTCTTCTTGAAATGAAATTGCAAATACCATTAGACTATCACAGGATGAGATCCTGTGTGATTTCACAAAAAAATTAGTATAAGATTGCAATAGGAACAAAAGAAACTATTTGCAGACATTCTGAAAATAAAGCAAACACAAAATTGCTAGAGATTAGACATAAATTAATTCCAAAATTGATTAGATTCATCAGTAGGGGAAAGCTTCCAAAGCAATCTTAGTGCTTGTCAATGGCTATACATCTGCAACCAAATTGACACGATAGAAAATCTAACACATAAGAAAATAACAAGTAATCTCAACTTTGGTCTCTCGGAAGACGACTTTCTCAAAAAAATCTCAAGAATTCAAACTCTGACCATTTGCAAGAGTATTCTCATTGCATTTATACATTTTTTCCCACTCAATTTTCCCCCCAAAAGAGAAGAATATTCAAGGGACCTTTGCTTGTTACCAATTTGTTTCAGACAATGACGCTTAACAAATTCAGATCTGAAATCTGCCAGGTGGACCAATTGTGAACTAATCACGTTTCTTGGGCCCTCGACTAATGACTAGGATGCCATGCCACAACTTTTTGGGAGTCCTTTAATCATTTTGATTATGTCATGTGAGAAATCCCCTTTTTAATCATTTTTTGGAGCCTCTGCATAGTTGGACTTGACAGTCATCCCTTTTTGCTCTCGAGGCAATGCCTTTTTCACCTTTTGCACTGTACTTTCATCATTTCATCCTTTTTCCCTCCGAAATTTTACTCTACAACTTCTGGATCTGGCATTTTACATTTTTGCATGAGCCCGAGCAAAAATCCACTTCAAAATTACTTCATATTTACAAATTGAGCTCCCAAATTGATTCAATTGAACTTTGCAGACCAAAACGACACAAATTTGTAAAAACTTCATGAAGAATAATGTAAAAATGCATCTCCAAACATCCTGGAGCTTGATGGTGGCAAAAGCAAATGAAATGCATAAACTACCATTGATCTTGCCTTTCAAATTTTAATTTGAGCCCTCCACATGGCAAAATGTGATTGGAAACAGCACAGGAGCACTTTTTAACATTTTATAACTTTTGGAAAAAATGTAAAATTTTGACATTTTTCTCCACCCCTCCGCCATTAGAAAATGGGCTTGACATGTGTCCTAATGTAGGTTTTAGTGGACCTGCGCTTCATTTTTTCACTTTATACTTATTTTCCAAAAAGGAAAAAGTTCCACATTTTCCCGTGAACCACACCTCTGTTTTTGACTATTCATCTTGGCATTACTTTCTTGTCGGGCTGCACTTCAAATATAATTTTATCCCCTTTTACAAAAGGCAAAAACCTTGAATAACCTCGAAGCTCCATTTCTCTATCTCCCCACCTGCCACATGTCTCGATGGCACATTTTGAGATGGTCCCCAAAATTAGAGACCCTAAACAAGTGCAGGCTCAACACGTGTCTCGGGCTCTTTAGGAAGGCTGCTTGAAAATTATAAGTACAAAGCGGAGCCGACTGGAAGCCTCCACCTATCCCCCGGTCACAATTGTTAAGGTGGGACCTGAGTCGAGATCCTCAAATGAGCACCACCCACCACGTGTGTGTAGACACCTAAAATTGGTTACCTAATTTAGTGTCCCCCGTGCATTCGTCTACCTTCTCGAGTAACACAGGGCACCTTTATATCACCACTTGTCCTTTAGGGTATTAATTAATTAAATTAAACATCTATCCTAAGTTTGTTATACCCCATTGTATCTTACCCATGGATAATTAAATATTAACTATTTAATTGTATTTTTTACATGTATCTTCACCACTTATCTACCCCATATCAATTCCTAACCTCCCATATCAATTCTATCCATCTATCCCCCTATTTCTCCCCCTAAACGTGTGGCGGGATATTTCTCGTATTTGAGTCAGAAGGATACATTTTCATCTTTCCAAATCATCCTTTTTGGCCATTTTGGGATTCTGTTCCCTGATCGGCGCCAAACTAGTACTCGGTCGATGCCAATTTTTTGGAGCAGTACCGATTGTACCTCGATCGGTGCCGATTATAAATCTGAAGGCCAAAATTTAGTTACGGTTGACAAAGAGAACGACAGAGAGTTTTGAGCATCAAGCTCGAGCATCATCTATCAAGCGAGAGCGAATTCTATCCAGTCAATCCACCGAGAGAATCTGGGTTACTCTGCTCCCACAACATCGACATCGTGAGGCTTCATCGATCTCTTGGTGACTTTGTTCATACATCTAGCTAAGGTGGAGATTTTTCAATCCCTATAGCTCCTGTAGCTCCAGCATACATTGGTGATCCATCCTTCATTGTCCATTTCTCAAGCTTCTGCGCAATTTTCCCCGGTCGATGCCGATCGAGCCCGGTCGGCGCCGATTGAGCCTAATCGATGACGATTCACCCAATCGACACCGATCGACCTACGATGGTAAAAGAACTTAGGTAACACAAATCCAACATTGTTTTCACAGTTTTCCATTTTCTCGTTGCTTTCTATCTCGTTGTTTACATTTTGTCTCTGTCATTTTTAATTAGAAAATCTAGACATTTACTTACATATTTTATCATGTATGCTTCTTTCTTTGATTAAAAACGTGGTGAGACCCGCCGAGGGAGCTTATCGCTTCCAGGACCCACTTTTCGGGCATTCCACCCAAATATCTTTTAACGTTGTCTTTTTCTCACAAGTATCTCGTGTCTCACGGGTTTCTTGGATCTACTTTGCGAGGATTGTTCGTGCGCCCGTCTTATCTACATAGGCTTTCTTTTCCATCTACATCTTCAGATCTTGTCTTATCTATCAAGTATTGATTTCATTTGAGTTTTTCAGGGTTTTTGTGTTTAGTTTGGTACATTAACTAGGACAGGTAACAAGCATGGAAATTCTTGATCTACATTTTGGCATGCCCAGTGGGACTTGAACCAAAGTCCCCTATTGGTAAGTTCATCTCTTTTCCAGTGTTGAACTTTTGTTCTTTTTCTTCACTGATTTTCATCAATTTTCCTTAAGCATTTCCTTTTTTCATTTTGGTCTTGTTTCTTTCGTTTATAATTTGCAAAATCAAAATTATTTCTTTCTTGCATGTCTAAATTCTCATTTCCTTGAAAGTTTCTAGTTTCTTAAATAGAAATTTTCATTCTACTATTATCTGGATATATCTTTCTGGATTTGTTTGTGTGTTTGCTTAACCTTTTCTTGTGGAGCACTTTGCTTGTTCATGGGATTTTTCGAGGGGAAGAGCTCAACAACGCACTTTTTGAAGTCCACACACCTTGGAGAGCTAAATCTACAGGTATTTCTCTTTTACGGTGTTTTCTCCTTTTTAAGAACTTAAAATAACTTGTTTGTTTGTTTTCTATCACACTCAAACATTTTGATTTTGGTGCTTAAAAATAATTTAATCACATTTGGGAAAGAACTTGTTTGACTTGTCTTCATCGAAATCAAACACTTCATTTTTAGTGCTTAAAAAGAACTTCTTCTTTGTCATTTCTGTTGTATGTTCTTCATCTAGTTTTCTAAATAGGTTGGAAAATTGATCAAAATCGGTAGTGACACTATTTGATTTTTATTTTTCACCCTTGCACACAAAGCCAAAATCACTAGGTATAAAGCATTTAAACAAAAATTCCTTCATTGGCCTTGCTTTTGGAAGTGACATCCAAGAGGAAGAGCCTACGTGGTACTCGGGCCGCTTATAACTTCACGAAATTTCTAGTATATATTGGCAAAGCACTGACTCCCTTATCGCAGCGTGTGTGAAGTGCGGGGTAGGCCCTTATTCAAGCCACGTACAGTCTTTTTTACTAAAGTGCCTTCGGGACTCCTCACCAAAACATTCCCAAACCATCCTTAGTTTGGCTATCTCGAGTAGTTCTGTTCTAAAAGCCTTCCCTAATATTTTCTTTCTTAAAAGAATGAAAACTTAAAAGAGATAATCACTCACACTACTTGAATTGTTTGTGCATTAGTTAGGTCAATCCTTTTTTCTATATTTCGCTTGTTTATGACGGTCATCACCGGTCACAATCTAGAAAAATGGCTCAACCGCCTCTTCTTCATCTCGAGATCACCACTAATGTGGATGTTTTGGCACCCCTCGGGTCTTCCTCGACCGGACCGTTGTTCGTTGGTTCCCCATCTTGGTCATATAATCCTTTCTATCATCCTAAAGTGATCCCATCACGTCCAGCTTCCCCAATCCTTCAGAGGTATCATCTGCTTCTAATATAGAGTATGTTCCTCACGGAGATCTTGAATTTCAGGCGCTCCTTGATCACAACCCGGTAGCCCTTATGGACTATCTAGTGCATAAGTCTATTTGAATATCTGATCAGGGACCACCAATCTAGCAAGTTTACAATTATTCTCATGAACCATCCCAGGCTTTTATAGAACAGTTAGCATGCTTTTTCTTGCCTCGAACCATGAAAGAGGGTGGCACATCTATGCCTCCTTTTTCTCTTCCACCGACCATGTCGACTGGTTCTCAAATGATCTTGCCTATCCCTAGTGTCGTGGATACCTCGGCTACTCCACAACCTACTTTTGAGAGGCCCTCTTCTTTATCTATGATGATTGTATCCACACTCTCACATATTGCTGTTAATTCTTCTATACCGTCTATTGTGTCTCAGGGTCAGTACCTCTCTGTGAATCAACCCCCTTCTACGAGTTAGTCGGTTCCTTCTTCTCATCCTCTAGCTGGTATTTCTTCCAATGCTCCAACGAACAATGACCTTTACCCATCCTCTGGCATCGGCACCCTTAATAACCAATCCGGTAGTCAAAAGCCTCATTCAGAGTTTGTTCCCCACCATATCCAATCAAATCAACACCCATATTCCTCAATCCATTCCGATTCAGTCAACAAGTATAGGAGCCCACCAATCACAGGCTCCATCTTTCATTCAACCACCTTTCTCTCAACCACTTGTCATCTCATAGTCTGCTTATACACAGGCTCCTTCACAACAAATACCTCACCAGGCATCACCCAGAACACCTGGTTATTCCTCTTATCATCATGTTAATCAGCAGATGAATCCCCCATTAACACCTCAACAAAACCTACCATTTTCTTCTTATGCGGGACATACCAACATGCCCCCTCCTCAATCTAACGTCATCCAACTTATTTTCAAGAAAATCATAGACCTAGAAGCCTCCACCAAAGGGGCTCACCCTTCATACTCTTTTGAAGAAGTATGTAATGAACCGATTCATCCATCAGTGGCTTTTAAGCCTTATCCTCCCCAATGGGAACTTCCTAAGTTCTCAAAATTTCATAGCTGGGAGGATCCTCAACAGCACCTACGAGCATTCAAGCATGCTTGCTACCTTATAGTCCAGGATTAGGAGCTTATGCTCTGTACTTTCCCTATGTCTCTAGCGGGCCGGATTTAGACTGGTATAATAACATTCCCCAACACTCCCTATTTTCTTTCTCTCAATTAGTTCGATGTTTGTTGAAAACTTCTCAATAAATATCACACATAAGATCTCAATTACTGAGATCTTTATAACATTCATCAATCAATGACAAGTCTATTACAAACTTTTTCACTCATTGGAGAGGGATAATAAATCAATTATCTTTCTCCCTCCCTCAATCTCATTAGATCGAGTTGTTTACTCAATCTTGTGCTAATCATATTTCTTCCACTTTAAGGATTCAAACCTTTCATACATTTGAAGAAGCCTTTACGATGGCATGCAAACTTGAGTCATGTGTCGTTGAACAAGGGAAGTTAAAACTTCACTCTAAGTCTAAACCAGATTTTTCTCGGTTGACAAAATCAAACCCTTCTGCTTCTAACAAAGACAAGAATCAGGGGTCCACTAATGCTATCGTATTAAAAACATCACGAGCTGATGACACTTCTAATCAAATGCCTCGGAGAGACTCTTCATCTTCTCGAAAAGGACCGTCGTCATCTCGATCTTTTACTTCATTGGGGGAATCATATGCTTCTATCTTAGAAAAAATGTTAGAAGTTCACATGATCGAACTTCCCCTATTAGAAATTTTGATGAGAGCCAAGAATGACCATTCTGGTATAGGAAAATGACTTTTGTCATTATCATAGAAGCAAAGGCCATGACATTGAACGATGTCAGACCTTCAAAAATATTGTCCAAAATTCATTGATAAAGGCGAGCTCATTCTAGATAACCCAAACGCTCCCCTAAATCAGGCGCTTGATGTCTTTAAACAACCTTTTCCCAATCATTCCCCAAATAATGACGCTTCGGGGTCTTAAAAACCAAACACTCATACTATCAGCTTCATTTCTACTGAAGAATCTTCTTCTAAACCTAAGCCATCTATGAACACGTCGACCAATCAGAACTTCCTCCCACTCCATTAATCTCTGAGATTCCACCATCTTCAGACAATCCATCTTTGAATATTCCTCCATTGTTAGAGATGGATTCATCTCTCTCTGTCTCTTTATTTGATCTTCCATCCATACCGGAGACAGTGTCATCCCTCATCATCTTTTATCGTCGACATTCTTTCGATGCTTGAGGCATTTACATCCCTTCAAGTTTCCACTACGAATACATTTACTTATGTTGCTCCCATTTTCGTCATGACTATGCCATTGGTGAACATACCTATAGTCGTACCAACTTCTCTACCGATGGAAGCATCTTCGATTTTGACTCTTCATGTTTCCTTTCCTATATTAGTTGTACCCAAAATTACTCATCTTGAAGTATCTTCCTCACAGGGAACTGCTTCTTCATCATCCACTTCTTCCATCACCGATGTTGCCTTGCCTATTAAGGAAAAATCTAAAGAAATAGCACCGGCACCTACACTTTCGGTTCCTGAACTTAGACCAAGACAACTGAAGTCTAACGTTGCATCATCGATACCTCCCCATCTGCTTCCCCTGAAAAGGTTACAATCACCTTATGTGGTCAAAGTTGTCACCATCCCTGAAAAAGGAAAACCAATATTTCAGACTATCAAGACTCTTGGTGCTTTCCCTCAAAAATCTCTCTTTGCACCTCATAAAAGATTGGATTTATCCACTGAAAAGGTGTCTTCTTCTACAACACCATCTTCACTGTGCCTTGTAAATTGGATTTACCCACTAAAAGACGTCACCTCTTTTGTCGGAACCATCATCTTCATCACCAAAAGCCAAGGCACCCTTTGTTCCTCATATCAGACCTATTTTGGGAGCTCCTCCCTCATCTAAATCAATCTTATCTAAATCGTCATCTATTTCGCCAAGCAGCCTTCTTCATCTCTGAAGACCACAACACATGTCACATCTTCGTCATCTTTAAAATCTATCTTAGGAGCTCCTCCTCCACCGAAATCAATCTTGCATCACTTACTTCCATCTCAAGTGCCCAAGGATGCTTTTCCCAATGTCCGAGAAAAAAAGAATGATCCTAAAAAAGATCACAAACTAGATATGTGGATTCTTTTACCTCGGCGGTTGTTTAAGGAAAAAGAGGCACCTTCATCATCTCTTTCCTCATCTTCGTCTACCGGATTCTATACTGAAATCCTTCACCAACTTATTCAATCTTCATCTATATCTCTTCCTCCAATCAAACCCTATAATCCTAAAGGAGTAAAACCTTCATGGTTCAACTCTAATTTGATTTGTGCTTACCATTGCACTCCAGGTCATGACAGGGGATGTAAAGCTCTTGATCTATCGTTAACAACCTCTTGGAAGAAAGTGATCTTCTGTTGGAAGAGGAGGAGGAACAAGTGTCTCCTGTCATCTCAACTACATCTAAGCCTGAACGGTCTACCGAGGCCTCTAATTCTATTAATTCCACTCCGGATGATCTTTCACTTTCTCAAATCAACACAATTCATATCACCACTAGAGCACAATAATATGATAATCCATCATCTTCTACGACCTCTTGACCATGGGTTGTCATTTCGTGGCCCGTGAAGGAGTTCATCCTTCCTTATTAGCCCCAAGACCTTGGGTTTCTATTCGTGCTTCACCTCGGGCTCGAGTTCCCGTGTCGGTTGAGGAGAGTGTTATGAAACAACTCACCCATGCTCTGGTCAAAATGTCTCTTTTTGACCTCATTTAATCATCTTCCCAGCATTGCCAGGCTCTCATTGATAATTTGCGTCATATCTCAATGAATTCAGATGAGCCCCATCCTTTCGAGATGGTTTTGGATTGAATAGACCGTCAACTACCATTTCCTTCAAGGATTCTGAAATCCCTCCCCTTTCTTCTGAGGATTTAGAGGCTCCCCTCTTTATCACAGTTCAAATCAACAACACTACGTTAAAACACACTATGATCGACAGTGGTGCTGCACTCAACGTCATTTCCTCCCACACATTTGAGCAACTTAAGTTACCAAAGAATGTAGTGTCACCACCGCCTTTCACCCTTTGATCATTTAACGATCAGCTGACAGTTACTTTAGGAACTGTGGTCCTGCCCATTCGGGTAGGTAAGAAATTGCTTCACGAGCTTTTTTACATTATTGAAGGGAAACTCCACTACAATATGATCCTCGGACGCTCCTGGATTCATACAATGCATTTTGTCCCATCAACCCTCCATTGATGCTTAAAATATCAGTATGAGGGCAAAATCTATACTCATCCAGGAGATCCTTTCCCTTCCGCACAATGTGACATGACCACAGGGTCTACCCCTCCAAAGGAGAATGCTTGTTCTCCTGACGAGGCTTCATCCTCTTCCATACCTGCAACAAAACTACCAGATTTACAAAATCTAGAAGAAACGTTGCAGTGTTTATCGCTAAGAGAGCTTCCTCTTCTCTCTTTTGACGCCCATCTCAAACCTAACGAGTATGGTAGACCAGACAAACAACCTGAATATCAGCCAGGTCTTGGTCACATCATCACCATTGGTCTACCCAATCAACAGACTAACTTCATCTACGGTGGTCTTAATACACCTCATGTATCATCCAGATTCTCCCCAGAGCCAAACCCTATTCAAGCGGGGTTTGATTGTCTCTGAGAATCCACATTCGTAAAAACTTATCTATATCGATGCGCGTGGAGGGGCTTTGGCTTGGGAAAGTATGAATAGGTTGGGCATGACCTCGTGTCCATTCCAACTCTTAAACCACATCAAAAATTTGGTTTAGGGTTTAAACCTCTCTCAAAAGCCACCGTCACCATTCTCGATGAGCCTCTTTCCATTGAGGAGCCATCTTCTCCCATCAGGTCGGAAGCATCACTTGATGTGGATAACACTATTTCCATCCCGTCTAACTTTTTATTTTAGTCAATACCATTTCCTTAGGTCCACTGACCTATAAAACTAATGGTAAATCCACTTCCATACCATTGGTCTTCCCTGAAATAGTTGGAGATGACTCTCCCACTATCAATAATATCCATTGTGTGGATGATGATTCTGTCCTCACCTATCTGGGGGTAGAGTATTCTTATCTTCCTAAAACCATTCCTTTTGACGCGTCTACGCTTCTCAACAAAACCACTGTCAACCTTAATATATGGACTCCTAAAGACCCTCACATCATTAAGGTTGGCCAATCTCTTAATCCATAGGAGTTAGGAGACTTCACCACCTTTCTTTCCAACCATCGCCAAGCTTTTTCTTGGTCATATGAAGATATGCTAGGCCACGATGCTAATATCGTGGTCCACAATATCGTTACTCTTCCAGACATCAAACCGGTTAAACAAAAATTGCGTAAAATGCATCCTCGTGTAGCCCTTCTTGTTAAAGAAGAGTTGCATTGCTTGCTTTCCACCAACTTCATCCAACACATTGATTATCCACAATGGGTTTCAAATGTAGTACCGAACCAAAGCTACTGGGAAAATTTGAATTTGCACCAACTTCCGGATCTTAATCTCGCTTGTCTGAAAGATGATTTTCCTCTACCTAATATCGACCAACTCATGGATTTAATTGCAGGTCATGAGATGCTTTCTCTTATGGATGGTTTCTCTGGATATAATCAAATTCTCATCGCACTAGAGGATCAACATAAGACTTCTTTCATAACTCCTTGGGGAATTTTTGTTATCGTGTCATGCCCTTCGGTCTTAAGAACGCAGGAGCAACTTATCAACGTGTAATGACCTACATCTTCCATGATCTCTTACACAAAACTGTGGAAGATTACGTCGATGACCTCCTCGGTAAGTCCAAACACCGTCAGGATCACCTTTTCATTCTTGCACCTCTCTTTGAGAGGCTCATTCATTTTTTCTTCGCCTAAATCCATCTAAATGCGTGTTTGGCGTTCTCACTGGTAAACTCTTAGGCTTTATCATTTCTATTAGGGGCATTGAAGTTGATCCCGCAAAAATAAAGGCTATCCTCGAGATGCCTCCCCTTCCAACTTAAATCAGCTTCATGGTCTTCAAGGATGCCTTCAATCAGTGCATCATTTTATCTCACAACTTTCAGACCGTTGTCAACCTTTTCATCATCTCCTCTGTAAAAATGTTCATTTTGAATGGGATGAGCGTTGCCAAAAGGCCTTTGATGATCTCAAAGCTTATCTTCTTTCTCCACCTGTGCTTACACCTCCACGCGAGGGGGAGCCATTCTATCTTTATATTTTTGTGATTGATCATGCTCTTGGAGCCATGATCTCGCATCGGGATGCTAACGGTAAAGAACAAGCCGTCTATTATATCAGTCGTACTCTTCATGAGTATGAAACACGCTATTCTGAAGCTGAAAAACTATGTTGTGCTCTCTTCTTCGCGACTTCTAAACTTCGTCACTATCTCCTTAATCACAAAACTTATATTGTTACAAGTGTCAATCCACTCAAGACAATGCATGCAAAACCTTATCACAATGATCGTATTACTCGTTGGCTCATGCTCATGATAGATTTTGATCTCGAATTTATCTCACAAAAATCTATCAAGGGTCAGGTCATTGTAGATCAATTAGTTGATACTCCTCTTTCGACACTCAAATCCCCTTGCTCAATTCCTAGATGAGTACATCCAACAAATCAATTTTGGTCTATCTCCATTTAAAGTAAAACTCTTCTTTGATGGGTCCAAATGTCAACAAGGGGGAGGTGTAGGTTTCGTCATGATTCCTCCTTGGGGTGCACCTATCCCTGTCGCACACAAACTTAACTTCAAATGTACCAATAATATGGCTGAATATGAAGCCCTCATTTTAGGACTTCAAAATTCCATTAATCTTGCACTCGCCATATCGACATCTTTGGTGATTACAACTTATCATTAATCAAGTAATCGGGTGTCTATCGGTGTAAAAATGATATCCTTCAAAAATATCGTGATATCATTCTCTTTCAACTTCAATCTTTTGATAAATTTACTATCCAAGCTATCCCTCACACTTTGTGAACCGATTCATAGATACAATGGCTTATTTAACCTCGCTTATTCCGCCTTTTACCGAAGACTCGTGACTTTATGTGGTTGTTCAGTGTTTAGACCAACCATCTCATCTCGGGCAGTTGACTTCAATCAACGTCGTCACAACCAACACTCAAGATTAGTCGTATCAACACATTTTTATTATCTATCACGTTCTGTGCTTCCTCAAGATCTGACTTCTAATGGCAGAAGATCCTTTATCCTACGCGCTAATCACTATACTATTCTAGGCGGAATCCTCTACAAACGTGGTTTTGGTGGTATCTTGCTTCGGTGCCTCAAAACCCCTGAATCCTCTAGAGCCATCTAAGAAGTCCATGATGGTATCTGTGGTGGACATTTTAGTGGCTTGGCTATAGCTAAACACATCTTACGTTTGGGGTACTATTGGCCTTCTCTTAATCAAGACTATTGCGAATACACTAAGAAATGTGTCAAGTGTCAACAACATTCCAATCTTACACATATCCCTAGTCGGACTTTGCGACTGCAGTGGATTTGTGGCATTTTTCGCAATGGGGTCTTGATCTCATCGATCTCATCAATCCCGCTCTTCACAAAGTCATCAATCTATCATTACTTGCCACGAGAATACTTCACTAAGTGGGTAGAAGCTATTCCTCTTTCATCAACCAAAGCTAAACCCATTGTTGATTTTGTCTATCAACACATCATTTGTCGCTTTGGTGTCTCACACAAACTCATCACAGATAATGGTAAATCTTTCAAAAACATCAATTTACGTAACCTTTGTGGCGCTTTCAATATCAAACTCAGCTTTTCTTCTCCGTACTATCCCCAAGCTAACGTCCAAGCTGAGGCTTCCAATAAAACTTTACGTAATATCCTCATGAGGTAACTAGTCAAGTTTGGTAGGGATTGGCATTTACATATCCATTTTTCTCTCTGGGCTTATCAAACTAGCATTCATACTCCTATTGGTGCTATTCCCTTCTCTCTCATCTATGGGTCTAAGGCTATCCTTCCTTTAGAAGTCCGATTCCATCTCTTCGTGTCTCTCTCGGAGAAATTGTCTCTAATGAGGACTATCGTCAAAATCGTCTAGCGTAGCTTGAGTTTCTAGATGAGTGGCATCTCAATGCTCTTGAGCATCATCAATTCTATCTTGAGCATGTCAAACGTGCTTATAACAAGCACTTGCAGCACCATGACTTCAAAGTTGGTGATCTTGTTCTTAAAGAAAACCAAAATGTCACTACACTGTAACGAGTCGGCGTGGTAAGTTTGCTCCTAACTAGATGGGTCCATACGTGGTCACTCATAACTATGGGTGCAGGGCTTATCACCTATCTTCCATGGATGGCGTACTTGAAATGGAACCTCTTAATGCCTTGCATCGAAGGGCCCTTCTCTATCATTAACATCTATCTTACACGATTTTAGTCGCAACATGACATGATTTTTCATCCATCTGCGACCAGTCATACATGCATTTCGTAGTGATTCGAACTATGTGGTTCTTTGCGTTATGTATGTTATACCTTGAATATGAGTACCACGATCTACTCATGGTATTTTCCTTATGGATTTGTTCCTTCTCATGGTAGGAAATCCTTAATAACTACTTCATCCACCCTAGGTGTTCATCTTGATCAAAACAACTTTGGGACATGAATACATGCTTACATACATTTCCTTCCCCTCTATCTAATTTATATGTTCTAAACTTAGCTTCTTTTAAAGATCAAAAAAAAGAAAAAAGAAAAGAAAGAAAAGAGATGTTATCCTAGTCCTAAAGGATAGACTGATACCTCGAAGGACAAATATATCATGCCTTATCAAATAAAATCAAAAAATATATATAGACCATTCCTTGAAGGATGGTTATCATCAAAATCAAATTACAAACTGCTCCCTTGAAGGATGGCTATTTATTTTATGGCATTTTTAGTCTTTGCAATAACAAACTTCCTCTATTTGCCAGTTTTTTCACTTTTTAGCATCTCTAAAAGACTTCCCGTATCGATCAAGTATTTCTATATCTAGAACCCTCCCGCATCGATCGGTTTGTTTTTCTATCAAAAAGAAAAAAGAAATCATGAAGCTGTGACATAAGACCTTTTCGATCATATGGAGATCTTGTTTTTCCCGTATGGGCATGTATTTTATCTTTCATATGTTATGAAAATATGTATATTGATCTCTCGTCCTCATCTACCTCCTCGATCTGGTTTTGCGACTAGCTAGTGTCAAGTTTATTTTAGCCTCATCTATGGCCTTGTGTGCATCGTCTTTCGATTTTCAATCAAGGTCTCTATCTATGGTTGGTTAGGGGCCTAACTTATCATTCTTTTTCCTATCTAGGTGTAGTGCTTTTTATTTCTAAAAAAAGATAATATCATTACATCCCTTTCTCATCCTGAAAGAACATTTCCCATGATTATTTGTTGTTCATCCCATTAAATTGACATTTAACATGTTAATTTAGTCAAATCTATCATCTATCTATGCTCATCTTATCTACTTCATCTAAAACACATCAAAGCATGTATAAAAAAACACATGTGAATCCATCTATCTATTTCATTTAAATTGAATTAACATCTTAAACATGTTTATTTTATCAATCTATCAATCACATCAAATCACATCACATCTATCCATCTATCCTCTATAAACATGTATCTATGTTCATCAAAATTACATGACATCTATCTATATCTATCCAAATTAAAATACATAAGTACAATCACATAACACAAAATGATGAATATATATATACATGAATGTCTGTACAAAAGAATGGATGGCTTCCAATCAAGCCATCTATATCATACATAAAAAATGCCTTCAAATCGAGGCTACATCAGTATATCGATACACGAATAACATATCTATATGGTGAAGTCAGACAGGTGAAAGACACTGTCTCCTCCACCCTCCTCTGGTCCAGGCTATCTCTCCTGGCCGTCTCCTACAGAGCTAGATGTGCTTGTTAGTGGGGCCTGCGCCACCATCTCGATCTCTCCCCGGTGCTCACACCTGCGATGCACCACTAGCTGTGGTTGTCGTTGATCTCCTCCTCGCACCGTAACGAGGCACATCAAGGGCATGTTGTGCCAAGGCATCCTCATAGTATCTCACCTCGTGCAAGGAGAGCCTGATAGGTGCTCAGACTCACCATACCGGGTGCTCATAATGGCGGCTGCTTTCTGCTTGGTGGTGGCCCTCCTATTGTCGCACCCTATGCCTGGACTTTGAGGTGGTGCACATCATTTGTATTTGGCCCTGAGGGCCTCTCTGTGTCTATGGTAGCGATCTCTCTGTTGTATCGTTATATCCCGCTCCTGACGTGCGGTATCTCTCTCTAATATTAGTGCATCCCTCTCCTCCGTTAGAGCTCTAATCTCCTTGAGGGCAGCCTAGTGTGCATGTGTCAGGGCAACATGCTCTCCCTCCAGTCTCTCTAGCACTGCAGCTATGTCCTCCTCATCTACATCTATGGATGTTGGGAGGTGTCGTGGTAGCTCTGTAGAGTACCATGCCATGTAGCCATCATCCACGCATACGTCATCATCACTATATGTGGGAGGTTGGGCCTCCCTCGGTGGATCTGTCAGGATCAACATCGGCGGTCGGTCTCTCTGTGGTCCTGCCTATATGGCATATATGTGGTCAAGACCATCTCGTCCAAACCAAACTACCTCGGCACTCCGTATAAACGAGACGCGCTCCCGGATATCTTGCCACGGCCTCGACCACCCTAATCCATCTCAGCTCCACCAAGTGAGCATCCTGACTGGTCCATGTCGGGTAGACCCGATATGGTCTCCATATAACCTGCTTTGGTGTCAAAGTCCTAAATCGCTCAGTATACCACTCTGCAGATCTCCCTATATCTCCCGGGGCCATGTCTTCCCACCATCACTAGAATCTATAATCAAGGGCCCCCTCTACTACTGGCATCCATGGAAGCCCTGATGGCCTAATCACTGCTATATGCTCATATGCCCAGCAATGGAGCACAAAGCTGACATCAATACCTGTTTGTTTTCCTATGGTGTACATCCACAGCTCATGATATATCTATGCTACAAAGGCATCTACAAACACGAACACCTGCCTAAACTCCAGGATGTCACGAGACACGGTATAGTAGAAGCGGTGGAAATCTCCCACCTCCCCAATCTAGTAGAGCAAAGAAGGAGATCGCCATCTCGAATCAATGCTATATGTGCTCGCTCCCGCATCATCCTGTCTATAATGTGAGGCTATCCTCACCACCCCGGACACTATCTCTGAATCATCTACCCTATCTCCATACAATCGTCCCAGGGCCCTCTGCATTGCTGCTCTCGTGGAGTGGTCTCTATCGGGTCCCCGTGTCGGCACTGAGGATCCTATAGATATCCTCGTGGGTGATAGTCATCTCACCCATCCTAAACCAGAATGTGCACGTCCTGTTGTCCCATCGTCGTATCAATGCTCGCATCAACTCTACATCTCGGGGCACCCATCGGTAGTAACGAAAGCCCCAGCCCGGCTAGCTCCAGGTGATGCCAATCGGCGTCTGTCACATCAGGAAGAATAGTCTCTAGAATCTCGGAATAGCATCCCACATATGTAAAGCCTCTTGTGCATGCATCCACGACATCAAAGAACGGTGTTAGCTTCTCATTTATTCAAATCGAAGCATCAAAAACACATTTCTCTACTTTCTAAATCTGATCAATCCAATCGGCGTCGATTGAGTTCCAATCGACATCGATCTAATTTAGTCGATGTCGATCGGAATTCCAATCGGCGCCGATTGAACCTAATCACCGTTAATTTTTCCAATCGACGCCAATTGGGAGGCCGAGTGTCCAAAACACTCCGGCATCCCACTTATCCCATTTTTCCTAAAAATCTGGCATCCTAGTATGTTATTTAACGATAAACACATACACAAGGCTCAAGTAGATCCACTTACCCCAGGTCATGTCCTCTTCCGCTTCTGACTGCTCCCAGAGGCTTCCATGTTGCTCAAAATCAATTTTTAACTCTTTCTAAATCAATCGTCACGGTGTAAATAAATCGTTAACATTTCCCTTTCTCATATTTATATGGTTGTGGTACGGTCGGCGCCGATTTTTCTGGTCGACGCCGATTGGTTTAGTCAACGTCAATTTTTCTTGGTCGACGCCGATTGAGGCCAATCGTCGCTAATTGGTTACATTATTGCCTTCTCACATCACATTCTTCCAACGGGAATGTCTCCTCATCTTTTTTAGCCAAAGTGTTGATGCTTGGCTTGTTTATCTGATCATTATTGACCTGAGTGTTGCCTTTTGGCACATATTTTCGATATTATCACCCATTTCAAGTTTGTTCCCTATACATGGGTCACTCACATTTGTGGCAGCTTAAAGATAGCGGGTCTGTAGGCACTAACATCGTCTGATTCGCAGACCAGTCTGGTTGTCCCTACCAATGTGTCACTCTTTAGTTGCTACTATTTTGTAGCCCTCCTTCCACTCACAAGTCTGTAGGTACTAACGTCATCTCATATGAAGACCATCTAGTCTTCCCTACCAAGGTGAGGTCCTTAGGTTGCTACCTTTTTTATTGTTTTCATGCGTCATCAATAATCAGATTCACTCCAGATATCTAGCTGGGGCATCTTGCATTCTCATCTACCTTTTTCAAACTTGGGATCGGTTGGTCTTTTGGGATTATTCCCATCCCTAGTTTGAGGGGGATCACATCATCACTTTTTCTTCCTTTCTTCCAACTCCTTGTTTTTGTCTTGCAACTTTGCTTATCGCAAGTTACTCAACAAAAAGGGCCAGAATGTAGACACCTAAAATTGGTTACCTAATTTAGTGTCCCCCATGTTCATCTACCTTCTCGGGTAACCTGGGGCACCTTTATATCACCACTTGTCCTTTAGGGTATTAATTAATTAAATTAAACATCTATCCTAAGTTTGTTATACCCCATTGTATCTTACCCATGGATAATTAAATATTAACTATTTAATTGTATTTTTCACATGTATCTTAACCACTTATCTACCCCATATCAATTCCTAACCTCCCATATCAATTCTATCCATCTATCCCCCCTATTTCTCCTCCACCCAAACCGCGGTGGGATATTTCCCATATTTGAGTCAAGTATACATTTTCATCTTTCCAAATCATCTTTTTGGCCATTTTGGGATTCTCGTCCCGATCGGGCGCCAACAGTACTCGATCGATGCCGATTTTTCGAATGGCGCCGATTGTACCTCGGTCAATGTTGATTATAAATACAGGGCCAGAATTTAGTTCTGGTTAGATAAAGAGAACGACAAAGAGTTTTGAGCATCAAGCTTGAGCATCGTCTATCAAGCGAGAGTGAATTCTATCCAGATCAATCCCTGAGAGGATTACCATTACTCTGCTCCCACAACATCGACATCGTGAGGCTTCATCGATCTCTTGGTGACTTTGTTCCTGCATCTAGCTAAGGTGGAGCTTTGTCAGTATCCCTACAGCTCCTGCAGCTCTAGCAGACATTGACAATCCAGCCTTCATTGTCCATTTCTCAAGCTTCCTACAATTTTCCCACGATCCAATGCTTGTGAGCCAGGTCAGCCGATTGAGCCTAATCAACGCCGATTCACCCAATCGACGCCCGATCACTGTAGACAAGTAAAAGAACTTAGGTAACACAAATCCAACATTGTTTTCACAGTTTCCTATTTTCTACATTGCTTTTTTCATTATTTACATTCTATCTGTCATTTTTAATCAGAAAATATAGACATTTACTTACATCTTTTATCATGTATGCTTCTTTCTTCAATTGAAAACGTGGACTGACACCTGCCGAGGGAGCTTATCGCTTCCCAGACCCGCTTTTCAAGCAGTCCACCCAAATATCTTTTAACGTTGTCTTTTTCTGTCAAGTATCTGTCTCGCAGGTTTCTCAGATCTACTTTACAGGATTACTCGTGTGTGCCCATCTTGTCTACATCAGCTTTCTTTTCCATCTACATCTTCGGATCTTGTCTTATCTATCAGGTATTGATTTCATTAGAGTTTTTCGGGGTTTTTGTGTTTAGTTTGGTACATTAGATTGGAAAGGTAACAAGCGTGGAAATTCTTGATCTATAACGTGTTCATGGCCCGCCAAAACTATACCGATTGCATGAAAAAAATTGTCTAAGTCCGGAAAAGCAACAGAATTCTCCACATGTCCTCTGGGCACAACTCCAAGCTAAACCAATAGGTGAATTTTCAAACAAGCATCACTCCTCCACATGGAAAATTTTTGGGTTGAAGCGAGCCATAGAGTTTTTAGAGTGCCATTGAGCCGCATCTAACCAAAAATGGCCACGTTTCCAGTGATGAAGAGATATAAATTTGACGGGAAAACTCACTCGTAAAATCGTAAAAAATGTAAGAAAACCACCATTTGAGCCCGAAGATGAATTTTTCTCAAGGACATAGAATTTGGAGATGTTATAAGTTTTAATAATGATCCTCTAAGCTACATCAAATCAGTTTTCCTCGGGTATTTGGGACAAAATGACAGGGACAACAAAACGTGACTATGGAAAACAAAAAGAAAGGAACAACTTGAGTTTTACACCCAATTTATAGACTCCTTTAGATGGACAGAGAAACGAAAAACAAATTTTGGATCTTTAAGTGATCTTCGACCAAGGAAGGGACTGATCATGGCAACCAAATGGAGGAAAGAGTCTTCAAGCACCAACACAGGGAGATAAAAACATGACAGAGGCCGCAAACTAAGGAATTTCAATGACAAACGGGGCGAGACTAATTTGAGCACCAACAAGGTCTTTTTAGTTGTTTGGGCATCTTGTTTTTTACTAGTTGGCCTTTTAGTGGTTAATTATGAAATTCAAACAAGGGAATCATATAAATACATAGCTATATGATCATAATAATGTACTAAGCACTAAGCATCTACTATCACCACCTAAAGTTACATCCAAAGGCATTATCAAGAGCATTCAAGTATCCATCTATCATCCATACAAGGGCAAGGGACTGCATTTTTCTTGCATAGACTTCATAGGAGGGGAAGTTCATTTTTCCATGCACACATTTATCTACATTTTCTACATCTAGCTATTGTTTGCTATCAAGTGTGACTCACACAAGAGCCACCTAGGGCACGATTTCTTCACACACACACACACACATAGAACTACATGGGGTCTACAATGTAGTTCAGCGTTCGGTCATAAGTTCATTTGTTGACAGACCGAGGACAGTCGACCTCCCATTTTACATCTTTCTTTTTTAGGATTTGATGTAGTTTGGGGGTTTTGCAAGTGTTTCTTTCTTGTTTTAAGTTTCAAGTGAATAACAATGAAGTCCAATGACATACGATGATCAAAAGTGATAAACAACAATCATCTTGCGATCATGCAAAACTATGTTATGTTCCTTCTAAGCGAGTCATAGGTGCTTGGAATAGGTCTCTGCACCCCCGACCCTACGTAGGCACCTTGGTCCTGGAATTTCCAACACTCCAATAATTTTCTAGGTCTGATTGTGACATCTTGCTCATCTATTCTAGCAGATTTCCAACTTTGTATAGCTTTGGCATCACTACGAACCAAATAAATCTTTTTATCATCTCACTTGCAACTAGGGTTTTAAAATTGAATTGCTTATTTGCTTGGGTCATATATGTACTTAATTATTTATATCATTGCACTAACACATATTTAGATTTAGCATTTATTTATTTCAATATTTGCTTAATCATTTGGTGAACCCGACTCGTTCCAACACTCTTAGGGTCCTCATACTTTTATTGCTTTCATTTTTATAGGATCATTTCATCATGGTTATCTCTATTCATGATTTCTTGCTAGCCAATCCTCGAGTGTCATGCTAAAATCATTAATCTTTTAATCTTTTGGCTAATACTCATATTCCTACCACCATTCATCCAGATGTTGTTTATCAAACATTTGTCAATGTATTCTCTCTCAATGAGATCATTTTCCCATATGATATAGCTAAAAATCTTGTTGTATATGACAATGATCCTCCTCTATATATACGAGTCTGCATTAATAACTTAGAATTCATGTGCACTTTAGTCGAGTCTACATACAATTCTACTATGTTTCCATGCTTAGGTATTATCACCTTGCCACTCATAGTTGGGCCAAAGACTATTCTAGTTATATTCTTTATCATTGATATCCTATTCCCATATAATTACATACTTGATCGGCCATGACTTCATCGTATGCAAGTAGTGTTTGCTATAATTCACTAATGTGCTATATTATTACATGAGGGTTTTGAATATGAGGTTCCTCTACGATAAAGACACAATACAACTTTGCAATCTAGATCTAACCAAAACACTACCTGTTCCAATTTCCACTATTATTCATCCTACTTGTCGATTTTTGACCAATACACTATTTAGAAAACTTACCTCCACTCAAAGGCATTGTTTTCACATTAGATGTTATTCCATCTGCTTCAAAAATCCCCCCTCCTCCTCCTATTGTTATGGTACTTTATCAAGGGACTGTCCATACATCGATGTCATACCACCTTCATTGTCTCCTCATGAGCAACCTACATCTACAATACCTCCTTTCACATGCACTCTTTTCATAAAAATGCTTTCTAGTCACACATTCCATTAGATACCACTTGCTCTAACACTATTTACACACTTAATGGATTGAATCAACTTGGGTTCACACTCAATGATATCTTACCACCACCTCATTCACCACATCTATATCATGGACATGCTTGTATTACTACTACTTATGGCCTTCGAGTATTTCATCTTTTGGTCTTTGTTGCATGCACTTCGCATATTTCACCACTTACTCTTGGCCAATCTTGGCTTGATTATATTGGCAGCACTTTAGATCCTAATCATACTAACATTTCATTCCCCATGCCTTTCACCATGTTTTTATTTACAATGACTCATTTCTTAGCTATTCACAAAACCTTACTCGTTGGTATACACATGGATTTCTATTGCCACCTTTCACTAACGAGGAATATGCGATGGGCATGTATAATCTACGTCATAATGGCTCTTTGCTCAATCAACCACATACAATTTCTTATCAAGTTTTAGATGCATCACCATTCGGTTTTGACCATGACAATAACGATCTCTTAGATGATGTTACTTGATCACTCTTATCATCATACATTTGGGGGCATCATACTTATTCTTCCCCCATTCTAGCATTCACAAGTGTCTCACATACTCTACACTTCACATATATTCTCTCACACGCATCATACACATCTTGATACACTCTTGTATCATCATTACTGATGACGCACTCTCATGCTATAGTTCACACTTGACTATTGAGGGCTCACTACATTCATGAACCTCACACACTACACATTCCACACTCGGAACTTTCACGACACATCTCTCTTACACACACTCGACATGACACACTTCCTTATGAAACACTCTAGTTCCATGGTTCATACTCAATTGTTGAGGGTCTAAATATAAAAATGAACCTCACCAACTTTCTCACACACTCACTCTCTGCTTCTATGCTTTAATGATCATATCTTTCTAGCGCACATTTCAAACCATTTCCCGATGATGCACTCTTGTTTTATGGTTCATTCTCAATTGTTGAGGGGGCATGTATAAATGAACATCATCTTATGCATACTCACATTAACTCGGGGTACGTAGATCCAATCACATCCATTTTTCTTTCCATTCCATCTCATTCACCCATAATATGTTGCATATCTTGGTTGCACATTGTTTTTGCTTACTTATACTCACATGTACAATTTGCTTACTATTTTAGATATATACATCGTATGTCATTATCTTTTCCATATACACATGTGGATTCACTTAATTTCTAGTTGTGATAGCATACTTTACACATATCGATATACACAACATGGATTCTTGGTGTAATACCTATTACTAGTCCCACAATGGCTCCTGGGGCATCCACTTTTGTACACACTACATGTGTTATTGTTTCAATTTATAATAATTTATATTCATATTAGCACACTACAATATATCAGATTATCCACATCTTGACATACTTTATATCTTTCTAACATTTTAATGGGTGCTTCATGTGAAACATTTATCTTGTAGGAATTATTTACTACCATGGTTTTCTCGACATCTTGTTTGTCATTGTCTATCAATGTTTGTCATTAATTGTCATTATTTGTGGGATTTTCCCTTTGTCTTATGTGCACATTGTATGCTTTCACCATGTCGTCCTGATTATCTTGCGACATCGTGAGTGATGTCCTATGTTTGAAACCTACTTTTTGGGTCTACTCTACATACATTATTGGTTTTCTACATTATCTTCTTGCATGCATAACTTACATGTTGTCTTATACATGTGTGTTTATCTTGTTTTCACTAACACTTATTTTCCATCCACTTTGTTTGTGTGTGTCTTGGTTTCTACCAAACACACTCCCTTCCCCGCATGACATCGGTTTCAAGACAACGTTTGGTCCTCTTTTGGGCCATATACTCCTTATGGCTTTGCATGCACCCCAAATGAGGGGGGCATCCATTGGGTAAATTAGTCACCCCATACACAATGTTTACATGATTCTGATAACATGTATCGGTTCACAAGCCACAACATTTAGTCTCAATAACGGCCCAAAACATGACCTAGGTCTTCATCACATCATGACACCATCACCCAACACCGAGAAAATAACGCCTGGGAACCCATGACCCTTCCTCCATGCCTATGACCAAGGGGCGGTTACAACATATTTTGGTTCAACATAGTTTTCTTAGTTTACATAGGAACTTTTACAGGCACACAAGTCCTTCAACACTCGACATGCATGCACTACACCTTCTTTTCTAATTTTGTGTTGGATCGACTTGTTCAAAATGGATCAAATTTTTACACACCATTTTTAGTGGTGTTTACACTTCGGGAAGTAGTCAAATGTTGGAGAATGACACTAGCCTTTTTCCCTACACTTCTTCCGTACTTGGCTTGAGATCACCTAAAAAACTTGTACTTAGCACAACTAGCATTGGATCACCCAAAACAATCTTTCTTCTACAACATATTCAGGATCCTTTATATCTCTTTCACTCATCATGGATCAGGTGTGCATGTTCCTTTTCCCATTTATACAAATTTTTTACTTGTTTTGATCAAATTTCTCTCACATATGTATTTGACTAATTATTCGTTCTTCTCTTTTACAGGTTCATCCTTATGGGAAGTTTTGGTCACATCAATCACACATCATTAAACATCTAGGAACATCAACAATAGGTACAACGTGACATCTACACATGCTCTCACCATAGGGTCATCATCATCACTTTTTTACTTCCTCTTCTATAGCTTCCACGCTTCACATTTTTATCACTCCACGCTTTTCCTCATCTCTCGGCATGTTTTTCACCATCGACCTACATGGTTATCATATACACATCTCTTATCTACTTTATGTTATCAATCATTCTCTCAACAACATAAAGTGTGGACAAATGTAGACACTAAATCATGCACTATGGGTATCTATCTAGTTCTGATCACATACCACTATTCATATGATTCCTAAGAAAGAAAAATATTAATTGATCATTGTCTTTGGCCTCTTTGCTTGCTTTATGTTTTCCATTTTGGTTTTACACTCCTTCTTTCCCAGTATGTCCTTTGTTACTTCGACATTTCTAACTCTAGACATTAGGGCTCTAGCCAAGATGTCGGCGCCATGCGTCCCAGTCCCCTTTGGGTGCCCCGACCTCTTTGTACTTTGCTCGCATCTTTTGGGTCTTTTCTAGCCATTTAGGCATCTTAATTTTTACTAGTCGACCTTTTAGTGGTTAATTACAAAATTCAAACAAGGGAATCATATAAATACAAAGCTATGTGATCATAATAAAGGACCAAACACTAAACATCTACTATCACCACCTAAGGTTGCATCAAAAGGCATTATCAAGAGCATTCAAGCATCCATATAATGGTAAGGGACTACATTTTTCTGCATACACTTCATAGGAGGGGAAGCTCATTTTTCCATGTACATATCTATCTACATCTAGCTATTGCTTGCTATCAAGTGCAACTCACATAAGAGCCACCTAGGGCATGATTTGTTCACACACACACATAGAACTATATGGGGTCTGACAATGTAGTGCAGTGTTTGGTCGTAAGTTCACTTTATTAACATTTGAGGATAGTTTGACCTCCCATTTTACATCTTTATTTTTAGGGTTTGATGTAGTTTGGGGGTTTTGCAGGTGTTTCTTTCTTATTGTAGGTTTTAGTCAAATAACAAATAATTCCAGCGACATATATGCGATCAAAAGTGATAAACAATGATCATCTTGTGACCCTATGAAACTGAGTTCCACATCTTCTAAGCACTCACAAACGCCTGGAATAGGTCTCTAGCACTATAGTCACCCTTAAACCTCGCTTGGCATTTCTCGACACTCTTACAATTTTTGGTCCGATTACGACATCCTATTCTTCTATTCCAACAGTTTTCTAGCATTGTACAACTTCAACATCACCGCAAACTAGCTAATGCTTTCTATCCTATCACTTGCAACTAGGGGTTTAAATTTGAATTGCTTAATTGCTTGGGTCATACATGTACTTAATTGTTTATATCATTAACTTGGTACATATTTAGATTTAGCATTTATTTATTTTAATATTTATGTAATCAACACTCTACACAAGTGTATAACACTCTACTAACCATACTATGTGCATAACGTTTGCATATCATTAGATACTTGGACCCCACACAACATATTTAAATATTGTAGACACAAAATCATGCACTTTAGACATTATTTAGTCCCGGTCTCATACTACTATTTAGAAGGTTTTTGAGTGAAGAAATTACTAATTAACCCCATCTTTTGGCCATCTTATTTTATTTTCTTTTGTCATTCCCGACCTTTTACACCCACATTCCAAGTCATCTTCTATCATTTCACATTATTTTAGAGTTTCTGGGGCACCCATGGGCGCCCGTCCCACCAAGAGCGCCCGATCCTTTTTGAACTTTCCCGCCACTTTTTGGGCTCTTTCTAGTTGTTTGAGATCTTTATCTTTTTAGTGGTCAGCCATTTCGGGGTTAATTATGAAATTAGATCAAAAGAACCCTATAAATATAAAATTATGAGACCATAATGAGGGACCAAGCACTAGTCACTACTATCATCCACCTAGATTTGTATCCATTTGGAGATCATTTGCATCCATTAGCTCCATCACAAGGACAAGGTTGGTTCATCTACATCACACAAGCATAGGGGGAGGGATTCTATTCTATTTCATGCACCATTCTACTACATTTTTACATCTAGTTATTTCTCACTACTTCACAAAGTGTGACTAGCACAAGAGCACCTAGGGCACATGATGCACACACACACACACACACACACACACACACACACACACACACACACTAGAACTACATTTGGGTTTGAAATGTAGTGCAATGCTTAGTTAGTAAGCCCACTATTGTGGCATATGAGGTCAGTCCAACCCATTCATTTACAAATGTTTTGTAGGGTTTTGATACTTTGTGTGGTTTCTTATGAGATGTTTCTTTCATCTTGGATTATTAGTGACACTGAAGAAGTGCAACAAAGTTAATGTGACAAACGATATGGGTTTCGGACATGTTGGTGAGAAAATTTGTTGGGTGGAAAAATCAGGTGTCTCCACCAACGCTCACGGCTATGCCCTCTACACTAATTGGTCAACTCCCATTATTGAATGTAATTAATCCTAATCCTAATCTAAATGTTGTGGGTGGCCAAATTGGTCGGGATCACACAAGGACACTCCACTAAACCTATGGAAAAGTGCTTATACGGGGTACAAGGGAGTAAGTTACAACGTTGAGGAGAAAGGGGAAAATTAGTTAAGGAAGATTACTACCGTGAGTAGATTGCAGAGCTTCACACCCAGTAACTAGAGTAGTTCAACATCCAATATAGGAAAAAGCAACAATGAAGCGAGTTAGTGAGACAAACAAAACCCACGTAAACACAAAGTTTTCTCGAGGCTCGCTTCAAAGATTCAAATCTCTCTTTGATCACCATGCTTACAAAGTGCATACAAGAGGGAAATAAAGGAAAAACAAGGAAGGGAAATAGAAGAAGTGTAGATTTTATTCCATGTGTAGTGATGAATACAAAGCTTCAACCAAGCTATCACAATTCACAATGTTACATAATAGGATTTCTTTAAAATTCAAAATCCTTTGGAATGTAGAAGCCATCCCAATTTATAACACTTTCAATTTGACCTCTCACCTCCCTCACATGACTCTTTGTTTTCATATTCCACTTGTGACTTTTCATTTTCCATGAATTAAGTATTTCTCTTATAATTTTGAGAAAATAATTTTACAATTTTAAATAGGTCACTTAAGTGAATAGGATGAAATACAATGATGAGGCCCAACGAAGAATTAGAAAGGAGAGAGAAAGAAGAGGGAGAAAGAAGAAGAGAGAGAAAGAGATGCCTTGAAGAACACTTTGTATCTGATGAAGATCCACTATTCCTAATCTATGGAATGCTCCAATGTGATGAAACTCTGAATCTTTGAACTCTTTACACCCTAAGAAACTCCTTTGGATGGTTCACAGACACCTTGGGTTAAGTGTTTAAGAACATTTTTGAATGATTTTTCCGATGACCATGAACACAACTCACGAAGATCCCTTCTGAGGAGATAAGAGCTCAAAAACTGACCCTATCAGGTTGAATGGAATGTTCACCGATGATCGCAACCTCTACCTTACACATGATGATCCTGCAACTTGGCCCATAAAGCGAGTGTCGAAAGACACTGCTTTGTTATCGGGGTTCCCTGAGATGAATTCCAAATGGCCTGTGAGAGATACTTGTGTCGATCCCAAATGATGATGCTGACCCGAATGATCATCCCTTTGTGTCCCATTTTTCCAAAATTTCCCTTTGAGTGTGACTTACCATTAATAGCAAGTGCCCAGATGGGAGACTTACTATTTTTGGTAAGAGGTGATTTTTTCCTCTTCTTGACCATCCTGATGTGATGAGCTTCTTCATTCACCTCTGTGCACATTGCCTTCACCTCGACCACTTCTAGGGTGACTTACTATTTTTAGTAAGCACCCATGTAGGGAACTTACTATTTTTAGTAAGCATTCATTTTTTCTATTTTCTACTCTGGACAATCATTCTGACTTCCTGATGATCTTCAATGCACACTGCCTTTACCATAGCCACTTTTGATGATGACTTTCCAAACATAGCAAGCATGTATAGGAAAGCTTATTATTTTGGAAAGTGGATTTCCAGTGTTCGACTTGTGATGGAACACATATTTTTAGACTTGTCTTGTCATCACGATCTTATCCTCCAATTTCACTCGATTTTTCCCACCAGAATGCTTTGAAATAAAAATTTATAATTTTCACCTTAAGAATGGCTTCAAGCACGAAGTTGTCATAGCAGCCATTAATGGAGCTCAAAATTTGCATGTTTGGTTTTTACCTTTGATTGTGATGAAATTAAATCTATTGTGATAGATTTTTTGTTTGGAGTCTGTGTGTAATTTTTTAGCTCGATCCGGCTGTCAGATTGGTGGGAAATTTGGCGAATGAGAGTTAGGCCACCAAAATGAGTTTTTGTTGTAAAAAATGATCTGGAGCATCATTTGAACCTTTATCTATTGCATCATGATGACCTTCAAAATGAGGAGGTCTACAAAAAAATCATCTTAATCCGTTGAACGGTTTGAAAGATATGAATGAATCTTCGTCTGGTGACTTTGGGGTTTTCTTCAAAAAAACTTCGTTTCTTCACCATTTTGATCCATTATTTTTGCAAATTTTGTGATTTTATTTTGAAATCTCTATATTTTCACTATGAGAAGGACTTGGCGGAGCTGGTTGAGTGTAGCAATGGAGGTTGGGATGTCTAGAAACAAATTTCCGTAGTTCCTAAGGGTATGGAGATGTGGGGGATGAAACAACATGAAAAATGGCTAAGTCTAGATCTGTATTCATCCAAAAATGCAAGCATAGGGGTTGGGTGCATTTTTGTGTCCCCTTTGTCCCTTTGCTAAAGGGACAAAAGGGGCATCAATTTCACTTCTCTCCAACTTGCGACACTTGGAAATCATCCGTGTAGTGAGAAGAAAGGATCCAACTAGCTTTGGGATCTCCCTACATGGTCACATAAGTTTGGGCTAGGATATCATCTTCCTTCTACACCTCCTACAGATACTTATACTACCTTTCATGTTACATCACTTCCCCTAGTATATTTGTAACTCATTAGTGATGATGCATCTATTATTTGGGATACCCTAGATACTTTTTCTACCGATAACATGTTGCTTGCTTATATGGGTGCTTACAATTATCTCCCCTCTTTTCACAATAAAAGGGATCATCCTTTATCTCTCACTAACACAGATTATCTAGGAGAATATGACATCACCACCGACAAGATCCACCTCGACACATTCCTACTGATCCATATATTGAAGATTGTTTAGCCCTTCTCAATGAAGAAACAATACAATACAACCCGGCACATCCAAAATCCAAGCATAGTTTTTCTCGCCGTTTCCCTCATCCCTCTCTTCGAACAAAAAGATATCAAAAAAATCCTTCATGATTTATTTGATATTTTCAAATGGGATTATAGTGATATGTCGGGAATTGATCCATCTTTGGAAATGCATAATATTGTCCTTAACCCAGTGTCAAGCCCATCTAAAAAAAATTCATAAGATGCACCCCAAAGTAGCCCTCTTAGTCTAAGAAGAAATTATGAAGCTTCTAAATGTTGGTTTTATTCACGTTGTCGACTATCTTGAGTGGGTATCTAATATCATCCCGACGATGAAACCGAATGGTCGGGTTCGTTGTTGTACTTATTTTTCATGATTTAAACAAAGCTTTCCCTAAGGATAGTTTTCCTTTGCCACACATCGATGTTATTATCAATTCTACAATGAATATGATATTATCTCCTTCATGGATCACTTTGCGAGTTACAATCAAATCAAGCTCAACCCAAATGACCAATAAAAACCTCCTTCACCATGCCATGGAGTAAATTTTGCTACACACCATGCCCTTCGACCTTAAAAATGGCAGGGCTACTTATTAATGGACAATGACATATAAATTCCATGACTACATTCACAAGGTCATCGAGGATTATGTAGATGACATCTTGGAAAATCTAGGTGACGGTCTTCCTATGCGAAGGATCTATAAATTCTATTTGAATGATTACGACAATATCATGTGCGTTTAAATCCTAAAAAATGTGTTTTTGGGGTCACGACAAGTAAACTTATTGATATATTATCTCCCAATGTGGCATTGAGATTGATCTTAACAAAATAAAAGCCATTATCGATATGCCTCCACCCAAGACCTTACATCAATTACAATCATTACAGGGTAAAATTAAAGTTATTTGGTGATTCATTGCACAAGTTGTTGATAAGACCAAGCTATTCACACAATTCATGAAGAAAGATACCAAGTTTGTTTGGGATGAGCAATGTCAACAAGCATTCGATGATATCAAAGCATATTTGTTAAATCCACATGTTCTAGTTATGCCCTTAGTTGATCATCCTTTCTTATTGTATATCTCTATTATGTTTCATGCATTAAGTGCTTTATTGACACAACATGATGATTATTAGCATGAAAGAGCCATATATTACATTAGTTGTACTCTACTCTCTTATGAATGTAACTATATCTACATTGAAAAATTGTGCCTCGGCCTTATCTTGGTTGCAGACAAAATCAGACATTTTTTTATTAGATTAGGCAAAAACAGGGATCAGCTCCCAGGGGCCATACAAGAGAGAGGAACAAAAAGAGATAACCAACAGGAGTAACCAAACCAAGAGAGTCCCAGAAAATGAGTTAAAACATCTTAACTCTTACAATGCAACTTGGACCCAAGAGAGGAAACCCCTAAAACGGACAAAAACAACTAAGAACCTAAAGTTCGCCAAACTTCCACCCACAGTTCAGAGAGGGCTCCAAAGCAACCTACAACACACGACCAAGGAGCACCAACCAAACATAGCAACTAGGGGATCAGGACCTGCCATGGCCTCCATTATCCATCTCCTCCTCAGAGCTACTGATCCGGAGGTTGAATTTCCTTCTTTTGTTTCCTGTTTCCAACATTTCCACCCTGTCCAACAAAACCTTCACTTGATTTTCCAGCTCGTTTACTCTATGTTTAGTTTGAACTTGATCGGTGACCATTTTCTTGGAAATATTGATAATGTCCACCATATAATCTCTTTGGCCAGCACTAGCAGCCTCCATGGCCTTCAGGACACCCTCCAGGTACAACATTTTCCTACTCCATTCATCAAAGACATTGGGATCACCCACACAATCTGTTTTCGTGGAAGCACTGGCCTCCCCAAGGCCACCATCTCTATTGTCATTTTCCCATTCCTTTTCCACATCGATACCCTTGCCCACCTTCATTTTAGTGAGGAAAACAATGAGAGTGACATCATCCTCCTCAGCATGCTCATCCATCACTGTCCTCAAAGGAGGGACCAAGGTCGAGTACCATTCTCGACCAAGTAGGAGAATCAAACCTTTATGCAGGGGAAGCTCAGCCTTGTCTTGCTGAAAGGAAATCAAGGAATTCGTGAGAGAGGTAGCAAGGAAGAAAGGAATATTGATCATCACCTTGTGCCGGAACATGTTGAGCAGGGTCATATGGTGGGTATAGATCTTTCTATACTTTCCCTCCAATGTGATGTATTTCATGAGTTGGAGGCAGACGTCCTTCCAAACACCAGGGATGCAAGAGTGGGCAATACCATCCGTGAAGAACCGACACCTCTCTTTGCCAACAAAAAACCTGTCAATCTCCAAATCCCTACGTTTTCTATCCTTATAGAGCTTCAACCCTTCCATTTTCATTTCAGTAATCCTCATATCCATTACATTACCTCATATCTCACACACATTTGTCAAGACGTTTGCACGTTGGGTCATGCTCCTCATTGAATTTTATTTTAAGTTCATACCACAAAAAGTAATCAAAGGACAAGTTATCGTTGATCAATTAACCTCAAAAACCCCTTTCGAATGCATCACCCATTTTCAATACCTTTCACGACGATTTCATCGCCTATATTATTGAGCCACATACATGAACAATGTATTTTGATGGCTCTCGTTGTTGATTTGGTGTCATAGTTGGGATAATATTCATTACCCCACATGGTGACCCACTCCCCTTCACATATCGATTAGGGTTTTCTTGTATGAACAACATTTCCAAATACAAAGCTCTCATTTTAAGCCTACTTACCACTCAAAAATCCTCATTCACAACATTTGCATACATGATGACTCTCAATTAGTCATAAATTAAATCAATGATACATATAATATGAAGGAGAAGCATCTAATTCCTAATAACACTCTTGTTAAATACATCATTACGGCCATCTTGAATACTTTACCAAGTGGGTCGAGGCGGCTCCTTATGCTCGAACACCAACATAAACATTTGTACTTTTCTCACCACCCATATCATCACACATTTTGGTGTACCTTCTGCTATAATAGTTGATAATGGAACTTCCTTCAAAAATAAGGATCTTAAAAAATTTTGTGCTAAATTCAAAATCAAACAATCATTCTCCACAAGGCAATGGTCAAGTTGAGGCCACCAACAAAAATATTGTCAAAATCTTACGCAAGATCATTAGGCTTATTGTACCAATTAGCATAACCATCTAATCTACACTCTATGGGCTTATCGTATTAGCATTCGTACACCTACTAACGCCACCCCCTTTCCTTGGTTTATGGTGCTGAGGTTGTTATTCCACTTGAGCTCAAGATACCTTCCTTGTAGATATCTCTCAAAGGCATCCTTAAAGACAATGAATATCGTGAAAACCAATTACATGAACTAGAAATGTTGGACTCGCGTTGTGTCCAAGCACTCGAACATCTTCACGCATATCAATCTCGCATCGCTCATGCCTACAATCGCAAAACTTGCTCTCGTGAGTTCAGCATCGGTGACCTTGTTCTAAAAGAAAACCAAAATAATACAAATGTTGAGGCACCTCTCAAAGGCAAATTTAAACCCAATTGGCTTGGTCCATACATTATCACTGATAAAATTGGTGGTGGATTTTATCGCCTCACCACCCTTTTAGGTAAACCACTCAAAAATCCACTCAATATAATGCATCTTAAGAAATACTATGCTTAGATTAGCACACTTTGACCATTTCCCGATGACACACTCTTGTGCTTCAATTCACACTTGATTGTTGAGGGCATACTACACATGAACCCTACACACTACACATTAGGCACCACACATCACATCTTGTGTCATACATTCTACATTTAGTCTATATCATTTCAATCTTTACATATATTTACATCACACATCATACTTGTCTTCATCATACATATCCAACACTTTCATGGTCTACGACTCTAGCATTTTACATACTACATCACGCGCATCTTACACTCGTTAGTCTACATCGTACATTACATCTTATACATCCTACATTACATCTCGCATTACATCTTATACATCATACATTACACATTCTACTCATCACATGGTCGTCTATTATCATCATGCATATTGCATTTTCTTCTACATGCTGCACTCACTACCCTATGACGCACTTTAGTTCCTCGGTCCATACTCGACTACCAAGGGTTTACAAATCAAATGGACCTTACATTCATCACACGTTCATCATTTGACCTCTCATCATGTGACATTCCTAGGTTAGTGACATACGCTATAGGCTAAATGGTCACCTATTCTATTGTCTTAAAGCAAGATACGCTTTAGGCTATGTAACCACTCCCTTTTATTCATCTTATAGTGGTATACACTTTAGGCTACATCAGCACTCCCTTTTATTCATTTAGTAGTGACATACGCTTTAGGCTACATCATCACTCCTACATTTATCTTGTCATGATATACGTTCGGTTATAGGGGTCACGTAAACATCATCTTTATGTCGTCTTTCACTCATACACACACACACTCATCTCAACGCATTAGACACAACACACATTTCAACCATTTCCTGATGATGTACTTTCATTTACGGTTCATTCTTGATCACTTTGGGGAAAGCCAAATGAGGGGGAAAGCCAAATGAACCTCACTATGTACATTTCCATTCACAAAGGGGGCATGCAACTCCTATCACTCCATTTTGCATTCCATTCCATCAATCCACGACATATTACACATTATGGTTGCTTTTAATCTTGCTTTTTTCATGGTCACTTTATTACACATGCTAGTTAGATTACTTGTATATCATTTATCTATATCATCAAAGAAATGTGCGTTCACACCTCTATATAGTTATGATCGTAGATACAGGTATCTTACATGCAACACAGATGCTCACCTTCTACCCTTCCTCCATTGGTCACTAGGGGAATCCACATTCGTCTCTCACGATGTTATTGTTTCATTTCATACTCAACACTTTACATTAATTGTTTATTCATGCTTTGACATACTAGTTATCTTTCTCACATGTTAATGGGTGCTTCATGTACACTATTTGTTATACGAGGATATGTACTTTCATACTTGTTTGTTACATTGTTTGTTATTATTGTTTTGGCCTTTAGTGCCGGACAAAAGTCCCCATGATGATTCATTTCCTTCGCCCCTAAACCCGTACCCCTATATTTGGCCTAGACGTCCTTACTTAGCTTTTCCATGCTTTTTCCGAAACCACCACCCATGTTTTGGCCTTTAGTGCCAGGACCGCTGCCATCCCTAGGAGGTGGTTTCAAACGGGCTCTGATGATTTTTCCAAATTCCTTCATGCATGTTTTTAACATGTGATGCTTCACTTAACTTCACTTTTAGGATGCGTTTGTGAACCAAATTGTCTAAAAATAGTCTTTGATTGCTTAGTTCTCCTTCCCTCTTATTTTTAAATAGATTTAATTAGTTTGAACTACCTCTTCTTGCCTTGTGCATGAAGGCACATCCCAACCCCAATTCTTATATATTCCATGCTTGTATTCAAGCAAAAGGCCTAAGAATTTTGTGTATCTTGCATAGTATTTTTGCCACAATCTTGCTAGGAATTGCATAGCCAAGCTCATATCTCTTGTGTTATCTCTCTTCTACTTGCATTACAACTAGACTACCTTCAAGCTACCATTTCTCAAGCACCTTCTCTTGTTGTTTTTTTGCATTCCCAATTCCTTGGACTCATATGGACACACAAAGAAAGAAAGGATAAACTGAGGGGAAAAATTACTACACAGCTGGATTTACCTCTATTCTATGAATTCCAGTTGGATTTGTTGTTTGATTTCCTTCATTCTTACAATTTATCATTGTTACATCATATCAAATAGAGTAGAAATCAATTTCCTTTCATTTGCAAGTAATTAGTTAATTTCCAAGAGGGTTTAAATCATTAATAGCAACCCCCGGTGATGGATCCTCTTCTTCCCATCCCTGTGGATCTGAAGGAGAGAATATCTGTAGGAGGTTGTCTACATATCATAGATCATTTGGAAAAGTTCTTGTTTTAAGTTAGTTTAGTTTCAATACACTCAACACAGGTGAATAACCACACCGGGTTATCTCGCTTGTTTAGTTTTAGTGTAGAAATATTTTAATTATTTAGAATAGAAGCAAATTGTTGTTTGTGATTGTAATATTTCAGTTTTGTGATTTGTTTAGATTAGTTTCCTTTCAGTAGTAGCATAGATTGTTAATTTTTTTTAGTTAATTTGGACACTTCAAACTAGATCAACACTTAGATCCAAGTTAGGAAAACAAACCATAGGGAATTTACGCTACCCATTCATAGCCTCTAAATCTCCCCTTTTCCAACTCAACTACTAGGAGATCACACTACCAGATCTTAGTCATTGATCCTCCTATAGTTAGCCACACATTTCAACATCTGCTCTCGGCATGACCTCGGGGGGTCGAGTGCGGTTGAAGGTTGCATGTCAATTTTCATCCATACAAAAATTGGTGAACCCAACGTGAAGGATTAATTCCTTCTTGTTTCCTTTTCTTTCATTTTTATTACCTCATCTCTCCATTTCTTCCCCTATTTTGGTAGGTATTTTATACTTTCTAAAATATGTCTGGAAGAGAGTTTGGTGGGCCATTTGGCTCTGATAGATATTACACCAACGTTCAACCACAACAATCCCCTTCTCTTTCGAGGTGGGGTGAAATTACACAAGCAACGTCAAACCTCCCTAGTTACACTTCAAACCCCATTAGCTATGTAAGGATGGAGGAGGTTGATCAACCATTAAACATGCAATATGGTCAACCCAATGCAAACCACATTGTTATCACAAATGGAATAGGTTCTTACCATAGAGTCTTGTCAAGACCTCACATTGCCATGCAATCAACAAAGATGATATATTTACATGAATAACAAATCCTCTTCATCAGATAGATGAGTCTTTGGATAGAATGAAGGCTACAACCTCTGAGATTTTGAATGCCTATCCTAAGATTCTTACTTCTGAGGAAGACAAGAATTATAACACTTGAACAATTCATGATAGGGTATCATGAGCCTGCTCAATCAAACCCTACGCCACAGGCACCCCAACAAGGGACTCAATCCTCTCCCAATGATCTCATTTCTACTTTAGTAGGGAGGATTAGAGAACTAGAAAGTTCCCAGACTTCACAACCAACACATGCAGTAGGGAAAACATGGGGTATCCAGTTGACAACAAAAGGATACATCCCTTCCAATGAGAAACCAACACAATATCATATACAACAAGGTTATCGGTTCATTCAAATCTAGGTGATCTTCTCACAGGGTTAGACACACTAGGGATGGGTCCTCATCCTTCTCAAACTTATCCTACACAAGGGTTGGTTGGAAAGTGCATTCTCGAATGCCACCACAACAAGCAATGTGACGTTCCCTAGTTTTACGCCCACTAGTAGTCCATATCTTGGTACTATCCCACCTTACATGCATATGTATTCAAAAACTCCCCAGATGGACCCATATACCATTCCTGCTCCCTACATGCCATATCAAGGGACCCCATATGTTCCCATCAATGCTTATAATGCATCTTATCCAACTCCTCCTCCTCCACCTCCTCATCAAGGATCTTCAATGGTGGAATCTTACGCAATGGGTACATACGTTGAGTACTTAAAGGAGCCTCTTGACTTCACCATACGTGGTGTCATGCTTCCATGCCCATTGTCCGGATCTTCCAAAATTTAAGGGAGAAGGAGACCCAATGCTCATATCAAGGCCTACACTACTACTATCGGGAATTGCTTCCTTGGGATGTTGTAGTGGCTAAGATATTTCCAAATACTCTCGAAAGGAATCACATTGGATTGGTATTACCATATTCCAGAAGCTTCTATACATTCCTTTAAACAACTTGTTTTCGAGTTCATCAAAGCATTTGACATGAACAAGTTGTTGCGTACATGGATTAGGGAGTTCTTGCATATTAGATAGGAGAAAAATGAATCTTGCCACCCATTTCATCCAGAGATGGTGCCAAGTTCTCTATTCCTCTGCAAGTGCACCCAACATGGACCAGATGGAACTTTGTGATCTTTTCCTTCACTCGCTCAATCGAGAGACTAGGGAAGAAGTCCAAAAGTTTCCTTTCCATAGTTATGAGGAAGTTTTGGAAGGTGCACTTTGGATTGACCAAGCCGCTATAGATAGTGGGTGTAAGATCTATGGTCCCAATGGGAAATTGGTATCCCCAAATCAAAATAATGCAAATTATCAAAACAATGGTGCCAACAACCAAGGACCTAAGGGTGTGAATCACAATCATGGTGCTACCACAAATAGTGCTACTTGATCAAGCCAAGAATGTTGGTTTTCCAAACAACGGAAAAACATAACAATAACAACTTCGAGAAATCAAAGAGGCCCTAACACTATGTCTTTTGTCAACACAATTGATGTAAATCATCCCCCACAAAAAAAAAATCAAACCCAAGGCCCAAACCAGTATCAAAACTCTGCCAAGGGGCAAAATCATGGTTATAACAATCAATTTCAAAACTACAACCGAGGTTATAATCAACAACAACAAATGCTTTATCAAAGGCCAAGAGATTATGACCTAACCTATATATGTGGTTTCCATAAGGTTTGAGGTCATGATGATAGGACTTTCCATGATTGCAACAAGTTTCTGCAAAGACTTCCCAAAACCAAAGGCAACTCTTTGTAGACATGTTCTAGAAAATCCTAAAACAAACCCACAACCTAGTCATACCAGACCTGTCACACCTCAAAATGTGAACCCTAAACATCCTATTCCCAGTGAATCCTCAAAATATAAACAAGGGCATTCCTATAGGAAACAATGACCATGAAGCCTCAACTTCTGAAAACTCTCGGGTTGCTCCTAACCTTGGTTCAAATGATAATACAAAAATCTTGGGATTAGTTGAGCTAGAGGTTGAGCATGAAATTAATGCAACAACTCGGATGAAGGAGTATGTTTCACAACCCCTACCCACTCTTTCCTTCCCACAGATGACATTCCTACAATCACAAAACCAGTAGGAGCCTATGATTTAATATCGATTTGAACAAGACCTTTTCTCACATTTCATTTCTAGATTTGTTGAAGAATTCACCTGCGCATCATTCTGCGTTGCTCAATGCACTAGGTCTTGGTCATCTAATCCATGTTACACCACCTCCTAGCACTCAAATAAATCATATTGACTTTGACATACATCCTCCAGGACAAATGATAGGGATACTTGGGTTTGTTTTTTATATAGACAAGATGCCATCTGATGCTGAAATTTCCCAAAGAGGTGATCCTGCCTTATTTTTACAAGTCTGGGTTTATAAAATTGCATTAAGAGAGCCATGATTGATGATGGGGCTGCTGTAAATGTGGTTCCCTTCTCTTTCTTGTAGAAGTTGGGATATGGAGAGACAAATTGTTCCTCTACAAGAAACACGTTACGGGGTATGATAGTCTTAAAGTGACCTCGATTGGAACCATAGTTCTTCCAGTCACACTTGGTCCAAAAACCATCTTGATGGAGTTTTACATTATCGACAGGGAAACAAGTTATAACATGATCCTTGGGAGACCTTGATTCATCGAATGAAGGCTATCCCTTCTACCCTATTCCAGAGATTAGATTCCTCCATTTGGGAAGGTCTTCATCACTCAAGGGGATCCTAAGCCCTTTGATATACACTTAGAAAACCTCAAGAAGAAGAAAGGAGTCCATACGGAGTATGAAATTCCTATGAAATCAATTGAAAAAACCACCTCCATCAAAAAGTTAGTCCCGATCACCCCAGGTGCCAAAGGTTGAAGTTGTTGACCCAAAAAAACATTTGAGGTGGAAAAAATAGATAAGGGTAAATCAATATCTATGGAAACAATGTCCACTAAAACCACAACGGAAATTATGAAACTCTTAGAGAGTGATGATCTGATCTTCTTCCTCCCATTTGAACCACAGGGATGGGTAGTCTTCTCGGTTTAGCATCTCTTCCCTCCGATGACCTAGGTCTAGGTGTAAACATGATAGAATTAACAAATGAAGAAGGGAAATTTGAGATTGAAATGATGCCCATCAAAACCATCTCTAGAGGTTGTTCTATTCTAAACCTCGGTTTCAACCCATGTGCATCTGAAACTAAGCTTTCCATATCCATGGGGCAAGGCCTCATCATTCAACAAGTGTCACAAGTAAACACAACACTCTACATAGGAAACAAGGCCGAGAAGCATAGTCATGCTCACCCACACACCATGTCTCAAGAATGTGACAAAGAGGTGCACAAATGCCTCTTTCAGAAAAATGATTTTAATGATTGGACATATACACTTCTGGGCAAGGGTTGTAAGTTTAAACCCAAATGGTAGGCCCTTGTCAGAGAAATGGAAATTTTGAGGATCATGGTTCTCCACTGTACTTTTAGGGGTGAAGAATTTGATATTCATCAACTTTCTTCACCTTAGCCATCATGACATGTAGTTTCACCTACATTTCCATATGTACATTATTGCATCCACATTGCATTTTCATCTTTCATCTTCATTTCATTTTGTAAAAATTTGTGATCAAGGGACTTATTCTTATAGAAATTCCTAAAAACTTCTGAAAACATTGGCAAAACATTCAAATCATGTCTCTTCAAATCTTCATGGTATCATCAATTGTTTTCAAATCATTTCATCAATCCAAGCAAAGATAAGACAAAGCTTTTGATAATAACCATACCAAGGCCTACATACTTGGTTCTACTTATAGTTTCTTTCTAGATTAGGTGTCTTTGCCTTTTCCCTATAGTCTTGTTCTAGAAGCTTCATGGTGTCACATCTATCCCATATACATCTCTTTGGAAATAAGAACATTCTAGACATTTTCCTAGATAAATAAGTCAAATGCAAATCCACAAAAAAAAATTATTTTACACATTTCTTTTCCCTACCAACCTTCGGTGTTGAGCTTGCCTATCTCTTACTAGTGATGTAGGGTTGGGAAAGGAGAGAAGTGCCCTTACTCACCTATGCCTTGTCCATGGTGATGAGCCCATACTTCCTACTGGTAGCATGGGGCAAGGTGTAGGGGGTCTCTTTGAAAAACTTGAAAGTTAGAAATAGTTCATTCAAATGTTGTGAAATCATAAATCAAAACAAAGTGAGTTAGATGTCCAAAATTCCAAAAGAGTTTAAAACCTCAAAACCAGATTTTGTCAACCAAGTGGCCATCTACGGATCTAAGTCTAGATAAACTGGAAAGCAATTCACATTCTAAACTATGAAGAAAACTTGAGTAGAGTGAGGTTGTAGTGTCTCAATTTGGTTTTTCAAATCCTTGTCTTTCTCTCATCATTACCATTCAACAAATTTCTATAACTTGTGCCCTTTTTGATCTCTTGGTGTTGAGCCCTCATCTTACTAGTTGTGTGGAGTTAGGAGTGGGGAAAGTTCATTCACTTATCATATCACTCTTTCACCACGTTTTTCCAAAACAATACAAGTACCAAAAATTTCTTAGAGAAACTAAAGTTCAACATTACAATGTGATTGCATTATCATATATCAACATTATAAAAAAAAAAAAAAATCATTTTTTTAGCATTCATATCCATTGCATACATTCTGAAAAAGCATATAAAAATGGAAATTCTAAACATCTAAGAGTACACACGTGAATCAAATCATAAATGGAAGTCAACTCTATGCAAGGAATAACCAAACCAAAAAGAGATATATGTACATATCATGGTGTGTCATAGTTTTTATAATGTCCATCACACACTAGGTGTGGTCAAAATGCTCATAATGAGCATGAAATACCAAAACATCATATATGCCTCACAAAATGGAGACTAAGCAATAAAGGCACTCTGCCTATCCACCTCTTTGAGGCCCCTTATGACCACTCTAGTTACGAATTTCTTAGGAGTTCTTCTCAAAAGCATTCAAACAACAAAGGGCCAAGCCTAACACAAAATACCATTCCTAAATCCATTCCAATTCAACCATACTCAAAAAAAAAAATGGTCAACGTGGGCCCAGAGCTCAAAAATCACCAAGTCGATATGTGTAAATGAATTTGAAAATGAGTTTGTTTATATATATATATATATATATATGTTTATTATAACTTCATTTTGAGTGCATATGTTCACAGGGTTGGAGCGCTGGTGTAGGTATATTTTTATATCCCCCACAAAAATGGTAAGTCCTCTTGTCATTTTAATTTAGTGTTTATTTTTCAATATTTTATCTATCTGCACTTGAGTCTTCTTTTCATCTTTTCAGGTAGCGGAGTTTGATGATGACATTTTGACACATGGGCATGTCAGGTATAGTATAGCTTCTAACTCCCCATTTCGGAACACCATACTCAGACTCTATGTTTTACACCTTTTCATGGCTAAGATGCTTCTCTGAGGGGGAATATGTACGCACCCAAAATTACATGTGCTACATTGTCAGAAAATGGTTACAAAAGTCCCCAATGATGATTCATGTCCTTTCAAAAGGTGTTCGAGCTCCTAAACCCATTCATAGTGTATATATTTGTAGCCTAGACATCCTTACTTAGCTTTTCCATGCTTTTTCCAGCTTCCCACTTCATTTTGTGCATGTTTTGGCCTTTAGTTTTGTGTTTGGCCTCCACCACCACCTTTCCCTGGCCGGTGGTGGTTCAGTTTTGAAACCACCTAGCCAGGTAGGGGGTGGTCCTAAAACCACCTCTGCGTAGGGCGGCGGTCCCTGACGATTTTTTTCCAAATTCTTCATGCATGTTTTTAACATGTGACACTTCACTTAACTTCACTTTTAGGATGCATTTGTGAACCAAATTGTCTAAAAATAGTCTTGATTGCTTGGTTTCCTTCCCTCTTCTATTTTTAAATAGATTTAATTAGTTTGAACTACCTCTTCTTGCCTTGTGCATGAAGGCACATCCCATCCCCAATTCTATATATTCCATGCTTGTATTCAAGAAAAAGGGCCTGAGAATTTTGTGTATCTTGCATAGTATTGCTGCCACAATCTTGCTAGGAATTGCATAGCCAAGCTCTGATCTCTTGTGCTATCTCTCTTCTACTTGCATTGCATAACTAGACTACCTTCAAGCTGCCATTGCTCAAGTGCCTTCTCTTGCTATTTTTTTTGCATTCCCAATTCCTTGGACTCATATGGACACACAAGAAAAAAAGGAAGAAAACTGAGGGGAAAATTACTACACAACTAGATTTACCTCTGTTATGTGAATTCCAGGTTGGATTTTTGTTTGATTTCCTTCATTCTTACAATTTATCATTGTTACATCATATCAAATAGAGTAGAAATCAATTTCCTTTCATTTGCAAGTAATTAGTTAATTTCCAAGAGGGTTTAAATCTTTCATAGCAACCCCGGTGATGGATCCTCTTCTTCCCATCCTGTGGATCTGAAGGAGAGAATATCTATAGGAGGTTGTCTACATATCATAGATCATTTGGAAAAGTTCTTGTTTTAAGTTAGTTTAGTTTCAATACACTCAACACAGGTGAATAACCACACCGGGTTATCTCACTTGTTTAGTTTTAGTGTAGAAATATTTTAATTATTTAGAATAGAAGCAAATTGTTGTTTGTGATTGTAATATTTCAGTTTTGTGATTTGTTTAGATTAGTTTCCTTTTAGTAGTAGCATAGATTGTTAATTTCATTCAGTTAATTTGGACACTTCAAACTAGATCAACACTTAGATCCAAGTTAGGAAAAACAAACCATAGGGAATTTACGCTACCCATTCATAGCCTCTAAATCTCCCCTTTTCCAACTCATCTACCAGAGATCACTGAAGGTTGCATGTCAATTTTCATCACTCTCATCACTTTTTTACACATTTTCATCTATAGTTTCCACGCTCCATCATCTTTTTGTCATTCCATGTTTTGTCTAGTCCTTGAGTGCATTTCTACATCACTTTACATGGATTATCATTAATACGCGTCTCTATCTATTTTATGTTAAAGAGCTTTCACTCACCAACATAAAAAATGGGGCAAATGTAGCACACAAAATCATGCACTTTAGATATTATTTAGTCCCTTGGGGCTCATACTACTATTTAGAAGGATTTTGAGTGAAGAAAGTACTAATCAAATTTATCTTTTTTGGCCATCTTATTTTATTTTTTTTTATGAAATTCCCGACCTCTTGCACCCACATGCCCGTATCGTTGTTGTTTCACCTTATTATAGCCTTGACATTGAGGAGTGCCCATGGGTGCCTTGGTCCCACCAAAAATGCCGAATTATGGTGTGCCCCGATCCTTTTTAAACTTTCCCACCACTTTTTGGACTCTTTCTAGTCGTTTGAGATCTTTATCTTTTTAGGCGGTCGGCCATTTCAGGTTAATTACAAAATTAGATCAAGAGAACCCTATAAATATAAAGTTATAAGACCATAATGAGGGACCAAACACTAGTCACTACTATCATCCACCTAGAGTTACATCCATTTGGAGATCATTTAGATCCATTATTTCCATCACAAGGATAAGGCTAGTTAACTTATCTGCATCACAAAGAATAGGGGGAGGGATTCATTTTATTTCATACACCATTCTACTACATTTTTACATCTAGTTATTGCTCGCTACTTCACAAAGATGAAACAAAACATTAAAGGACCTAGGGCACATGATGCACACACACATATAACTACATTTGGGTCTAAAAAAGTAGTGCAACACTTTAGTAAGTAAGCCCACTATTACGGTAGTTGAGGTCAATCTAACCCATTCATTTGCATTCTTATTTTTCAGGGTTTTGATACTTCTTGTTGTATTTTACAGATCTTTCTTTCATCTTGGATTATCAACGATGCCTCAAGCAAGTTTAACAAAGTTAATGCAACAAATAATGAGGGTTTCGACCACCATCTCGAACCTATGAAACTCACACCTTGGACAACATTTATAGGTCCTAAAAGCCAAGAACCCATTCTGCAAACTAGAGCACCCTAGCACCCGATGCCCCTTTCCAGTGCTCTAGTCCAAGAGAATCAACCCAGATCCATCCTTTTCGAGACCTCTACACAATTATTCCTACTTGTAGATTATTTTTTATCCTGCAACACACGCTTCGAGATCTTCCTCTAATCAACTAAGTCTTTTCCTTATTATTCTTGCATATTAGGGTTTCTAATTTCATTAGATTAGTTCTTTTAGGTCATTTTCCATACTTTTTTATTGCATTCATTCATTGTATTTACATTTCATTCTAGATTAGATTAACTACAAATTTTCCTAATTTTAGTTAATCAAATATAATCAATCAAGAAATCAAACACCACCCAATAAAAAAATGCAAGAGGTAAATAATCACAAAAGGAATGTAGTTCAAGAGGTAAGAAATATGGATTATCTCTATGTCAAAACTATGATTTTTATTTGTCCACAAGTCATATGAACCATCCTCTGGCCATCTCAAGATTCTCCTCATTTGTCGAGTCAATATAAATGACGCATGTAATTCACACCCTTTCCAATCTACCATGGAAATATACTATGACTTAGTCCAGAGCTAACATAAAAACCAATACAAACAATTAGTAAATTTTTTAGGTGATCTAAATGTAAGTCGCGTATATTTATGCTCTCAACATACGTGCCTTGGACATTTTGCAATTGTTTTCTTTAAGAACCTCTCACACACCCAAAAATAGATCACTTTTATCTACACACTCTCTGTAGTGTAGAATAATATATTTCTCCTTTCACTTTAAATGGGGTGGAGCAACGAGTTATAAGTTTGGGGTTCCTCTTGCGAGGATGAAGGGTAGTGCCCTTGTGGGGTGTGGGGAAATGCCCGATACGATAATTTTTATCATCAATCCACCATTCAACACAACTTAGTGTTTAACGCACCACAACTTCCACACACTCTACATAAGTGCACATTATTGTGTTAATTGTACTACGCACTCAACTTTTACATAACATTGCATGTGTGGACTCCATATGTCATCTCGCATATATTATTTTGTTATGATTTGTATCCAAGCATCTAAAATTTATAACAATACATGAATTACTTTGTGTTATATTGTGTAATGTTCTCTAGGGATCATGTTATGGAAATTCATCTACTTGATTTAATAAAATCTACATATTAAATCTAATTTGACTTTAGTCAAACCTCCATCTGATAAAAAAAACAAAATACACATTTAAGTAATCAAATATGGAACCAACAAGCAAATAGGAGAGATAAGGAACTTATCTCGATTTACGCTTATCCCAAAGTAGATATGAACTAGAGCAAAATGATGAATAAGCTAGGTAGAGTTTCGAAAATGCTCGATATCAAATTATGGAACCTATGGATAGAGTTGGCACAAGACAAAGGTTAGGGTGAGGGTGTTAGATACCTTTTGTAGGTGCACATGTGACTACGTAAAGAGTCAAAATCTGATTTTTCCTATGTCGTTAGGGTTTCACTCACTTCCCTTTAGTCACTGATATTCACACTTAGATCGTCGATGTACCTATAACTTGCAACAAAAAACCCTAGATACCTACACAAGCTCACAAACACATCAAATTGGAATGAAAAATGTAATATGTGAAGTCAAATTGACCTCTGCGGTCATTCGAAGGATGAACTTATGACCGAGTGCTACAACTACATTCCAAACTTTGTGTAGTTTTGTGTGCTTGTGTGTGAAATAGTGTCCTTAGGTTTCCCTCATGCACTAATGACTGCCAAGATAGTGGGCTATAGCTAGATAGAATGCAAATGTGTGAGATGGAATTTAGAACTTCCCCTTCTTATGTAGTGTATGTAGAGTAATCAGCTAAAAAATACAGTCCCTTTTGATAATATGTAGATATATTTTCCCTTTAGAATTTCCCCCCTTATAATTAATGGTATGTATGTTGTGTATATATAGGGATCTCTTGTTTGAATTTCACACTAGTGACATGACATGCCGACTAGGACCTTGGGATAGGAGTAATAAAACCGAAAAGGCCGACCACAAATGTCAAAAATGTGAACAAGAACAAAGAGGACAAGAGCACCCAAGGGTGGATAGGAGCACTTGGGTGCTAGTGTCCATACTAGGCTAGTGTCTTGGGATAACTAATGATAAATGTGAGAAGACTGATAGACAAGGATCCTTGTGACATGACCAAAACTAGGTACAAAAGTGACATATGTGAGAGAAAGAAAATAGAAACAACCACAACAAGTAGATGGACTAGGAGTGTGTCACCAAGTGAATACTTTTCTTACTCAAGATCCATACATATAACAACATACTTGGTATATAGTAAAATAGTAATATGTGTGTGATTTTGTGTCTACATTTCCCCCTTTATGTTATTTGAATGAAATTCAAGTAGTGTAAAGGAAGTAAGGAACATACCTATGAGAATTCTAGAGAAGCCCTGTTGTAGAAGTACACACAGAATATAAGAACATATAGCATGGTGAACCATGGATCAACGTGTCAATCCATGTGGCATAAATAGAGACAATGAACCATTGTAAGGAGCACTTAGAGAAATTGATGACTTGATTTGGAGAATTTGGAGATTTCAATTATTGCCAATGGAGATTTGAAGGGGTAGGGAGTGATCAATTCCCAACCTAATTTTGTAAAATTTCGATCAAGGGAGGATTTGGGCATCCTACTCACCAGAGGAAGAGTGTTAGGGAGAGAGGTCTAGTTTTACTCTCCATCCATGACTACATCCTCAAAAGGTCCAACTGCTGCAAATGGATAAAGACCAAATTTAGTTCCATGTTGAATAACCCATATAAGAGTAGTATAGGAAAGGTAATGACGTCTCATTTCCCCACTCCACATGGGTGTCACAATTTATATAGTGCTTAGATGGATTCCATGTTAGGTCATCTAGAAGTGATGTAAAAATGATTCCCATGTTAGGTCATTTGGGAAAGATAATGAAGTGATGTAACTCCCAAGTTAGGTCATCTGGGAGAGATAATAAAGTATGTTATGTTATATCGATCGATTGATTTGATTCGAATAGTGAAAGATTACTTTGAGATTGAATGTATACGATAGATTACTCATGGAGAGATTTTTGCTTTTTTTTCCCCCAGATTAGGTCATTAAGGGGATATATATAAAGTATTTGGATAGATTGATTTGTTCACATCATTTGAATAATGTGAAATAATTTTTTTGATAATGATGTATTAAGAGTATCAAATGATCATATAGTAGCCTAAGAGGGATCATAGGGTGATCCCATTGTATGCCCCCTTTTGGTGAAAGGGTGAGGGGTGGAAATAATGAGCATTGAGCTGAAAGTAGAGGTGAAATGATGTAATAATGAACAAAATGTAGTATAGTAGATGTTGCAAGATTGTGTATATGTTGAGTAAAATGTGCTAGATTGGAATATAACATTATGGAATGTGTACAATACGGTGGTAGAGAAAATTTTAATCAATGGCACAAACAGGAGGAAAATAGAGTAACGAAGCTCAAGATATGAGAAAAATTGTGTGTGTCATGTATTAGTTGGAATAATGAGTGCAAATGGTAACTATAGTAAATGGAAAATTGAAAATTGCTATATATAGTAATAGTAAAAAGTGAATAGTAACTTCATTTGAACCATGATTGAGTGAGAATTGAGCTCTGAGCTTGTGAGGATGGCGTAATTAGGGAAACGAGGTTGACGAGGTTCGAGAGCATAGCGGTGGATGTGGCGCTGTAAACGACCGATGAGTTGGTGAGTAAGATTATTTTTGAAAAATGTGGAGAATTTTTCCTGAATTTGTCGATTTTTGAAAAAATTGAATTTTTTATATTTTTGTGTGTTTTTGACCTAGGGGGAGCAATGACCAAGGTGTTGACATCCTTTGGGATGCCAAGCACCACGTTCCAGTGCTGTGACTATTTTCAGGCACCATGATTACTAGGCGTTGGTGACCTAGAAAGGACTTTGATAGTGTAACGTGAAATTTTAACATTTTGATGAATTATTTGTACTATGATTAGTTGATTTTGAATATGTATGAGGTACTAATGGTAGATTTTTGTTGTGTTTTTGTTGTACATAGAGAGATATACATTTGAGAGAGTTCCATGGGGTCAACATTTGAGTACATTGTTGACTTTGGGGTTATTTGATGTAGAGTGGGACATACTAGACCATGTGTCGGCCTATGACACATAGTGAGATATTGGGGGAGGTTCCCCATAATATGCCTATGGTGACTACATTGTGTGAGAGGTGGTGTGTTGATATGTGTACTTTTGGTTTCCTACTGGGGAGATGATGAAGTGACCCTAGAGGATGTATATCATATATTGTGACTACTAGTTGTGGGCGAGAGAGTCCAAGTGATGGCTGTAGTGGATGCTCAGAGGCATATGAGGGAAGCTAGATGATATTTTACTAGGCACACAGGGTACAGATAAAGAACCATATTAGTCTAGATGTCATATTGAGATCAAGTGTTATGTGATTGCGGAAGTTTATTGTAGTGGTTATTGCTTCATTAGTGGTAGTAGAGGGTGGTGGAGTGGGCATCTTATATAAGATGCATGAGATTTTTAACACATATAGAGGAGCATGGGACTAGGTTTGCATGGGTGCAATATGTGTTTGGCACATTTTTACAAATATCTATACAAGTTCACACAGAGGACCATGGGGTGGACTACAAGGAGCCACCACATTATTACATGTATGGGCATATAAGCATATTGATATATTGAGGCCACTTAGTGGGCCACATGATGATTGGGCGAGACCCGATATATTTTATCGTGAAGGTGGGTAGGAACCCAAAGCAAGAGACTAGAAACGACCACTTATAGGTCGATGCTTGATCGGATAGGGCCAGGGCCATCATATGGAGGCCATATCAAGATTATGGTGGGTGGTTAGAGGATGGAGTAGTAGAGTTTATGTGCATTCGATGCACCATGTGGTTGGAGGATCGGTTCCCATGGGATTTAGATGAGTTATTTCAAGTGAAGCATGCATCGAAGCGGTATGGCTTAACCAAGATGTGCCCCCCAGAGCCATATGTATTACTGATAACTAGTAGAGCACCGGTGGACAGGAGTGAGGCCAGTCCCATAGACACAGTGTAGCTAGTGCACCCTTATGTAAATGAGGTACATGTAGCCATAGATCCGATACAGTAGATGGTGTGGGGTGTACCCAAGACCTATAACGAGTGGTGGACAACACATCGATGGGTGTTATTATTTCCAGTTGTCGTAGATGGGATGGGTGGACCACCAATGGAGGAGTAGAGGGGCAGACACCTACCCCCATGATGATGGCCTAGCAATGAGAACTAGTGAGTGTAAGTATTGTTTGTTGTTACTTGTTAATTGTTGTTTGATTAGTTGTATAATGTAAAATATGTATAGTAACTAATGTGGTTTTGGATGGTTGTAGGTGATGCTTATTGGTCATTGATCATTGATTCATCGATCCGCACACTAACGTGGAATGTGCCTTAGATGTGCTCGTGGGAGGTGGGATGTTAGAGTGAGTGGATGTATTATGGGTGAGCATGCCCATTTGTTTGAGCCAAGATGGCGAATGACAACCACATGTATTGTATTATTAGTGAGCATGTGACGAGAGTTCATGCGAAGACTAAATGAGTTAGGGAGGTTGTAGAGGAGGATCCCTACTTAGGATGTATTCACAAAATATGTGGAGTTACAGGGCCGATTCGTGGAGTAGTTGGGTTGAGGTGGCCTTATATACGGAGGAGGGGGGAAAGATATATAGGCCACAACTAGTGAGATTGAGTGATGAAGCATCTAGTTTTAGAGCTCCAATGATGGAATATAGTGATAATGAGGATGATGTATGATGTATATGGATATAGCGATGGATGGATGGGGGCTTTCCCCAATGATTGTATTTTGAAACTATGATTTTTTGTATATATATATATATATATATATATATATATATATATGGATTATTGTATCATTGTGTTATGTTGATGTGTGATGTGATGTATGATGTGATAATTGTATATGTTTGTAAACTTGATATGTAATGCGTAAATGGTTGTTTTTATTTGAAATAGATAAGATAGGAATGTGTCATGTAGTTAAATGGTAATGAAATGTAGATATATGTGATAGATAGTAATAATAATGAATGATGTGATAATATACAATGTGATGATAGATTCCTTAATAGTGTGATAATGATGTATGTAATGTGTGTAAGTATGATGAAGAGGGGGGAAGAATAGTGATGCCCCCAATGTATGTATAAAAATGAGGTTCATTTATATAAGACCCCTCGAAAATCAAGAATGAACCATAGAACAAGAGTGCATCATCAGGAAATGGTTTGAAAGTGTATCTAGAAGATAGAGATGAAGTGTAGAGCATGAAGAATGAGTGAGGTTCTTATTGTAATAGATCCCTCAATAGTCATGTAAGAACCTTAAGAAACATGAGTGTGCCATCATTGGGTAATGAGGTGATCATATAGAAATCACCTACCAAATATGAAGAGGCATGTGACAATGGAAGCATGTGAAGTGGTGACAACATGAGTGTAAGAGCCAAACTAAATGTCGGATGAAATGGTGCCAATGATGGGAGATGTAGTGTAGGAAGCACATATGTTGATGACTTAGGAAGCTAATGTGAAGTAGTAGCATTATGAGGTGGGTGAGATGATGCTATGATGGATGAGTTAGGTGGAGGACACAAATGGATAATGATCTTAGGAGGTGGATGAATGAAAACCTTAGAAGTGGGTGGAGGAGACAAGTGAACAAAAGTGGAAGCATGCTTATGCGGAATTGGAGAAAGAGACCACTCACGAGAGTGAGAGCCAAAGGAAATGACACCCTTGTCTTCTAATTGTTGTAATTTTTCATGAAGGGCACAATAGTCATTGTCATGGTGGCCATTGATGCGGTGGAAATTATAATAAGGGTGATCACGCCGATGCAAATGATGAGGAGGATGATGCTGATTAGAGGGTAATCGAATTAAGTACTTATCAAGAAAAGCACACAAAACATCATGAGGCTTAGCAACATGTGAGAAATGTAATGGATCTCATGAGTAGGAGATGGAGAAGACTTAGGTGGAGAGACGCAAAGTGGAAGAGATGGAGGATGCTTATGCGGTGGAGGGGATGGAACACGCTTGCGAGGTGGAGGAGATGGAGACCTTGGAGGACACTTAATAGATGGAAGAGGAGAAGAAGAAGTAGAAGATGATGTAGTAGTAGAAGGAATAGAAGGGGGTTCTATAACATGTGCAACAATTAAATCTTGTTCTAGATCAATGACCTTATAACATAAAAGTGTAAATGATTCACATGTATCATATTGTAATCTTTCTTTCAATGCAGGAATCAAGCCACGAAAAAAGATAAATTGCTTTTCTAGATCAATAGGATGAAATAATAATTGATGCATGCAAGAATTGAAAGCGTAAAATGTAATCTAGAATGGGTTATTTCTTTCCTTGATGCAAGCTAGGTAAGTGATCATGTGTAACTCTAGGACCATTGTTAAGTATAAAGTGTCTAAGAAAAGCATCTTCCATTTCACAATATGTACTAATAGATCCATAAGGAAAATGAGTATACCATTGAAGAACATCATCAACAAGACTATGACGAAAAGCTTTTAGTAATAATCGATCATTAGAATAAGAAGCCATAGCTAAACGATAATGCTTAAGATGTAAATATGGATTGCCAGCATTAAAACATGAAAAGGTAGGCATGATAAAATCCTTAGAAAAGTTGAATTATGATTTTTTTGGAATATGATTTCCATGAAGAGAGTTATTGTCAATGGAAGCATAGTAGGACTTTGTTTTCAAGATTAAGAGATTGAACTTGAGATTATAAATGGCCAAAAACATGCATGAGTGATAAAATATCATGTGAAGGAATCATAGAAGAAGTGAGAGGCACATGAAGAGGTTGAAGTTTTCCATTGTGAGTGATCATGGGAATGTGAGAAGAAGAAGCGGAAGATGAAGGCTCTATGGGAATGCTAGATGTAGATGCAAAAGAAATAAGAGGAGGTGTACTAGTAGGAATGGTAGAATCAACATGAATAACATCTAGAGAATAAGAAGAAAGAGGTGGAAGAGGAGGAGAGGAACATGGAATATCGACAAAAATGCTAGGATTAGAATCAAAGAAATGATAAGAGGTGAATTAGTAGGAGTGATAGAATCATCATGAATGCCATTGGAAACAACCTTAGAAGTGGTAGAAAACGGAGTGGAAAATTCACATTCAAAAATCTTAAGAGAAGTAACATCCTCACTAACATGTTCATGATCAAAAATATAATCAACATCACTATCAGAAAGATTTTCACATGCAAGTAATTCATCAAGAGAGTCATCAACATATAGAGAAGTAGTAGGAGAACTATCATGAGATTTATCATTGCATTCATTGGATTCATTTTCAGAAATAAAAGAGACATGAGATACAACTTTACATTCATCTTGACTAGTATTAGAAACATCATCATGCACATGTACATTTTCAACATTGGAAGTAACATCATTTTTATCTACATATGGCACAATCAAGACCAAACATATAATCTATAATAATGTTATCTATGTATTATAATAAAATGAGAAGAAGGTGGAGTAACCTGTGTATGACATATGAAGAACATAAAACATGAAGTGAAGTTTTGGTCATGTGAAACGATGCAAATGCGAGTTGTGAAGGTTATGAGGAGTGGAATTTTTGAAAGCAATAATTTGTTGGAAGGTGGATGCATCAACTTGAGTGTGATAGAGGTCATTAAGCTCATCTTGTACAACATCATCAAGGATAGGATTCACACTAACATGATGCATAACTTGCTTAGGAGAGGAGGATCTATTTTTAGCCATGAGGGTTTTGTGGATCCTAGGGAAAGGAGTTTGACTAAGGGGTTCACCAAATGATTTAATAAAATTTGAATATTAAATCTAATTTCAGAGTCACTACCATAAAAATACAACAAAATACAAATGATAAGCACTCTAAAGATGTGTAAGCAAATAAGAGAGATAGGGCACTTATCTAATTTACGCTTATCTCGAAGCAGATATGAACTGGAGAAACTGATGAACATGTTGTGTAGAGTGTCGAAAATGCTCGATATTAATTCTAGAACTGCGAATAGAGCCGAACACGGGCCACCTAGGGTGCCAGGTGGGTACCTTCTTTAGGACCTCTTATAGGTGCCTATGACTCGCGTAAGAGTTGGAATCTAATTTTTATTGTGTCGCTAGGGTTTCACCGTCACTTCCTTTGTCACCTATATTATTCACCACTTGGATCGCTGAGGTACTACCTATAACTTGCAACACAAACCCTATATACCTGCACAAGCTCACAAACACATCAAATTGGAATGAAAAATGCAATATGTGAAGTTAAACTAACCTCGACGGTCATCCGAAGGATGAACTTATGATCGAGTGTTGCACTACATCCAAACTCCATGTAGTTCTATGTGCTTGTGTGTGAAATAGTGTCCTTAGGTTGCCCTTGTGCCAATGACACCAAGATAACGGGCTATAGCTAGATAGAATGCAAATGTGTGAGATGGAATTCAAAACTTCCCCTTCCTATGTAGTGTATGCAGAGTAATCAACCCAAAAATGTAGTCCCTTTGATAGTATGTAGATATGTTTTCCCTTTAGAATTTCCCGCCCTTATAATGGTATGCATATGTTGTAAATATATAGGGATATATTGTTCGAATTTCAACACTAGTGACATGACATACCGACTAGGACCTCGAGATAGGAGTAAGAAAATTAAAAATGCCGACCACAAATGTAAAAATGCGAGCAAGAATAAAGAGGACAAGAGCGCCCAGAGTGGACAGGAGCGCTTGGGCGTTGGTTTCTGGGAAAATTGACGAAAAATGTGAGAAGAATACTAGATAGGGATCCTATGACCTGACTAGAACGGTATATAAGTGACATATGCGAGAGAGAAAGACATAAGAACTGGGTATATTCCACAACAAACAAGTGGAATAAGGAGTGTGTCACTAGTGAATACTATTCTTACTTTCAAGATCCACACATATAACAACATACTTGGCGGTATAGTAAAATAGTAATATGTGCGTGCTTTTTGTGTCTACACTACCATCATAAGTGTGCATTTGGAAGTCAAACATCACAAGTGTCGATAGGAGAAGAGCTATACATGGAAGATTGATGTGCAAGAATAATTATGGTTCCTTATGAAGGGATTCCTTCCACCACTCAACACTTGTCGAGTAGACCTCATAAAGGAGAGATATTAGGTACAACTTCTAACTAAGAAATAAATGACAGTACTTCTATTAAATGTTAGGAAAAATAATTACATATTCGGATACATTACCATTACACTCTAGATATAGTATTCAATGAGAATTTGTAAGGATTCTCGCTAAGAATTCCCAACTTATGCATATCATAAACTTGAAAACAATGGTAATATTTTACAAAACCAATGTCTAGCTCATGCTTACAAGAATGGTCACAAAAATCAAGACCCGTTATAAATCTAGACATAAATTTAGATACTTAGATCACGATTGGGTTTTTCTTAAAATAACCTCCCTTATAAAAGATATGACACCTTTAACAAGAATTTTTTTGCGAATATCCCCTTAGTGGCCTCTCAAAGCCATATATCAATATTAGAATAGTATATCCATTGGATTGAGCTCAATCAAATCATTCCATTGGTCCTTTACCAAAATAGGTGGATCAAGGACCACATGTAGCCTTTGTAAACTATCTTGATGTTTAAAGGGCATCATGAAAGCTAATGGAAGTGGTTCTACAGAATATAGTGTCCCACAACTTTATATGTGTTTCTTTGACTTCCACTAGTACATCATGGCTTGGTGAAGCCTTCAACGACATCGGGAAAACATTGGTGGCTTGAGTTAAGCATCGACGGTTTACGCATGAAGTAATGCATGACATAAATGCATAATATGATCACAAAATTTATCGCACAATGTGAATTTCAATGTAAAGAAAATTGGAATAAGATTATGCAACAAAAACTAGTATTCTCGCAACTTCCACGGTGTTGCAAAAATTCATAGTTTTGCGCAACTGGATAAGCTTTAGTGGCTTCGCAAAACATCAAAGGTGACATACTTTTTCTTGCAACTTTTGCAAAATGATGATACATGCAACAAACCTTTGTGCAACTTGCTTAGGAGTGACGAGGTACTCGTACATCGGTATTGCACAAAGGCATTGCAGAAAACTTCATTTCTAAGACTAAGTGCTTTTGGTTGACACATGATCACACATGAACCAAGATGCTTATGCATCGAAGCCCAACCATTTCAAATTCCATAACAATGCTTTAAGCCTTCAGAATTTTGTAATATATGTATACATACATGTAACATTTGATAACATTGGCTCTATAAATTGATTAGTCATAGGGTTTGTCATTATAGAGGTTGATAGTTGACATTGGTGCTATTAGAAGGGTTCAATTATTAAACAAACCTAATCACCAAAATTTGTTTTCTATTAATCAATATTCTTCACATCTTCTCACATTACTTACCCCTATCGACATGACCATTGAACCTTTGGGTACAATTACTAGTGATCTTCTATTCTAAACCAATCACCTATAAACACACATATATACTAGAATGATACAAAATTTAACATATAACTAGTAGAAATATTTTTAAACAAAGGAAACTCTACAATATACATCAAATATCACAAATTTTCGATCCATTGAAAATCCGAGGCGCCAATTCCTATTAACATTTACTCTATTATATATCTCATACTATTAGACCACACCACCTTCGTTGAATTGTAAGTTACCTCCTTCCTTGAATCGTAAGTTTCTTTTCGTGGTTCAAATAGGTTGAAGGGGACCATTTCTCATTGGTAATTTTCAACGAGCTTAGAGTCCTAATAAGAGCATCTTCCCTCGCTTGAGGACCAATTTTTTTATCCCCTATCAAATGTTGGCACCAAAGGTGTATAGATTCTCAATACTCTCGTCTTCTTATCCACTCTGTACAGCATCCCGGATTGGTAGTATACGCTCTCTGCCGAGCGGGGGCTTGTTTTTCACAAAACTTTGTGGGTCTCCATTGAAGCCAAGGAAGCCTATTTATTCTCCAGCAGGCAGGACGAGAGGGAATTCAATGAGTTCTTCCAGAGCACATCCTATACACGGTCTTGTGCCCATCTCAGGGGTTGACGATGCAAAGGATGCAAATGGGCGTGCAGCCCCACCTTTGGAAGGAGGAGGTAAGATTCTATATTTGTTACTCCCATGCTATACGTAGGATATCTCAAAGTGTGTGGATTGTTTCTATGAGAATACATACCAAGCTTTGTTGATTGTCTCGATTTTAAATTTACATCTATTGGGTTATGGAATTGAGCTAATATCACTGTGTGTTGGGGTTAATTAAAAAGGAAATCTGTTCCATTTCTCACTCGTTCTTCATTTTCGAGGTGTGTTTGCGAAGGCTCATCTCCCCGTTTCCTTGTGTAGTTTATGTGAGTTGATTCTTAGTTTTACAATCAAAATTTTCTTTACGAGGCTGGTTACTAAATGGGGGTGGGTGAGATATTCTACTTTAGGGTTGATTTTTTTTTGAATGTATCCCATACTCATCACACTATCTATAACCATCCCAATTGCCTGCTAGAGTTTTTCCCCCAAGGAAAAGTCGTAATTTTATTACGTCATCAAAAGTTACAAAATTACATTTAATAAGTTATATGCAGGAGCATATAATCCACCAACGTAGAGTCCAGAAAGTCCCAATTGTCAAGAACATAATCGAAGCCTTTGCAAGCATAAAAATCAGAGGCTATCATGCCAGTATGTAACTGTACCAAAAAGGGCCAGTAAAAAGACACAAACGAAGAATGAAACAGCAGGATATTAAAGAATTAATTTGGATGTTGCATATGAGCAGCTTGATTCATCTCATGAAAAGGCCTGTGATAAAATTCATATTGGGAATCCGCCACCTATTTGGTGATGTGCCATTGACAAAATTCCATCTGGATGCCTTCTTTTGAAAGTTGATCAGCCATCCAGTTCCGCTCCCTGAAGACATGAGATATAGAAAAAGAATTCAAAAGCAGTCTTAATATTGTTGATCTCCTCCAGAAGTGGTTGTAAATGTATATGGTGGCACTTTTGACTCCCATTAACCCAATTGACCACAAGCAAAGAATCGCCCAGCACCTGAATATCTTTAACATATTTCTCTAAGGCAAACAGCAAGGTATATTTAAGAGACAAAAGCTCAGCATAATTGTTTGTCCCATGACCCAACTCCATCTTAATTTTAAAAAAGTGTGAATCCGAAAGATACAAAACACCTCCTCCCCCACATATAGTTGGAACACCCTGAGCAGCCCCATCAAAAATATCCAGGGCATATGTTTGTTAATTGATTCCTTCACCACATTCCTCTGTCTCGCTCTCCCCTTGTCCTGCGGGAATTGAGAAAGAATACCAACGCCATGAGCTGCGATCAGACTCGGCACCATATTCTTATCCTCAAAGATGCATCTATTCCTGGCTAACCAAATGCCCCAACAAATAATTAAAGGAAGAGCTTTTCGGTGTCGATTTGATTCAGTAGATAACCACTCCTTAAGAGCCCCATCCACAGATATCCCCTGCCATACACAATTTGCTCTCATAAGGTGTGAACATTCGGCCCAAACAGCCTGTGTATAACTGCATGAGAGGAAAAGATGTTCTACAGATTCACTAGAGGATTTACATAGCGTGCACCATCCTGGGCCATGGAACTGCTGCTTCTGAAGATTGTCCCAAGTAGGGGACTTATTTTCTCGAACACACCACATAAATAGAAGAGACTTATGTGGGCATTTCATCTTCCACATCCGCTTCCACCACCGTTTCATTTCTCTATGAAAAGGTCCGTATTTAACTGGATATAACCACCTTTGGGAGTATAAAAGCCCGTGGGATCCTTTCCCAAATTAATGCGTCCTCCTCTCCTCGAATTCTGATGTGAGCAGCTTTAAGACTATTGATAGACTCTGTCCAATATGCACCTCTTCTTCTGCCAAGCCCAACCCATCTGCTGTCAACCAACCTCCCTGCCTTGGATAACCACTTGTGGCACCAAACCTTAATCTTCTTTTCCAATTTAGCAATCAACCACATCCAATCCTCCTTGCGATAACAATTTAGCTTCAAATGAAACCAAAGGTACTTCAACTCAAATTCTATACTTTCCAGAGGGAACCCAAATCTCCTAACTATATATTCCTCTTCTTCCACCTCCAAATTATGACAAGAGAGAGTGGATTTTCGATCATTAATGATCATACCCGTAGCATTGCTGAAGAGATCCAGTATAGTTATCAACTTGTCCACATCCCTACGAGACCCATCACAAAAGATTAATATATCATCAACAAAGAGTAGATGAGAAATGTAAAGAACCTGAGAAATTTGTAGGCCCTTGTAATTCCCATCGAGTTTAGCCTCTAGCAAGGCCCTACTCAGCCCTTCAGCCACAAGTAGAAAAAGCAGAGGTGACAGAGGACATCCCTGCCTTAAACCTCTTTCAGCATGAAAAAAGTGAAGCCGCTCCATTAATAAGCACCGCAAATGATACAGTTGTAATGCAGCTCATCACCCATCTAATAAAACTTATCTCGAATCCCAGATGTGTGAGTAATAACCTGATGTAGAGCCAGCTCGCCCGATCATAGGCCTTGGATAGATTAATTTTTATGACAGCCCCCTTAAGATTCTTTTGTCTTTAAACTATGAAGACCCTCCTGTGCCACTCCAATAGCTTCGTGAATCTGTCGACCTTCCAAAAATCCAAATTGTTCCCTAGAGATGGATTTTGACAAAACAACCTTTAACCTTCGAGAAATAATCTTTAAAATGATTTTATATATGCAATTACATAAAGAAATCGGCCTAAACTCATCAAAAGACTCCGGGTCATCCGACTTCGGTATGAGAGCAATGAAAGTAGAGTTGAAAGACCCATATATCTCTCCAGTCCTCCTGGATTCATCCACTACCCTCAACAAATCATCCCCGAGAAGATTGAAAAAACCCAAATAAAACTCAACGCCATCCGTCGGCCCTGGACTTTTATCTTTTTGAAAACTATGAAGGGTCTTAGTGAGTTCTCTTCTGCGAGACTTCAATCATCAGCTCTCGATTATCTACCTCATTAGTGAATCTAGGAAAGTATTGAGCTATCTTGACCACCTCGGCTATTGAGGCTCCATCCGTGCTCTGTAGATAGATAAGATAAGATAAGATAAATATATTAATGTCCAACGAATGACCACAAAAGTAGGTCAATGGGACTGCAGCCCAAACAATATACAAAGTGCGAGTGGGGACAACTCAAAACGAGTTCCCAAAAACAAAAAAAATGAGAAAAGACAAAGCAGAAAGGAAACCCGAAGCCAATACCCCACAGGCGGGGCAATGGAGCAAGCGGGGGAGAAAGACGAGAGAAACAAAGAAGGGAATGAAGGGGGGCAAACGAGGACCAATGGTCTACTCAGGAATGGTAGCCACACCCCTCCTAACATTAGAGGCCGATGAAAAGAAGCTCCTGATGGATTGGCAACCCGAAGAGGGGGTAAAAACATCCTCCCTCGCCGAGATTCGAGACCGACGCCACGGCCCGGGGGGACGAATGGAGCTGGGCCGTGCTGCATGTGTGTGCATCCGATTCTGTGGCGGTGATTGAGGGAAGTGTGAAGGTCCAACCGGATGAACTGATCTATGCACTGTATCTAGGTCAGAAAGGCTCTGTCGATTAGTTCCTCCACTTGTGGGTAGAACCGGAAAGAAGGCTGTAATTTGTCTTGTGGGGATGACACTCGGAGGGGGATGAAGAATCTGGTCTCAGAGCAGCAAAGGCTCACGGATGTAGAGGGCAAGACACCGCTGGTCAATATATTTGAAGAAGACCGGGAGAGTCTGAATCCCTCTAAAGAGACAGTGAAATCGTCCTTTGATCTCATAGTATATGGGGTAGCGGAAGATGAAATGAGTCTCGGTCTCCACCTCTTGAAGGCTACAGAGCCTACAAAGTCTGTCCTCCCGATCAATGTGGTGATCAGTCTCGCACCGAAGTCTGTGGGAGCCAACTCGAAACTCTCCCGCAGGGTATACAAAGGGCATGCACCCAGTGACGAGAGGTGTACTGAGGACAGATGATGAGTCCATCTCTAATTTCAAGAAAGTGCTCTGCATAAAAGGACATCTTTAGAGTGACTTGTAAAAATCAGTTCCCAACTTAGCCAGCCCATCAAAAGAAGAAATCCTTTCTCCATTCTAGTCTGAAAGACCCCAAATGGTATTTCCAAGCTTGCGGCTGTGCACGTAGCTTTGAATTTTTTTTGTATTCTCATCCCCACATTCTAACCACAACGCCCTACTCTTAAGTCGCCAATAAGCTTCACTCTCATCCAATAAACATCTTCGCCTTTTCTCAAGATTCCCAAGATGAGCCTTATCTTCTTCCGTCACGTACCCTCCCCCTTCGTATCATACAAATATCAGAAAAGCCTCCTTGATCTCTATAAGATCTTTCTCATCCCTCTCCTTCTTCAGATGTGCCCAAGTTTTAGTAGCCTACTTGACTCTTTTAAGATTCTCAACAAATTGGTAAGCAGTGGTAGAGTCCACCACTGGGCTAAAAGGAACCCATTTGGATCTAACCATTTCTTGATAAGATTCGTCCTTGAGCCAACCAACATTAAATTTGAAAGGGCTTGGGGGCTTTGATCCCCTGCCCTGCATCTCCAAGCAAATAGGAAAATGATCAGAATCCCCCGTTGCCAAACCACCGACGTATAAGTCACACAATCTCGACCAACTCATCTGAAACTAGAAACCTATCCAACCTATTTTCAATTCTATCCTCCCCTGTACACTTATTCCTCAAAGTAGGCTTCAGCTTTACTGGCTCTAAATCAATAAGACCTTTTCTCTCAAAAGATTGAATGAAAAAATCAGCCAGTCCTCTTGAGCTTTGAGCCCCCAAACCTCCGCAACCCCTAGAGAAAAATTCAAATCCCCTCCCATAATGATGGCTTTCATGTTCCAAAAGCTTTACCCCAAATTGTCTCCTAGTAAGCCACTCTATCCACATAGGGCCCATATATGTTTAGTGCCAACATATCCATAGCCAACTCCTCGGAAAAAAACTCTAGTCTTAAACCAGAATCAAAGCCCCAAGTGATGACCATCTTTATTTTCTTTGGATTCCACCCAATAGCAAGACCCCCGAGTGGCCTCTCATCACTAGCAATAAACTGCCAACCTTTAATAAGAGATTCTAACATATTCTAAATATGAACCTCAGCCCCCAAAGTCTCCTGTAGGAAGATGACCTCCGGGAAATTGTCTCGAACTAGCCTCTTCAATGACGATAGTTAGGCTTGCCAAACCCCCGCAAATCAAAGACGCAAATTTCATTTGGACACCTTCAATAGGGCTTTCGATGCTCTAAGTGCCCATTCAATAGATGCTTGCTTACTTACTTGCTGCTACGTCCACCCGAGCCTTTTCCTTAGCCATTGACAAATGAGATTTTTGCCCCTCCTTCGCACAAGAAAGCTCCTCCAATACAAGACCCCCTTCCATAACAAGTGTAATGTGAGAGTAAGGTATGGCTCGATTTCGGAGAGCATATCGAATGGTTGATTCTTCAGAATCTTTAGAGGTTCCAGACACTGCCGATATGATGGGTGGTGGTATCTTTACCCCCTCCCATGTATTCTAGCACATTACCGACCCGATCAGCATCGCCGAGAAAGATGATTGCCCAGACCTTTGCATATTGGCTGATGCCACCGGAAGAACTGAACCCATACATTTGTGCATATAACTTGTGCTTATAGAGGACACAACAGGAGTGTGAATATAAAACTTACCTTGTTGTTCTGCGTCAGACTTCTCCAACTCCTTAGGATCCAGTCCCAAGGAATCTTCACGAACTTCATGGGGAGGGGAAACAACCTCCAACCTTTCCAATGGCATAGAAGCTAGCTCCTTCTCGTTGTCTTCAATCAACACCTCCTTTGGGAATATCTCCAGAGCTCGTCTTCTTGTTCTTCCCCGACCCCTCCTCCATTCCGGGTGACGGGACCCACTTTTTCTTCCATTTTGTAGATGATGATTTCCCCCAAAAGGAAGGTGGCACTGCGCAACCAAGTGACCATGAGCATGGCATCGATGGCAACGAAATGGAATACCTTCAAAATCCAATATCTGACAATGTGTAAAGTCTACTTTTGCAATCACGAAATCTTCTGCAAGTTCGTCCCTTATATCCATATTTACCAAAACCTGAGCTACTGTCATAACCCCAGATTGTGAAAAGGAGAGATCAGCTTTTAAAAAAGTCCCCAGTCTATCTCCAACATTCCTAAAAACATCCATTGACCAAAGAGCCACAGGAAGGTCCGGTAATCCGAACCCAAATAGGGATGATATCCATCCTCTCCTTTCGTGCATCAAAAGGGGTGACCAGGCTTTCAATAGGAGCGGTGTGAGTCCATACTCCAAACCGAACTTAAAACCCAATGTACATCTTCAACAGATTGTAGAATGAAAGCAAATCATCCCCTGGCCAACAAGAGAACCCTTGGCTCATACAATAATTTAAATCCCCAATTTTCCTTCGCCCAATCCTTGAGAGTGTTAACCCCAAAACGGCGATTCCGGCCCGTCCGACGATTGTCTTATCCGCGACTTTAACCACCTCATGCATCTGGACATTCTCTCCAAGCACCAGCGTCTCTAGTTTCTATGTTTTTATGCATCTGGGTTTCTTTTTTCTCTTACCTCGCTTATCTGATAAAACCGCATCCGTAGCATTTCCAAGAGCCTTTTCGAAGCTGCCCATGTCCACACACTGGCCCCTCTCCTCTTCGAGCCTAAACCCCCACCCTGACAGAGTCGCCTGATCCATAGCTGAGCCAATGAATCCTTCTTGAAACAATGCCGTTCTATCACCCAAAATAGGTCCAACATCATCAGGAGATGGTTAAGTGTTACCTCCGCATAAGCTAGACCTGTCTTCTTATCCCCCGCACTGAAGAGATGAAAAGCCAAATCTGCTATTGCACCCGGCTCCGAGAAAGCTCTGACAACACCAGAAACATCTGGCTGTTCTGAACGGTCCCAAGTGTCAAATCCTTCCACCACCCTCCCCAACAAACCCTCGCTAGTTGGCAAAAAGAATATTGATTGATCCTCCAACAGATCATCAGAGTAAATTGTCGCTGCCATAGTCATTGTTGTCCGCCCTTCTCAAACCCAGGAACCCTGCTCTTCCTTCATCCATCAGTAATGCTTTCATCCTGCTAGAGTTATGGGTCAAATCATTTTATTAATCGGTTTGATAGATTAAGGTAGCGGGCGGGCGTATTGAGTCCTGCTGCATTAGCAGGCATATGTGGATTATCGCTAGAGGCCTGAGTGAAAACAATGCGTTTGCCTCCCACTTTGTAGCAGTGAATATTTCTCTGTCAAAGATGCAATTCATTGGCCATTCATAAAGTTACCACAAAATGATAGGTCTTCAGTGCCTCTGTATTATCCCATAATTAGGAGGAGCCAGCTTAGGAACAAAGTGACAGGGCATTTTCAAGACAGAAACCTCTTAACAATAGGGGAAAGATCTTGAGATAAACCGATCTATCCTGGAAGCTGTTTGGGACCTAGGATCAGTTTTGGCATTAGAATTTAAACAGTGTCAATAGATGGGCAAGTCATTGCAGAGCTTAAATGGGTCTAACAAGAGTAGATAAGCTATGTTGCACCGAGATTCAGAAATGGGTACTTGGGAATTTTAAAAATGCTGCCATCTCAAACTTAGGAGACAGTAAAAACTTCGGGTAGACTTCGTTAGGAAACACAACACAAAATGGGGCAAGCTTTTAGAATTTTTTTTGGAAATGGTGCCTGAAACTTGTAGAAACTCCTGGAAATGGTATTGGAAATTTAAGGAATATTCTGGAAACCTGAATTCCGGCCCTATAGATTGAAAGGGGTTGGTGCCCTATCTATCTCAACCTAACCTAGATAGATAGATATGGCCCCAACCTTTGACTCGTCAATGGCTATCACCATATATAGAGAGAAAGGCGAACCTAACCCAGCCCCCACCTAGCCTATAGGGTTGGGAGATCTAGCACGATAAGAAGTTCAGTTATGCTCCCCTATCCATCTAAGGCAAATAGAGAGAGGCGAGACCAAATATCAAAAACTCTTGCAAAATGTCTGGAAATTTTACAAATTTTCTGAAAGCGTTGCCAAGTTTTGGACCTTTGAGGAGTAGTTGGGATGGTGAAATGTGTTAGAAACTTGCTATTGTGTTCCTGGCCCACTGGAAATGTTTTCCAAAATCTAGAGCAAATAAGTCAACTAGACATCATCCCAAGTCGGGATGTTCCTCTGTAGCCCAATAGAAATCTTCTCTTTCAAGCAGTAAACAAAAGGAGGCGAAGAACCTGTTGCCAAATTCAACCTTGTTGAATTTGCCAACTTTCACAAGAGAATCTTGAGTGATAAATCAAATTAAAACCACTTGCACTCTGTTTATTTTAATGATTAAATTGTCCTAGTTCGGACACAACTCTGTTTTCCTCGTGATCATGGCTCTAAAACTCATTGAGCTCTTGTCTTATCCGTTTCCTCTTCGTTCTATGCCTTAAAATTGGCTAAGTTCGGGTTCCTTTTGGTTTAAACTGACTTTGCTTTGTTATTTGAATTTAAACATGCCTTGGCACCAACAATTTACTGTGAAATCTCTATGTAATAAGCTCTAAATACTTGGCAGCTCTTGACTTGTTTGCTTTTTACCTTTCCCTTATGGATCCTTGATACTTGGCAGCCATTGCCTTCGTCGTGTTCCGTAGGGCTTCAAACTTAACCATTTTTCATTGTTTTCAATGCTTGCTATGGTTGGTTGACATGTGGCAGGGATCGACGCTACTGCATTCGGCAGAACTTTCGAACTTAGTCTTTTCATTGATTTCATCGTCAATGATGGATGGTTGACACATGGCGTTCATCAACTTTCTCGCATTTGACGAAGTTTTGTTTTAACTAAGTTATTAAACTCTACAGTACACCGATGGGAGACAAGTGGCAAGCATTGTCATCCTGCTCTACTGGAGACTTGTGTTTTTTCCTTCCAAACTCTGTAGAGTGCCAATGGTTGACAAGTGGTATTTTTGACGCATGGAGACAATCGGTGCTTGGGACTGTTTCAAGATTTTGTTTGGTCCCCAAACCCTGTAGAACACTGATGAGCAACGTGTGGCATATGAAGGACACGTGGAAGTCACTGGTGCTGTGCATTGTCTCAATGTTTAGTCCTCTCTTCCAAATCTTGTAGAACACCGATGGGCCAAAGTGTCATCATGGATACGTGGCAGAGATCTGTTCTCGGCACTGTCTGAAGGTTTCTCCACCCACTTCCTTGCCCTGCCGAATGTTATGACACTGATGTTTGACAAGTGGCATGATTAACACGTGGCGCAGATCGGCGGACTCTAAGATTTGCTACATTGTCTGTCTGCTATGTTAAATTTGACGATTTCGCCTATTTGAAAATGAAGCTTAGGGACATCAACTGGGATAGAAGCGGCAGACAGATCTTTAGTTTTTCACTGATATCTTTCGATTGAGAGCTCCAAATGACAAGCGGTTGGTACTGTTGGAAAGATAATCGAGAGAGCTACACATTGATGTTGGATTTGAAGAGAATGGTTGAGGAATCTGTGAGCTATGCATGACAGAATGCCTATGTATCTTTTGCTCGCATTTTTAGATCTAATTACTCCTAAATCACTCGAGAGGCTTCTAAGTTGATCTAGCCTCTTCTAGAAGATGGTTTCGATTTGAAATTTCCTCGTGGCCCCACTCAAACGCAAATCAAGGAGATAAACAAGTTTTGGATCAGAAGAATGGGTTTGCACTGTGGCCCCAAGGGTAAAATCATGATCTGAGAACAAATGGCAGCTTAATCTTCACGCACCCTCTTAATCTCATGGGCATGCATCAATGTGTTCTCAAGGATCACTTTGAAAACAAAATATCCTTTTTGTTTCTAACAAAAAGGCATCAAATCGTTGCAGAATCGGACTGGCTTGCAAACACATGAAGTTTTATGGATAAGGTTTATCTCAAGCCCCTCCAGGCTATGATTCATGGTTACGGATCATCATTGTGCCCTCAAAATAATATAATATAGAAAATATTAATATTTGAATATTTTAACTTTATTCAATGAAATTTAGGATTTAAACTCTATCCACGTACTATCAAGATTATAATTTAATTTTCTTCATAAAAATAATAGCTTTTTAAAAGTAAAAACATCAAAAGTTTTTTGAATTCTTTTTTTAAAATAGGGATGTCCCCTCCAAGTCCCCAAGTCCCCGAAATGTTCGGGACGTCACCAAAATCTAGGGCACGCGTCCCCGCGTAATATATATATATATATATATATACATATACTCATTTTACTCATTTTTCATTTTTTAGTCCATAAAAACTGAAATAGTAATACAAAACTTGAATCAATGTTCAAAACATTCAATATACTTAAGACTTTACATTTTCATTGATCATGTGGCTGCCATACATATGATATACAAATATCATGTCAACATGAATACAAACAAAACTTGAAAAATATACTAGGATCAATGTTCAAATTTTCAAAACATACAATATACTTAAGATTTTACATTTCATTGATCATGTGGCTGCCATACATATGATATAGGAATATCATGTCAACATGAATACAAACAAATCTAGAATATATCATCTAGATTTTCCTCAAAATCAAGTTCTTGCGTGCCACTTGCGCTAGCTCCACTCTCATTAGCTCCTTATTTAAACAGATCCTTGTTGCCTCCAAACAAATGCTACCTCCAAGGACCAAATGTGATGTCTACTCTTTTAGTTTTGAATGAAGAATAAATTTAAAACAATGTCTTCCTCTCAAAAATTGCTTCCTCTAAACAAATTTGAATTTCTTGTAAGCAATGGCTGCCCCCAATCTCCTCCTCCTCGCAATGGTGGACTCCAAACAAAACCTCCTTCCAATGTTTGCCTCCTCTAAGCTCTTCAATTCTTCTTTGGCTCTTTGCTCATACACTTGCAAAAACCAACAATGAATTGTTTGTGTGATTTCAAATAAAGGGGCGAGTGCATTTTATAGCTTTTTGAAGTGTTTAGGGTTTAATATTTTATTCAATTAAATGTTCACCCTTCATTTTTTTGCATCGCTAAGTAAAAAAAAGTGTTTTAATGCCTTAAAGGCGCATTTAAGCGTGGTTTTGCCGCCGGTATGTTTGGGTTCTTCCCGGGTACGTCCGGACGTACTTGGACGCACCCATCATGTATCCGCATCAATACGTATCGACGCGGTATATGGGGGCCTCTGGGATGTATCTTGACAACGTAGCTTTATTAATAAGGGTATACTTAATATCTAAGACATCATCAATTTTCTTGGGCATGATTGAGATTACTAGCACCATAATCAATCATACAATTATGGATTAGATGTTTACCAATGATGAGAGACACATAGATTGGAGGAGGTTTTGGTGAGTTACTTGAGCACACATTTGAGTGATATAAATTGGTCAGGTTATTGAGGTTACCTCCCGGGATTTTGGAATGTGCTTAAACTGTCTCAATGCTTCATGTAGTAGATTGATTTGGCTAGGCATTGCAAGAGCATCACACATTGTGACATTCACACTTGTCTTCTTCATTCCTCCACAATGTTCAAAGGTACATGCAAGGATTTTTTGAGGTCAGAGGCAACCCAATCTTTCTTTTGATTTTTAGTCAAAGGGTGGTAGATTTTGGGGCTGAAATTTCCTTATGGGGGGTGTTCTTTTTGTTCTTCTAATGTTTTGATTGGGCCTTCTTCATAAGGCTCTCTACCTTTCTATGAGGCACCATTGGGTCTTGAGTTGTTTGAAGTTTGAACATTTGGCTCAGCAAGAGAATTTTCGTTGCTCTAGTGTAATTAGACCGCACTGGGGCTCTAACTAGGTTCCGTCATTTTGATTGACTGCATAAAAATTATCCTCTTGCCAACATACTAGGTTCTCTTCAATGATCATTGTAGGAGGCTGAGCTAGCTCTATAACTTGACTTTGATGTAACAAAGAGCCTTGCGTCGTCAGTGCTTGGCCCGAGCTTCCATTAGCACAAGTGTTAGAGTCATGTGGTAGTGCACAAGGGTAGCACCATCTCATCTCTTCAGCTAGCTTGTTCTGCATTGGAACCATGGCCCTATTAGGATTGGTAATGGCCGGGTATTCTTGTAGAGAGGGGTCTTTTAGGGGGACTATTTGGCCTTGGTTCTCTATTCTATTTTGCCGATAAACATGATTATAGGGTTGACATGGCATGGCAAATGGCTGAATTTGTTTCCTTTTGAGGGAAGTTAATTCATTAGCCATGCACAAGGCTTTGAGTCCATCCAATTCATTTGAAGAGGTTCTAAATGACAAAAAGTGGTTGGGTTGCAGGAGGGGGTTATCAGTAGGAAAAAAGGCATGGGAGGACTTGGAGCTAACTTTCTTGCTTGTATCACTATTCTCAAATTGAATAGAGATTTCATATGCATCAAGTAATATTGTACTCCCCATAGATTGGATCATGCTAGTGATTTAATTTAATTTGGATAATTAATTAAATCTAGTTTCGTAGTAACTATTTAGAAATGTATGATATTCAAATGCTAAAATACAGGAGAAAGACACAAGCAAATAAGCATTTAAACTAGGAAACCCTAAGCAAGAGAGAGAGAAATAAGTAGACTTAGTTGATATCCTCAGCAATCTAGAACTGACTCTGGGGTAGGTTAAAGTGTTGAATAGGATGCAAACAATGTCGTAACACCACGCTCTCGAGAATTCCGAACTCACGAACAATGCTTTGGACAGGGCGCCCGGCGCTCAACCAGGTGATGATCTTATTTGGGCGCCTTGATTGTGCAATATCTTAGGATCTAGTTTCGTTGTGTCGCAAGGGTTTCGCATTGTTCCTTGTTGATTACCTGATAGTCGCTCCTTGATTGCTGAAAGTACCTGTAACTTGCAAAATAGAAATTCACCTGCACATAGCTACAAACCACATCAAACCTTAAAAGGAAAATGCAGAATGGGGAGTTGGATTGACCCCGACGGTCACCCGACATAGTGAACTTACAACCGAGCACTACACTACATCTTAGACTCACAAACGTGCAGTTCTTGTGTGTGTGTAGAAATGATGCCCTAGGATGCCCTTGTGCAAAATGCACTAGATAATGGGCTAGACTTGCTAAATGATGCAAATGTGTGGATGGAATTGAATAAAATTTCCCTTCCTATGCTGTATGCAGCCCTTGTCCCTTGAATGGATGCTAGATGGATGCCTTGAAGTGCTTTTGGTGCCTTTTGAATGCAAGCTTAGGTGGTAATAGTAATGCTTAGTGCTTGGTCCCTCATTTTGAAAACATAACTATGTATTTATATGATTCCCTTGTTTGAATTTCGTATTGACAACTAAAATGCCGACTCAAGGTAATAATATGTGATTAAGAAGTGAAAGGGGCCCAAAAGAGGTCAAAAATAGATAAAGAGGGATAAGAGCGCCCGGAGGATAGGAGCACCTAGCGCTATTGTCTTGAATCGGCGCTAGTGTCCGGAAGCTATAGAAAAGAAAAAAAAATCAAATGCTTTGACAGGGAGTAACATATGTATGAAGCTAATAAAAGTGCAAAAGACAAAGAAATAGGGTAAGGGGAGTTGTCAATTACTAGTTTTTTCGCTTAGGAACCATGTAAATGCTAGTATGCTTTTAGGACCTAGAAATGTACCCAAGTGCGTGATTTTGTGTCTACAAATAACAATGTTAGAATTCAAGAGTTTAAGGTAGTAGAGCAAGGCAGTATGTGGTGATGGCCTTTATAGAAGTGGAATTTTCTCCCAAGTTTTTGAAATCTATTATTGAAATCAGAAATTACTTCAATTCATTCTCTTTTGATGGTGGTCCGCTACTCCATTAGTGACAAGTTGTCACCCTTTCTTAGAAATGCGTGCACAAACTCTCTAAACACATTTGAATTATGCATAAAATCAAAAAGTAAACCTATGCACCATTCCATAGCTTTGTCTCTTAAAGAAGAAGCTAATAGTTTCACAGTTATACATCGTTTTAAGTGATATGGTGCATAGAGTAAATGTTAGCAATATCTTTAATGTGTTCATGAGGGTAAGAGCAGTTTCATGGTTGAAATATGGGACACTATTAAGGGCTGAGATAGGGATGTCATTCCATGCCTTTAATGCTAGAGGACTGCCTCTATTGAATGCCATAAATGGTTTGTGTCAGCATATGCAAAGAGAAAAAAACAATTCGAGAAAGCTGAATGCACACTCAAACTAGTGTGACAACATTTTTATATAGGAAGAGGTGGTTATATGACAACTACCAATTACCAATTACCAATTGAATGACAACTACATAACCACATTATATGCTATATAATGCTCTATATTTTAACACCCCCTCTTAATGAATAAACCAGAAACAATACCAAGTTTGTCCCAAAATTTTACAAATGTCCTAAAGCCCATATGTTTAGTCATTAGATCTACATCTGTGCCATAGGTTGTACTTCAAAATGAGCAGTCCATTGTTGTGTTGTGGTTGTCGAATGGAGAAGAACCGCAAAACAAAAATCTGGTCGTGTGAACAAAGGATATGGCAAATGGTTCACTGATTCTTTGTTATGTGATTCATTGACCAATGATGAATCACCAATGGCTAAGAGTGTCACCCCATCTCGAGAGTGCTAGAATCAAAATTGGAGAGGTGGATTGAAAAATCTGTTCCAAGCTTGTGGAGCCTATTGGAGTCTATACAGAGATTCAGTTAACTTGCAATCGAAATCACCTTGAACGTGTCCTTGCAACACCATGTAGTGCTCATCCAACCTTTTCAAGAAGAGAAATGTGACCATCTATGTAGTAGGAGTTAGAACGGACTCCAAAATAGTAGGAGAAACAAACATCTCCGTCTCAATAGTGGTGGGAGAAATAACCATCTCCGCAATAGTAGGAGTGAGAACCAGATCCTCCTCCGTCTCATCTATTTGCTCATTTATCTCCCTCTGTTGGGAAAGATCTTTCACAACACAATGAGCAAACTGTTCATGCTCTACTGTCCTTCTTCGAGCAAGTACCTCTGAGTGAGTGGCTTGGCATGCCATCTCACCATGCACCGTCATTGATCTCGGAATAGTGGATTCTCTGTCCACAACAAACTATTCTTCAGAATGAGGAAATCCATTCCCCCAAGGCATTTTCACCTCTCGTACATCTGGTATAGTGGATACTCCCTCCATAACAAGTGCATGTAGGTTGACTATATCCAAGTCAACAAATCTATGAGGAATGGCTTCCTCCTAAGGCATCGCAGCCTCTCGCACATCCCGTATGGTGGCGCTGTCCTTCACTCGTGCATTCATTTGACCAGCAGGATCAATGAGCCGATATTGGCCACCTTGCCCAATACCAAGGGCAATCATCCGTCTCTGTTTCATATCAGAAACAACACACTTCTTCCCACATAAATCCACGAAATATTGGGATTTTCAGTTAATTGACGAATAGATAGAAGATTCTTTTGTAAAGAAGGTACATATCTAACATTCCGTACATATCTCCTATCCCTTATACTACAAGTGATTCGCCATCAGCTAGCACTACTGATTCAAAACATATATTTACATTAAATGAAACATACCAGTCCTTGCGACATGAAAAGTGTGCGGATGCATTGAGTCAATGATCCAACAACTAGTACCACTGTCATGCGAGCATGATGTCGTAAGACAATAAAGAGCATGCTCGTCATCCAAATCCCATTCTTCTGCAACTATTGCCACATGTTCCTCATCACATGGCTTTTTGTTCTGTTGTGAAAGATCATACTTCCGCTTCCGACAATCCTTCTTAAGGTGCCCAACCTTGTGACAAGTAATAGCATGTGACTTGATATCGAGTGGAGGACTCACTAAAATGACGTCTCCACTTTCCTTTTGACTGTGTGACAAGAGCACTCTCTGATTGGTCACAATTAGATTCTGCCTGAATTTGTCTCTGCTCTTTTTACAATAGGTAGGAACTCACCTTGTCAAACGTGAGAGTTTGACTTTTAGCCATTAAATGGAGTGCCTCCACAAATGATTCATACGAAGAAGGTAAGTTGTTCAGAATCGGAGCCACCATATCATTGTCGTCCACCTTTTTGTTGATGGAAGATAGCTGGTCTCGAGGTCTTTCATCCCAAGTAGGTACTCAGACAACGATCCATCTTCTTGTAACTTCATGGAAAAGAGCATATTCTTCAAGTATAAAACCCGACTCTTTTCTGACGTCTGATATTTATCCCTCATACTGGTCCACAACGTGCTTGCCATAGTAGCATTCCGCACTTCCGGTATCATATCATCCGACACCGACAACTTGAGAAGTAATAGAGCCTCCTTATGACGTTTATCATAATCCACAAAGTTCGTTGTTGGTCGACCTTCACTACCTATGATTATCTTATTACAATCACGACCATGACATGCTGCAAGGGTTAGAATCTTATGGATCCATACATTGAAATTTGTGCCCGTTATTTTTTGCATCTCATGTAGAGTCTAGTTTGAAATATTTGCCATTTTATTATTCCAAAGTAACGAAATAATAAAATAATATGTTGCCCACTCCAGCAAATAGTATGAAATTAACAAGGTGAATACATTTGTTGTTGAAAAACAATATTATTCTACCCTCGAACTGCCCTTGAACCTATATTTGTGTCTATTAAGAAAATATGTAGGAAATCGCGACAATATTATTTTAGCAACAACATCGAACAATTAGTAAAGCAATGTGAATGAATAGTCGTTTTGATGGCTATGACCGGGTATTCGCGACTAGGGTTTCCCTCGAATGACTTCATGATTCTCTCCCCTGACTCTCTACCGTCGTCACGAATTAATCTGCCGTCGTTCACGAATTTGCTTTCATTTATGCCCTCGATAGGAGTCTGTTCTCTCTCCACACGAATTTGCCGTCGTTTATGCCCTTTACAGAGACTATTCTCTCTCCCCACAAATTTGCCGTCGTTTATGCCCTAGCGACTAAAGTTTCCTTCAAGGCAGGCAAAAATGCCCTACGTGACGACCGTGCACGATTCTGCCACAAAACTCACGAACTAGATGCTCCAGGTCTGCACGACCTCCACAGGCTTCTCCTTGCCTGTACTCTTCCGCCAAGAGCTTCCTCGACTGTGAATGGCTTCTTTCTTCCTCGAATTACGAACCTCAGCTTTGATACCAATGTTACCATATGCAAAGAGAAGAAAGAATTCAGAGAAGGTTGTATGCACACTCAAACAATTGTGACAACCTTTATTATATAGGAAGGGGTGGTTACAGATTGGTTGAACAGTTACCAACTGAATGACAACTACATATTTTAACAATTTGCTTCTTTGAAGGGCCATTAAAGGCTAAATGGTGAAGGTTTCTTTGAAAGGTGTGGGGAAAGCTGCTTGGTGGGGGAGTGGATTTAGTTTTGAGAGTAGGGGTTGTGTAGGTCTTTGCATTGGTCTACTTCTTTTGGGTGAAAGTTGTAAGAACTCAAACTGTCCACCTGTTTGAGTACTTCACTTTGTTTGAATATTTCTCATATAGTAGGATGGAAAATTGGATCTTTCAAAAATAGAGCATGATAGAGTCCCCATGTGCTTAAACGTGGTTCAAAAGCTAGATAACTAAGAACACACCAACACTTAGGTACGAAAACAAACAAAGATCCTTGTAACAAAGATCCACTTCTTTTATCAACAAGGACCTCTCACCGGGCATGCCAGAAATTGAGGAGACTTTCCAACCTTGCAGACCTTTTGATTCCTCCACAGGTGCCTAGTGCACTAGATCCCACCACGTGGTGTGATCTAGGAGCTCAGAGCTGTGAGACATCTTCAAATTTCACTGCCCTTCGTTTTCCCTCAAACTTTGCGGGCTCACTAGATTGCACCACATGTTGCAATCTAGTACTTCGGAGCTGCAAACAATTTTTCAACTTGAACTGCCCTTCAACTTTGCATACCCCACGAACTCACTAGATCCTGCCATGTGGCATGATCTAGGTGCCCCTCCACTTTTCTCTTTTACTTAGAAACTTTTTTTAATCAATCTCCACACTAGTTCAAAAGGAAGCTTTGGCTCGTAGAGCTTCTACTTGCTCCACCAAAGTAGGAAAGCACTTTTGTATATAAAGACTTGTGCGCTTGTTTTCTAGGCAAATGTGAGATGAATCCCCAACACAAAAGGTTGTCTGCCGCATCAAACACAGCTCCAAGAGAACAAGACGGTGAGCAAGGTGTCTTTCATGGATCCAAGCAAACAAATACGGCATTTTCATGCCTGTGCCCTCCAAACATGAAGCCTTAATAATTAAATGAATGAAATCTGGCGAAGAGAAATCTTTTCACTGATTCAAACCCTTCGAACTCGCACTGCTAGTTGTCATATGCCTCTGCAAATCATAAAACATATAAATGAACTTGTGAAAGCTTTTTTAAAATATGAGAAAACAAGCAAAGTGTGATAAAATTGAGAAAAATGAGTAGGAGACTTGTTTTGGCAACACTAACTTCGCCTATTTTCCTAAAGTGTTTTGGGTGATGCAAGATTGCAAATGAACCCAGATGCTCTAGCATCATACACCCTAGGTAACAAAGAAAACCATAGGCTTTTTCTTATGGCTTTTCTGATGGTATTCCATGTTTCACTACTTCAATACACTTATCCAATGGAAGGGACCAGACATTGAAAAATTGTTAACAACCACAAATACTAAATCATTCCCCTTTTTTGTCGTAGGAAACCTTAAAGCAAAATCCACACTGATATCTTCCCATGGTCACTCTGGTACGGAATAGGCAAATTGCAATGGTTGATACAACCTTGCGTTCTAACTTCTCCCCTTAGCCAATTGACAAACTCTTCACTTTTGAACAAACTTGCGCACATCCAAATTCTTGTGCGGCCAAAAGTATCTTTCCACCAACTCTGCATATGTCTTGTCATAGCCAAAATGTCCTGCCAATCCACCAGTATGTTTCTTCTTGACCAAAATTTCGTGCATTGAACCTCTCTGTATACACAACTGTGCTTTATGAAACAACAATCCTTTCACACAATATTCTCACCACATTGTTTTGTATCAATTCTCTGGTTCTGCGCTTGCTTTCCATGCTTTGCTGAAATCTTTATCTTCAACATGCTATGTCTTCATAGAATCAAGTCCCATAACTTTAACCCTCAACTCATTCAACAACAAAACTCTCTTGCTCGAAGCATCTGCAACTCATTTTGATTTACCGCTCCTCTACCGCCACACAAAAGAATAAGTTTGTAAGTACTCAATCGACTTCATATGTCTCTAGTTCAATTTACCTTGATTTTATATGAGCTGTAAGTTTGATGATCTGTGTACAGAACAAACTCCTTGGGTAGCAAACTAGACTGCACGGATACGGGTACGGTATGCTGAAATGACAAATTTTTAAAAATCGCGGGTACGGTATGCTTTTGGGTACATTTTATATATATATATATATATATATATATATATATATATATAAATATGTATATAAATTATAAATTTAAATAAGCATTTGCATACTTATTGAAATTTAATTCTCATACATTGCATACTTATTGAAATTTAATACTTAGTCATGGTGCATTTACACCTATATTTGGCGAAGTCTTTCTTTTCACATTACATCATGTAGTAGCAGAAGAGGTCTTTTACCACTCATCTATAACAAATCAATTTACAAAGTATCAAATTACTGATACATTGCTTTAAAAAAAAAAGTATTTAGATTGTACATTCTAAGAAAATGATCAAGAAAACAAGCGTGGTAATAAAAATTATCTGAAAGGAAGGAGTTGAACATGGCAACTCCATTTGCTTCATATTTCTCTATCACGCTTATTTATCTTAGCGATCGTGATAAGATTCAAGGAGTTTTGATTGTTCATGGTGACCTTCCTTGATCCACTCAAAGACAATAGTATGGTCTCGCATATTTCCCGAAACATCATAACTAAGCAGGATTAATATGGATCCAAGCCGGCAAGTGGGACGATTAGTCCGAGCACCGAGAGAATACTCGCCAAGTTTTGGAAAGCTATCCAAGATTTTTAATTACTAATCTGTCTACAAAGTGCGATCAAAGCTCATGATTCTTTCAGAAGATTGCAAGAAGTTGCTTGGTCCAAAAAGGTGAAAAAATGGATTTTATGAAAATAAGAAAAATATTGCCATCAATGCGTAGAGCTCGAGAAAATATACACTTTTAGAGAAAACAACACTTGAAACGGAGCCACAGAATGAAAGTTATGGCACATGCAAGTTTTTGCTGCTACATCTTCCCGGACCCTTTCCAAAAATGGCAAAATTTTTTTGTCCTTGTGATTTTTTTCACCAAAAATCCAAAAAAGGAAATAATTGCCAAAAAAGGAAAGAAACACTGTCTTTGGCAAGTTTTCTTTGATGGTGCACGTCCGGGTATGGTAAAACCATACCCGGACCGTACCCTGTCCATGTGGGTACGTTTCCAGCCGTACCCACAGCGTACCGTACCCCATACCAGTACCTAGTACGTTTCCAGGCTGGTACAGGGACCCCTAGGGCATTTCCGTGCAGTCTAGGTAGCAAATAATGTCTCCATTTCTTCAATGCTTACACTATTGCGCACTATTCTTGTTTATACACATAATACTTGAAATTTGAATCATTAATCTTCTTACTGAAAAATGCAACAGTCTTCCTTCTTGACCCCATATTGCCTCTATTGCTGCCTCACTAGCATCGGAATCCGCTTGAAACACCTTGTTAAAGTCTGGAAATGCCAACACTAGTTGCTCTATCACTTTCTTCTTCAATTGCTATAAACTTCATTCTGCTTCAGCAGTCAATACAAATTCCTTTCCATCTTTGCACCTTACATTCATAATCGCTGCACAAATACCACCAAAATTCTTGATGAACTTCATGCAAAAACTTGCAAAATCGTTAAAGCTTTGTGCTTGAAAAGTACTTCTAGGTGATGGCCAATCGACTTTGGCACACACCTTTATGGACCCATCTTCAGACCTTGTTGGGAATCACAAAGCCCAAGTACACCAACTCTTTCTTAAGAAAATTACATTTGTTTAAGTTTACTAGCAACTTCTCATCTTGCAATCGCATCAACAGTTAATGCAAATCTATGTTTTGAACGTTGTTTTCCATTCATCGCCTTCTCTTATGTGAATTTGTTGATATCCACTCTTCAGGTCAATCTTTACGAAGTATCTTGCACCACTCAAGCAATTCATCAAATCACCCCTCTGTGGTACTAGAAGCGTGTATTTGATTGTGATCTTGTTTATTGCTTGGTTATATGTGCACATTCTCCATTCACCATTCTTCTTTGGTGCTAATACTCTTGGTACTGTACATGGACTCAAACTTTCGTGAATCAATATTTTCTCCAATAACTCCTGAACTTAATTCCGCAGCTCTGCATTCTTTTGCAATGTCAAGTTGTATGTTGCTTTGTTTGGTAAAATATATCTTGGGATCAAATCCATTTGATGACCTATATTTCTCAACAATGGTAACCCATCCGGTAGATCATTAGAAACAATCTTTGCAAACTCGCACAGAAGTCTCTCTTCCTCACCTTCAGCTTATGTGCCCAACTACTGTGTAGTTTTTACTACAAGCGCAAAATAATCACATTCCTTCACTTGACTTAGGAATTGCTTTCTCAACTTCAACATAACCTTAGCATTGATTTCCACTTCCTCGTACCTATCCTTCAACAATTTTAAGGTATGTGTCTCTCTATCTTTCGCCATCAAAATGTGTGTTCATGTGACCATCATGTTGTGCCTTGTGGTCAAACTGCCAAGGTCTTCCAAGCAAAACATGACAAGCATCCATAAGCATGATATCATACGTAACCTCATCTCTGTATGCACCAATTTTGAAATTCACTAAGCATTACTCATTCACCAAAATCTCATGACCTTTCAACAACCAAGAAACCTTATATGAATTCTAATGTGCTATCCTCCCCAATTTTAATTTATCTACCATTTATTGTGAAACAATATTATCTGCATTGCCACTGTCAATGATTAAGTTACAATTTTTACCTTGTGACTTACAAATTGTTCTGATGTTTTTCCTTTGTGCAGGACTATTCTCTTCATTCGTAGGTTTCAATGACACCCTCTTTGTCATGAGCTCTTCTCCAGTTTCAAGTTCATTAGTGTGATGCACAGATGCAACACTTTCATCATCCGCTTGTGCAATATGCACCCTTGTATTTCTATCATGATCCGTATGCGCATGTGGACACTTAAATGCTCTATGTCCAATTTCGCTGCAATTGAAACATGTGCATGTGAATTCATGTCCACGGCCTCAGCCTTTGCCTCTACCTCTTTGCATCATCATTGAGTTGTGAAGTACTTGCCTCGCCTTGCATAAATGCTCCTTTTCCACCACCTTCTCCACAACCATGTGCGAACTTGCCTTTCCTCGCGCTATGCTTTGCTGCTTGCACGTTAGTTTTTCTATTGCCTTCAGCACACACTGATAGGCTTCTTCAACAGAATTTATTCTAATCATCCCGAATTCATTTTGAATTGTCATGTGCAGTCCATTCACCTACACTCAGATTCCTTTGTAGGAGTTTCTTAAACAGACTCGTGATAATCTTGTGGAATAAGTTTTGTTATTAGTTTTGCAACAGATCTATTCCAAGTCTTGATCTTTTCCTTACCTTTTCGCAATCTCTTAGCTTGTACATGTTCCCACCATGGAGATGCACGACCTTTCAATTTTGCTCCAACAAATTTGACTCGCCTTGGATCCTCCAAGTCTTCATATTCAAAATATTTTTCTAATTCAACTATCCAGTTAGTGTGTTCTTCAAGATTTAATCCTCCGAGTAATTGAGAATATCCAACCTAGGTTTACTTAACATTTTAGAAATTTGTCTTTGTGTTCTTCAACCTCTTTTTATTCTATGGCTTATGCATCACTTGCAACGTCTCAACAACACCCCTTCGCCCTTCCATTGTATCCATAGCTTCTACGCGAGCTTGCATATCCCTCACCAAACCTGTTAGAAGTCTGGGTGCTCTTCGACCTCGGGCCCCAACAATTCTTGGTCTTCTTGCATTATTATCCCCTCTGTTTGCCATTTCTTCAAAAAGAGTTTGTTTCTGCCGATTTCCTTTAGACCTTTTATCTTATTCATTCGTTGAAAGATGTCTCAAGTATCTTTGGGTATCAATTGATGGTGATCTTCTACACCTTTCTAACTTGCACTAGAAGATGTCTTCAATTACTTTCTGCTCACACTTGTGGTTAGGGGTCAGTTAAGAGATGCCTTTTACCATGCAACCCTCAAAATCACATAGCAAAATATGCATAAAATTCAACATAACACAAGAATGGAACAAAAACTCAAAATCTCTATTACTTCAACCAAAAACATGTACAACAACAAACACAACAATCTCACAAACTGAAATGCTCAACAACACACAATAGATCCTCATATCTCAACTTGCTAACTCAAAAGTATTTGCAAAACACACTGAACCAACTAATGTAGACTATAGCTCTAGCTTGTACGGGTTTTATTCCTAGCATAGATATGATGGCACACTTATATAGACACAAGACCCACCTTACAATATTGCTTTGAAACAATAAGTGACCCATAAGACATTAGATGTGTCCCAATCCTCTATGCAAGAATAGGGCCCAAGTGATAACTCGATGCACAATGAGTCAGACCAATGGCTATGATTATGAGTTAGGTGATCTCGTGTTGACTTCCTTGAACAATGCTGAATTTGTGAAATTGTGAAAGCTATGCGCCACATTACACCCTTACACATAAGACTGCAATTGGCTCCTCAATTGAATCTTTGCGCACTATCACCATTCGGCTTGGATGACCTCACGTTTCAGTAGTAGATGCGTGTCATTGAGATGAACTCTTATTGGTATTGTGAGACTCTAAAAGTGCTCCTTGTGATGTTGTGCACACAAATGGTGATTTCCGCGCACGAACTAAGTCTGCTGGAAACATACTTCTGCGCTACACTACTGAAATACATACGTGCGCTATCTCCTAAAAGTTGTTCTAGACTCAATAGAGATACCACAAACCTTTCTCAGCTCCTTAGAATTTGCCGCAACTATGAACTATCATATGACTATTGTGCTCTTCTAGAGACTTGTGTAGAACAATTACAAACATAAGTGTGCTACAAAGGTAGGCGCAAAACAACAACAAAACTTGCTTACTAACATAAGATGCAAAATATTACAAATGACTCTTGCGCGCTCACCAAATGTGCATTTATTACATAGGTATAAAACAAAACTTGCACAAAACTGAAAAACAATGACTTGGCATAGAATAAACTTGGGCAATGCTAAACGTGGCTTATTCTCTTAACAAACATGTTATGGGTAATGCAAGTTATTTAAGATGCTCCTAGATCAGAAAGTTAATGATACTACTTGCCTTTATCAATTTGATACTTTTCAACGCTCTTAGTCTCCTCATGCTCTTATTGCTCATGTTGATTACTTGAGCAAATTATGTCACTAGAGATTTGACCATCTCAACTTCAGGTATTTTGCAACAGTTGAGCCCTTAGAATATGGTCAAGGGCCTTCACAATGTGTCCTGCAAAGCTGGTGTTTGTCGAGTTTGTGTTCTTAGAAAACATCACATAGACAAGTTCAATATAGAAAAGGCGTGAAGAACCAAAACTCCACTTCAGTTGGATTACAGGGTCTTGATGTCTTTCCCTAAGACATCCTTTTTAGGAGCAAAGTATGTGCTCACTTCCAATGATGACTTCTCCAGGAGAACTTGGGTCTACTTGAATTACAAAAATGAAGTTTTGATTACTTTGTTGAGTTCAAAGCCTTCATCGTGAAGCAATTAGGCTTTCTGATTCAGTGATTGAAGACAGATAATGGAGACAAGTTTGTGAACAATCCCTTCATCAACTTTTGTGTTGTTCATAGGATACAGTTACAGCTTACAATCCCTACACACATCAACAAGAGTGTTGCTGAGAAAAGGAATCACACATTGAATGAAATGGCAAATTTGATGATTCAAGCCAAGAACATGGCCCCACAGTTTTGGCTGAAGCCTTCAATTGTGCGAACTACATTCATAATCGAGCTGTGCAGAATTTCACATTGGAAGAAGCTTGGTCCATAGAAAAGGTAGATGTCTCCAACTTCCTTGTGTTTGGCAATCAAGCTTTGACTTTGATTTCTGATGAAAGGTGTAAGGCTATGGACAATAAGCGCTAACCATGCATATTTGTTAGCTATTATGAGAATGTCCAAAGCCTATTGTCTATTTGACCTCAGTACTCATGAAGTGTTTTATAGGCGAGATGTTCATGTTGAGCAACACTCCTCAACCTATGATCCATCATCTTCTACTTCTTCTCCATCTACTTCTCCCATTGGGTCTGCTGCTAGCCACTCTCTGACATAGATGACTACTTAGATGATTGAGTGGACGAGAGACCTCTTGTTGCACCTGCTCCTCCAACTCCTATTAACCAATCACTTCCACAATGGGTTAGAAAGACGAGAAAGAACATGCACTTTGGTAGACGATCCAGTTGATGCTCGTTGCACCAGATGTTAGAAGGTAGCTGTGGGACTTGTTCTCATGTTCCAAAATTTGAATATCCTTAGACCTTATAAGATGTAGTCGGTAGATTATGCAGTAGATGGTTCATATGAAAATTACAAGGCATGCTTAGTTGCGAAATGGTTCCCCCAAGTTGAGGGAGCTGACTATTCAGAGATATTTGCCAATTGCAAAGATGAATTCTATACACCTTGTTCTCTTACTTGCTGCTTCACATGGTTGGAAAGTGCTCCAGATGGATTTGAAGTGTTCCTTCTTACATGGTGATCTGCAGGGATAAATCTACATGGAGCAGCCACCATGGTATGTTCAGGACTCTCCACTAGTATGCAGGCTTCATTATTCTCTCGATAGTCTGAAACAAGCCCCTTGAGCTTGGTATGAGAAGATCGACACCTTTTTACTTGCCACTGGTTTCTCCAAATTCCATTCACAGCACACCGTGTGTACACAAAGACGATTGACGATGAACTACTAGTGCTTTGTGATCTGTAAACTAACACTGATCCTGTGTATAAATAGTTTATTAAAATGGATCCTTTAAAATAATCATTTTCCCGAAATTAATAACTAGGAATTGATTAAAAATCTGATCCAAATGCTTCAAATGCGTTTAAATAACTGAATCGAATTTGATTAGAATTCATTCGCTTCTAGTTGCACATCAAACTTGATCAATTACGTTTTTCCGTAAAATGTCAAAACAAAATGATTAACTACTAAATCATTACTGCAGAAAATCAGAATGCAAAATATAATCATGACACCGAAATTGATAACGGAGTTCACCCGCTGATCGGGCTACGTCTCCGGGACTGCTAAAACGCAATCCGATCCATTAAAAATCAAATTTGCAAGTACAATTTAAATCTTACAAATGTTAATGGATCTAAAACCTGCAAAAACATGCTTAACAAACCTTCGAAAGACTCAAACTCAATCAACAATGTCCTCCACCTTCCCGTAGCACTTGCACAATCAATTTTCCCATGTTCTACGTCAAAAAGCGGCCGAAAATGCTTTCAAAATGATGTCAGACGAACACCAATCGGGAAAATAAAAAGCTCAGGTTGATCGTCTGGAAATTCTGAACATCTTCCTAGACTTGTCGAACTCTTGAAAATGCCTCCAAATGGGTGAAAAATGGACAAACTTGCAATCTGCCCCTTAGCCACCATTACACAGTCATACAAATGACCTTGCTTAAATAGTAAAATGCGCCTTAATAACCACTTGCGAGTTGTGGGCGAGTTGGTTGAAGCGCTTAATCTTTTGCACCAAGGTCGGCGGTTCGAATCTCCTTCAAATGCTTTGTTTTAGTTTGTGAGTAGGGACTAAATCCCACATTCAGCGGGAGGAAGTTGTTTAGGGGCTTAATATAGCTTGTCACCGCTTAATATAGCTTGTCACCGCTTGTTGGTGTGTTTGTTGAAGCAGCTCAGCCGCGTTGCCAATGTGGATTGGGAGTTGGAGTTTGTTAGCGGCTCAACCGTGTTGGTTGAAACGGATCGGCCTTCGAGTTGGCAGATATGTATCTTGCCCAATTTGGAATATATGTGGAGATTGGCGGTTGCATGGTGATGGCGGGCTACGTGGTGGCCTGAGGACCCACCACGTGGACCTCTAAAAATCTCCTAATCCCGAGGCTCTTATCCCGCCATGTGTCAACACAACAAGACACAAAATAATGTGGCAGAAACTATAGTGTAATTGGAAAAATTAAAATCACACTAATATACCACCAATAGTAATACGGTGGTCGGGTCCCTTTCGAAACAAGAGTGGACCTCACTTTGTCCGAAAACCAATTTGTTTGCATGCCTTGTCGAAGACCAGAGAATAGACCAAACACGTCCACAATCAATTTTGATTAGCTCCGAAATACGCAAATAGGCTCTCTGCACTAGCGAGGGTACTGTAGACATGCGCTTCCTGTTGACCTAGTTTGACCCTAAACTTTGACCAACGGTAATGGGAGCATACAGCTTTCCAATTCACATGTTTTAATAGGCTTTGGAAAGCTTTCAGAGTGCTCTTCCATATTGTAATGGTTTAGAGAGATTTAGGGAACTTCTAACCTTCCGAATGTCCTCCAGATCACTTTGTGTTGATGACTTGATTATCACATGAAGTTCTTCCTCTTCGATTCGGGATGTGAAGTCAAGTCTCTTGCAGTTTGAGTTGGAAGACTTGGGCCTTCTTCACTACTTGGTCTTCAAGTGTCACATTCTAGGATCGGGATCAACATTTTGAGCCTAAGAATGCCTTGGACATGCTTTTACACGTCAACATGCTTCATTACATGCCAACCGTGACTTCCTTTCACTCTAGACTTTGGAGTCACCCTGCCTGCCAAATGTTCTACCCATTGGTGTATGCTACATTGTACCAACAGTTGGTAGCTGAACTTCTTTATCTAATTCACAACTGACTCAGACATATCCTTTACAATTGGCCTTGTCTCTCGCTTCATGCAGGATCCACATGAGAGTCATTAGCAAGCAGCAAAACACATACTTCGATACTCCAAGGTATGGTTTAGTTCGACATTGAGTATACGTTAGGGGGCTAGGCTTATTTTGTGAGATATACAGATTCTGATAGGGCAAGTGATGTTGATAGTTGCGATTTCACTTTAGGCAACATCTATCATCTTTGTTCCGGTCCTGTCACTTGGTCAACAAGAAGCAATATGCTATTGCTCTATTTTCCATTGAGGTGGAGTACCGTGGAGCAGTCAACACAGGCCAAGAGGCTCTTTTGGATACGTCATATTCGTACTAAGTTCAATTTTCCCCGCCAACTTGTTACTATTTGGTGTGACAATCAGAGTGCTATCCACAATACTTGCAACCTAGTGGAACACCAATGCACCAAACACATTGAGATTCATATGCACTTGATATGATGGCTCATTCAAGACTGTGTGGCCAATCTTCAGTGCTGTTGCACATAAGCCCAGGTTGCTGACATCTTCTCTAAACTGCTAGCAACAACCAAGTATGTTTGTCTGAAAATATGTTAGGGGTGAAAGAAGGTTTCATTGAGGGAGATGATTTGCAGTTCCTCTTGCTTGATTGTACATGGGTGTCTGATTAGGTCTTTGTTGCTGGGACCCATTTATGAGTTTGTTTTACATCTCCTAAAATGAGGCTTGGGGGGGGATGTTGGCTTGTAAACTTAACTTTGAAAAGCTTAATTGTTTTGAGTGTAACCTAGGTAAGCCTAACCTAGGGAGGTCTAACCCAAGTGTGGTATACACATGGGTAAATAGAGTTAACTTGTACATGTCCAAATTGGACAAGACATTTGTTGTCAAATTTGGCTAGTTATTTTAGCACATGATCTCTATTCATTTGGAAAATAATGTTGACATTTTCCACATGGATAGGAACTATTCATTTGGCAACTTAGCTGTTTTCACATTGCTAAATGCTAACCTGTCCCTACTATAAATAAGAGGGCAAGGTATGGGCATTGTAAGAAGGAAGTACGGAGAATTTTCATATTTGTCTCAGGAAATGTACAGTAGAATTGCTTTGTTATTCTGTCAATTTTACTTTGCAAATCTGAGTTACTCCATTGGGTGTGGTAGGTGTTTTAAGGAATTGGTGAACCTGGGAAAATTGGCATGTTTGGTTGTCAATTCTAACAATGCGTGATACTAATAATTTGCCTTTATATTCTGCAACACCTCCATCTACGAAGTGGAAAAAGAGGAATAACCATAGGGTAGTTGTATTGTTCCCAGTGCCCAGCTAATGCAGCAGGTAGAGCCTATGCTTGATGATGATTTAATAGAGTTTGTGAAGAACATTAAAAGTGGGCAGTTTGAGCCTAAAAAATTAGTACAGTCTGCTGGATTTGAGGAACAAATTTCTGGTCAGCAATCACCATCCATCTATGACGAGGATCAAATATTGTTAATTGGATATCGGTAGAGTATGTTGCCGGAAAAAGAGGTCCGAGTTAACAACAGATGGAAGAGCATCAAGAGCCTATCTCTTTCTGTGATGCAACCTCAAATATATAGCAAACTTCCAAATGAATACACAAAAAGCAACATTCAGAAGGAAGAAAGAAATATATGTTGATTCTGAAAAGGGAAAAATTGATGCCATGAAGTTAAACACTGGGATTTCTGAACTCAAGGGAAAGGTTGATGAAATAGAGAAAAATTGCAGGGTTGAAAGCACAGGGGACTATAGTATACACATTGGCCATACAGACCCAAAGGCAATGGCTGACTGAACCAAGGTAAAGCTGAAACTTTAGCAAGCTGCACAAAGGCTTGGTAAGTTACAGAGCTGAACTGACGAAGCTACAACTCCATTTGTTAAACAACAATGCAGCACTCTTGCCACCACTTGCCATTGGGTCATCGGTTTGGTCTTGTCTAGTGGAAGGTTGGAAATGGAAATCAGAAGGATTTGGAATGGGGCTCACTCTGTTCAGGTAAGATTGGCCCTGCTCAAGGCGGAAGTCTTTGAATATTGACCTCTTTTCCATTTGGCTACCAATATTGCTACTCAGCAAGTTTTTGGTTGCACTGTCAAAATTAATTAAGAAGGCTATGACCTTCCACGAAACTAGAGGCTATATATGTGTGTAAGAAAAAGGTGATAATCATTAAGCAAGATATGAGCAATTGCATCCACATTATAGTTGATTTAACAAAGCAGGGAATGCCAAATCCATGGAAGGAAGATAAAGTATTGAAGAATCAAAGGGAGGTAAATGATGAGACGAAAAAGATCAAGAACAAAAAGGCTGCAAAGGAAAAACAAGGGATAACTGTAGACATGCTTAAATGATGGGCAAAAAGGGAGGTGATTGTTGAATTGACTAAACCGTCAGTGAAAGTAAAAGTTTATGAGCTGAATAGGTTGTGTGAGGAGGTAATCTCCTTGGAGACAAAGATAGAAGAAGTCTAGGAGCTGACTGTGAAAGACTGGGAGGACATCGAGTATGTCTTCTCCAATATCAAACAGGGGACTTCTTAACTATTATGACCACCACATCCAATCCTATTGCTGACTATCGCTTAACACTGTAACAGTTGTCAATTGCGCCATCATCTACTCCGACCAAGTCTACTTACAGTTCTACATACTTCCCATCTGCCAAGTTAATTTGGATACGAATAAACTTCAATTTTGTTATTTTAGAAATGCCGAGTATTTTGGTTTCTCTCTCAAATAAAGAAAAGACTTGCATGATGAATGTGCTTTAAAGAACTTTTTAAGATGTAGTAAAGCACCAGCAATTCACATGCAATCATTTTAGATAAAACAACATGCAGCGAAATATTTTTACAAAGAAATAAAGCTAAGCCAGTGCCTCTTCACCTACAAGAGGAAGACTAGCGTACAAGCAAAGAGACTTTTACCGACTGACATGCTTTGCTTCTTGAGCTTCAAATTGGTTTCTGTTTTCCCTTGACTTTTCTTGTGTTCATCCATTCACTCCATTTCTCTCTTTTTCAGGACTTTTCAGTAGCTGTAGAACATCTAGCTAGAGGAGACGTCTACAGGATAATAAGTTCTAGAAATATTACTTGGGGATTTGAAGTTTGTCAAACTCAAACCACTGTTTAAGTTATAGGCCTTACAATGTAGTTTGAGGACCTGGAAGACTTGGATGCATTGTTTAATGCCAGTTTCAGATTTCCTTATGTGATAAATGCTCTCTTTCCAATAACCTAATATGTCTCTTTATGTATGCAAATTGTGTTTATTTCCTGAAATTTATGTTTTATACATGCATTAGTAACTAGTTGCTTGATTGATTGATTAATTTTTGCAGGTTAAATTGATTCACGTGAATGCTTTACCAGCTTTGTCTTAGCTGCATATCATTTTAAAGTGAACATCTCAGTTCCTAATAGCATCTGATAGTTATTTCTCCATTCTTTTGCATCATCCATTTGTTATTAAAATAAAGCATTGACTCTAGTTTGCTTAAGGAATAAGAGCACCGGTTAGGAATCTGTCTGAGAGGATATTTCATGAATACAACAAAATAATTTTCAAAAGACTTCATTTCAAAATCAGGAGATTAAAGATATATCATTCAATTAGAATTTGCGATCCTGTTCTTTAATGTAATCAAGAGAGGATAGCTAATATTGGGTTGTCCTACTTGGGTCAGGTACTGGCTGTAAAGTGAAATACTTCTTGTGATATTCCCAACTAACACTTGTGTTGATAAAGGCTGCCAATTGCTTTAATAGTTAGGCAGCAGGTGTCAATCCTGGTAACAACACGACCAACTGAGCTATATGCTCATCCAATGGGCTTTTGAAGTGAACTTGATTTTGTGCACCCACTTGCAGCCACCAAGATTCTAACTAGCGGGAAGAGGAACTAATTCATATGTAGTGTTCTCCACAGGGAAGCTATATTCTTCATTCATTGCGTCTTCTCATTCCCATCTGTCATGAGCCTCTTCAAAAGTTTGGTGATCCCAAGTGCACATTGCTCTCATCATAGGAGAATAATTGGCCCATTGCTTTTGTTGAAGAGTTCAAGAAACATCACCTACATGACAACCTGTATCCTCTACAGTCTTTGTTCCCCACTCACGATAACAAGCCTTGTGGGTTCAGGGTGTAGGTCTCTCATATAAAATAGTTATCATCTAAGAAATTTTCTAAAACTAGATAAAATAAGAACTTTTCTAAGAATCCAAGCATTGATTTAGAATGGTGGGTTCAGGGTGTAGGTCTCCTGTATAAAAATGCATTGATATAAGAACTTTTCTAAAACTAGATATCAATATATCAAAATGTGACAGAGGGAGGGATTATACTACCATGCAATAAATGGCATTTTGCCTCATAGCCTAACAATGTGTGTTTGTTGGGAGGGATTAGTTTAGCTATGATACTAATCTGATGGACCACTTTCTTTGTTCCTGTATACAGTTGTGGAATAAAAATGGTTCTGCATATATTCTCTGCAGGTAATGAAATCCTACTCAAATCAACAATGGGATAGTGGTTTTAATCATCCTACTAAATCCTCTAGATGCTGGAGGATGACCATCACCAAACCTATTGTAGACATTTTATGACTTGTACAATTTTATGTTCATTGACATTATCCTATTAGGAATGTGCTCAATCATTCATGGCTTCACTTGCATCATATTGTAACTCTACCTGTCTAGCAGCATATATTGATTCTGCCTTCAACATTTCTGTAGAGAGTTGAAATGAGATTCCAAGACATTCATCTTGTAGAGATTAAGGGATATCAAGTCATATATCTATCGTTTCTAGTGTACCCTTCTTAAGGTCAAACATGATACTTATGGTATGACTCATACATAAGACGGGGTCTCTCTAGTGCTCTCTCCAATTTCACAAATAAGGCGTTTCCAACAAAGAGCTATCCACCACCTTATGGTTTCATGATGATATGGCATGGTAAAATCCTTTATGCATCCTAGTCATGGTAAATTCAATAATATTTTTGATGTAATAACCTTATGGCTTCATGATGATTGATAAAACCCTTTATGCATCTTTATCTATCGTACATTCATTAATAATTTTTAATGTAATAATAGTGTTACCTAAGACTTCGGGATGACGTGACGGGGTTTCTGGGACGGCAAAAAAATTATAAATTTTGGGGATGGCGGGGGATGGCGAGGGGACGGTTGATTAAAAAAATATAAATATTTAAAATAAAAAAATATAGTGACTAAACTATATAAATAAGCTGAAATAAAACCATTTGAGATTTAAATAAGTTGAAACTTGAAATCATAAATATCAAATACATTTAAATTTTAAATTATTAGTTAGACTTAGAAGTTAGAACTTAGAAAGTAAATTGAAATACATCAAGTAACATATGTCATATAGTGAATACTTAACTTTTCCATGATAGTATGATACACATTCCTAAATATCAAAATTCAAATACATATAGTTATACATAATTTAATAAAAGTAAAACCATTTGAATTTGAGACTTAAAATTAAATAAGCTGAAATCTAAGTTGTCGAAACAAAAATGGAAACGGGTACGAAACGCGCGAAAACGTCAATTTTAAAAAACCTTGGATAAAAACGTAAAATATATATTATTAAAAAATAAAAATAAAATATATATATATATATATATATATATATATATATATGCATAGTACTCATTTTATAATTGTAGACCATAAGAGATAATTGATAAAGCACTCAAAATATTTTGAATTCATTGAAATTTGAACCTCTAAGTTCTAAAGAGTCATCATTCAACATGGTTACAATTTCAATGATTCACATATACATAATAATAATCTAGATTCTAGAATATATCATCTAGATTTCCTCATAATCATCTCCATGAACAGCACTAGCACCGACATCTCCACTCCCACTAGCTCCACTCTCCCTCCCTTCTGCAAAAGATCCCGATTCTTCTTCATCAATGCCAAGCAGTGAAAGTTGGCTAAGAGTTGCAGCAGAAGCATCAAAGTCGCTAGTCTCAGGTTCAATATCCCAAAGTTTGTTGGGACCTCTAACATAGGCTTCACTCTTGTGTGATAGAATGCGCAAATTGGAATGCACATACACTAAATCCTCAGCCTTCTTGGATGCTAACTTGTTCCGTTTGACTGAGTGGATGAAGGAATATGTACTCCAATTCCGCTCTCATTTGAAGAATTGCATACCACATTACCGTTCATGTAAAGCAAAAAAAGTTAGAAATTTTCAATTAGTAATACTAATAGTAATAATATTAATTTACTAAGTAGTAAGAACATACATTTTTAATTAATAAACAAACTTTTGATTTCATTTTAATATTTGATACCTGTGAAAGGATTTTAATGGCAACAGGTCGCAGCCACTTGGCATCATGGCCATGTGCACACCACCACATGCATGGGGGCATCTTGTACCTGTCAAGTGTTGCATCTATTTCACCCATGCTACTATTAGATGAAGAGACAAAGAGCGTCATTTCACAACGGACCGCACTAGTTACATCTGGATCAGGAAAAAGCCTCCGGAATGTTGCCTTAGCTCCACTTGCAACTTCATGGTCATCATATGGTTTTTGCCTACTAGGTAGTGCAAGTATTTCACTGCTATAAAATTTGGGATTCAGGGCATAGGCTAGGAGATGCAATGGGGTGGTCATTTTATTCCACCTTCTCATGATCACGTTCTTAACTTCACTGTAGAATTTTTCTCTTGAGGATCCTCTCTTTTGTTGTATGATGTCTCTAATTTTTTCAAGCATAGAGTTAATGCCATCATAGAGCTCCCTATGCAAGCATTATTCGTGTATATCAGTATATCTAATCATAGATAAAATGGGCTCATAAAAAAAGCAAGTATCAACCTTTTACCCACCAAATATCATCAAGTATCACTTGATTTTACTTTGATGGCTCTTTTTGTGTTTGATTGCCTCCGATGGTCGAAACATCATCAATCATCATAAGCCTTAAGGCTTGCTTTACCTTCACAAGTCGTCTCAAGACGAGCGTGTGAGAGGCAAATCTTGTTTCAGCAACCTATTAAAATAAATTAAAGCAAGTTAATAAAATATAAAATTAAATTTAAAAGGAATTCAATTGATAATTTGATATTTCATAAAAAGTTAGCAAATAAAAATTAGAAACTAGGAAATTGTTTGGTTACCTTCAGCAACTCCAATGTCGAGAACCTCCTAAAGATAGCTTGGGACATATGATGATTTGTGACAAACATTTGGATCTCATTTGCCTCTGTATAAACTTCCTCAATCCATGGTATTTTGCCAATCTTCTGCAACATCAAATTCAAGGAGTGTACTGCACAAGGTGTCCAAAAAATGTGCTCATATCTCCCCTCAACAATCATCCTGCTGCTCTACAATTTTTGGCATTGTCTGATGACTTGGACAATGCTTGTAGAGCCCACTGACTCAATAGCCTCAATCAAAATATTAGCAATAAATTGAGCATCTTTCACTTCACCCTCACAATCAACAACCCTTAAGAACATTGCCCCTTTAGGGCACACTGCAACAATGTTGATTAGGGGTCTATTTCGGCCATCTTTCCATCCATTTGAAATGATAGATACCCCTGAGTCCTTCCGTGAATCCCTAATTGGCTGCAAAGAAATATGTACATGGGCCACTTCTTTCGCCAACAATGTGGCTCTCACCTTCTTATAACTAGGGCTTTTATACCCTTTTGGTGCATCATTAATACCTCTCACCATTTTGTTGCCATAAGGTGAGTGCATCACATCGAAGGGCAGCCCACATGCATAAATGCATTGAGCAACCAACTCATCAACAACATCCCTTTTCTCATTTGCAAATGCTTGCTCTAATGGGCCTTTGGAAATTCTCTTTTCGTGACAAACACTCCCCTTTGTTGGAGTTTCAACTGCAACTTGGATAAAAGGATGGTTTGATGGGTTGGGTGGTTTTTGTGAACCCCTATTTTGCAAAGGAGCAGTTTTAAATCTAGCTCTTGAAGCTTTCATATCAGCCTCCTCTTGCTCTTTCAGATATGCCAATATATGTTTCGGTTCAACCTTGCCACATTTTCTAATCCTCGTTCCTGATTTTCCCATTAAATGAGCTTTGAGTCGGGTATAAGAGGATTTAAATTGTATTTGACAATGATTGCATACCCAAACTCGAGAGCCACCACCAACAAGGTTCTCTACAACTTGCACGTCTCCAAAGAGGAGTTCTAGGATCCACACCCCCACTTTGGCTTTCTTCCCCTTCCCCATGCCCTCCCACCGGGTAATCTGAACTAGATGCCATTGAATCAAACGTGCATTTGAAAAATAAACACAAACTTAGAACCACATCCTACATATCCTATTCTCTTTTGATCACCAAGGTCACCGTATAGGCGCGAGGTGAGAGCATACACAGAGTTCGGATTTATTAATTTAAAAACAAAAAAACATTTTTAAAAAAACAAAAAAGAATTAAATTTAAAAACCCTACACAATACACATCCTATTCTGCTTTTGATCACTAAGTTCACCATATAGGCGCGAGGTGAGAGCATACACAACGTTCGGATTTATTAATTAAAAAATAAAAAAACTTTTTAAAAAACAAAAAAATTAAATTTAAAAACCCTACACAATACACACATGGGAATGCTTTTTTGATCACCAAGGTCACCGTATAGGCGAGGTGAGAGCATACGCAACGTTCGGATTTATTAATTTAAAAAAACAAAATAAACTTAAAAAAAAAAACAAAAAAAGAATTAAATTTAAAAACCCTACACATCCTATTCTACTTTTGATCACCAAGGTCACCATATAGGTGTGAGGTGAGAGCATACAGTTGTTCGGATGATATTTATAATTTTAAAAAAAATATATGCTTTTTATTTTAAAAACGCAAAGAAAATGTTACATTTTTTATTTTTTTAAGCATAGAGTTTTAAAATTACTAAATTAAACCTACATATTGACATCATGATCAATGATCACGAATGATGTGTGCATAATGCACACATCATTCGTGATCATTGATCACATTAACATTTTCTTTAACAAAAAAAAAAACTTGAAAAATACCTGGTTTTTCCTCCTTGAAGTCAATCCCACCTTCCAAATCTGATTTGAAATTCCTCCTTGAAGCCTTTAGCTCTTAGCAACACGTCCTAAACTCTTCCTTCAAGCTGCTCCTTGATGTCTCTTTGCTCTTCACAATGCAAAATGCTAGTTTAATGAAAACTGTATTTAGCAAGAGAAAAATGAGAGTGTGATTTAGAATGGACCCAAGAGGTCATTATATAGCTTTTAGGAAGTGTGTTTCCAGGCTTTCTGGCATCCTAAATAAGCTGAAACAAATTATAAAACCATTCTAATTGATCAAGTGACAATAGCTGATATTCATATCACTAATTTCATATTCAAATACACCAACAATTATCATTGTCAATATTACAAAAAGAAGAGGACACGTATCAACCTAAAAATCAGAATCAACATCTGAAGCAACATCCATGAACTCCTCCTTGCTAGAACTATCATCTTTGTCCTCAAAGGAAAGCCCAATCAATCCCCGTTGCATAGTAATGTCCTCTTACTCCGCCTCGGCTCCTCGGGATCTACATCCCATCGTAATCTGGGGTCTCCTTGACCTTGAGTTGTCTTACATCCATAAGACGCAAAGCACTATGTATAACTACAAGCTTCTCCGCTCTCGCAGAGGTAAACCTATTCCTCTTATCAATGGATCCAACCATATGTAGACCAATTCCTCTCAGAGGCAGAGGAGCTAGAAACTTGGGAAAAGAGGCGAACGAGTAAGTGTTCGCAACAGTCTTGGAAGCCCATACAGTCACCACCAACTCACCGGCTTGTCACGTGCCAATGTTACCCTGTCCATCTTCGTTGAAGTTTTGTACCCATCAAGTTCAGTGAAGTTGAGCCACTCCAACTTGATCTGTGAAGCCTCCTGTGGACTACATTTTTTAAAGGCCTTCATAAGGCTTTTCTTCACCTCATCATCATCCAAAGGGATAACTCTACCTGCCTCTCCACATACCATTTGGGATTCAGTGCATATGCAACCATATGAAGTGGGCGTTCAACTTCTCCCATCTATGTTGAATGATGTGCTGAATATGTTTATTGTAGGGAATCCAAAGTGGGGTTTTTCACTCGAATAACTTGCCTTCATTTGCCCAAGCATGCTATCAATGCACTCATAGCTTTCACCAAGACCGTGTTTGTTAGAATCCCCATAATTGATGACTCTAAAAAATTGGAGTTATAATTGATATGATGCATTTCATATCAACCCAAAATGTTTCCCTCAACACCACTTCCTTCACTCTTTTTCCTTGCTCTATCTTGGATTCACGCCACCTAGTCCAATCTTGTGTCATAATTATAATTTACAGGGGCTCTTAACTCAAACATCTTGTCCAACAAAATAAAATAGGATGCAAAGTGGGTGTCAATTGGTTTAAGAAATTCTTTCGAATTTTTTTGAAAGAGTACCAATGATGTGTGGTGATTGCATATGAACTTCTGCAAGTCCTTGACCTCATTCACTATCTAGTTGACCCACTGAATCTTCTCTATGTCTTTCAGTGCATTGTTTATGACATCCACACAACACGAGGTCCAATAAATATGATTGTAGGCACGTTCCCACTAGCTTTTCCGTTGCTCTCCACACATAAATTGCATCCATGATGACTTGCGAACATTTGAAGGTCCAACCTCCTAAATGGCATCCTTCTAAATCTGAAATTGGAAGTCAACATCTTTCCGCTTCCCAAAACAATTAATTGCTCTCAAGAAGTACGGTCCATCTTTGCAAGAGACAATGATATTGATGAAATGACGGTGTTTAATATCCTGTCCACCAATCCATGCTAATGTTACATCCATGTGACACCCATGTGACTTTCATCTCCTCCATCAATGATTAACCTTGGAATAGTTTCTATCCAAGATTGTTGTCGTCAATTTGGTGTCTACAGGAGGCACATAACTTGTACTTGCTTTTTCTACCTTAGCCATAGTCTCCTTGTAATAAAGAGAGAGAGTGGCATGAAGTGGGATCCCAACAACATAGAATTTTTTTCTCGATAGCATCATTTGCCTCTTCCCTTGCCTTTGAATCAAACATGTCTACAACTGGATTGGGGGCTGCCCCCACGACCTTTCTCTTCCCTCTACTTTCCACTTCTGTCATTCCAAAACTAGAACTAGCCAAAGTATTCTTGTCAGTCCTATGAGAGCTCAAAGGAGTGTTAGCCGCACTGCTAGTACCACAAACTTTTGGAACATTGTCCGTGGTATTTCCATTGAAAATTCTCACCATCTTTGCTCTCTGCTCTAGTGAAAGGGCCTTACAAAGACCAACCCCCTTCCTGTAAGGTGCAACAAGTGTGCATTGGTCCTGGTGATGCTGCCATGCCAAGTCAGTGCACATATGTTGCACTTCCATAGTTTACTCCCCCTCCAGACTTGGGGTTCTCAAGTATCTCAAGCAAATTGTTGCAATGACTTCTTCTTATCAAATGGTCCAATGGAAAATCTGGACAACATTTGAGAGGGGCAATTGGTAGCACTACCAATTGAACTACCAATTGCTGTTGGCACTACATTTTGTCTCTCTTCTCCACTTCCCCCCATTATGTCATCACCAACACTTCCACCTATCTCAAGTTCAACCCTCTCCTCCTTTGATTCATAATCATACTTAGAAGAACTCATGGTGATGATTGTTGGGGCTGCAATGAATTAAAAAAAAACCATAACTATATGTAATGAATTAATTAAAAAAAAAAAAACTATAAGTATAGGCAATGATTATAATTTAATTTATAAACAAGTAAAACAACCATAAGTTATAACTATATTTATTATTCAATGAATAAAAAAAAAACAATAAGGTATAAGTTATAACTATATGCAATGATTAAGAAAAAGTAAAACATTCATAACTATATGCATTGTATAATGAATAATTTAAAAAAAAACAGCCATAAGTTATAATTACATGCAAATTGCAATCACATTGTCACAATGATTTTAAAAACTCAAAAATTCATATGCTATTAGGCCCATAACTAGTTACCATATGCAAAATAATAAAAAACAAAAACGTAAAAACTAAAAACTATTCGAATTCCTAATGTTATTGTTTCTAGGAATGTGTATCGTACTATCATGGAAAATTTAAACCTAACCAAACCTCTTAAGTGAATCATTGAATCAACAATCAAGAGCTTTACGTTTTACTTTTAACTTTTAAAATATAATTAAAAAAACCTAATCAGTTACAACCAAACCCTATACAATATGCATTTTGTAAACATGATTACTTTGTGAATATAGATACAAAAACTCAAAAACAACCCCTAAAAATGCAAATAGAATCTAAATTTTAAAAACTAGAGACTATTATCAAGCATTGTAAGCAAATAAAATTATAAATACCTCTTGCTTGCACTTCTCTTGCTCTTGCTCTTGCCCTTCTTCTTCCTCTTGCTCTTTCTTCTTCTCTTTGCTCACTTTGCTCAAGTGTGAATATTGAATGTGATATGGAATGAGCCCATAGAGTCATTTTATAACATAGGACACTTTTAGGGTTAGGGTTAGGTTAGTATGTTTGTTTTATGTTATTATTACTTTCCAATAAAAAAAAAGTTAAAAGAGTCATAAAACTGTTTTTTTAAAATAAGAGGTTCAAAAGGCGTGAGGGACGGCCCTCGGCCGAATCACTGGGGACGTCGAGCCGTCCCAGCGTCCCCACACATTCCCAACATCCCCGGATGTTTCCCCTTTTTTTTTTTTACCCGAAACGTGGGGCGACGTTTCCTTGCCATCCCAGGATGTTTAGGACGTCCTAGACTCCTAGGTTTTGGGCGACGCGTCCCCCCGACATTGTGTAATAAGTCTTTTCTTTGGAAGGAAATAAAACAATTACATTCAATAAGGTATTTTGTATTCGATAGGGATTTGATCTTCATTGACAATGTCTATGTCTTCCTTCACAACATGAGATTGATTCCATGCCAAAAATGGATTATATCTCAAAGTTGAAGAAACCCTCTTTATGTGATGATTCTTGTTGTCTTTCTACAATTTAGCATAATTATATGGGTAGGAGATGTAACATTAACTTAGAAATATGTTTCGTATATATTTCGTGTCTGCAGTATTTTTATAATCTGTAGTTTAGGGTGCAATTTCTATCTCCAAACAACTCGAGAACATGTACAGAAAGGAGAACTACTTTGGTTATTTATATCCCTTTATTCCCTTGTACTGTTCTTGGCTTGAGTCATCCTGGCCGGCTCCATTTAGCTATAGAATTTCTAGGCAAAGACCAGTCTAGAGGCTCTAATTTGGCTAAAGCTACAAGGTAGGCGACCAGGTTTCTATTTTCTTGTCATTCAAGCAAACTTAGGCATATCATATATTGTAGGAAAGTTTTTGAAGATACATTTTGATGGTGTAATCCTCATTCCTTTATAGTCTATTTGATTCTGTTTTTATATAAAGGTTTTAGGTTTACACTGTGGTATCACAAGGCGACTTATCGGGGCCACATATTATTTCTCATCTAATACAGAATTCTTATACATTGTTGGAAGCTTGAAAACTCTTGCAAGACATAGCACAAATGTGCATAGTTCATTTAATGTCACAACTCTCAAGGTTCTTGGGCCCTAACATAAAGTAGTAGATTTGCACAATGATTGCAGCCGTGGCTGAACATGTACATTTCCTACCTTAGGATGCTAGCCTAACATTCCACCTCATATGTAGTTAGTGACATTTCTTGTTTTGTGTCTGTTTAATTTCTTGCAAAGAAATATTTAAGAACACATTTGTAGCTGACATTTTGCTGTTCTAATGTGGAACTAAATGTAGACCATTTATGCTTTGTTGTCTCCTAGATGAATGAAATATGATAATTAATGTCTCTGGATATTTGGATCGAATTCTTTCTTTTGCTTCTTTTGAAGATATATTCCATCTATTTCTGTTAAGTTTACTCATTTCTTATCTGGATTAATTTTAGTTGTTGTGATTTCCCATAATTATTACTATCTTTTTTATGCAGAGTCCTCTGGATATCGTCTTCCTCCAGCAGATATTAGTAAGATTGTTGATGCACCCCCAACACCTGCTTTGTCCTTTTCTCCGCATAGAGATAAGATTTTATTTCTCAAGCGCAGGGCTTTACCTCCTCTATCAGAGCTTGCAAGACCAGAAGAGAAGCTTGCTGGAATCCGTATAGATAGCCATTACAATGCAAGAAGCCGCATGTATGTTTTTTATATTTCTAAAAATGCAATATTTTATGCTTACACTTTGGTTTGTGAAGGTAGGATGGCGTTCCTGCTAATTATCAAGCAAGTTCGCAGTTTTGATTGGATGTTATACAAGACAATTTTATCATGTTTGTTATTGTTTATTGTTTGAACTTTTCTTCAGGTCATTTTACACTGGGATAGGAATCCATAAACTGATGGACGATGACACTTTAGGACCGGAGATAGAAGTCTCTGGCTTCCCAGAGGGTGCAAAAATCAACTTTGTGAGTTGGTAAGAAATCGACTCTTTCTCCATTTCTGTTGCAAGACCTCCCACTGTTTATGGTGGATGCTAAGTTTTTAGCTGCATGTTACTCTAGGGTTGATTGTGCAAAATAATCTTGTGTATGATGGAAGAAAGCATTCACGTCGGACAGAAACAGAATTTTTCACACAGTACACATTTTGTTGATAAATACACATAATTTGTAAAGGAACAACGATCACCATTTTCTCTTTGACAAACATGAATTAGAAGGCAGAGCCTTTCGATTGAGACCCTATAGACTGACATTTTAGATGCATTGGATCCTTGTGTAGTTACATTGAGGCAATTAGCTATGATAGTATGATGACTGTGCATAGTATTATCATTTATTTCTTGTTACTTAGAATATAAAGTTGCAATCTTTGTATTTGGACGCTTTAACTTGTTATAACTGAAACTGCTATCCAACTGCCCAAGTAGGGTCATATCATATATGCAAGTAGGTTTTACAAGAAACTATCCAACTGCTATAATACATATGAATTTGTTTATTTTTCTATATATTAGAATCTTTTACATCTCAGACAAACTCTTAATGTGTGGGGCTAATATCCTAGTCTGACATCCTTATGAAACTTATTTTATGGGAATAAGGCACTTGATATCTAATTTGAAGAGAAACATGTTTTGAGGAAAATTAGCCTTAAATTGTTTAATCGACGTTTTGGGTCATACTTTGTGGCCCATCACCAGGATTGTGATTAGGAACACAGATCAAAACTCTTAATATAGGGTTACTCTGTTTTACACCAAGAGGTAGAGACCCGTTACAATGCGACTACAATATATGCTATAGCGTCCTCTTTCACACAAAAACATTTTATGCTTTACAAAGTATTATTAATTAATAGCCCCAAGCATCAATATTTCTACATAGTGGAATGTTAAGCCTCCAAGTTTGTGAATGATCTGGTTTGCGAAAGTCACTCAGATCTAAATTTACATATCTGTTTAAGTGATTCAGATGCTTCGTCATTCTTATGGTCTGTCCTAACATTCTTTTCATGAAGTGGTTTTCATTTGCTAGCACTTTTGTGTTCATGCGAATCTCATGTGCCTTTTGCATTAATGTTCTGCTGATGCAGAGCTTTTCACATGGCAATGATGAATATCTGCACAATGCTCCCTAATCCTTTTTTGAATACTTCTCTCTGTTTCATCAATGTAAGTAAGACCAAATGAGGAATTGATGTGATAGACCCCACTTCAATGTTTTGGATCAAGTGGGTCTTTAGGAGGCCTAGTACCTTTCCGAGTTTGTTATGAAATAGGAAGATAGTTTTGATATTGTCTCTCCTCAATATTGTTGCCAACTTGTTGGAAGTTCCTCTATTGTAGGGTAGAAATGTCTTAGAAAGTTAGAAACACCGCTTGAAACAACCCAATCTTGGTTTGGTTCATGATTCTTCTTTATGCTTTAAGGTTGTCACCAACACGCCCAAATTTTGAAAAGCTGGGCCACTACTACATTTTTGGGTAATTTTTATACTTTCTTCTTTGAACTTGCATTTTTGGTCTTATTTCTTTGGATTCCTTCAATTTTGGTTTTGTTTCGATCTTATTTCTTTTGATTTCCATCCAATCTTCTGGAAATATTTTGGATTTTGTACATTCTTTTCAATGAGTTCAGTTTTGCAGTGCCTTCACATTGTGTAAATCATTCACATGCTCTTTAATGTGGCAAATTCGAAATCTTAAGGTCTAAAAGCTTCCTTTTGTTTTAACCCACCTCCTAACTTCATTGCATTGCTTTCATTAAATATAGTCCCAGTGAATAAGATAGTGGCAAGTGTCACCATCCTGTACAACAACATCCTCACAAAGATCTCGAGTTAAGGAAAATAAACTTTTAAACCTTGTGAACCTGCCGATGCATGAAATTAGGACAAGTGTCCTTATCCCATACACCTTTCAAAACTGAGGTACTTTTTACAAACAAACAAAGCCCAACTTCATGAGGAGTATTCATTGTCACCATCACATCAGATGCCAACACTTGTTGCTATCCTGTAAAATAGTGAATGCTCAAAGCCCTTTAAAGTTTGAAAATTCAGCAAAACTTTGCAGGCTCACGAGTGCACACAATCAAGACATGTCTGCCTGGCACGAACCTGCAGAAATTCTAGACTTAAAGATAAAAACCCTCATTTCACAAAAGCATGCGACTCAATAACCGTTGATTTTCATCTGATGGTGTAAAATGATCCTCAAGCTGTGGGTTTTAATGCTTGGTTTTGCATTAAAGTATAGCAACATGGGTTTGCATTGAACTGAAATACCACCTTACTTTACTTCGTCAATCATTTGGTTTAAAACTCCTAGAGATCCTACACAATGAAGCAAAATTTTGCCTAAATTCTGAACAAGTAACTTTGAAATAAAGCGATAAAAGAGTTCTTTCAAGAAAATTGGAATTCCTATAGCTTCCTTTCTGATTGATTACTTGTGTGCCTATAATACATTCAATAATCAACTCTTTGGTCTGTGGAGTCCTCAGGCTTGCAACCCCATCATGCACATTGCCAAATACTATGGAAGCACATATATCATCCATTTTATTTTGATATTTGTGATCACTTCTTGTCTAGATTATATGTATTGTTCTTTGATAAAAAAAGCCTCAGGATATTATGGCAAATGAGAGTAGGGTTAGCAGCATTGGGAGATTGGTTTATGTATCAAGATTTGGCATTCCTCAGGTTAGATGGTGCTCGATGACCTCATTTACTACCCAGATATGTGCTAGGCAGTTTGATATTAAAAGAGGTTGCTTATCAAATTGTTCATGAAGTAACAGGAACTCTGAAACATGCTCACTTGACCATGTACCATAACTTTCCCCGAGGATTGAACCTATGGGATTAAAGAACTTCCCAAACACATTTAATGGGTGTAGTGATATTGATGAATTCAAGTTTCAGCTAGAAAGATTATCAGAAAGAGCTCAGCAGCTGAACATTCAAGTGTGTTTGATACCTCAGTAAGTTACTATATAAGCATGGAAGCTTTTATGATGAAGAAATACACGAGTTCAGAAAGTTATGTGGAGATACAAAGGAGTATACAACAAGGGTTTTGTTACAAGAAGATGCTCCTTATAATTCCAGCCAGACAACCACAAGTGGTAACGTGGCATCTACTTCACCCAATGCACCAAGCCCACAAAGTCTATCGATTTTACAAACACCTACAGGGTTTTCAACATTTGTAGACACCCAAAGAATAACTCAGATAGTCTACACCAATGCAAGATCAACACAAGGGAGAAGTCCATCCTAGGTAAATCATGCCCAAAGCTCTATTTTGTTCCTCTACATACCTACATCTCCTACCTTTTCTGCCTTGTCCTATTATGCACCACTAAGTACTACTAAATCAACCTTCGCCACAATCCCATCCAACTCTGCTACAATTCCATGTTCAGAACCTGAAGGTGTAACTGCCATAACAATGTTTTTCTTAAACTTACTTGAACCATCCTTGTCACATTAAATTTCCACATATGAAGTTATACTCATCACTACAACTTCCTCACCGATCCACTTTAGTATGATAATGTCCCCAGATGTTATGATCTGTGCGCAGGCACAGAGAGCTGTGCAACACCTTCATTTCTCAGCGCCTGCATGACTGCACAAGTTGAATGGTATCTTTGGAAGCCTCCAGAGTGTTTTTGGCACTCGGGGCATCTCGCTACACAGCTTTAGCCTATGAACCTCGATAACGTGATCCGAGCATTTTGAGAACATATTATAGTCCACCATCAGAGCATACCCAAATTTTTTTGCTCACTCTTAAGTTGGTTTACGTCATCCGATTGGCTCATACCAGATCAACAGCATCATAGTCAGCTTTCCTTGTTGGACGCTCCACTTGATTGGCACACCCTGATGTAGTGCATGATACCAAGGACTGCTTAGGCATCACTTGGCTTGATTGGTTTGCACCAAGTTGAGGAGAAGCACTAATGACACATTGTGCCTTCTGCACAATGCCACACATGCTTGTGCACTTCCATGCAACTTGTGCACAACCATGGCATCACTTGTTATCCACAACATCTAACCCTTCTGAATACAGACTTACAGAAACCTTTTGCGCTTCCGCAGTGCCTTGCACTATACCACACCTTAGTCTATCTCTTCGCAAGGTGATCGACACTCTACGGCATTTGTAGAGATCATATGCAGCCATGTGTGTTTCCATAGTGCTAAGATCTTTCTGCTTCATACTATCTCACGTACCCACAACTTCTCGCTGTACCACAGAACATTACAAGCTCCTCACAGCGTTCACAACTTCTACATTGTTGCACACTTGCTCCACAACACTCACAACTTCTGCAGTCCCATGCAAGCATACTACAATACTCACAACTCCTGCAGTCTTTTGCCAACTCAGCTTGCAGCATTTGCAATGCTGTGGATCACCTCACAACATTCACAGCTTCTTGCAGCCTCGCAAAACTCCTACATGCTTGCATCTTGTTTCTCAGCATATTGTGTGTCTTCAAAGTTATGCATAGAGCAGCGCCTTTGCGATCCATGGATTGTCAGCATCCCATTGCCATGTGGCACGCCAGGTGCTCTCCACGCTTAGGACATGTTAGAGCACCTGCCAGTGTAATGCATACTTGAAGTTCAACTCCCATACCTACAAGAAATTCAACCATCACTTGGGAAAAAGGCAAATCGCTTTTGTAACTACCCTCTTCTGTAACCATCGTCTATTTTATATGATCTCATGTAATGATATATTGTGAGACATTCAATAGCAAAGGGAGGCCATTGCCCCCTTTCCTCATTGGTTATGTCCACAACATCCTGAATACTTGTATACCTCGAGTATCTTGTATTAGTCAGCCTTCTTCCCCACATGTTAGCATGCTTCGAGTATCCAACAACTAAATGGTTATCTCCTAGCCCAGACAAATCATTTAGGATGTGTCATCCCCCTTCCTGATCACAAGAGCTTGCTCAGCTAGTCTTTTTGGTCACTTGCAGTCTACATAGTCTTACTGTGTATTGTATGCATATGTAATCTGCCCTATTGTTTCATTTGAATAGAAGTGGCACTGTTTTGCCATTCAAATTTTTGAATGTGTAATGGTTGTTTCTGCATCTTGTATTATATTCCATTGCATGTTCTACAATGTGCGACTCTGGTTGAGCAGATCTGTCTAGGTCCGCACAGCCTCCTGGGCTTGGTGCGGATCATATTACATCTAGTTCTATCTCTGGAGAAAGTACCTCTGTGGGAATGCCCGGCTCCTTCACCATCCAAACCATATATATCAAAGACTCTAGCTCCTACCTCTTCACCTTCCCATGGCCTCGTAACCCCATTTCCTCAAATCAGAACCTCCCGCTCCATGTACCCAATATTTCTCTTACTTGCATGAACATACATTTCAGTATTATTCATATGCCTAACCCGTTCCCTCAGGTTATGAGCCATGGCACGTGGAATTACTCCCTCCTCAAGTTTCCATTAAATGGGTGCATCTTTGCCTCTTGTCATTGAGATTACAGGCTGTAGTTTTATATTTGTGGGCACTATAGGCACAATTCAGGAGTAATATTCTGATGAAGAAGAAGGTCATAGTCATACACACCAGTTTCGATGAAAGAAGTGGCTCTATATTCACAACTCTTGAATATGATTCTAGACAATTGATAGTGGAACCTAGAGTTGAACTATTAAAAACAAAGATAGTTAAATAAAACAGGTTGCCATGGTAAAGAAAATGAAGCCTTGATTGAAAAAGCAAGTATACAAGACAACCGAGATAGTAGTGATGGACTTGGATCAAAATGACCACTGTTTCCGAATTCTGCAAATATGGCACTAGCCAATGGCATAAACCAAAACACCAAGGATTAGAACAAGGTAGCTAAGAGGGACAATCATCCAAGATTTAGCGATCAATCTTGCTCGGGTCCAGAGCGCATCAGGAAACATACAGGGGTTAAAATGAGCCATTGGAGGGTGTTAGATGAAGTTGAAGATATGCTACAGGAACTGTACCCAGTGGCAATGGATTAAAAGGGTATGGAAGATAACACGGACAATTGTGCTGCTCAAATTACAAGTAAGAAGAGAAGTTTAAATATGCACAAATATAAGCACCCAACATGGATCTAGTGAAACACAAATAGCACAAATAGCTACATTCACCGACGGAGAAATGTCCTTGTTTGCTCATTTTGCTGAGTATTATAAAAAGTACGAGGATGCCATGACTGATGTATCTTAAACGTTAAGCAAACTGTAAATATATTTTGTCAAAATCACTGAGTTATTGCAACACAATGGCTTCTTAGAGGAACAAACAATCTACTATACAAGGTTTGCATCCTTAGAGAATGTATTGTGGACCCTGAACACAAGGTAGAAAGAGAAGTTTTTAGTTAGAAAATGAGGAAACAGCGTATAAATCTAGTGCATAAGTTAGATGATATGAGTCCTAAATTTAACAAATGTGTTTCAGTCGACTTTGATTATATAAATCAAGTTTATGTTAAATACTTTGTAAATAAGTTAGTAACCCACTTTAAGGTAGTTAGCTTTTCGTAACCACCTGTGTGGGTATAAAATCGTGTATCTCTCTCAAAGAAGTCAGTTGAGAAAGACTATTTCTTTTATTGTATATATATATAAGGAGCACTTATTAACTCTGCAATTTCGATGGTGAACAGTTTCTATACCATGCAATCCTTTTTTAAGTCAAATGTAAGATTCGAGCCCCAGCTACTACTATTTTTGTTTAGGAAGTGTTTTCACATTAAGTTCTTAGAATAAATGATACAGAATTCTGAGGATTCAATTTTCTTCACTGTTTACTTCTGATTGCTTAACAGTTCCTGTATCTGAGCCTCTACTATTTGCAGATAATTTTGGAGTGATTTTCTGGGCTATATAATGTGTTCCTACTTGAACCTCTGTGGCTTAAGAAATTAGTTTGCTTGTTTTAAATTTGCAGATTTATTGCCATTTGTATTTCTATCACTGCGGATGGTAAATTGTTTTGAATAGGAATGATTGCAACTTTATCTGGCTCCACCACTGATAGTCTCAATCAAAATCCGAGTGCCTTTGATCCATATTTTGTGAATATTTTATTTTTTCTGAAAGTTTTATATACAATTCATACTTTTCACGTTTATATTTTAGGCAGTTAAATAGGTAACCTGTACCAAGCCCAGAAACAGGAGGGTTTTAAACCCCTACGGTTGCCCTACACATTCAGTGAGGTCAACAAAGACCCTAGTTATTTGCTTCATCATATGGCTATTCTTTCTGAATACCTTTGTGAAGTGTTGAAATTCCTCTTCCATGTGATCATCTGCAATCTTGAAGGCTATGGTGGCCAAGGTTTTGACGATGCCCTGATTTTATGTTGCATGGTGATGGAAAGAGACCAAAAGATATATATCCATGTGTGTACTTTCTTTGTAATCTGGTCTAGCTAGGAGCCATCTTCCTTCGTTGTAACACATCCAAAAATACGGGAACCATCTTTTCCCAGCTCCTTTGTTAATTTGATGCTGTAAAACAAGCTGTTGATGTGAGCATGTCATTCCTCTAGGAATCTCTTTGCCACGCGGCTAGTTAAAATTAGTGTCATTGACACACCTTTTTCACCATTTTGGTTGTAAGTGAAGAGGTAACAGCCCTTTCTTGAAACCTTTTCCATGAACAGATTAGCCACAAATTGCGACCAGGAGAAGCCCTTCCAACTCCTGTTTTCTCGTAAAAACAACTATGGAAGTGAAGAAAGTTGATGGAAGGCACAATCAGCAAACACTACAGTTTCTTCCTCTGTAACGTCTTTGATGATTATACTGTTACAGATAAAGGAATCTTGGTGAACAAAGACACCACATCAAAGCTGATCATGATATCATTTTCTTCCACTGTCTTATCTTTGACAGATTCTACAAAGTGAGCAGAATATTTTATAAAGAAGAAATTTATTCCAATGAGAGGCCACATTTTTTTGGCTAGATATGCTGCTATAGGATAAGTAAGAGAGTGTCTGGGATCTATAATTGGCCTTAGAGGAGCCCCTTTCTTGTGATTCTTTGGCTGACCATAAATTCAAGGTGTGAGTTCATTATTTGGAACCAGATTCTCTCTGAAATGTTGATTGAACAAATTCTGTACTCAAATTTTCTTCAAAGCATATTTCTCATGATTATGGACTGTGGAAACTTGAGATCTATCTATATGTAAGCCTAATCAAGGAAAGAAAACATGAAAGAGTGTGGGTTTCATAAATTAATCGATGCATGTGATTAAAGTCCATTGACTATTTGAAGTTTGAAACCATTTTGTTATCACCCTTAGTAGTTAGGTCATACGATGATGTGATGTTTGGGAAAAGTGGAGCAAAGCAATAAAATGATTGAATTACAAAAAAAGCAAAAGTTGTTATTTGTTACTTTTTCAATGTATTTCAATCCTATTAATGATTTTATGTTCTTTTTTCTTATTTTGTTTCTTTACTTCTCTTTCATAGGTCACGTGACGGTCAACATCTATCTTTCAGTATTCGGTTTGATCAGGTTAAAAACATTGTCTTTTACCAGCTTACATGCTTTCAGACATCCTCTGCATTTCTTTTTATCTGCTATTGCGTATTATGGTCTGACCCGAACATTCTGAATGTGCTTTTCAGAAGGATAATACAAGCAGTAAGTTAAGCCTTTGGGTTGCAGGCGTAGAAACTGGCCAAGCCAGGCCTTTAACTGGCACATCGGAATTCAACATAAATGCAGTTTTTGACAAGTAAGTCTTCAGTAAACAGACATGGATCAACTTCTTAAACTATGGCTTTTCTGCGCTATTGTCAATTGGCTAATTAATAATGTTACAGTAGAATAATTACCAGTCTGCTCCTTTTCATGCTGCAGCTTTGTGTGGATTGATGACACCACACTAGTTGTATGTACCATACCTTCATCTCGTGGAGAGCCTCCGAAAAAGCCATTGGTCCCATCAGGCCCAAAGATTCAATCTAATGAGGGAGAAAATGTAGTGCAATTGAGAACATATCAAGACTTGTTAAAAGATGAATATGACGCAGACCTATTTGATTACTATGCCACATCGCAGTTACTTTGGGTCAAATTAGATGGGACAATGAAACCTATAGGAGCACCAGCTGTGTATACATCAATAGATCCTTCACCTGATGGGAAATATCTAATGGTCTCCACAATTCATAGGCCTTACTCATTTATTGTCCCTTGTGGAAGGTTCCCAAGAGAATTGAAATATGGACTTCAGATGGGAATTTTGTCAGGGAAATATGCGATTTGCCTCTTGCGGAGAATATTCCAATTGCGTTTAACAGTGTTCGGAAAGGCATAAGGTCTCTCCGTTGGCGACCTGATAAGCCTTCATCACTTTGCTGGTATTGCCATAATCTTAACTTCATTTGTACATCTGTTTTCACTTTTTCTGTGAAAAGATTTATAGTTTCTATGTTATTGATTTCTTGATAACAGGTCGTTTCTTGTTACTAATTCGACCTTCTCAATTCTTTTGTTCAAATTTTATCTGGGAGAAATTTCATGTTGTGAGGGTTTTATCCTCTTTTCTCAAGTTCCATGTCATGCAAATGTCCAAGTTCCTTGTATAGGTCATGATTTTTCATCTTCTAACAGGGCAGAGACACAAGATGGAGGTGATGCAAAATTGGATGTGTCTCCTCGTGATATCGTCTACACACAGTCTGCTGAACCACAGCCCGGCGAGGAACCTGAGGTTCTTCATAAGCTTGATCTCCGTTACGGGTGCTTAAATGAATCCTTATTCTTCTTATTAAGCTGTACAAATTTGTTATTATTGACGAAATCAGTCTTTTCTTCTATTGATAAATATTGAAGGCTTAGTTCTGAAAAGAAACACGACATTGGAGCATAATTACTTAATGGTTAGAACTTTGGCATGGTATCACCATCAATTGGACTGAACTTTCAAATCTAAGATATCTTTAATATAGAATTTAACAATGTAGCTTGTACAATGTGATATTTGAAAATTCAAAATTTTTAATTGAATGTTCTGTAGTCATAAATACTGTATTTATTGGCTAAATTGCTATATCATCATAGTGATGGCTGGAAGATTCTGTGACCTAAAGGGAGACATGAGCTGACAGTCTATTATGTTTATTTCTGCAAGTGACGTTTCCAGAAAAATTGTAAAGCTATACTATATGTACAATAATTGAATTGGTGTTAAAGTGAAAACATAGCTGCATATAAGGAGCACCTTTCTATCAAGAAATAAAGAGCTCCTTTCTATCAAGAAATACAAAATGGTCTTCTCATCGCATTTACCATGGATACTTTCTCCAAATCAAGTTGTTTATTATCTAAAGTTGTTACTTAAACCTTACAATCCAAACAATCATAAAGTAGAGAATCTAGGAAGATCTTAATGGAAAGGACACCTCGTACAATAGAGAGCTTTAGTGCACAAAAAAATGCCTACATGCCCATCTGAAAACTATTCCTTTTTCAATAAATGTAGTAGGAGTAGGAGACAAATTAACAATGAAGATAAGTGGTTATTTCGAAGGAAGAATTTTTCCAAAACATTTCTCTTGTAATCTCAACCAAATAAAAATAGAGGTGCGACCATTCTTGTCAACTATTGCAATATCTTACTTTTGTAGTTTGACCTATCAGTGCTTGAGATTTGATAATCATTTTGAAGACTATCAAACCAGTTTTATTGATTTTATAGTTACATGCAGGTGAAACTTTAACCTGTTCCTGTTTCCCTCATCTCATATTAATTAAAGCACCATCTTCTGCCAGGGATCCTATGATTGAATTTATCTTACATCATAGTTTGAGATTCCAAATTTCAGCTCTTTCTGGCCATTGCTTGCAAATCTTCTGGATTTTCGATACCTTCAAATATTGTCAACAACTAAATTTGTGGCTTTCTGAATATTCGGGGACAAAGAAAAGATGATTTCTGTGATAAGTGGCTGTAGATTTTGGTCACAGAATATTATAAGGTTTTAACTCCCAGATACATTTAATTCAGAGTTTCAAGTGATTCTGGCCCAGTTGATTTATGTGAGTGAACATTTTGGTAATTTTAGTTAAATAATTCTTTTGTAGTCAATGTATTTCCAGTCAACTATGTAACCTATTTCAGCTCGTTATTGTTTGGGTGGATTGACTGTTGATTACTAGAGCAGTATTTCTGGCTCTGATTGTATAATTCTTCAATGCACATCTGGATTAGAGTGAAACTTCTGGAATTTACTTTCTGATATTTCAATTATTTGTTTTTGAGTCTTAAGCTGAAACCATTCTGATCAAATAGATGCCTAAATTTGGTTCCTTTATTTGAGTTATTATAATCTTTATCTAAAAATCTTATTTCATTTACAGGGGAATATCTTGGAGTGATGATTCTTTGGCTCTTGTTTATGAGTCCTGGTATAAAACAAGGCGTACTAGGACGTGGATAATATCTCCAGCAAATAAAGAACAAGGGGCTCGTATATTATTTGACAGATCATCAGAGGATGTTTATTCTGATCCAGGCTCACCAATGCTTCGGCGAACTTCAACTGGAACTTATGTTCTTGCAAAGATAAAAAAGACAGATGGAAGTACATACCTTTTGTTGAATGGAAGTGGGGCAACACCAGAAGGAAATGTTCCTTTTCTCGATCTTTTGAACATGTGAGGTTTTCAAAATTTTATTTGGATATTCTGAATCACTGGGTATTGGTTGCGGGGTTTCTCCGGAAGCTTCTTGTTGCATTTCCTGTATACTGATGTGGCTGCTTGTAATCAGAAACACAGGTGAAAAGGAGCGTATATGGGAAAGCGAAAAGGAAACGTATTATCAGGCAGTTGCCGCTTTGATGTCTGATCAGTGTGATGGGGATATGGATCTTGATAAACTCAAAATACTTTTTCGAAAGAGTCAAAAACAGAAAATCCGCAGTACTTTTTGCAGACTTGGCCAGCTAAAAGAGTTTGTCAAATTACAAATTTTCCTCACCCATATCCCCAACTCTCTAAATTACAGAAAGAGATGATTAGATACAGTCGTAAGGATGGGGTGCAGTTGACTGCAACCCTGTATTTACCTCCCGGTTATGATGCTTCAAAAGATGGACCTCTTCCAATGTTAGTGTGGTCTTACCCAGGAGAGTTTAAGAGTAAAGATGCAGCTGGCCAGGTGCGTGGTTCACCAAATGAATTTTCTGGAATAGGATCAACATCACCACTTCTTTGGTTGGCTAGAGGGTAAGTAGTCTGTTCTCTACTTCATACATTGAGTTTCAGTGGTTTCCAGTTCAAGGTGTACATGGACTGGTTATTTACAATGGGGAGTATTTTATTATAATCTATTTAGTTTTTCACATAAAATGGAAGAAATGGATTTATCAAGCTACAGACAGGATATGTTGAAGTAGATGCAAAGAGCACCTTGAGTATGTTTAAAAACTTTGCTCTTGTTCATATTGTTGAACTCTTTTAGCATATTAAAAACATCGGTATTTCCATGTGCATCTTTTTGTAATGAAAATGATTTCAGAAGGAAGAAAGAAATAAAGGGGGAGAAATAAAGAAGAGAAGAGGGAGTCAAAGAGTACAGTAATGTCCATTGTCCACAAATGACTAAAGTAGATGAAAGGGGCTCAAAACTACAGTCAGTTTCTATATAAAAAGGGACTGAAAAAATGAGCTTCAATGTTTAAAATAAACAATGCTGTAAGCTGAGAGAAAAAAATTAAAATAGCAATAATAAAAGAAGAGGTGAACATTAAACAGGTAAACTGTACACAGGTAAACCCTAAACATGTCATAAAAGATGCAAAGTTTACAAATTTCCATGCAAAAATGAAGACCCGGAGCCAAAGGAAAGCTGGTCCTAATTTCTATTGGAGTGCTGAGTAGAAGGACCGGCATCCTCAATCACACGAATGATTCTAGACTGCGAGGATACGGGCACGAGTATGGGTTCGGTATGCTGAAACTGAAATATCCCTTGTTGGGATCTTACAAAAAAATTGACAAAATACAGAAATTTGCAGCAAATACTAAATCTGATTTTTTTCTGATTTTTGCAGAAATAGGGCAGCGAACAATAAAAATATGATATCTTGAAAAATACTTGCCCAAAACACTTCAAATTTCACAGGAAGCTGGCAAAAATAATAACTAACAATAATAAACTGTTTTTGTATTTTTTATAACATAGGAAACTGCCAGGAATTTTTTTATAAGCTCTGAAAATGATAGAATTCCGGAAAATTCATATCTTTTCGAATACCAAACATAAAAAGCTGAAATTCTGGAAATAACTTATGAAAAATATGAGAAAAACAGGCCAACCTTCAGATCTGGAAAATTCCACCCGAAACCCTAAATTTTAGGGCCTGCAATTCTCCAAACAGGTCGTTTTTGCTTAGGAATGGCTGAAACCCTCAACAAACCCTGCCGTTTCGTCAAAGAACCTCTCCTTAGCTGCCACAACGAATTTCGCTTCAAACGGAGAAAAACCCAGAAAGTTATCGTGATTTTCCCGAAACTGCCCTTGGAAAACCCTGCCTGAAGATGACTGCAAATCAGATCTGAAAAGGTGCAAGAGCCTAGCAAACTAGGGTGGATCTTTCACCACCGAAGAGTGCCCTTCTAGCTAGGAGTGGATCTCTCACCACCGAAGCTAGGGATCTTGTGGGATTCACTCCACAAGCGGAACAAGCAAACAACAGTTGCTCACTATCAAGTATCACCAAAGAAAATATGTATGCAAGAATGATTTCCAACTCCACCCTCCACCTCCCTATATAGCTTTTTATGAGCCCAACGAAGAAATATAACATTTAATGCAATACATATCCCCCCAAGTCGCCAAAAAGGGACTTTAAGTGGCCCCAACGAAGAAACATAACATTAAATGCCAAAAGTGTCCACTTAAGTGATCCCAACGACAAAATAAGAACACAAAGGGCCCATTAGATCCTCCCAACGCCCAAAATATAACAAAAACATAGTAGGAAATCAGACAACCATCCCCAATAACCTCCAAAGTCGTTAGCCCCTTGGGAATGACCAAGGCTAAGACCAAAATATGGCCGTTAGGCCAACTGCTCGGAATTGGGGACATTACGAAACAACAATTTTAAAAAAACCCCGGTACGATACATCTGGGTATGTTCGTACAATGTATTTTTAAACATTAAAAATATAAATATATATAAAATTTAAAAAAATGCATTCTTATTAAAATTTAATATTCATAAAATCATATGGATTCATAATTGCATCATTCATGGAAAACAGATTTCAAATACTTTGTTTTACTTCATGAAAGTTCAAAACATAATACATTCAACTTGCTTCACTTTATTTAATTTTTATTTTTCTCTTTTTCACATGATACATTCAAGAAATTTCTTTATTTTTTTCACTTTAAAAATAAAAAGTGTGTGGGTATGTGTGAGTATGTACCCACAACATACCAGGAAGGTACTGCACTGTATCCATACTAGGTATGTTTTGGACTTGGTACGGGCTGGTACAGGCGTACTGTGCACTTCTAGGAATGATTCATCACACAATCGATGATGTACATAGATGAATGGGCTGGTCTAACTGGGTATTGTTGGGAAATCGTGGGAGTGTGCAAGGAATGTACATAGATGAATGGTGGTTGAGATGAACATTTGCACATCTAGCATCATGCACTACATTTTTGACCCAATCAATTTTTCCAATATCTTTTAGTGCATTGTTCATGGCATGCACACAACATGGGGTCCAAAATATATGTCGGTAATGAGCCTCAACAAGTTTACTTGCTGCCCTGCACACATAAGCTGCATCTGTGACAACCTGCACAACATTGGCGGGCCAACCTCCTCAATGACATCTCACAAAATGGTGAATTGGAACTCTGCATCCTTCTTCTTTCCTGAACAATCAACTGCCCTCAAAAAGTAAGGACCCTCTCTGCATGAAACAATGATATTTATGAGTGGGTGGTGTCTGGTATTTGTCCACCTATCCATGATGATACTGCAACCGTGAGAGACCCATCTGCATCTCATTTCCTCCATCAATAAATTAACCTTGGAATAGTTCCTATCTAGGATTGTGATTCTCAACTTCATGTCTCCTGGGGGCACATAACTTACACTTGCTTTGATCGCTTAGCCATAGCCTCCTTGAAATAAGGAGAGCACGCAACATGAAATGGAATGTCGGAGCAAAAATAATTTTGCAATAAGATCATCGAGTCTCCTCTCTAGCCTTTGTATCATACATGTCAACAACTGGATTGGAGGTCACAACCTTCCTTTTCCCCCTACTACTACCAAAAGCATCCAATTCAAACACCTCATAAGATGCCCCTGCAACACTACTAGTATTAATTCTCACAAAACTAGAGGGGTGCCAGAGCCACTAACATGACGGCCACAAACTTCTGGAACTTTTTCCACCATATCTCCATTATACAGTCTCACCATTTCTGACCTCTCTTCAAGTGATAGCTGTCCACACATGCCTACACCTTTCCCGGGATGTGCAATAAATGTGCATTCAACCTAGTAAAGTGCTTGACCAAGATAATGAGCATATGTTGCATTTCCATATTTTAGTACCCCCTGAAATGCTTGATCCAGGACCATGCATAATTTGACCAAATTGTTTCAAAGGTTTTTTCTTATCAAAAGGCGACTTTTTCAACATGGCGGAGGGGCAACTGAACTTGTCCACACTCCCTTGTGAACTAGCAGTATTAGGTGTTTCTGATTGTGTTCCTTCTCCTTGCACACCCATCTCATCACCCATTTCAACCTCACATTCAGCTTGATAATCACTATCTGAACTCATTTTGAAGCTGCAATAATTAAAAAACAAAACAATATAACTATACAATACAATAAAACAATGAATACACTTTAAAAAAAAACAAGCAATAAAAATGCCCTCCCTTTATGCTTTATCTCATTCCCTCACTTGCTAATCCAAATAGGAAAAAAATACAAGCAAATGCAATGCCTTCACTTTCAACTTTGCATTTGGAATTTAAAAAAAAAAAACAAAGAATGGTTGTAATGTATGTACATACCTCTTGCTCTTGCTCTTGCTCTTTGCTCTTTCCTTCTCTTTTTTTTTACTTTTGCTCTTTCCTTCTCTTTTTTTTGCTCTTGCTTGGTGTGATTAGAATGAGTGTGAAATGCTCTTTTTATAAGTTTTTTTGTTGCTTTTAGGGTTAGGGCATGTTGTTTTTTATTAGAATGTATTAAAAGTTTAAAAAATAAAAAAAAGTATTAAAAACCCAAAAATCGATGTGTTTTAATGTTGGAAATACGCAGAATTCGTTGGGGACGTCGTGACGTCCCCCGGGATGTCTCGCGACGTCTCGGGGACATCAACAAAGTCCCCCAATGCCCCTTTGCACTTGGGATGTCCCGGGTGCGTTCCTTGTTTGTGGGTGATGTCCCCCTTTTTTTTGGAAATTAGGGACGGTGGGGAAACGTCCTGTCCCCGTCCCCAAGTCCCGGACGCCCCGGATGTCCGGGACGCGAGGAAAACGGGGGACATGTCCCCGTGTAACTTTGCTTTCTTCTTTTATCATTCTCATGTTTGGTTAAAACATGAAAAGTCACTATTGAGTGCATATAAAGACAATTTTTATCCACAGAAATATCCATTTTTAATCCTGTGTTTATTAAATGAAGAGAAAGCGACAAACTCTTCTGCTTTGGTGCAGTATTCTGATATTAGCTTTGATGCCATGGAGGGTAAAATATCAGTATAAATCATAAACAACTATACACCTTGATAATTGATCTTAGTCTCTATCATTCTTCTGAGCCTTTTCTTCCGATTCCAGCCATTTTCTTGGGTATCTTTCAAGCCATTTTTGTGGGTATTTTCCTGCTACTTTTTGTAGCTCTTCTCTGAACCTCAAGCATTGTTCTGATTCCTGCCATTTTCGCAGTGTTTTCCTTCATTTTCGTGGGTATTTTCCATCCATTCTTGTGGGTATTTACAGCCATTTTCGTGGGTATTTTTGAAACCATTTTCGTGGGTATTTTTCTGCCCTTTTCAGTGGTCTTTCTCTGAACCTTGACTAATCTTCTGATTCCAGCCTATTCTGCAGAGTTTGGGCAGATTTTTGGGTGCTTTTAAAATTGACAATTTTCAGTTAGGGCCAATTTTGTACTGTGCAGTTTCAAAATTGACGATTTGTAGTCTATGGCAGAATCACTAGGTTCTAACTCCACGATTTTTAGACGTGAGAAGAATTTCTGGGTAGTGAGTTGAGTTTAAACTTTAAAGGTATTCAGGTCATCAGCTTTCTACAGAAAATAGAGGTTGCATTCCACATGGAGTTCCCTCTAAAGCAGGAGTTAAAAACTCGTCTTCACAGGGTTTTGTCACCAAAAAAATAAAAACACCAGTCTTTGCAGCCGGATGCTGGGAATTGAGACATTAGGATCTGAAATTTGAGACCTTTGTCACTGTTCCAGAAACAGTTACAGGAAAAAGATGGTGTTATCGCCAATTTGCAGGTGAGAATTATTAAATTTGAGTAGATCCAAGGAACCCCTGCTGATTCCCCATGCTTTGAGCAGCTTCATGAAGTGGTTTCACAAATTAAGAACATGAGCACCTCGAAAAGGAAACTGTGGCCCAACGGTAATCTATTTATAAACAGGTTGAGGAATAAAATTTGTGGGTGCAAGTTGTTAAAGGAAGAAGGCACCTTCAATTATTGAGATGGCTATCCAATTGAAGTTTTAAGAAGAAAGGGTACAAGAAACCAAGGCACTCCCTAGATCAATTGATCGCTTACTGGCAGGTCACAGATTCTTATGTGAATCTTTAAATTTAAAGGATATCTCCCTTATCAGAGCTTCAACATTGTCGGACAATCTTAGAGTAGGGGTCAGACTGGCTTCAGGAGAGAACCATACTATTGATCACATCTTTTCTGTTGGGGCTATTATTAAGGAGGCTTGTCATCAGTTTTCCAAAGTCTTTTGTTGTTTTGTATACTTTTAGAAGGCCTTTGACTTAGTTTTAAAACAACTACTTTTTTAGAAGTTACGAGATGTCAGTATTCTAGATTCTCTTATTACCTCCACTTGGAGACTGAGATAGTTGTCCGGTAGTTCATACTTCTCACGGCTTTTCTAGCTTTGTTAGTAGTGCCATTTGGGTCAACCAGAAATGCCCTCTCATTTACATTGATGAGCTAGAAGATTTTCTTTGACAACATACCCATGCAGATGATGGTTCCATTTTACATGATGTGGTGATGACCATACTTCTTTTGCCGATGACATTATTCTCTCAAGTTGCCAATGGTTTCTAGAGACAACTTAATGCCCTTGCTCATTTTTGTGAGCTTCGTCAGTTGTTGGTCAACCTTAGCAAAACTAATGTCATGATATTCAACACATCTAAACATTTTTTTCTTGGTTTGAATTCTTCTACAAAGGGGAATCTTCGGAGATCACATCAACCTACACTTACTGGGGGTCCAATTTTCCCAGCCCGTCTTTTGGTGTGAAGCATGTCTCTCTGTCATGCCTTTGCAAGGGATATGCCTCCATTTCTATCTTGGAGTGTTAATATTTTCAAGTTCACTTGCAAGGTATCCATTTGAATATGCGCCTCTTTGATAAAGTCATCAAGTTAATAGTTTTGTATGGGTTCGAGGTCTGGGGGCCTAGTTGGGGTCTGTTGATTGGGCTTGTATTGAGAGGGTCCAAACTCTCATGATTTAACTTATGATCCATTGCAAATGGACTGCTTCTCAATGCACCGTTTTTAACTTAAGTTTGTAGAGCCAACTTTTGCATTTAGAGACTATCTTCAAGCTTACTTTCTACATTCACAAACTCGGAATCACGGGGATTCAACTTTAGACAATGAGAGGTATCTATACTTAGTCCAACAGAGGATTGCATCATTGGGTTCCAATAGATGCCAATTTTGTTACTTTGAGACTAGTTTTCTCTTGCAATTTGTTGGCATCTCTAATGATAGGTTATCTCTTTCCGAGATAGTCCTCGGATGTTCCTCATCGACTTTCCCCCTTAAAAGTCATCATTAGAGCTATTAGAGAGGATATGTATAGGGAGTACATTCAGTCACTTGACCTTCCCTCCTTGTTCATTGGACCCCAAGCTTGCTCTTTACGATGAGAATTTCTTATAGGTGGTGGTTAGTGTCATTTATCATCCCAACTATCTCCAATGTCATTGGTCTCTCGGCTTGAGGTTTACCCTCGACCAATTGAGGGTGTGCTTGCTTCGGTTGGGTTGAGACTTTTTATCATATTCCTCGTGCGAACCGGATATATATTCCTTGTCCTTGAAACGCCTTGGTCATTTAATATGGTGAGGGGATGACTCTTAAAAATTATGCCCAAGTCTCATGCTCAAACTCGAAAAGTCTTGTTGAAACATGGAGAGACTCATTTGGCACGTAGAGATTCTATTCATTTCAACACATTTTGTGTCATCAACAACTTGGACTTGAAATTTTTATGACTAACTAGGAGTCTCATAATTATGGTTTCTAGTGTAGTTCACATACACGTACTCGGTAATATCTAAAAAGATTTGACTTGACAATACTTGACACCTTAAAAATACACAAATTTCTTTAAAAACCTTAAATTTTATGCAAATCAAATGAGTCTCAGTAAAACATTGGGGAAGTGTTCTCTATTAGATTTGAATACAAGTAGAGTAAATTTTTTAACATCATGGGAATACAACCAATTGATAAGTCTTATGAATTAATGATGATTGTCATTGAAAATTATCATCATAAATTGCATATCCATGCAAGTTACAAATTACAATAATTTTCATTCTCCTCTTTCCCGTTCTAGAGAAATATTGGGGAGAGTGTTTAGTGCCTCTACTAGTCACTACACTTGGTTGCGACAGCTCACTCCATCTAGAAGGTTGCAACTGCAACTTCACCTTGGTAGTAGATGCGAGTGGCTCCTCTGCTACATGTTTAACATCATCTCCAAGGATGTCATCTAATTCAATATCTCTTGCTTGTACTTCTCCCTCCATAACTTCCCTCTCGAAAGCAACAATCTCGTCCTTTGTGAACATGGGGATTTCCTCTTACACAATCCAAATCATTATATGAATCAATCTCAACCAAATCAATAGGCTCTTACGATGTGGCCTCCACTTTTATTGTGTGAAATTGAATATTGTATTGAGATTGAACAAAACCATGTTATTGAGGCATTTTGAGTCAACTTGTTGCGCTTCTCTATGTGAATGGCCTTCAACATTGAGATGAAATTCTAAGGGCTAGCTTTTGAAAATCAGGTATTTCCTCTCCAATCCCACCAGGAACCTACAAACAAGATAATCAAAAGTTTATAATTTATTAACAATGTTAAATTTGCAACTTGTAACATATAAGTAAATACTCTATTACCTAGTGGCTCGGTGGTTTTCCTTCGCATAACTAACGCCAAAGAAAAGAGCCTCCCCCTAGCATGCTTGTAATTTTGCAACTCTAAAATAATGAGGTCCCTCACCTCAACCTTTGGTGTCCTCTCAATGCATGTTGAGAGGCCCTCCATAACCTCCCCGATTAACATCTGTGAAGCCATTAGAGAAGAAAAACTTAGGATATTATTTTCCAAATCATGAATGGGTTGGTGGAGTTGATTGTTCCACCTCCGATCAATTATTTCCCAAAAGGGACCAAATCTGGCTATATCCCCCTATAATAGTTTTGGATGGCCTCTTTGGCCCTATCCATGGCCTCATAAATGTATCCCATTGGGTTTTGCTTCCCATCAACCAAGTGCAAAACCCTCACCAACGGCTCCGACACCTACAAACAAATTAAACTTTAAAGTTACAAACTTACAAATAAAGTAAATAACAATACATTTAAAAAATGAAAATAAAAGAATCGACTTGAAATTTAATTGAAGTTTGAAGTTACCTTGATAATCTCTACAACTCTCTTTGCAAAGACATCATCAAAAACTGTCTTTGCAGTCTTCTCTCCCTCGGCTTTTTGAATATTGTGAGTTTAGCTATGCTTGACATACAAACATTCGTTTGAATGATGTCAACAAAATTTTGCCATGTCGGGAAGTTAGTTGCAAACCTCGTGATACCCACTGTCACAAGCTCTTTTCCCTTTGTGTATTCTCTCATCAAAATGAGAACCCAATGGTGTTTATATATATACTTGGTTATATTTCTTACATCTTCTATAATTGGTTTCACCCAATCAATTTTTCCTATTCTCGGAAGTTAGTTGCAAACGTCGCGACACCCACTCGTATAAACTCTTTCCCTTTTGTGAATTATCTCATCAAAATGAGAACCCAATGGTGTTTATATATATATATTTCTTGCATCTTCTACAATCGGTTTCGCCCAATCAATTTTTCCTATCCTCCAAAAGAAGGTCGAGGCAATGGGCTGTACAAAGGGTCCAAATGAGTGATGTATGACTCTCTTGTGGTAGTCTCCCAATCGGCATATACGTATTGCATTGTTAGTGACAATTGCACAACGTTCTGGATACCCATCTCTAAGACAACCTTCTCCAACATAAGACACAAATTTTCAACATTCTTTAATACGTTAGAGGCATCAATTGATTAAGAAAAACCATCTCACCATTTGAAGCCGCTGAAAAATTGATGGTGGTGCGAAGGCCTTCCATTTGTCCACCCATTTGAAAGAATGGCGCATCTGTATTTTTGCCACCGGTTATTTTGATCTTCCAAGATTGACGTTGCATTTGCAATTGTACCTTGGAGAAACTTTCCCACTTAAGTCTCTTGGATAGGGTGCCTTGTACCCTTTCCTTGTAGTTGTTAATGTTATTACCAAATACTCCCAAGATCGGGCTCTTTGCCACATTGAAGGGAAGGTTGTTGTAGTACCATAATTTGGCACATGCCTTATTTGTTTCCTCATGCACATCCTTGTTCCAACTTGTACCTTTTAACGAAGGTTGTGCCCGTGAAATGTTTCCAGTACAAAAAAACTATGTCCCTTTTCTTGAATTTGATGAATCGGATGTGCCTCTTTGTGTTTGTGGATCGCTAGTAGAGCACACAATCGTTGATGTATTGGCCTTTGATTCCTCTTCCATTTCAGGTCTAATGGCTGATGCTATGACTGCTTGCACCCTTACCCTCGCTAATTTCTTCTCTTCCAGCCCTGTCTTCATCTCTCATTGTTCCTCTTCTATAACATTGGGACATCCTCTCGATGCAACGACAAACAATAGATGCAAGATGATACTTTAAGCAATTGATGCCTCCATAATACTTCTTGCATAATTTGCAATATAGTCCCCAAAACCTCTCCACGTATAACATACTTCCAAGTAGCGGTACAAGCATCAACATGAATAGTTCCTACTAGTGATTCTCGAGCTCGATGTTGAACATGATGCTGACCCAGATGCCATTGTATGCTAAGTTCTAATCTGCAGCACCATGCATGCTTAAAATATTTAAAAACCGTAAATTTAATTAAAAGCAACATTAAAAAACTGTTTAAAAACTTAAAAACAAGATTAAAACCCTATGTAATTGTAATTCCAATATTGTAATTGCAAACCTTACAAACAAGAATAAATTCCCCAAAAATTAAAACAATAATATTTAAAACAATACATTCCAGCAGTTTTGTATCTTAACGATGATAACCAAACATAAATAACAATTAAAATCATTCGAATCAAATGGAATGCATTCAAACTTGCAAATCATATTTGGATACAATATATAAACAATATAGAAAGAATTTACATTCTTGAAAAAAAAGGAACTTACCTCCAAATAAAATTCTTCAAATTTGCTCTTTGAAGACAAAAAAAAATGTTTTTGTGCGGAAAATCTGTGTTTTTGCAGCGTCTCGCATCCCAGCTGCATTTGACGAGTCTCAGAGGGGAATCTTGCCAAGTTTTGGCAAGTACTGCATGTCTTTTCCTAGAAAAATTGGCAGGACTTGCTGGCGAATATTTGCCCAGGGTAAAAACCGACAAGTACTCACCGAGTATGTATTCTAGAATGTAGGTCTGACTTCACATGAGTTATGACAATAGACACATGGTGGGGAACTTTATCGTGACAATCCAAGTCGTGCTTATTGAAGATGATAGTGGTTGTTACGACGGTTTTCCATTATGGTCAAGGCCTCTATAGCTTACCAACTCCCATATCTTCAAATTAAATTAATCATAGTAAGCATATCACATATGTTAATGCATAATACATGTAATAGAGACAACTCATGTAATGTACATTATGTTGCATATTCTTTTATTTATGACTTAATCTGATACTGGTATGTATAATGGTGGCAACTGATGCTATGAATTAAAGATTTGAGGCTTTCATAGTCCATATTATGAAAAAATAATTTCTGGAAAAAACTGTATGTTTATGATGATCAAGTTTTAGATCACATCGTGTGATCTATCATCGAGAAAAAGAAAAATATAATTTTCTAAATTTAATTGTTCATGTTATGGTTTTTTTAAACTCAACTTGCTCTAATAGAATGTTTCCTCAATCTTAAGTAACTCGAGAAATTTCATACTCGAAAATTATGCATTGTAGATTTTAAATAAATGGTTGCAAGTTTGTGGCACCACAACACCAAACCCTTGTGTAAGTAAATGCTATGGCCACAAATAGATTCACAAACCTCAAGAAGATTCCTAACCAGAAAAATAGGTTGCATGCAACCTTGCTGAAAAGTGGGAAACACCCTCTTCCGATGTATATCTCCCCCAAAATCCAGTAACCTCTCATATTCTCTTTAGATGGGGTTGCTTCCAAGAAGAATGGCCAGGATTGGTGAGTAATCCTCCTCAGCTCTGTTATGATAAGAAAGTTCAATGATAGGTCACATTAGGATTGGAAATAAAGACAAAATAATTAAGGTGGGTCTTGAATGTGCCTAAATTTGATAACGAATTGTGATTTACAATTACAATGATTAACGATGAGTATAACGTGGTTGAGAGACCATCTACGTGATACACATCACAAGTGGGTAGATCCTAATTGGATAAAGATGGATTAATGTCCCCAATTCCGAGTAGATGGCCTAAGAGGCTTTTCGTTCGTCTTAGCCTTTGTCATACCCGAGGGGCTAACGACGTTGGAGGCTATTGGATATGGATGTCTGATTACCACCTTGCTTTATGTTATATTTTGTCGTTGACATTAAGTTGGACGACTTGGTGGTAATAATTGTTATATTTTGTCGTTGGGTGACTATATGGTACTTTATTGTTATATTCTTGCGTTGGGGTTACTTAAGTCCCTTTTTGGCGACTAGGGGATAAAAGTAACTTAAGTTAATTTATGTTTTTATGATTCTCCCTAGAAGAGGGCGATTGGGGTCTTTTTGGCCTCTTGTTGCTTGGGTAAGTTATAAAAGGAGGTATGGGGGAGTAATAGAGCTCATTCTTACACACTCATATATTTTATTATTGAGCAACTGCTGTTTGCAATCTTCTTGCTTGTGGAGTAAAATCCCACAGGAACCCTAGCTTCGGTGGTGAGAGATCCACTCCTAGCTAGTAGGGCACTCTTCGGTGGTGAAAGATCCACCCTAGTTTGTCATTTTGGAGCTGATTCAAGGTTGATATTCAGAGATATTTTTCAGAGATTCAAGGAGGAGTTTTAGAGGCTTTTTGTGGAGGAAATTTGAAGGGTTGCAGATCTGATTTATTGCAGCATTCAAAGCAGGGTTTGGCGCAGATTTCAGAGATATTTTCATGGATTTTCAGCCTCTCCCTTAGGGTGACGTCACCCCTAGGGTTTTGCAGCAACTTTTTAGGAGGGTTTCAGTGTTGTTTCCAGATCTGGAGGTTGGGTTCTCATCTATATCATTTGTAGATGTTATTTCCATAATTTCAGATTTTTATCTATTGTATTTGCAAAGTTATGAATTTTTGAAGATTTCCAGCAGTTTAGGGCTTTCTAAAAATTATTGGCATTCATAAACTATTTAGAAAATTCCAAAAATATTTTCCTAGTTTTTGTTATCATTGTTGCAAGCTCTATATAAATTTTCGTGGGATTTGGATAAGTATTTTGTGAGTTATCAATAAAAATCAGTTTGCTGCCCTAGCTGGTTTATTTCCTGCAAAAATCAGAATTTTTATTTGCTGCAATTTTTATATATATTGTGGATTTTTGAGCAATATCCCTTTAGGGATATTTCAATGGTATCAGAGCTGTTGTTTCTCTAGCTTGTTGGGTTGAGAAGATGGGTGACAATGAAGATATGGGTGTTGATTTGATGAAACAATTATTCACCAACATGGTGAAGCAACAGGAAACTACTAATCTCTATTTGAGCCAACTCACTAAGAGATTAGCATAGGGCAGAATTGAGACTCAGGCAGATAGGGGGAAACTAACAATATGGGACAGCCGGTCCATAGAGGTGAAAGTGGAAATTCAGGGCAGCGGTCTCCCCACTTCTACTAGGTCTTTGGGACTTCAAGAACCCTTTTTCTTGAAGGATCTAGAAGTTTCACAGTAAGGCAACCAACAAATGTTTTGGATGAGGAGTCTTGTTGGGAAAGGTACCAATCTTTGAGTGAAGGTTTCCGAGATAACATGCCATTCCAAGAGTACTTGCAAAATGAAGATTGGTAGTAGGCCCAAGAGAGATCATCAGATGCAGGTGCTTGAGTTACAGAGGAGATTGGGACAAATATCCATTCCACACTTCGATGGTTCTAAGAAGTGTACCGCACAGTCATGGATTTAGAAATTGAAGACATACTTTGACTTGAATCCCATGCGCGAGGAGGATGCAATTAAGTTTGCAATCCTACACCTTGAGGGAGATGCACATGACTGGTGGCATCATGGCCTTATTACACAGGGGCACATGCATATTGATACCTATGCAGAGTTCACACGAGATTGATGAGCAGATTTGATAGGAGGGACCCTGACAGGCACTTTAGGGAGTTGACTCATTTGAGACAGACAAGATCTCTAGATATGTACATTGCAGATTTTTAGAGATTATCAGTCATGGTTCCTGATGTTTTAGAGATGAGGCTGACCTCACTTTTCATAGCAGGGTTGATAGATGCTCTAACAGGATTTGTGAAGGCATTTGAGCCTTCTTCATTGCATGATGCTATTAGGAGAGCATGGGATTTGGAGTTAGCCACTCCAAAGTCAAGGTTTCCACCTCGAGTTTAGCAAAAGGAGCCTCCATTTAGACCAGATGAACTTCAACAGAAGGAGCCTCCTCCGAGGCAGGAGGTGGCTAAGAAGCCAATCATTTCCCGAGAGCTTAGGGATGAGTTGAGGCGAAAGAAACTATGTTTTGATTGTCGTACACCTTGGGCTCTAGGGCATGATTGCACAGGAAAGGGGAAGGCCCAATTCATTTAGGTCTTCAAGGAGAGTTAGGGTGACAGGTGAGGAGTTAGAGACCCACGAGATGGATGATGGAGATGGAGTTGCGTTGGACAGTGCTGATGTGGAGCAAGAGGAGGAGACTTTTCCTCGAGAGATTATAGCTACATTGTCTAGTACTCTGATGTACAAGGCATTCAAGGTTAGAGGGTTATGCAGGGTTAGTGAGTAGTGGTACTCATTGATAGTGGGGCTACCCACAACTTTATTGATGCATCATTGGTTGAGAGACGAGGTTTGTAGACGAGAGGACTTTGAGGGCTTCAACATTGTTGTAGCCAACGGGAGTATATGAGATGCACATGGAGAGTTCCACAATTGAGCATCACCATGGGTAACTACACAGTTATCGATGATTTCCACATTGTTGGTATGGGAGTGACCAACATAGTGCTTTGGGAGTGCAGTGGCTTCACTCTCTTGGTGAGTTTCGGACTAACTTTCAGATGATGGAACTAAAGTTTAAGTTCGAGGGCAAGAATGTGATCTTGAGGGGATTATCTACAGGAGCACCTAGAGTGGTTGTAGCTGAGGGGATGGAGAGGACTTTCCGGCATGATGAGGGGTTTTATTATTGCGGCCGATGTGGAGTTTGATGGGTATGGGTGTGACCAATAGTGTTGCACAGAGAGATGGTTACAAAGATTGGGATTACGGGTTTAGATCACCCAAGTTCATCCTTGTGTTGGTTATATGAGGTTTTGGTAGACTAGAGATCTCATTTGCTTGTTGAGTACTCCAAGAACCGACACACTTGTGAGATTCTGGATGGTCACATACAGATGACAACTATAGATTGGAGGATGAGATGATCTTCTATCAGGGCAGATTGTACCTTGTGTCAGATTCATGGTTGAGGATGGAGATACTGCGACATGTGCATTGTTCTTCCGTGATTGGACACTTGAGCTTTGATGAGACCTACATAGTTCATAGGGGAGAGGGTCAGATGGCATGGGTTGAGGGAGGATATCCTCAACTTTATACATGGATGTACGGTTTGTCGTTATGACAAATCGGAGCTTATAGGTTCATCATTTTCTGAGTCGACATGGGATAACACTCCTATGTATTTTACTACTTCTATGCACGGTGAGCACTTCACCCATGTGCTAGTCAGTGGAGGGACGAAGTTGACTCAGTTACTTGGTTATTCAATAGGTTCACACTCATCACAGAGGTGAACTATGTAGAGTTGACATTGTTGGTTGACCATTTACTGGAGTCTTGGGATTTTTCCCCACGGGACACATTGAGATACACTATGAGGAGCCTTACTCTCACACGAGTGTGGGTCATGTGGGAGAGTTAGCACACTTTGTGCGTATATAGGTTGTTTCATAGGTTGATCTAGGGATTCTACAGATTCAGAGTGGACTTTCGTACCCAGGAGTTGATTGGAGAGGTAGTGAGTGATCACATGATGACAACTTTGCATTGGCAGGGATTGGACAAACTGGTAGTCACGATGTGGGTACTAGTAGAGAGTTGGTTGGGCATCATTCTACTTCAAGGACAACATTGTTCTCTATACGACATAGAGGTCATGATGACTACATGGGGTGTCTTGGTTACTTCGGATCACACCAATCATTAGTTGATTGCATAGGGTGAGGTGGAGAAACTTACTTTGTGGTATTCAATTTCTACAACATGGCAGGATAATGCTTGGGGTCAAGCATTTCTCGGGAGGGGAGGACTGTAATGTCCCCAATTCCGAGCAGATGGCCTAGGAGGCTTTTCATTCGTCTTAGCCTTGGTCATACCCGAGGGGCTAACGACATTGGAGGCTATTGGGTATGGATGTTTGATTACCACCTTGCTTTATGTTATATTTTGTCATTGACATTAAGTTGGACGACTTGGTGGTAATAATTGCTATATTTTGTCGTTGGGTGACTATATGGTACTTTATTGTTATATTCTTGCATTGGGGGTTACTTAATTCCCTTTTTGGCGACTAGGGGATAAAAGTAACTTAAGTTACTTTATGTTTTTATGGTTCTTCCTAGAAGGGGGCGATTGGGGTCTTTTTGGGCCTCTTGTTGCTTGGGGAAGTTATAAAAGGAGGTATGGGGGAGTAATAGAGCTCATTCTTACACACTCACATATTTTCTTATTGAGCAACTGCTGTTTACAATATTCTTGCTTGTGGAGTAAAATCCCACAGAACCCTAACTTTGGTGGTGAGAGATCCACTCCTAGCTAGTAAGGCACTCTTCGGTGGTGAAAGATCCACCCTAGTTTGTCATTTTGGAGCTGATTCGGGGCTGATATTCGAGATATTTTCAGAGATATTTTTAGAGATTCCAGGAGGAGTTTTAGAGGGTTTCGATGCTTTTTGTGGAGGAAATTTTAAGGGTTGCAGATTTGATTCATTGCAGACATTCAAAGTAGAGTTTGGCGCAGATTTCAGAGGTATTGTCATGGATTTTTAGTCTCTCCCTTAGGGTGACGTCACCCCTAGGGTTTTGCAGCAACTTTTGAGGAGGGTTTCAAGTGTTGTTTCAAGATTTGGAGGTTGGGTTCTCATCTATATCATTTGTAGATGTTATTTCCAAAATTTCAGATTTTTATCTATTGTATTTGCAAAGTTATGAATTTTTGAAGATTTCCAACAGTTTAGGGCTTTCTAAAAATTATTGGCATTCATAAACTATATAGAAAATTCCAAAAATATTTTCCTAGTTTTTGTTATCATTGTTGCAAGCTCAAGTTTGAGGGCCATCCTTGCTCGACTTTGATTGGGCCCCTATTGAGCACATCCAGATTCTCATGCTCAGATGCATCATCAGTGCAAAGACAGTTCCACACAATATCCTCCTGGCTGAGTTCGGGGCTCGCCCTTTTAGACTGGAGACTATCTTTAGCCTTGTCTCGCTTTTGCATCGCGTTCGGGGACTTTTAGCTTCCTCCATAGGCAGGGATAGGTATCTCTACCTTGCCTACCGTTCCTCCGAAGCTATTGCTCTTTCTGACCACAGTGGCCGCTCTCACTGTTGGTACGCTAGAGTCTCTCGTCTTCTTGGTTTGTTCAGGATTCAGTGGGCCGCCTCCCGCCATACAGATATTCCATGGATGCTCCTGCCCATCTCCTACCGAGTAAACAAGTTACTGCACAAAATTATCATAGATGACATCTACAGACAGCCATCCAACACTTGGATTAGACTTTCGGGGTTTATGCCCCAAGATGGCCTTCTATGCTGCACATTTCCTTGAGGTCAATGATGGACTTATTAGCCGGCCCACGTATATATCCCGACACTAGTTGTAGGCACTCCACATACCCTTGGCCAATTTAGAGTGGGTTCTCATAGACTTAGGGTTGAGGACCATTGGATGGACCACTCGGAAGGATTTGCCAGCTTTGTTCTCTCCAGGAGGTCGAGACGGAGGAACACTTCATTTTCAGGTGCCCCATCTACTACGAGATCAGAGGGAGATTCCATTGCCTTTTCCGAGAGCATTCGTCCTTTGCAGCATTCTTTAGGTATCGTGATCAGCGATGTCTTGCCCTCTATCTACAGGAGGCCCTCAGACTTCGGAATGAGTCCCTTTAGCCCCCTCCTAAGTAGGTTGCTACTCAACAGATCACATCTTTCTTTACGGTGCTCTCACCTGAGAGGGGCACCAAGAGGCACCTCGACATCAATACGGACTCTCAGACCAAATCAGTCAGGACCCAGGGTGCTACCTCCCAATCCAGGGGCCTCCATGTCCACACTCGATTAATGTCCCCCCATGCATCACGGTCAGCCAGGAGAGTACAAAGGACTCGTCTAGCCCGTCCTTCTCCTGACACGAGACATTGCACACTCTCCACGGTTTCAGCTGTTCGGACACCGGCATATCAACGGCTACTTCCACTCGGCCTCGGCTGCTAGGTGACAACATCAGAGTTGGGGCTTTTCTTCAGCTCCGCCCTTCTGCACTCTTGTTTCTGTTGTAGCCCTTTCTTCTCATTCTTCTTTCCTTTCTCTTCTCTCTCTTTTCTTGTTTGTCCGGGGACCCTTTCGGGTCTTCCTGCTGCTCTCTTGGCATTGTATTGTATAGTCCCATTGACCTACTTTTGTGGTCATTTGTTGGACATTAATATTATTATCTTATCTTATCTTATCTATCTATATAAATTTTCGTGGGATTTGGATAGGTATTTTGTGAGTTATCAATAAAAATCAGTTCGCTGCCCTATTTGGTTTATTTCCTGCAAAATTCAGAATTTTTATTTGCTGCAATTTTAATATTGATTGTGAATTTTTGAGCAATATCCCTCTCGGGATATTTCAATGGAGTCTTAGGATGATCCTGAAAATTAAAGTAATAATCCTTTGAGATGACAATTCAACCATAGGGAATATTACGACATTAACACCTAAAAGGACAAAGCTGTTTGAAAGCTTAAAAAGAAAAGAAAAGCCTTATTTCACAACCATATGAGACAAAAGAGCAGTTTCTTCTACTTTGGATGTAAGACAAATACTTGTGGTGTCACTCAGATTTCACCCCGAAATCTGTGACTACCCAATTCGAAAATTTTTCGTACTTTTAAAATAGTGGGTCATTTGTTGTTTTTATTGCCTGAAAGTTCTTGTATTGCGTCAAGATAATCCCAAAGAGCCATATTAGCCCTTTTCGCCAAATACCCAGATGCCCAAAATTGTTTTATTCTGTCGTCGGGATTTGTCTGCGGGAAATTTGTATTTAATTATTTTGAGCCCCGTATGAGGCTATTTGCGCTCCGTTTCAACTCTGTTATGAGCGGATATGTTATTATTCCTATGTACCAGAAGGATTTTAACTTATTTTAAGTTTTGGGCTTTATTTGTAACTTTTGGCAATTTTTCGTGTTTTTGTGGTGTCCCGTTCTGTTTTCTGTGAAATTTCTCTGGAACAACTCCTTCGCCGGGTAAGCCCGATTTTTGGCTTGGAACAGCTGGAAAACATACTCGCACATTTTGCCCGGAGGAAGTCATCATCGGAGGTCTGGATCACTGGGAAAAAGCGAAGTCGTGCACTGAAAAAAGCCCTGCGGGGATAGGCACATTTTTGGAAAACAAAGGATTTAAGGCTGCGATGGGAAAAATATAAGCCGCAGAGCGGGATGGGAATTGTATACCGCACTGGCGGTACTTTTCCCGTGTTATAAAAGTCACTTAAGCTGCAGTGGGAAAAATAGAGGTCGAGGCGGTGGGGAATTTATTGCACATTGCGGGCAAAAATTCCCATGATATAATAAAAGGAAAGTGACTTAAGTGAAATCATGGGATTTTAGTGCCTGCCTTGCAGGGTAAAGAATCCCATTGTCAAAGTCAAATCACTTAAGTGGATCACGGGATTTTGGTGCCTGCCTGGCAGGGTAAAGAATCCCATTATGGTAAAAATTCTTAAAAATAGAATTACATGTGCAAAAAAGTGCGCCCCCTTTGGTGATGAATTAAAGTGATTAAATTGATTATTTTTAATAATCTTTCTTCCTTCAAAAAGTGCGCCCAAGCTTGAGGAGGTCAAAAAGTCAAAGAAGGAATAAAAGAAATAAATTAAATTAATTAAATTTAATTTATTTAGTGGCTGCCCCCTTCTCTCAAAAAGTGCGCCCCATTTGGGCATTATTTAATGATTTTTGAAGCATTAAATCATTAAATTAATTTCTATTTTCAGTGGCTATGGTCAAAGCACACTGTGAGACTTGAGTGAAGTGCTGTGTGAAGGATTAAATTGGATTAATTTAATTTATTGGATGGCTGTCCTTAAACATGCTATTTTTAAAAGAGAAAAGCATGATTTTTAATTAATTAATTGCCTTTAATTGTTAGGGCAATTATTAATTATAGAATTGTGAAGGTTATATAAGCATGGGCAGCCATATGGATGAATTATTTAATTCACAGGTTAAGAATTGCAGCAAGGAGGAAAAGTGCGCCCCATTAGAGGAAGGATTTTGCACAGACAAAGTGCTAACAAAGGCTAAAAGCTTCCAGATTTGGCGCATGCTTTGGAGAAGGTTGATCTTCGTCTGCATAGTTGTTTTCACAGGTGTTACAGGAGCTCAGGTGTTGATTGAAAGGATTCATGCTCTCTTTATGTGCAAATTAAACACCAATTTTTGGGGCAGCAGGCTTGAAAAGTGCAGATTTTTATAATTTAAATTCACTATTCATGCTCCTAGTGGCCATTTTTGTCTGAATAAATTGCAGGAACTCATTACAGGTGCTTTATAAAAGAAAAGGAGTTTTTATCAATGTCCAATACATTGCAAATATCCTCCGAATCAGAAGAATTGTCCAGATCGCACTGAAGATTGAAGAAATTTGGCCAAGTTAGAAGAAAAAGAATTATTCAGACAAAGATTGATAAAGCCATGGTGAAAGGAGATGAAAAAGAGAGCACGATGGATTCATGCATTGCTTCCAAACTTTCAGACATAGGAGACACGGATCTAGGCCCAGAACCTCTTTCTGATTTGATTGACAAATCCAGAGCTGGAAAGACTTCACTCATGCGTGCGGTCAAAAGTAGTGGAATTATTCGAGCTGCAGCTTTCCCGTGTACAGCCCAATTGCCAGAGTTTGTGATGGAGTGTGCTAGATCTTATCATCCTTCATCCAGATCAGTGCGTGATGTTGCGGGAAAGACAATAATTCGTTTGGATGTAGAATTCTTCGATTATTGTCTGAAGATTCCAGTGCGAAAGGTGGTGACTTCTATTAGCATTCGGGATGCTTTGACAGGTAGATGGGAGAAACATAGAGCCGATTGCGTGAGCATAATGAATGCGGCGGTTCATGAAGAAGCTAGATCCCCTTCAAAGTTCCCGAGAACTCTTCCACGGTCCAATTTGGTGCGGGAAGCGAGATGATGTCGTCAAATTGCTATGCGGGATGAATGGAGAAGCGAATGCCTACACTTTCCGTACATGGATGTATGCTTTCATCAGACCATTGAAATCAACAAGGTTGATTCTATAATCAATTAGGTCGGAAATTATTAGCAGAACATCGGTGAGCAACTTGGGCGTGAAGCGTACTTTCACTTCAAGATGACTTCGACTTGGTATATGCTACACTTCACAGGTGTCTTTTCCAAGCTGGATAGATGTGGTATTCTTTCCAAGGATCCCATTTTCGAGTGCTACCCACAGCTTACTGTACCTGCGTGCGAGAAGGACTTCAAAGTGATCAACGATGACTTCTTCTACGATTTCATCTGCAGGTTAGACAAAGACTTGAAGACTCACAGGGTAAGCAAGGAAGCATGGGAAGCAGTGTCCAAGATTGGCAGTGTATTCATCCAGTTTGCAGATTTCACATACCTCAGGGTTACGAGCTTTTCAGGTGAACCAATAAAGATGCCAAGGTACCCGAGTGACAGATTGATCGCCATGGAGCTGAGCAGGCAACTTGTGGAGTTACACGACCTTCAGTCGAAGCGGCACAAGTCTACGGGCTTCTTCCCACTCACTGTGGGATATTACAGTTGCATCAGCATTCACAGAGCTCGAGGGATGGAAGCACAAATGTTGTCCGAGTATGAGCAAGAGTTCTTCCCTGCGCGGCTTAATTTCGATCCATTTGGAATAGCCAGGAAGACAATCTCCCAGGAGTACGCACATGTGCCTTCGTTAGAAGATTTCTGGATGAAGTGCAGAAGTGAGTACGAGGTCAGAAAGAAAGATTTCAGCAGGCTATCGGCAAAGCAAGTATTTGACTTTGGACTAGCGCGGATACCTGCGGATCTTAAAGATGATGGGAACGTGGTACTTGACACTTACCATCAAATGGGAGGAGATAAAGCTATACTGCAGGATAGCAATGGCGGCTGCAGCACAATAGAAGAAAGATCTGGAGCTGTGTTGGTGAGTACTTCGAGCTGGTTGCTAACGAAGGGATACTGCCTTGATGAAGTATTGATGAACCAAATCACAGGCAACTTCGGCACAGGAGATTCCCTCAAGCGAAAGCATGAAGGAGAGAGCAGCAGAAGGTCCGAGAAGTTGAAAGTACGCAGAAGATCTCAAGAGAAAGAGAAGACCACTTCTACGACCATAGCTTTGACTCCGACTTCTCCAGTACCTAAAGGATCACCAACTATTGCACCACAGCAGCAGGATGTTTCCATGCCCTCATTGAAACCAGCAACGTTCATCTTCTCTCCGCAGCCACTTCGTTCAGCACCCGTTCCAGAGGAGATGTTGAAGCTGCAGATGACGGAGTTCGAAAGAGCTTTGTCCTTGGATGTTTCAGAAGATGGCAGCCATGATACTGTGGCACTTTCTGATGGAGAGGATGCAGAGCGGGAAATGGTAGTGCACTCAGCGACTTCTCACTCTCCGAGAAGTAATTTTTCGAATGGTTAGCTTTGCAGTTGGTTCGGAAGCAAGAGTAGAGATGAACTTAGAGGAACATGACTTGCAGCTACTTCAGGATCTGAGCAGAAGAGACAGAAGGCCTAAAGTTGCTAAAGCAACTTCTAGGTTGATCATCAAGGATTCGAGAGAGAAGTTTGCTGAGATATCAATTCCGCGTAAGGAAAGATAGAAGAGGAGCTCACGGCGAAGATGTGACGGTGACCAAAATACCACTCGGTCAAGCTACCACTTTGAAGGATTGAAGCGGGACACGCAGACGTTCTTTGGATGCTTTGTTCCTTAGGCTTGATGAGTGAAAAGGCGGAGAAAGAAGAGCTGCAGAAGCAAATATCTCAATTATGTGAGATCATAGCCAAGGTTGCTAAACCTTCCGTTCAGCCCATTTCAGCGCAGGTGAGTGATCATCTTATGCAGGAAATGGAAGATGCAAGCAATCAAGTAAAGGCTATTGATGAATGGAAGGATCTGATTATTCGTCAAGCTTCTGTGCAACTTGGGGAAGTGCCAGCCCGCCTAAAGGTTATGAACGATGCAGCAAATCAACTAAAGCAACTGATAGAAAGCATAGAAGGAATGAATACAGTTGCAGAGAGTAACCTGAGTATTTTGGCCGAGATCAACAAGCTGCCGAGAGATGTATTGGTTGCAGAACAAATTGTGCTTAGGATGGATCGGTCGAGGGGAAGCAACTAGAGTTTGTAGTATCTTTCCGTTTGGAGATCTGCAGAGTTTTGCTGAAAAGGATGCAGGCGCTTGAGAGTAGAACATCAGATTTGCCGGACAGTATCATTTCTTTCACTGAGGAAAGAGTGGATGGAGGTGTTACTTCATACGTGCGGATTGTTTCTAACGAAGTGTATGATTCCTGGAAGGTTCTCTTCTAATGGTGCAAAAGAGGATTGATAAAGCCACCAAGCCTTTCACGATGAACCAATGTTTTAAAAATCGGAACCGGACTCGAACCTGGTCGAGGTTGAGGGTCGAGATTTGACCGGAACCGGAACCGGACCGGAACCGGACCGGTTCAAACTCTATGAACCGGTTTACTAAAAAACACATAAAAATTACATTTTTAAAGAAAACAATATATTTGAAAAACTAGAAACCATGATTCCAACAATTACACACAAAATATGCAAAGTTTGCTCATGTATATAGTGATAGTTGGAATGCTCGCACTCGGCAAATACTCGGCAGACCCCAAAAAAAAAAACTCGGCAATATTTGGCCAGAATACTCGCCGAGTTTTGGAAAGCTATCCAGTATTTTTAAATACTAAATTGTGTACAGGCAATCAAAGCTCATGATTCTTTCAGAAGATTGCAAGAAGCTACTTGGTCCAAAAAGGTGCAAAAATGGATTTTATGAAAATAAGAAAAATATTGCCATCAATGCGTAGAGCTCGAGAAAATATGCACTTTTAGAGAAAACGACACCTAAAACGGAGCCACAAAATGAAAGTTATGGCACATGCAAGTTTTTGCTGCTACATCTTCCCGGACCCTTTCCAAAAATGGCAAATTTTATTCTATACTTGTGTTTTTTTCACCAAAAATCCAAAAAAGGAAAGAAATGTTGTCTTTACATAACTCGGCCGGTTCAGGATGAAACCGGACCGGTTTGACCGGTTTTAGCCCAAACCGGCCGGTTCCGTACAAAACCGGCCGGTTTGGGCTAAAACCGGTCAACCGATCCGGTTTACTAAACGGTTCGTGCTTTAAAATGTTAAACCGGTCAAACCGGCGGTTCAGCTCCGGTTGACCGGTTTTAAAACACCTGCGATGAACTCTATCAGTAGGCTGGTGACACTGCAGCGGACATTGCGAGATTTGGGCCAAGTTTGGAAGAAGTGGAAGCATGCAGCAAAGTGTTGAATGAAGGATTGCTGCAATTCAGGACAGAAAAGGAAGCAGTAGCTAAAACAGATGGAAAGATGCTGAATTATATGTTCGACAAGTATATCAGATATCAGAACAAGAAGAAGATGTAGATGTTACAACTGGCATGACTTCTTCTATTTCTTTCTTCTTCTACTTTCTATGTTCCCGGATGAAATTGTAAACTTCTAAGTTATTGGTTTTGCAACCATTACTTGAAGTCATGTGGAACCTTTCTATTAGTTAAGTGATACATGTGTCACTTAAGAAGAAGTTAGTTGAGGATGATTGCCAAATGTCATCTTTACTTGTTGTTCATGCTTTAGTTCAGTTTGAGTCTTCTATTTGTACTTTCCCTCCTACATTCTATAAGTAGGAGAAGAACCTACGGGTTAATGATGGATCAGAATTTGTAAGAAGCAATCTTGTGTTCTAGACTTTGTGCTGAACCCCTGAGAGCCACTTGTTGCAGAGGAATACAAAGAAGCAGGTTTCCGGAGAACTTTGTGTCACGGTGTATTTTGTTTCTTGCTTCTAAATCTTAGATCTCTTAATAGACTTTGTGTTATTTTAGATCTGGATCTAGAACTGCCTTTGCTTTAGAATTCTGTGTGTTCAAATCTATTAAGTTTCTTCTATGTCCATGCAATTAGCTCTGCTATCTACTAATTGGGGTGTACATCTTCCTTACTTCTTCTCTGTAATACCTTGACTTTCTTCTTCTATAATTTTTCCTTTCTTAAACAGCTGCTTACTTGCTGCAGAACTTCTTAGTTATGGTTCATGAACTAAGTGGTTAAAGTAAAACCCCTGATAGATAAAAACACATTTATATTGACAAATCTGACACGGGAGCCTCACCGGTTAAATGAGGGAGATTTATCTCATGACTGCCTAGGTTTGATGCTATGCAGAAAATCTAGCCAACAACTTCCCGAGCTTAATAAGGACAAGAAGGAAGGCGACCTCCATGTGCAATCCAAGGGCCAATGGAATGAGAAGTGTCCGGGCTGCCCAAGTGCAAGGAGATTGAAGAGACCACCGTGAAAGGTTCAAATGGTGTTTGGGTGCTTGTAAATGCGTTTAACGCCTCTCTCAAGGAAAGACACATTTATAGACAGTAATGTTGACAGTAAGGTATACTCTTTTGTTCTTTACCAATAAATGTTATTATTTGAAGCACTTTGTGAGGGGGATCTATACATGCTGCACCATGCTAATGGGGCAAATTTAAGATTTTTTGTGCAGCTACTTTGATGCTGATTACCTAAGATTTTTAGACTATTTTAATGGGGTCCAGTGCCAAGTTCTTCTGTAAGTTTAGTATTGCTATGCCTGGAAGGGGACAATGTTGAACTGTTTTATATATACTGATTAATTATGAACATTGCTGGCTTTTAGTTCTGAATTCACTTGCATTTGGTTGGAATTCTTTCTAGTCATTTGTACTGGTTGAATAGGTGATGACAAGCCCCTGTAAGCTTGCACATGCTGTTGTTATGAATGTGTTTATTGCTGTTATAATCGATTATAAGTAGCTTTTTAAAGGATGAAGATATTTTATGATACTCTTCCCTCGTGTAAGAATTGTTACTTGAGTTGATACATATGTTGTTATCTTTAGCATTTCCTCACATTTTTTATGTGGCTGGTTCAGGTCTTATTTTGTACATAATTACATTATAATTAACCATAAAGAACCCAAACTTAGGGTGTCTCTTAAGGGATGCATTGTGGAATGGGGTGGAGTTGTTGATATAAGGTGTTGGATATGTCGTAGGACTCTACATGACCCATGTTGGTCACAACCAATTCCTCTAGCTTGTGCTGAAGAACCTTCTACGCTGCTGATATGGAAAAAACCTAAATCAGAATTCAAAGGGTAGACATATTATATCCTGATGCATTTGGGTTTTGTACCTATACCATATGCAAGGCTCTATGCACAATCTATTTGTAGTTAGTTTATAGTCACTTTGGTCTATGTGGGGGTATAAATTGCATGGGTAATGGAAATTCCAACTAGAGGAAAGAGATGAGCTTCTGCCTAGTTTGGCACTAACTACTTCATGCCTGGTCAACGAGCTTTGGTAAGGGCCCTTAGAGGCACTAAGGAGAATCATCATGTGCCCGTAGAATTATGATCTAGGGGTAGAGCCACAGTGAGATGTTGAACATGGAGTAGCAAGGAATGTAAGTGTTACTGATCATAGGAGCTGGGATCTTATGGAAAGTTAGAGATAGTAATAATTCTTTCCCTACTAGTGTGGTGCGTGGGAGGGTTCCAAATTCATTGCTTAAAAGGTCCCATGTCCTCTAGGGTCAAGTAATGTTGCATTGCATTAATTGCTCTATTTCTAGACATGTAACTTGATCTATAATCCTTCTCTAGAACAAGTATTTTATAGCAGTGCACACTTTAGGTATAGTATAGAAGCAAATGTTTTCCCAATATTATCATCTCCATGTCTAGGGAGTAAAGCTTATCATAGGGCTATGTTGTTGAAGGTTTGAAAAGTTCATCGTGTAACATTGCCGGTGTTAAGCATGATTGAAGGAGAATTTGTTTTTATTTCTTGATTGAATTCAACTTTTGTCTCAGCTGCAATGATTCACATCCAAGGAAAAGACACAAAATAAATCTGAAAACCTCTAATTCTGGTATTTTGGATGTTTTTGTACACTGATAAACTGGTTATGATCTACGTGGTGTCCGTTACATTTCCAGTATGGAAACAGTACTGGAAACGTACCTGAAATGCCTCTGTCCTGGGCCTGTACTGGAAAATGACCTTTTCATTTCTTTACTGTTTCCGGTATGTACCCGGGATGTTTCTGCCCGTTTCTTCCGCGGCTCAGGTCTTTGGAAAAGTGAAAAAGAGAAAAGCTCAAAAAATGTCAAAGCCTTAAAAGCATATCCTAAACTTGCCAAACACACTTCAAGTTATTAACCACATATTATGCATATGAAAGACAAATAACTTATAAGTTATAAGCTAAATAACCACAAAAGACAACTCATAATTTGTTAAAAATTAAAAGTTAAAAGTTAAATTAAACACAATGTCATGATATATTAAATTCAATTTATTACACCAATGATCAAAGTTCAAACTATCTTTCAATATTCATCATATTCCTCTTCATCATCAACATCAACATCAACATCATCATTCATGTGGTTCATTAGAACCACATGGACTCAAACCACTCCCACTAGGGCCACTACCACTTGCACCCCCTTGTGCATGTAGGTCTTGCGGTGCCAAAGAAGTCTCCAATCCCTCATCATCTAATGACAGGTGGGAAATGGAAGCATCCAAGTCAACTATCTCTGGATCAATATCCCAATGTTTTGTTGACCCTTCTTGTACTCCGGTTGCTTGTGGGATAAAGGCGCAAGTTGGAATGTATATATACCAAATCTTCAGCCTTTTTAGCCCCAACTTGTTGTGCTTTTGAGTGGATGAAGGTATATGTACTCCAATTGCGCTCAGAGGAAGATGAACTTGCAACCTATTGAGGCAAAGTCAATGCAAACTTAAACACTCAAACTTAAATTTTAAAAAACTAAAAGTTACAACAAAAAAAAAAGAAAGAGAATTAAAAAAAAAAACTTACTTGTGCCAAGACCTTGATTGCAAGAGGTTGCAAGTACACTGATGCGTGACCATGGAGGTACCACCACATATGAGCATCCATCTTGTATTTGCTCACGAAGAGCGAGAAGGCTATGACCTGTTTCTGCTATGAAATTGACAAACTCTATCATAACCATGTCCTCGGCCTCAGGATCAGGGAAGAGCCTAGACAATGCCAACATATATCCCTCACTTGACTTCCGCATCCTTGTATGGTGCCATCCTCCCTAGAAAAGAAAGGATCTCTGTGTTGTAGAATCTAGGAGTCAATGCAAAAGCAAGTAGATGTAGCGGGGTGGTCATTTTGTTCCACCGCTCAATGAGGATTGATTGTACTTCTTTGAAAAATTTCTCCTCGGGATCTTGTTCTTTTGCATTTATGATGGACTTTATCTTCTCAATCATTGAGTCGATACCATCATATATCTCTCTAGACATGGCTGATCCATGTCAGTAAAGCGGATCATGCTCATAATGGGCTCAGTAAAACTCAACAAATATTCTACTCGATCCCACCAAGTGTCATCTAAGATCATTGCCTTCACTTTTTGAGCTCGTACAGTGTTTGATTGCCTCCATACAACCCATAGGTTGGAAGTTACCATCCTTGCTAAGTGCCTCTCACACCTTCACAAGTCGTCTCAAGACGATTGTGTGTGATGTGAATCGAGTCTCAACAACCTAATAAGAAATGAGAAACAAAAATTTTTTAAAAAAAATGAAAACTTTTGAATACTATATTTTAAAAATAAAAAAAACTTACATTATTTATAAATAAAAGAAAGGTAGCTTCCCTTACCTTTAACAACTCCAAATGCGAGAAGGATCTAAAGATGCCTTGTGATTGGTGATGGTTGGTCACAAACATTTGGATCTCTTCACCCTCTGCATACACTTGTTGAATCCACTCTATTTTACTGGCCAACTTTTTTAGCATTAAATTGAGTGAATGGACAACACATGGTGTCCAAAAAATATGCCCATACCTTGCCTCAACTAACATCCTATGGCTTTGCAATTCTTGGCGTTGTCCGTTATGACTTGGACAACATTTTGAGGCCCCACCGCCTCAATGGCTTCAAGAGGATGTTGACAATGAATTGGGCATCCTTCACTTGCCCCTCACAATCAATTGCTTTAAAAAACATTGCCCCTTTAGGGCATATTGCAACCACATTGATCAAAGGGCGGTTTCTTGCATCTTTCCATCCATCAGAAATGATGGACACACCTGTTTTGGCCCATGAGTCTCTAATTGGTTGCAAGGAGGTTTCCACATATTTTCTTTGCTTTTCCAATAGGGTGGTGCAGATCTTCTCATAGCTTGGCCCTTTGTACCCTTTTGGGGCCTCATTGATTGCTTTCACCATCTCTTGCCAATATGGTGACCTCACAACATTGAATGACAATCCATTTGCATACACACATCTTGCGATGTGCTCATCTACATATCCCTGCTCTCATTTTGAAAGGCCTTTTCCAATGGTCCTTTTGTCCTCTTTTTTCGTGAAAGAGGTGAATCCTCATCATGCATGGAGGTAGCCATCACAAATGGATGTGGCATGGTCACAATTGGGGAGCCAATACTAGATGGGGCAACAGAGGCCTCGTTGATCGAGATGAACTCCTTTTTTTGACAATGGATGACCCGTTTTCAAAGCCAAAGTTGCGTCTTGCATCTTCTTGTTCTTTGATATATCCCAAAACCTTTGTTGTTGGCACCCCTATGTTATTTTTCCCTTGCATGTTCTTATACCATGACCCGATATTGCACACAAGTGGCCTTTCACCCGACTATATGAGCCTTTGAATACTATTTCACACTCATTGCATTTAAAAACAAAACACCCACCACCTGGAAGTTGCTCAAGTATTGTGACATGCCTCCATAATGGTGAATTTGGGTCAAATTCTTTGATCAAAGATTGCCCAAAAGAGGTGGAACTTGTTGCCATTGTACTTCTACCTACAAGTTTCAAAACCAATAGCATAAGCAAAGAAAACAATGGTTAAAAATAAAACTTAAACCCTATGCCCTAGGGCATAACATGTATTGAAAATTTCAAAATTTAAAATGAAAAACGGTTTAAAAATTAAAATTTCAATTGGGAAAAATAAAACAATGAACATAAAAAAAGCATGAAGTGTGTGAAAGATTAAAAACAAAACAAAAACAAAAAATGAAAATCAAACTTGAAAGTTAAATAATAAAACTTAAAACCTTACCTTCACTGAATAATCCACAAATCCTCCTCCTTTGAAGCTCCTCAATGACCTTGGCAGCGAATAGACACTCATACTAGCTTAGGAAAATGATTGCAATGCTTGTTGATGAAGTATCAAACCCTAGATAAGCAAAATGAAAGCTTAGAGAGGCAAGTATGTAATGAGGGAATGAGAGTAAGTTTATGTTTTTATGTTTTATTTTTGTTTTTATGTTTTACTTTTGTTTTATTCATTTATGCTATCGGTTACTGGAGTGGTATCTATGGATATTTTATGGACTAAAAATGAGTATCATACATTTTGTGTACATATTTATATTTTTAAAATTTATTGTACAGATGACTTTTTTGTGTCATTTCGTATCCAAGGGTTTTAAAAATTAGTGTTTCCGTGTTTCAGACCCGTTTTTGTTTCTATACCCATTTCCGTTTCCTAACAACCTAGATTATCAACATGCATTTGAAGAGACAATTATAGAGACTGCGACTCAAAACAACGAGTATAAATTATATGATAGAAAAATTAGTAGATAAATGGTCAATGTCTTGTGGACCCAATGACTATTGTATCATGGATCACACAACCGGTCTTATTACGGATCAGATTGAAAGCTATTCGCAGCAAATACCAAGAAAAGTAGTGGATAAGGTAGATTAGGTTTAAGATCACAATATGCGGTGGTTGTGTAGAAACCGTTACCATATTTTCCACGCCAAGAAGTTCAGGCCAAGAAATTCAGCTCTATTTTTAGAAGTGCTAAAAATAGCATTTGCTAAAAATAACATTAGCTAAAAATAGTTGGTGCTAAAAATAGCGTTTGGCTAAAAATAATTAGTGCTAAAAATGGAAGTGCCAAAATTAGAAGTTTCAGTTCTATTTTTAGGAGTTGAAGGGAGTGCATGAGTGGATGGATAAGATTGGTTTGATAAGTTTACCATGCTGCTGTTCTAAAATAGCCTATGCACTAAGGATGGAGAAGTGCTTTTATTTAGCATGCATGCTGGTCTTATTTGTGGCGTCATGAAGAATGAAAGGTGAAGGAAATAAATATAAAATAAGAGTTGCTGTTCCAGTTCCAGTTATCTTTAGCATGACAAAGAAAAAAATGAATAAAATTAACATGCAACAGTCTACAAAAGGTTGGTGCCAAAGAGGAGGAAGATAAATTAAATTAAATAAAGGACCAACAACCTATTCTCGGGAAGGCAAAGTTGATTCATCTTCATATAGGCTGGTTTTTTATTGTAAAAATGACATCGAGACACAATTGGGCTGATTGGCTCACGCAATTCTAGCCTTATACTTGCACCTCTGAATAAAAAACTCCATTTGCCCTCTCATACTGTTGTTTTCTTATTTTCATTGTGTTTGATAGGAATATTGTGTTGCTCTAGTGTGGAATTTACTCCCTCTACCGTTGTCCTTTCTCCTAAACCCTTGAATTAATTTTGCAAAATAGCTTAGAGTTGTGTAGGTGTGTGGATTTTTGATTTCTCTGTGTGTAGAGTTACATGCATGTGTTAAATTATTGGTGTATCACCCTTATTTCCCTTTTCCCGCATTCCTTCTCCCTTTTCCTTGTCAAAGTTTTAGTTTTTGTGTGATTCACAAGGGAACCAACCCTCTCTGGAGGTTCACCTCAGACATAGGTTACCCACAACCTTGAGGTGTTCGAATTTTGACAATAGGAGAGAGAGTACACACCATTCTCTATCAGGGTGCAACTTTTGGGTGACAACAAAAACCACTATATTTTTGGTCACTACATTGAGTGTGCATTAATATCGAGATACTTATAACTTGATTAGTCAAATAATGTACTACATAGTACATACCAACTCCCTAACTCGAATGAGTTAATCTGCAACAACGGGTTTTCAGTTTGGTCACACATAGGTTTTTCTAACTTCTAATATATTTATACACAATGATTACATTATACAAAAGCTCCAATCCATTGTGATCTTAAACCACTACCTAATGCAATCCAATCCATCAGCATTGTAGTTCCTTTGCACTTGATCCATAATATTTCTACCATTTATATCCCTTAAAATGCGACCTATCATCCTTGGTTCCTCATGTTGAAAATACTCCTCCTTCTGCGTGGAATTCCCTTGTCTGGTGATTAATTATACTTGCAAGGTTAGAATGTAGAACAAGCTTGTCAATGGCCTCATAAAGTCCGCCATGACATCATAATCGCTCTCTCAGTATCTATATGAAAGAGCCTAGGCTTTAGATAACAGCCTGCTATATGCAAGGGTGTGTTCATAATTTTTTTATCTTAGATCAAACACATTCCATATTTCTTTGTTGTCAATTCCCACATCATTGAATGCCATTTGAATGGATTTCTTACAATGGTTCATAACCACATAAACCATGCTAAAACAAGGGGTATCATCACAACCATGTGAAGCACGTCCACAATAATTTCACACACTTCATAACTTTGTTTGCACTTTCTCAAAAGTGGTTGTGATTTCCTATAGAGCTTGTTGAAAGTGTAGATTTTTCCCACTCATCGCAACAAATCACTGACCTTATTGCTGCGTTCTCTTCAACCACTCTTTTCAAAGTGAAATAAAAATTAGCCAATCTTGTTTCACAAGGCTTCAACAATTCCTTAAATAAATGTTGTATATAAATGCTCAATGTAATTCGATGGTTCCTTATGAAGTTTGCAACTAGCCTCCCCTTTGAATTGCTTAATGAATCCATGGAAATTTGCCTAGTCTTTAAGTAGCAAATTAAGGAAATGAGATACACAAGGGCTACGATAAATTTCGGATACTTGTCCATAATCATTTTCCAAGTGCCTACACAATTAATGACATTATTAGTGACAACCTTAATTACATTTTCTTCACCCACTTCAAGAATTGCTTCATCCAAGATTTTTAAAATAAACTCAAGTCTTCTTGTGGTTCATGATGTTAGCCACTTTCAAGAAAGATATTCCATAAGGGCAATACACCAAGACATTAGTTAAAGGCCTTCGATACATATTAAACCAGCCATCACTCAATATGTCAGAACCTATAACACTCCAAGATGCCTTGATGTCTGCTAGGTTTTCAATCACCTTCTATTTTGACCTTTACAAAGGTTTAGTTCTAAGCCTCTCAAAACTAGGTGGAGTGTATACTTTGCCAAATAAAGATATATTTTTAACTACACTTAAAAAAAGATTCTTTGCCACATTGAATGGAATTACACTTGACTAAAATTTAAAACAAATGCTCTAATGCATCATCCAAATCTTGCTTTTGTACCGACTTCCAAATTTCGGAAGTGTTCCACTACCACAAGTGTTTGATTGCATACATGATGATGACATGCTTGTAGAAAAGCCCTTTGATATGTTCTTGGAAATTGCTTCTTCAATTCTCTATTTTTTTGCGCTCCCATATGTTTTCCAATGAATGATTGTTGGTCCTCTTTGTCCAATCCTGCTATAATTTTTTGAGTAACATTAGGACATGCTTAAACACCTAGGTGCACTTGATTTGCCAATTAGGTGGTCCATTGCCATGGTTATATTGCCAATATTTTTTTGCTACATAAACTACACTTTATTTTATTCCTTGTCCATTCCGTGTGACATGCTTGCATCCCTCAACTTTTGATTTTGTATGAGCCATGAAATTTTTGCCACATTGAATGGAATATTTATTTGTCAAAATCTATTTAAATATTTTATTTTTTGGATGAAATAGAGCTATATTACTTAAATTATATATTTATTTATAAACAATCAATAAATTAGAAAAATTAAATCATAATTTTTAAAATAAATAAATTGTAAATTATTAAATTTATAAAAACAAATAAACAAATAATAAAAACTTATATCATAAGAAGTTAAATAAAAAATAAAACAAATAAATTTAGAAACAAATTAAAAAATTAAATTATAAAAAACAAATTATTAAAAATTAAACTTAAAAATGAACATTGAAAATAAGTTTAAAAAAGTAAAGAAATTATATTAAACTAAAACTAAGTTAAAAAGTAAATAAAGTAAAAACGAAAACATAAATATATAACTCAAAAACACAATTAAAAAAGTAAAAAAACATGTTAACAAGTTAAAACATTCAAAACAAAAAAATGAAAAATAAAAAAAAGGTTATCATAAACAATATGAAATGAAATGAAATGAAAGATTTTAATGACGTCCACGAGACTGAAGAGTCTATGGGACCAAACAAAACCGATACATTAAGCAGTTTTCAGACTCTTTGCCATATCAGCTCTTCTACTTGTGAATCTTGAGCACTAAACCAGCGATCTTTTGAAGTTTTGTTTCTGCAAATAACTCATTTAAGTTGTCCACTTTTAATTCGTTTTAAATCTTGGATACGGATATCATCATATGTTGAACACTCCATAATGAAATGCCATTCTGTTTCAACAACCCCTTTGTTGCAAAAAAGACAAATTCTCCTTTCCCAAACCTCTTTGGGAATAGTCCATCTACCGGTTTCACAACGAAGATGATGTGATCCCGTCCTCAACTGAGCCACTAAAATCCTTGCCTTACTTTTGATAACTGCCCCAAGATAAGCTTTTTCATCATGCTCCCAAGTGGGGTTGAATTCTTTGATATAATGTGCTTTCTTACGACCCATCTGTTCTGTCCACATGGCAGTCCTAAACTTCTCCATCACATAATTTTTTATTTCCCTGTTGTTGTCAGGACACTCCTGAAAATTGATGCCCCATTTGTTCATCCATTTGTTGTTCTGTTTCATCCAGGTTTTCTTTCTGCGCTCTAGATTATCCTCTGTAACCATTTTGGGCCAGCGAAGATCATCCATGCTTTCAACTTTTTTCAAATAGCTTATCAGCCAAGTTATTGCGATGCTTCCATCGGGAAGGTACCCGCTTCAGCTAACAAGATCTCATAAGGAACTGATTTAACTTTAAGAGTACTTGTGATTAGATGTTTCTAGATTCTTTCTAATTGTCACCATCCATGCTTTGACACGTTGCTTCCCCAAACCTCGCAACCGTAAAGAGCAACCGGAGTAACCAACAAACCAAAGAGGGTTTTCTTAGTTTTCCAGTCCCAAAGCTCAGCTTTCCTACACCTATTTTGAAGTAGGTAAGATGCTTTCCAACCTCCCTATATCCTTTTGGCTCTGCAAGTCTCCCAGCTCAACTTGTTGTGGAAATCAATCCCAAGATATTTATATTTTGTAACAATTTCCAATGTACTCCCTTCAAAAAGAAAGTTAAATTGCCTCTCTTTTCTTTTCAGGGAAAAAATCATGATTTTTGTTTTGCTAATGTTCACTTGCATCCCGACTTCTTGGCAAAAGAATTCTAAAGCTTTTAGATGCTCCCTCAATCCTTGAGTTATTGTTGAAATTAAGATAAGATCATCGGCATATAAGAGTAACTTCACCACATACTCGGCCAACTGAACACCCTCTCCTTCGGTTTTACGTAACCACTCTTCAAGCTTATCAATGTATAAACCAAACAAAGTGGGAGAAAGAGGGCAACCTTGTTTGACCCCAATGTCACTACCAAAACATTCAGACATACCTTCTCTGGTTCTGATTTTAGCTCTGACCTGCTCATAAAGTCTATGTACTACTGCTCTAAGCTCGTCTGGAATCTCAAGTTCCTCCATCCTGTTCCACAGTTTGTCTCTAGGAACCGTGTCAAAGGCTTTCTTAAAATCAACAAAACAACAAAAAGCTTCATCCCCTTGGGTATCCCATACCTTTTCAATCAAGTGCCTAAGAGTGATGCAATGATCAATGGTTGAATGTTTAGATCGGAAACTTGCTTGTCCTTTTGCTCTTTTTCCCTCTCTTTCTGCCCAACTGCTGATTCTACGCTCTATCATGCCCCCAAATAACTTACCAAAAAGAGGATTGATCATAATAGTGTGATAGTTAGAAGGATTATTGATATCCCCACTTTTAAAAAGAGGAATAACCACACTAGTCGTCCACTCTAGTGGGAACCCAACCTGAGTTACATCATTGAAGATTTTTTTGATATGCGGAGTGAGCACCTCAACCCCCACTTTAAAAATTCAGCCTGCAACCCATCAACATCTTGAGCTTTACCATTTGCTAGATTCTTTATGCCATGTTTGATGTCTTCCTCTGAAAAAGTTCGATCGAGGTATGAATGATGGGAGGAATATCCTTCTGTTGAGACCGCTCGTAGAGAGTCTTCGCATATTCTAACCAATGAGCTTCTGTGATATTGTTTTCTATGTGTGTTTTCTTTTGTTGTAGCTCCTTCCGAATCCCTTGGGATTGTGTTTTCCAAGAGAAATTAATTCAGACCTTCTTCTATTCACATAGCTTTCTTTTTTTTGTTGTACCAATCTCTTGTATTTCTTTTTATTTTCTTCTTTGTTCACGTCACTTTCCCTCATAGCTCTCTTGGCAGCCTTACAATCTTCGTCATACCACGGATTTGTTGGAAAAGTATTTGCAGCCCCCTTTCTAGGCTTAGATTTTTGCAAGCACTTAATGCCTTGTGGATTAAAGGTATCAACAACTTACTACAAACATAACCCCTTGCCCCCTTGTTTGTATTGCTCTCGATATCATTTCTTGCCATCTGAAATTGTTGTTCAAGGGCAACCACAAAAATTTCCTGATTTTCTTTATTTAAAATGATTTTGCCTTGTTTTGGAGATGTCTCTTGCATGTGATGAACTTGTTTTCCTTGTTGCTGATTTGAAATGGTACCAAGCTTGACCAAGAGAGGATTATGATCAGATTTGAGCTCAATAGGACAATCTCCAATTTCAAACTCGAGCAACCTACAAATAGAGCTCTGAGTGCATATTACATAGTCCACTACACTTTGTCCATTGTAAGTTTTGCAAGTGATATTGCCAGATCTGGGCCAAGCCTTCATGCCATTACAAATAACCATGTCGTATAAGCTACATAGACCTAGAAGCTCAACCCCGAAATGAGTCACCCCTCCATTACCATCTTGAGATAGTCTTTCCCAAAACTTGTCTTCGCTTCGTTAAGCCAAAGCGGATTGTCATCTCCACCTTTTTCAGCCCAACTGAAGAGATTGATTATTTGCAGTCCTTGCATTAAAGTCCCCCATCAAAATAATTTCCCGTATGCACTAAACACATAAATGTCTTTTTTTAACGAAGCATATGGGTCTTCCATATCCAAATTTCTTTTCTTATATGTCTTTGAGCCTTTCGGTGCAAAGTAGCAAGCAACCAATCTGATTGTTGCCTTGTTATCTGATATTTTCAGCCAAATGTATTGCTTATTTGCATCTTCCTTTTCCACTTTGATGATCCCTAACCATGCTTCTTTGATTAGCACTGTAATTCCCCCGTGTCCTTTCCCTGTTTCACTTCCTTCATTCCAAACTGAAATTTTCTTGTACCCCTCGAAATCTGGGACTTTGCAACCATCGTGCTCATGTGTAAAATATCCCTTATGGGATATCACTTAAAAATGCAAAAATGTTGAAAATTTGCAGCCACATAAAATACTAATTTTTCTAGATTTTTTACAGATTACGGCAGCAAACTAAAGAACCTTAATATTTCCCAAAAGGTCCACCCGAATTACTTGAAAATTTAAATAGGGCTTGCTAATATTATAAAGGACATAATAAAACTGTTTTTGGAATTTTACAGAGATTAAATTGCCGCCAGAGAATTACAGCGTGCCCTAGACAACGGAAAACTTCCAAAATTTGTAACTCTCCAAATACAAGAGCAAAAATTATGAGACTTTGGAAATAACATTAACAAATATAGGAAATGATATTTCAGCCTTCATATCTCGGACATTGCGGTTGAAATCCACCAAATAAAGGCTGCAAGCCGCCTAGCTTGGAAAAAGGTTGGGAATAGATGAAGACGCCTTCAAAGCGAGACTCAGCCCTGCCCAAATGGCTGCCGTAATCTGATCTGAAAACCCTCTGATTATCTTCCCCAAATGCCCCCAAAACCCACAAAATCCTTCCTCTAAAACCTCTTCAATATCTCTGTAACACAGCCCGAAAGCGGCTCCAAAATGACAGCTAGGGTAGATCTCTCACTACTGAAGAATGCCCTGCTATTTAGGGATGGGTCTCTCACCACCGAAGCTAGGGTCCCTGTGGGATTTTACTCCACAAGTTGTAGATTTGCAAACAACAATTGCACGTGAAGGAGAATAATTATTTATGCAAAAAGTCCCTTTTCCTTCTCTCCCAGCTCCTTATATACTTCTCCAAGGCAAAAGAGCCCCAATAAACCCTAGACGCATTTCTTTCCATGGAGGGGCCAATAAAATAAAAGTAACTAAAGTTATTTTTTCCTGTTTAAGTCACCATGGTCCAAAGTGACCCCCAAACGCAAAACTTGAATATTAGTACCATGCGGCCCCTTCCCAATAGCTCCCAGCGTCCACAGCCCCTTGGGTATGACCACGGCTTGGACTCAACTTGACCCTTAGGCCTTTGGCGTAGGAAAGGGGACATTACAATGTGTTTCTGTAAGAATAATAATATCTTTCCCCTCTGCTATGGGCCCCAAACCAGGTCCTCTTCTCCACGGATACCCCCTGCAATTCCAACTTACTATGTGCATGGGATCCCGTGGGGCCCCGGATTCCTATTTCTTGTTTGACCAATGATCACTGATTTGGGCCTTTCCATTCCTTAATTGTGCCCATTTTCCTGCCTCTCTTGCTTTTTTCACTTTCTCCCATTCCTTCTTTCGGTCTTCTTGTTGAGCAAATGTTAAATCCTCGTCTAGATATATATATGTGTCTCGAAGAAGTCCCCTGCTTTTTAGGATAGCCTGCTTGTCTTCTACGGTTCTCATGACAACTCGCACATGTCGATCCTTTCCTCCCTCTATTCTCCTGCCAATCCTATTAGCTTGTTGTATATACCCTATCCATTTCAACTTGTCTCTAAGGAAGTCCTTGCCAATATGTCAGTTCTCTCTTTTTCACCAAAATCTCTTAAGCCTTTGATAATAAAATTTACCGCTTTGTCCTGCTGGTCTTTTTCTTCTTTTATCTGAGTTTTGATGTGCTTCTCTATGACTTGCCTTTGTTCGTTTGATGATCCACTTACCACTTGTGACCAAGTTTTGGCCTCTTCTATCCGATCTCTTAGCTGGTTTTCTTTTATTTCCATGTTTTTAATTGCTGATTGGATTTCATTTATCTGAAATGTTTCATTTCCTTTTATCGTTTCGATGTTTTTCTCTCTTGTTGCTTTCAAATGTCCTAAGTCGTGTTTTAGAACGACTAACTCTTGCTGCCCTCTTTCCATGAGGTTTTGAAGATTTATCACCTGCTCTTTAAGGACTTTATTTTCCCTTTCCAACTTGTGTCTATGTGTTGCACATTCTTTTCTCGTTGTCTTCTTGCACCTTCCGATTTTCTAAGGTTCCAAGTCTCTTTCATGCTCATGAGCTCATTTACATACAATTCTGAAGACCACATCAAAGGGGTAGATGTAGGGCTGTATAGTTGTTTAGGATCTTGCACTACTTCCTCTCTTTCATCCTTGTTTGTTGCAATTTTTTCTATTTTGCTCAGTTTTGGATCCTCTCTACCCTCCTTATGTATTGATTGTTTTCCTTGTATTTGATAATCTTTGAAAACAAAATTCCCTTTGTTGTTCGTTGTTTTTGGTAGAATCAAAGTAAGATTTTTCTTTTGAGTCTGCCTTAGCTTTTTGGCATGCCTACGTCGTAAGATCCCCTTATACTACTTTGCATTCACAAAAACCAGCTTTTTCCCTGTTCCCAGTGCAAGAGTTTGAGAGTTTCCTGTATTTCTGTCTGTCATTGGTAAATGTGCCTCTGAAACAATGTACCTCTGTAACTCCAAGTTCAGATTGTCTTTGAAACCCTCATGCTTAACCATGGCTTGCCTGTGTTTGTCGGCTTGTGCCCTAGAACACCCCACCGCTTTATAAATCTTGTCTTTTTGCAAAACCGAATCCCAAGTCACTGCTGCCCCTGTCTGTGTGTGGGACCTTCACTGCCTCTCGAATCTGTCTCTCCACGCTGCCTCTAGCACCTTCAACGCTGCCTCCACGATGCCTGTCGCTGCCTTTGAAACCCCTGTCGTTGTATCTCAACCGATCTCATGCATGCACAACCGATCTCCTGGTATGATTCTATTTACAGGCTCCAACCGATCTCCTAGTAATGGATTGATTATCAAAGCAAAAAACCACTGTCCAAACAAGCCTGCCACAAGCTTCAAAACCTAAAATTAATGCATGCTTTCTCGGCCATCTTTGTAAATCGCGGTGCTTCAGCCTCGTTGCTGCCGCTGCTACTGTTTTGAAACCCATGGTGCCTGTTGAAAAACCTAAATGCTCTCAGAAATCACCTCTCTCACTGCGGCCAGAAATCACTTATACCCTCTATCTGGAAAAAGGTTGTTTTGGACTGTTGCTTTTGTTATTCAAACCCTCATTATGCTCATCCATTAGCGCCGATCATGGCTATGGCAGCAAATTGCAGAAACGGCGCCTTCCTTAAGCTCTAACGGTAAGCCTTTGTCTCTCACCGATTTTCAAATTTACATTTTATTTCGACCGTCCTAGTATTTCGTAGTTTACTCACGCTAGGGTTTACAAATCCATTGTAGAAGTTGAAAGAATTGAGAATTGATTGTGGTGTACGATTCGGTTTGAATTCTAATATTTTTCTTTTGTGCTCGGTATATTTGTTAAGTGAAACATTCTCGGTGACTAGGCGATTTTTTTGGTTTTATTGATTTTGGTACTGTTAGGGTTAACCTCTAATGATATGAAAAGACATTACAAAAAAGTAATAAAAATTAAAAGACCTACCTCTAGAGTTTCAGCTGTAGACTCCTCTCGGCAATGATGTGCACCCCTCCTTGGCATTGCTTCCTTGACTCTCCTTCCGCTCAGCGACCACATCCATGTCCATATCCACCCAGAGCGACAGTTGTAGCTGCAGAGCCACACGCAAATCCCTTCACGTCACGAAACTGCTCCTTGACTGCCACACGCAAACTCTGCACTTGGCACCAATGTTTTCCTAGTCCACACTCCCATCTATGATTCTACTCACTCCCAGTCCACCACTCACACCTGCCTAGTTCGAATCAGGAGCAAAAAAACATTTTTGGTGTATTTTGTAGAGCTGAAGTAGGGTTTATAGAATAGGAAGGAGTGCCTTTCTTGCAAATTTTCCCAATGGATTTACCTGTGCATTTTCCAGCATTTTGCCCGAGGCGAACTGGTCGAACTTGACTGAGCTTTTGGTCTATGTTAGAGGTTCGGTGGATTATGAACTTGAAGCGAAAAATTTGCCAAACCCTGTGACATGGGAGATAAGTAGTGTATTATAGAATGTGTAGGAAGACTAAATAGATTAACTAACAAACCCATTGGAATGCACAAGACTTGTATGCATGAATGCAACTTCTATTCAATATGCAGAATAGGGAAATTACAAATGTGTAAAATAAATTAGTAAGGCTAAGAGTGCAAGCTCTTTTGATCAGAATGGGAATGCATCCTTGCTGATTTGCCCAGGCCAGTGTAAAAGAAGCCAGAACTACTCGTGTTTGATGTTAGACACTTACGGCATGCTAACAGTCTCCTTTCCGGTGTGTGTGTATTCTCGTCTCTATGGATGCAAAAATTAAAGTGCTTAGGTTATCCCTCCTAAGACTGTGGCGACAACATATACATATACATATAATGTATGATTACAAGATGCCAGTTACCACTGACAATGGTTGCAAGATGCTTCATCTTGTCTAGCTGAGTGAGCATTGTAGATTGATGCATGACATGTGGAGAAAATGCCCTGACATGGCGCAAGCACAGAGTCTGTAACATGGTGTGCCACATGGCAAAAAAGTGTTCACAAGAGGACATTGAGTGTAGAGGTCCTCACTCGCTTGCAGCAACATTTGGCATGCAAAGAACCAAGGCACAAATGTCTTGATGTGCTGCGGGACTGCAAGATGCTACACACCGCTGTGAGAAGCTTCGAGATGGTACATGGCATTGCAGGAACTACGTCTGCTGCGTGCAGCATTGCAGGAGCTGTAAATGCTGTAAACAAAGTTGGTGCAAGACTGCTGGAGCTGCATGTGTTGCGTTGTGAAGGATGCAAGTTTACAGAACCATCAAGAGTTGCATTATGTTAGCACAGGGCTGGGGGAGCTGTGAGGACTGAAGTAGGTGTGCAACGTCCGCGGGACTACCCAGGGCAATGCATGGAGGTACCGTGACATTTTGTGAATGGCGCAAAGTGTTGGGCAAGCTGTGAGGAGTGAGAGTTGCACAGTATGCTGCAAAGGGTTGTGCCAAAGCCGTGAAATGCCGCAAGGTTGTGTGTGTTCTGTGAGATGCCGCAAGTGTGAGGAGCACGAGTTCTGCAAGAGGAGTGAGGAGGCTTGTGTAGCTGTGAGCTGCAGCAAGGCAGGTTGCCAGAGGTTACACACAGATCAGTATGAGTATAAAATTCAATTATAATGGCTTGTGGGTAAATTTCGTGTTATTTTCTTCACATTACATTTATTTTGCATTAGATCTAGCCTATAAAAATACTTTTGGTGTAGTTATGGCATACCATACATATGAGAGGTGGACCTGAATGGTAATGAATACTTTAATGCCCCGCAATGGATAATATGCATGTGCTTTGGTTACAGGGTAAAAGTATTAACTTTTATAGTTCCTGTGACAGTCTTGTGTGCTGGGTTTTTCATTCAAGTTTAATATCATGCATTGTAGGCAACCATGTCTTTGAATCTGTGATGATGGATTTGGATGTGCTTCTCTTTAATGTGATACATGAAATGCTATCCCATGCTAATTATCTGCCATGTACTCACGCACGATTATTGCTGGGGTCGGGAATTATATCCTTAAAGTTAAAAGTAATTCAGTTTGGAGCTCACTCATTTCATTCTAATTGTACTTGATTGATCTTTGTATTGAAAATGAATAAGTGTGATACAGGTTTGATCATAGTGAAAACATTTTTTATGAGATTTGTTTTGCTCAATGTAGGCCATGATACTCCCTTTTGTCATTTAGTTGCAAAGCATGTTGCAAGTCGTAACTTTGTTTTCTTTGGCGTTCTACCTGGTGCATCCCTGCTATATTGTGTGTCACATTTCAATGAGTCTTATAGGTATGCTACCTACCTGCATTGATGCATTTTCAATGATTCTTCTGTGCAACATAGCTATTTATATAAGTGAAGGTCTTGTAAAGCTTATGATGGTAGAAAAGCACCTTGTGCTAAATCACGTGTTTGACTAGAGATAGTTGAATGAGGAAGAAGTTTGAAAAATGAGCAGGTTTGATTGGTTGATTCTCAGAGATCATTGGGAAATCCAAGTGCCCACAGCTTGCAATCGATATGGTTTTGACCTGTACTATGCATGCATCAATTAACATACCTAAACTACTAATGTCAAACTTTTGGTTATGACTTATGTATCATAGTCAGATAGAGCATTGGGCTATGGGTATGGGGATGCCATTTTGAAATAGGTTTTTTGAGTGTATGGCTTTATTACACATGTAATTATTGTCACGAGGAAACATGGGCACAAATACAGGATCCCCGTCCTTGAACCAAACTTTTGAGGTGACTATGATTTTTATGGTAATTTCTATCATAGTGACAAGGTATGTTTAAAATATTTGCTTTGCCCAACAAAAAATCTATATGTTTAATCAGAGCTAGGGCCCTTAGATTTCAACTTGTAGGGGCCTATGAGTTGGACTTCATAATGAATTCTGGTAATAAGTATTTATATGTGAACTTTAAGGGAAAGTTGAAGTCAAGAACCAAAATTTATATCTTTGAATATCAAATTGTAACAAGATTTGAGATTAATTTATTTTCCCATTCCCCTTCTTTGGGACCCGTTTGGGGTGTAGAAACACATGCATGGATTCTAAATTTGTAGGCAATGGCCACGAGATTGGCGGGAAGTGGACTTATTGGAACTCCTGTTAGAATATGTGGAGAGAGAAAGAAGAAAGAATAGAATTCACAAAGATGAAATGAAGAGAAACCGGAATGCACACATTTGAGATTGTGTGTCCGTCTATTTATTATAAACGAAGAAGTTACAAAATGGTTGATGTAGTTACAACCTGTTACAACCAACTTGTAGTTAGGCACCTTATAAATAAGTCTTATATTCTCATAACTCCGAGTATTGTCTTTCTTTATTCTTCTCCTATGTTCCTTAATGCATGCATTCATATTTCTGTTCCTATTTATAACACGAAAATTTTAGGCCTGATTTCGTTGTATTTATAGATCCTCCATATGTCTTTGTAGCTTGTAATTATGGCCCTAATGGGTGTTTGGTGAAACAATCATGTTGTGTGGGGTAAAGGTGCTGCTATATTACGATAAAGGCTTACCAATACCATTTGTTTGTGCATTCAACATCTTTTCCAATTATAGATTAGCCTACAATAAATGTCTGTTAAGAGTTAATCAGAATAATGGTCAATAGAAGGAAGATAATTGACCGGTTTTTAGAACATGGTAAAAGAGTGCTCCGGCATATCTATACTATAATCTCTTTCAAATACAATTTTTAGTCCAGAATTGTTAATGGAAACTACGATTTTAATATGTTTGAGTATTAACATTTGTAATTCCCTTTGTCCAAATCGAGTCAGTAGCAGAAGAGCATCAAAGGAAAATTTCAGAGATTTTTGCAATCATGTGTTTCGTACCTTAGATCAGACTACATATTCTGAATGCTCAAAATGCATGTTTAACAGGTTTGCTATATTGTCTGGGCCAACTATTCCAATTATTGGTGAAGGAGACGAAGAGGCAAATGACAGGTGTGACCACTAAACTGTTTCTAGTTTCTACTAGAATTGTTTAGGATGAAAGGTAGATACATGTGAAAATATAACAATCTTTCTCAAATGCAGTTGTCACAGAACATCTTTTGTGGCTTACTAACAAATCAACCTCGACTAAGATTTTTGAATTTTACCATTATACCCCACCATGCCCACTCTCTCAATTTATACCCATATAATGGTTAATCATTTGGCAACTTCATTTCATGTTCTGTTCCCAAACATAATTGCCCATGAAACATGCTTAACAACTTGGGAAGCTTGACATTTCTCTTCACATCATGATTTTAAACATTTATATTTTCATTGCCACATCTCATTTATATTAGTTGGCTTTAACACTTGTTAGAATGATATGCATGTGGAACCTATTTTGCCATCATGCTTCAATAAAACATTTGGGCCTGTAGGAGTTCCTAGCTCTGCTCTTACCGGCTTCATACAGGTCAAGAGGACCTAAGTAACTTTTGTCACCCAAAAGTTGCACCTTGATAGAGAATGGTGTGTGTACTCTCTCTCCTGTTGACAAAATTGGAACACCTCAAGGCTGTGGCTGACCCATGGCGGAGGTGAACCTCCAGAGAGGGCTGGTTCCCTTGTGAATCACCTAAAAAAACGAAAACTTGACAAGGAAAAGGGAAAAGGAATGCAAAAAGTGGGAAATAGGGGTGATACACCAAAAGTTTGATACTTGCATGTAAATTGGCACACATAGAATTTAAAGATCCACACACTTGCACAACCCTGGGACTATTTTGTGTAATTAATTCAAGGATTTTGGAAAAGACAACCGTAGAGGGAATGAATTCCACACTAAGGAAAACACAATATCCCATAACAAACACAATGAATAATATGAAAACAGAAATACGAGAGGACAAAATAAACCTTTATTATTCGAGAGGTGCCGTGACAAAAGTTTAAGATGCGAGCAAATCAATGCTCCAAGTATATCTCTTTTTACAATAATAAACCAACCTCTATAGAATGTTGATTGCCAAGAATAGATTGCTGAAATTGCTGTTCTTATATTTATTTTATTCTATCCTTGGCACATGGGGACAACAGCTCACCTTTCATTTGTTTAATTCCTAATTTTAACCTTGGTGCATGGGAACAACAGTTCTATTTTTATTTAATTTCCCTTCCCCATCTTTGGCACATGGGAACAATAGTTCTATTTTTATTTAATTCCATTTTTAGCACCTCAATCAATCGCAACTCATTCGTTTTATATTTAATTACATATAATTAAATGTTAATTCTCCATGCAAAGTCTTTAGTAAACTGCTGCTTGCTGATCCATCTTATCCTGACACCTGAAATAACAATTAATAAATTATTTTATTTCCTTATCCTTATCACCCCTTGGCGCCAACCTTAGAACAACAACTCGTTTTATTTTATTTCATGCATCTTCCTTCCTTGCGCCAACCTTAGAACAACTCCATATTTATTTTATTTGCACCTTCTCTTCCTTTGGCGCAAATACCTCTGGCTTGGAAATATGGTAACATTTTGGCGACATCACGAGATTGTTTGCTGCTAAACAAGGAGATCAGTGGTCTTCTGCATCCATTGGGCTATGGAGTCACATACTTCTGTCAACAACTGGTTCACACAAGTTCGGAAATCTTGTATCCTTTGAATCAATACAACTGAAATACCCTCTCCAACAAAATGGAAATGATGTGCATGCAAGCACTTATTGAAAAGACAACTATGAAAACTGGAAAAACAATGTGCATGCAAGCACTTATTGGAAAGCAAACTATTCTAATGTGCTGAATCCTCAATAGCAAGCTTTGAGGAAAATCCCATTAACTGGGATTTGTAGTTCTTCGCCATTCAATCGAGATAATTGAAAAGCATTGTGAGGCTTGCAAGCTGAAATAACATATGGCCCACTCCAAATAACATCAAATTTGGTGTGGTTTCCTGGTTTTGCTCTATTTGCATCCCATTTAAGGACAAGATCACCCTCTTGAAAGATTCTTGCAACTGCTTTCTTATCAACGTTCTTCTTTACCTGAACTTGGTGAGCTTTCATGGTGAGCATGACTTCATTTCTCAATTCTTTTAACTGCATAAGTTTAGCATATTTTACCTCCATGGGACATGCTTCCAATAACTCTAACTGATGAATAAAGTCTGAAGCGGGAAGCTCAAGAGAAATTGGGAGTCTCGCTTCCTTGCCATAAACCAACATGTAGGAAAATTACTCATAGACTTTTTGGGAGTGATTCTGTCAGCCCACAAAGCTATTTTGAGTTTGGTGTGCCAAGATCTCTGATTTTCATCCGAACTCTTTTAATAATCTTCAACAAATTTTTGTTAGTAGACTTTGCAAGACCATTACCTTGTGGGTAATAATTTGATGAAGTACTCAAATAAATACCATTCCGGACAACCCACTCTGTAATTTTAGTACCAACAAAAAGCAAGACCATTATCTGAAATAATAGTAGCAGAACTCCAAATCTAGTAATAATACCTTCATAGAAGTCAAGCACACTAGTTTCATTTGCTTCTTTCAATACAATTGCTTCCGTCCATCTGGTAAAATAATTAGTGGTAGTAAGAATCCACTTGTGACCCAAACTGGATGGTGGGTTAATCATTCGATAAAGTTTAATCCCCACTGCATAAAGGGATGATCTGCTGAAATAGGATGAAGAGGAAGGGCTGCAAGCTTTTCCTTACCCACAAAGAAAGCACACTTTTGACATCTTTTGACCCATGCATAACAATCTTTGAAAATACTTGGCCAATAATAACTTGCTTTCATTATTTTGAGAGCAATAGTCCTTGGAGCATAATGGCCACCTGATAAACCTTCATGGAATTCTTGCAATAATTTGTCAACTTGTGAAGGTTCTACACATCTCAGAAGAACACCATTAATATTCTTTTTAAACAATATACCATCAATGAGTGCAAAAGGAATAACTTGTACCCAGAAATACTTTCTTTTTGTCTTATCCAAACCTTGGAGAAGATTACCAAAGCATACAAGTAATTAATGATATTTTGTGTCAAATTCACGAGAAGATGGTATTTTAGCTGCTTGGGCTGATCTCATGCGAGTGCAAAACAACATCTTTCTTTGACTCCAAATCTGAAACCAAATGCTCACATAACCCTTTTCCTCGGATCAACTTTGTTACCTTGAAGTGCACGTCATTTTCCACGACTTTTGTGATTCAACTAGCTTTCTTTTCATTCAAATCCTTGCTTAACAAAAACACTTTTACACTTTGGTGAGTAACCATAACATGAATTCTATTATTAGAGAACATATATGTGAAATTCTTTAAGCCTCTAATAACATAAAGTACTTGCTTTTCCAAAAAAATATACTTAACCTCATAGTCATGTAGCTCTTTGCTAAAGAAAGCAATGGGTTGCTCTAAATTGTCATGATTCAACTGCGTTAAGATAGCTGATTTTTTTTTGATCCTTTCAAATGCATACAATATAAAATCTTTTGAAAAGTCTGGATTCACAAGTGTTGGAGCTTGAGAAGTAGCTTGTTTAATAGCCTCAAAACTGATTCTCCCTTCATCTGTCCAACTGAAACTTGATCTTACCCCTCACAAAAGCTTTGAAGTGATTTCTTGTGCCGAGGAAAAGATAAAGATAGAATTGAGCTTACTCTTTCTGGATCTATGGCCAAACCTTCTTTTGAGACCATGTGACCCAAAAGTTTACCTTCATGCACTGAAAATATGCACTTTTTTGGGTTGAGAGAAACCCATACTTTCTGCATATTTCAAAAACTTGCCTCAGATGGCTCAAATGATCATTAACACTCTTAGAAAAATAGTAATGTCATCAAGATAGATCAAAATATTGACATTGATCAAACCTTGGAAAGCCATATGCATGGCTTTCTCAAAGTAGCAACTGCGTATTGGATAAACCAAAAGGCATCTTTCTGTAAGAAAAAGTCCCCACTTAGTAGTGAAAACTGTTTTTTATTGATCTTCTTCTTTTACTAAAATTTGATTGTAATCCGATTTGTAACCATCCGTAAGAGAGAGAACCTTTCTGCACTTGATATAGTCCTTAAAATCTGATCCATTGATGGTAATGGATAATGATCCTTTAGTGAAGCCCTGTTTAGATCCCTTTGAAATCAACACATAACCTTATCTCTCCATTCTTCTTCCTCACGGGTACAAGATTTGCAACCCATGAGGAATGCTTGATAGGAAAGATAATACAAGACTCAATAAGCTTTGTTAGTTCATTTCTCATCAAAATTTCAATCTTTGGATTAACAGGTCTTTGCTTTTGCCTTACCGGTTTGGAATTAGGCTCAAGCTCAATGGTATGTTGAGCTAATCCTGGATCAAAACCTTTTAGATCCTCATACTTCCAAGCAAAAACATCAATGAACTCATTGCATAATTGAACAAAAGTTTGCTTTGTTACCAAAATATTGTGTAACATTATTAAATAAATTGTAATATTATTAATAATGAGTTTATAGAACTCATATTAATAATATAGTTGTAATAGTTTTATTATTGGTGAGTTGTGAGAACAACTCACGTAGCTATTTTAGTGTGAGAGATATCCTAGAGATTAGCTAGAGATATCTTAGGGATAAGTTTGAGAGATTGTAGGGATTGAAGATCATGTTTGACTCCACCATTGTAGGGGTTAATTGATCTATATATGTAACTCTCTATCAATGAATAAATTGGATCATGAATTTTATATTTTGTGTTTTTATGATATTGTGTTAGATTATTTCTAATAATCTGGACCAAATTTATTATTTGGTATCAGAGCACCAGGGTTCTTGTGACCAGCAATGAGAGTCAAGCATTCCATACATATTTGTGAAGGATCCAAGTCTTTGTTACTACATGCATGACTGGGAGGTTATCTGTACATGTAAGCTCGTGTTCTGTTCCGTAGTTCTGCGCTTGGCTAACAAATTTGCATTCATCGCTGTGCAATTGAGTTTTTTTATAGTGTGGACTCATGCAGTTCCATTCATCCACGTTTTTGTTCTGGACTTCACCCATTTACGCCTGAATTTACACATGGACATGCCCAGATCTGCGATGCGAGTTCCTTGACAAATCATCCAATCGTGGAAAGCGAGTTCCTTGAGCGGTGAAGTTGTCTGTATGCAGGAACGAAAAATCGTGAGTTACCCGTTTTTTTCCATTTTTGGATTTAGTGAAAAAAACACAATATTTTTTTCCATTTTTGGAAAGGGGTCCGGAAAGATGTTGGATTTAAAATTTGTAGTTGCCATAAATTTCTTGCTGGTAACTCAGATTAAGATGATGTTTTTTTAAAATGTGTGTTTTTTCGAGCTCTTTGCATTGATCATATGTTATCTGTTATCAATCGAAAAATAAAATTTCATAAAATTTTATTTTCATTTTTTTAGTTTATTGTAAGGGTGCATTTTCGACTGAGTTCGACACCCATAATGGAAAAATTAAGTCATATTGAAAAGTTTGAAGGTAAAGATTTCCATACCTGCAAGTTCAAACCCAATTATTGTTAATTAACAAAGAATTGTGGGAAATAGCCTATGGTAAAATACCAAAACCAACTGATGCAGATGAAGCCACCAAATGGGAAAGCAAGGATCGAAAAGCTACAACAATTATTGGCCTGGGATTATCTGATGCTTACTTGCATCATATAGACTTATCAAAAAGTTCAAATGTCATATGGACTACATTGAACAAGATTTTTGGATCCCAAACAGGAAGCGCAATAGTATCTCTCAAACAAAAATTGTTTGGACTCAAGATGGAGGAAAGTGACAACATGGTGCAACACATAAGTAAGTTTCACTCCATTTTAAATCAATTAGCAGGGATAAAAGTAGATGTGCCTGATGATGATGCAAAAGTCTGTATTACTAAATAGCATGCCTGCCAGTTATTCCAACATGGTTTTTACACTAAGCAAAATAAATCCTAGCCTAGAAGATCTAATTTCTTCATTGATAGATGAAGAAAATAAGAATATTGATCCAGAAGAAAGTGTGTTGTATGGAAAAAATAAAGACGACAAATCATTTGTTAAAAGAAGATTTAAATATTCTTCCAAGCAAGGATCAACTTCTAAGGATTCAAAAAAGCGATTTATCTGCTACTATTGTAAACAACTTGGTCATATGGTTGTAAATCAGTAATTGAGAGCTCAAGACCTACTTGATGGGAAACTACAAGAGAATGCCATGGTCTGCTGATGAAGAAAAAGATTATGATAAGGAAGAACCAATGAATGATGACAACGGTTATAATTCTGAAGATTTTCTTTACTAAATAAGTATCATCTACATGGAGGAAGGAGGCAACGGAGGAAGGAGGTCAATCAACGACCTCTCGTCATCCACAAGCGACGGGGCCGCACAATGTTATTTGGACATTTTATTTCAGTTGTGTGTTTACTTTCTGCAAATAAAAACAAATGAATCATACCTGTTCAACTATTGTAATAAGTGAGCTCCTGCGTGAGCGATATTTCCTATATTTTCTCTTGATGTCAGAACATTGTAGAAGATCAGAAACACCAATGTAAGTCAGTTCGTGGATCTTGAAAAGGTTTGTGGAAGATCCAGAAAACCACATGAGGTGGACAATTGATGGTTCCTGTCACGTCAAGGTTTGTGGTAAACCTGTTTAAAACCATGGAAGGAGAGAGCCTTTCTTTTGATCAAGGTCATGAGCCAAGTTGGGCATGCCACATGGGTGAGCATACTGCAGATAAGTGTGTGAATGTTTTTTTACCATGTCAACATTAGGGGAGTGTATATTGGGAGTTAATAATGTTAACAATAGGGGAGTGAATGTTACCAAAATATTGTGTAACATTATTAAATAAATTGTAATATTATTAATAATGAGTTTATAGAACTCATATTAATAATATAGTTGTAATAGTTTTATTATTGGTGAGTTGTGAGAACAACTCACGTAGTTATTTTAGTGTGAGAGATATCCTAGAGATTAGCTAGAGATATCTTAGGGATAAGTTTGAGAGATTGTAGGGATTGAAGATCATGTTTGACTCCACCATTGTAGGGGTTAATTGATCTATATATGTAACTCTCTATCAATGAATAAATTGTCCCGGATGAATTTTATATTCATGTTTTTATGATATTGTGTTAGATTATTTCTAATCATTTGGACCAAATTTATTATGCTTTTCTTTCAAATTACATACCTTGCCATGCTTCAAAAGCTTGCCATCGCTAATTGCTATGTCCTCATAGTTCTCTTGCTTAGTGGACATCTTGATTTTGTCCCTTTTCAGCTGATCATCATTATTAAAAATACTCTCAATGGTTACCAATCCTTGGGGCAACTTATTAGTCTTTAATTGCAAGATTTGCTCACCATACTGTTGCTGCAATTTAGACTGATTTTTAGTTGAAAATTCAGCTTCTTCTTGAATAAAGCGTACAATTTGCTCATCACTATCAAACACTTGCCAATTAGTATTATTATCAAGAATTGATGGCCTTACAACCACCTTAATATGAGGCTGATTATATTTTCTTTTCACATCACTAGGAATATCAAAATCAGTTCCAACAGCTGCCAATCTATCTGCTTGTTTATTTTCAGCTCTAGGTATTGATTGAACATTGAATGCATCGAAATCCTCTATAAGATCCCAAACTCTATGTCTATATGATTTCAACAAGGGATTCTTTGCAATATTCAAATTTCTCACTTGATGTATGACCAATTCATCATTCACCAAATACCTGTAGGTACTTAATTCCCTTCATTCTAGCCCACTGTAAACCATGAATTAGTGCCTCATATTCAGTTGCATTGCATGTACAACCAAACTGAAATCGAATAGAAGAATAATACCTTTGACCATCTGGTGATATCAGAACATTACCTGCACCTGATCCATTCTTGCTTCTAGAGCCATCAAAGTATAAACTCCACAATCCTGTATCAATCTCATCAATTTTAACCAATAATGGTAAAAAAGCATTATCCTGATGCATGCAATAAATTCCCAAACCAGCCTCTTTAATATATGTTTCTTCAACATATTTGTAAGGATCAAAACCATGATGGTCAATTCCCCACTCATCCAATAATGAATCTGGTATGCTCTCAGAGTGGGTGTCTGTATCTTGAACAACAGGATGATCCTCTTGGTAAAAACAATACAATTCACACTGCAAGCATTAGGCACATAAGGCTCAATATGAAATTTAGCAAGAGGCTCAGAATTAATTGTTACCTTTGTGCCATACCTTGTTCTGAAAAAAATAGATAGGACCAATCTGATGATAGATACCCTCCAATCTTAGCTGTAAAATCTCTAGATAAGCACAGTAGAAATATGGAGGTAGATCTATTACCATAACATCCTGTAAGATTGGAAGGCTTGGACATGCATGCAAACTTAACTTCAAATCTTTGATTATACCAACTGTTTTGGTAGCTGTGTCATCCAACTGCAAAACCCCTTTGTTATGTGGCTCATATTTGAGTCCTAGCTTATCTCGCTTATCTCGCTTATGCATGATCAGACTCTTTGCAAGTACCACCGTCACAACCGTGTAATTATGGACCAAGTTATCACCAATAATCAAAGAAAGGTAGCAAGGAGGAGGCTTACCAATTCTTTTTTCGTGAAGTTCAGCTTTAATGGATTGATCTCAGTATTTGCAAGTATTGCACTAGCGCTAGATGAATGATCTACTGCAATCGGTAGTTTGGCCAACTCATCCTGTGACAAGTTCTTTTGATCCAGAATGGTCAACGTATCCCACATGGATAAGCTCACATGAGCTTTCTTCATTTTATCTAATAAGGGGAGAGCTGCCCCCTTTTACTTGACCTTTTGGAACACTTTCAGCGTCTTTTTCCGAATTCTTTTGTGCTTCCAAGCTGCCCTTCTGAATCTGATTTTTTTGTCTCTCTTTCTCGTTAGGGACAACAACCTTATAAGTATTATCATGAAATAAAGAAGATGATCCATGCAAATTAATTACCTCTGCAGTTCTCCTAGTGCCCTTCTTTTTGTATACTTTTAAATTAGCTGCACTGTTGATTCTCTTGTTGCCAATTCACCAAAATTTCCTTTGGTGGCTTTGGTGCTTCACTAGAATCCCCTTGAGGAGGAGCCTCAACTGTTGAAAGTTGTGGAATCGTCCATTATGCAATCAAAGCTTGATTTAACATTCCATTAGCACAAGAAAAAAGATCATGCGAATGATTACATGGAGCACACCAAAAGGGTTCCTGAATTAGATTAGTTTGCACTGGAACAAGAGCCATAGATGTAGGAGCATTAGGATCAACTTTAATGGCTGCTGGGCCTTGATATGGAGGCCTACTTGTAGGATATGCTGGGTATGAGGGTCTAGCAGATTGGAATGGAGCCTGATATGGTCTGTAAGGTTGAGCAAGTTGTCTCTCAATAGATACAAATTTATTTCCAAAAGCTTGCAAAATACCTTTTATTTCACTCAACTCAGTGGGCTGATTTGGATTAGTAACTGCTTGGCTAGCTTGTTACCGGATTTGGATTTATAGCGGATACTGGTGGGTGAATATTTGGAAAGATAGGCATGGGAGGTCTAGGTGCAATTTTGCCAGCTTGTATGAGATTATTTTCAGCTCTAATGGCTAAATCAAAGGCAACAAGAATTGTGTTATCCCCATGGATCGTGTTATGATCCTCATGTGCGGATTTCACTAACGCCTCGAGGTTTTGGTGTAACGGTTCAGTTACATTTGGTATTAGAGTGACCACCTAGGTTCGAGTCTTGCACGGGTAGCTACGCCGACATTGCAGTGTTCGCTTGGGGCTCGTATAGGGTAGGGTGTGGTCCCGCTATATGGGCGCAAATCTAGCCCGAGGTCCGGCTACAAAAGCGTGGTGGGATGTTATGATCCTCATGTGCGGATTTCACTAACGCCTCGAGGTTTTGGTCTAACGGTTTGTTATAGATTGAATCATGACAACAATGTCGCTGTTTAGGGATCTCAAATAGTACAAGAATGCATGCTCTGTTGTAGGCTTAATGGCACGGGAATTCTTTCCCAAGTTCTCTGAATCTCAAGTTAAAATCAGCCATGAACTCTTGAGGGGCTCTTTTGATTGTGCTCAATTGCTCAATCAAGGATAGGTGGTCAGATTTGTCCTCAAATTGGCTACAAAAGGTTGTTCCTAATTGATCCCAAGAATTGATAGAGTTAATAGGTAGATTTTTGTACCATTGCAAGACTTTATCCTTAAAGGAAGCTGCAAGGAGTCTCATGGCTACATTCTCTTGAGTTATATTATAAACAGAGCAAAGATTTGCAATATCTCTAATATGCTCTACAGGAGTGGTTTGAGTTTGATCGAAGTAAAGGATGATAAACTCTTTAATGTGGTAGCAGGGATATTATTTTATACATTAAGATTCAAGTGGTTGCCATTATTAAAGGTCACAAAAGCTTCGTTTCTATTGACAACCATTAGGAAATTTAGAGCGGGAAGCTGGATTTTGGGCAATTGTTTTAGCTTGCTAACTTGGTAAGTATATGGAGAGGATTTATAAAATCTGCTTCTTTTATAAGAATGTAAAGGTAGCTGAATAAATTCAAAAGGAATACCTTTAGCTTTTGACCTGGTGGTCACTTTTGGCATTAGCTTTGACTAGTTTGCAACTAGTATGTCTGTGAAAACTTGAGGAGTCGCCAGATGCTGATTTTTTGAATATTTTATGCTCTGCAAACTGCTGAACCAACATCAATCTTTGAATACTTTGTCCCACCGGGCATGCCAAAAATTGTTGTCACCTAGAAGTTGCACCTTGATAGAGAATGGTGTGTACTCTCTCTCCTGTTGACAAAATTGGAACACTTCAAGGTTGTGGGTGACCTATGGCTGAGGTGAACCTCTAGAGAGGGTTGGTTCCCTTGTGAATCACCTAAAAAATGAAAACTTGACAAGGAAAAGGGAAAAGGAATGCGGAAAATGGGAAATAGGGGTGATACACCAAAAGTTTGATACTTGCATGTAACTTTGCACACAGAGAATTTAAAGATCCACACACTTGCACAACTCTGGACTATTTTGCATAATTAATTCAAGGATTTAGGAAAAGACAACGGTAGAGGGAATGAATTCCACACTAAGGCAAACACAATATCCTATAACAAACACAATGAATAATCTGAAAACAGAAATATGAGAGGGCAAAATAAACCTTTATTATTCAGAGGTGCAAGTACAAAAGCTGAAGATGCCAGAGCAAATCAGCACTCCAAGTATATCTCTTTTTACAATAATAAACCAATCTCTATGGACTGTTGAATGCCAAGAATAGACTGTTGAAACTGTTCTTTTATTTATTTAATTCTATCCTTGGCGCATGGGGACAACAATTCCCCTTTCATTTGTTTAATTCCTATTTTTAACCTTGGCGCATGGGAACAACAGTTCTATTTTTATTTAGTTTCCCTTCTCTATCTTTGGTGCACGGGAACAACAGTTCTATTTTTATTTAATTCCATTTTTAGCACCTCAGTCAACCGCAGTTCATTCTTTCTTTATTTAATTCCATAGAATTAAATATTAATTCTCCATGCAAAGTCTTCAGTCAACTGCTGTTTGCTGATCCATCTTATCCCGACACTTGAAATAGCAATTAATAAATTTATTTTATTTCCTTATCCTTATCACCCCTTGGTGCCAACTTTAGAACAGCAGCTCCTTTTATTTTATTTCAAGCACCTTCCTTCCTTGGTGCCAACTTTAGAACAACTGCATATTTATTTGTTTTATTTACACCTTCCTTCCTTTGGCGCAAATACCTCTGGCTTGGAAATATGATAACAGTAACTGCACGAATGGCATTACAAGATGGTCTCTACATCTCTAAAGGTGCCCAATTTCCATTCTAACTTTTTCTTCTTGGTCTTGGATCTGCAGACCACAATTGGCAATAATGGCAGGTTAGTCGATATAATGAAAAGTAGAGGGATAGAGTGAGCAATCTTTTAGTTTTAATCCTTTTTAAGACCACAGAGGAAAAAGTGAAAGAATTTATTTTAGTGTCCATGAACAAAGTAGGTGGTCAAGATTCGGGTGCGGCAAGTTATTTTAGCTAAGTAGGAGTGTCAAAAGGACTTCAACAATAAAAATAAAATAAAAATCTAGATCCAAAAATAGGAAGCAATAGAACCAAAGAAGACGGGGTTAAACCCAAACAGATAAAACCTTATACAGAACAGTATGTATAAAGGTATGTAATACAAAATATTCATGAGAAAGGAAGGTTCCATGCTAAAAATAAAGCAACGGATAGAGCCAAAAAAGAAAGAGAAACTATGTTAATGTCCACAAATGACCGAAGTTGGTCAACAGGACTTGAAAATGCTGCAGACAGTAATGATAGCCAGAGGGAGTGAAAAATACCTCCAACATCTAGAATAGACAAGAGACTATAGGCTAAAATTTTGAAGCACACCAACAAAAGATTCTAATCAACTAGGGGCTAATGGAGAACAAGCATCTAGTCTGCGTCAATGTCATGATAGAAGAGCCAGAATCTTTGTCAATCACCACGAAAGGGCAGATACAGATTTTGGATGATGTCCTCTAGAGAATGACATGGATTATACTTGGGAAAACAATCCTAGGAGGAAGCAGGGTACCCTTTCTTTTATCTCTTCTAACATTCATGACGAATGATTCTCGAAACCGACATGGTAAATTTATAATGCATCTGTTCCTATAGTCTGGTGTGTGAATGGTGGAGAGCAGCCGAGTCTCTACACCAGGTAATTAGGGGAGGCTACTTCAGCTCGTTTTTAAAAATTGTACCATGTTATGATAGGAAACATGCTTGTCATGTATGAATCTGAGGCATCATAGTGATAAATGCTCCAACTTACTGCTAGGCCAATAGATGAGAGAGAGCAACCTTATTAAAGAATTAATGTTTTGTTATTTCCATGGTAAAATGAAAAGCAACTACCATCCTTATTAAAATGTAATAGACCAATATGCTACAGTACCGAAATGATGCATCTATTCACTTAAGTTTATTGATTGAAGCCAAAGAAGCAAAAGTATAAAATCTTTATCCAGAATTCTTCAGTCTTGCAACATCACAAAAAATGGTGCATGATTGCCATATACACACATTGGGAAGTAGGAAAACCTTAACATATCTTTGAAGGCTCATGTGGATGAAAAACCTTTTTGAAATTGGCCTATAGCATATAGGCTTTTGTTGCAATTATGGCATGATAAACAATTGACTGCGCTGATTTCAAATGTAATAATTGAACTCACTAATGTCATGGGGCATGGTATGTTAATTACGGTAATATGTTACCAAATTAGCATTGGATATTCTTGTTTGTTTGGTTGTTGTGATCTCACTTCTTCGCGAATTTTGAAATAGCTAATTTTTTTCTGAGCTGAAACGTCCTACATAAGTTGTTTATGTCTTTGATGGGTGCTTCAAAGACTGGCAATTTTCTATCATTATGATTTGTGATTTACGACTTCAGCACTCTTTCTCATTTATCTATTCTTGTATTTCCAAAGAATGTTTTCCAAATTGCACGCTTTACTGTTGTCTCAATCTTATTCTGGCGTGTTCTAATTTTGAGATTGTGAAATCAGGTGTTCTGGCTTTCAGATAATAAATTTCAATGATCTCAGAAATTTAAAATTCTTCAATGATCTTGGTCATCTTTAAGAAACTTTATCATATTGAAGATTTCTTCTCTTGATATTCCCAATATGCAAAATGATTGATGGGGAATCCCTTATTCCTTTATTGAAAACCATTCTGCAATGATGCAGAAACTGTTTTTCTGGTATGCTTGTATAGTGTTCAGCCATTGTCGATCCATTTCTACCAAAGGAAAATTGACCAATAGAAATAATTGCTAGATGCATAAATATATAATAAATTCTCTACCAAATATATTAATATACATTCTTTGCTTTTCCTTCATCACTGCAGGTGATCTAGCTTACCTGAATTCTTAAAAACTTAGACATACATGGAAACTTCACGTCCTATGCATGTGGACCCTGATTTTCAAATGTGACAATGATCTAACCTATCTAGCACCCTTTTGACTTGAATTTCTATGTGCTCCATAATTTTCATCACCTATTCAGTTGATGTTGGTATTCTTGGCCTACCTTGTTGTGCTTCCATTAATTTAGGGCTAAAAGGTAACTTCCATATATATTTTGCAGACAACAAAAAATGTACATTCAACATCATGCTCTGCTTGTGCTTTTTATTCATGGAATTTTATTTTGTGTCCTTGGTGCTTTTGCACACATGGCGATCATGAGTCACTTCTACGCGCATGGTGATTAGGAGTCACTTCTTCATACACAATAATCATGAGCGATGGATGGGTAATACCCTTCACAATGGAATCCAAATGTAGGCTAAAAATGCAACCTAATTTAATGCATGTTATTTCCACTTTCTATGTATACAATCGCCATACCAATATTCGAATAAATTGTCATATATAAATTTTAAAGATAAACTGATCAAAAATCTAGTTATTGCAGTAACATCGCTCTTCGTGATGATCAGTTTCATTCATGATTGCCTTTGGCCCAAGGTGTGACTACTAGCTTCTAATGTGTATTCTAGACCATAGATTCAAAACTCACCATAAATTGTGAGCCGAAGAGGAAATGATATATCCTTTGATAAATCGCAAGATTTTTTTGATAAATCAGTAAATTTTGCCAAGTAATTACAACAATTACTCAGCAAAAATCACAATCCTATCGTTGCAGAACTTGCACATGGATGGAATAAAAGTACAGATCCAAAAAAATAATTTTATGCATATTTCCACATATTTTCTTTGCGTTTTTTTCTCGCGATTCATGAATACAATTGTTAATTAGTGGACCTAGGTTTTACAATTTTTGAATCTAGTTTGCATACAACAATAGGAACAAGGGCCCTATTAAAGGCCAGATTTAATACTTGAGGTATGAGGACAAAGATGTGGATTTCTATCTTTGCAATATCACTCTTCCTCCGGTTTTCATTGTTATTTAAAGGTTACCTCAAAGAATACATATTGATTCCTATTGTTTTTTAATATGTGCTCTGCTTTCAAGCCTCAAGGAAAACACAATCACACAACCTACATCTTGCAGGTATTTTTTATTTTTCATTATCTTTCTAGTATGAAGCATGATATCTACTTGATCTACTTCTTCCTTAGATTAACAATTAGGGTTGGATTCTAAAACATTTTTGTTTTCATATAATAGGGTTTAAGCTTGTTTAACAATGACAATGACATCCGATTCAACAACTTGCCCTAAGCTCCGAGTCCAAGACTCTTCTTGGAAGCTTCGTGAACTGGTGCAAAGTGGGTAATTGTGTTATATGCAATTATTATTGGATGAAGATGAGTGGAGGTGATCTATTGCCTTAAAATACCACATTGCACAACTTCTAGAGAATGAACTAGTAGTATGCACACAAGCACCACTTGAGGCTTAAGGAGTGATGGTTGCTTTACTTGTGGCTTATGCAGAGATAAAAATGAAAGATGGCGTACTTGGCTTTAGTGAATAGGAGGGTAATGAGATGACTATGACATCGAGGTCTCTTTATTATTGTCCCAACTCTAAGGGGTTGGGGATGGGGATGGAGACGAGCACGAGGTTTATCCATCAAGATAGCTCGCCACTTTTTTGTTCCTCGAGTAGTAGCGGGTCACAACCTTCATTTGAAAGCATTGTTTGGAATTGAGAAGTACACAATGAAGCAAGGACAATTACAACAAATCTTTGGTACTACATTAATTCTTTCAATGTGGTGAAAAGCCCTTGTGGGAGAATTTGGTCACCGTATTTACTTTTGGTGGGAAGGGGTTCAAAGCTCGAACTCATGATTTGAGTGGGCCATTGTTAGAGGATTTTGTCAAACATACACAAGGTATTGTAGAAGAGCAAAAACATTATGACAAAATCGGTTGCACCATTTTGTTTGGTGGGTGAATGGATGGGAAAACTTGCACATTGATTAATTTTATAGTGACACTTGGTCTTCTTGAAGTCAATTGCTGCCTCCTATCAAGCAAAAATGCAAATGCTTTGTGTGATATGTTAGATGAGTTGGTGATGGAAGTGGGCGTGTAGGTTGTTGTCCAAGTTGTGATAGACAATGTGGCAACATATATAACAACAGAGAGACTTCTTGAGGAGAGACTCTACACTTTTTTTTGGACCCCTTGTGTAACCAATTGCATTGATCTCCTACTCAAGGACATAAGAAAGATGTCATGGGTGAAAAATGTGGTTGAAGAGGCAAGACATATCACCAAGTTCTACAATCACACTTGGGTGCTAAATTGATGAGAGAGCAAACCAATGGAAAAGAGCTTGTGCGATTGAGAGTCACACAATTTGCCACAAACTTCATCACATTGTAGAACATTGCAATCTCACTAACATCTTTTAAGCAGATGTTTGTGAGCTCACAGTGGTTGGAGTCCTCCTATGCTAAGAAGCTCAAAGAGGAAATGGTGGTAAAAACAGTTTTTGATGATGTGTTCGCAAAGCGCTTTGAGGAAATCATTAAGGTAACCTTAAACTTAACTATTTTTTTATCATTATTTATTTATAATTTTTTTCTTAGTTTTGATTTTAAATTTGTGCATTATTTTGTTTTAGGTGTCAAATACTTTGGTTCGAGTTCTATGGTTGATGGAAAGGGAGATAAACACAATGGGTTATTTATATGAGGCCATGGACATGGCCAAAGAGGCCATAACAAAATATTATGGCCAAAATCAAAGAAAATATGAACCCATTTGTTGCATAATTGGTCAGAGATGGAACAAGATGCTCCATCGATATATTTATGTAGTAGCCTACTACTTGAACACTAAGTTTTTATTTCTATTCATTTAAGGCCGATGAAGAGGTTATGGATTGGCTCAATGCATGCATAGCGAGGATGATCCCGTATAATGACACTAAGATGCAATTTTTGAGTTGTAGATTTACAAGAATGCAACGAGAGACTTTTTCGTTGACTTTATGGATTAAAAGAAGAAACATCTCTTAGCTAGGTGAAAATAATTAGAGACATTTTTTTTACTTTTTTAGTCTCGTTACCCATAGGTAGTACTAGCTAGGCTTCTTTAATTTATTCAACCCTAGTTGACTTAAAATTATAGTCTCCTATTTGTTGATGTGTGGTGGGAAGATTATGATGTAAAAACACAAATCTTCAAAGGCTAGCCATCTCGCATTTTGTACTTGTTGTGTAGCTCTTATGTAATGTTCCCTCTTTAACACGAGCTCACCATGGGACCTTTTTGCTCTAGTTGACTTCCTTGGGGCTTAAAGGGAAATGCAAGAGAAGTACTTTATCATTATATTTTTAAGTTGTTTTATTACTTTATTGTTAGGTACAATGTTTATGATTATTTGCATTGTAGAAGAACATGGGGATGACGACTCGACCACAAAATGATGCGAAAAACCAAAACATTGAATGGAAATGGGGCTCCGACGTGGAGCCCATGTGGAAGTAGACAAGAGAACACAACCACCACCACCTAAGTATGGTCATATGCAATGGGTAGGGAAGAGCATGTCATGTATTTCTATTTGTTGTGGATGCCCTTACCAAAACAAACACACTTTTTTTTTATAAATTTCTCCGCACAATCATATATTTTGGTGCATGTCTATGTTTGTGCTTGTGACTATGCCCTATCTTTCCCTATGTTTATTTAGTTATTTATTTCCGTGAGGATTTGGCACCTAATGAGCACGTCGAGTCGGGCCAATATATTATTTTTCCCCACTATTTTTTGGTCCCTATTCTTTTGCCTAGGGAAATCATGAACCGGTAATATTCACGTAAGAAGTGCGTTGTGCATCGAGAATAGGACAATGCAAACAAATATACGAAGGAAATTTTCATGTTTTCTCACTCCAATTTATTACTAGGTACTGGAATTTGCTAAGTGCGCTCCAAATTTCATCTACAAGCCGAGAACGTTTGTTACGAAATCACCAACGTGGCCATCTAAATGTTTTGCAGATATGTTAGATTTTGGTCAAATCCATAAGTTTTTGAACAGGAAGTGATTTAGGGATAATGTTACTTTGTTGTTCCATATTGAAATTTGGAATATCGGACTTTGGAAATTGTTTTTCACATCAACTTTTATGTCTCAAGTATTTTTTGCATTTTTATGTACAAACTAAGTCTCAATTTTTGTGTCACTAGAATTAGTGATCACCACAAATCTTTAATAATTTGTCACTAAAGGCCATCATTTCCCTTTTTTACAATGCCTTCCCGTTTTGCAACATCTCATGACTATGTTTGAGGCCTTGCAGTTGTCTTCTGAGGAGGCAATCTGCCTCAGTTGTTCCCCTCATAAGGGTTCTAATTGGTGTTGTACTATTTTCCATTTTTATTTGTAGTAGGGAAGAATATACATATCTTTGTAACGCTTGTCTAAAATAATATTTATGTAACCTCTTGCTAGAGTGAATATGTATACAAATTTTTCCTTAAGAATCTTTAAGTAATGTTGAAGATTCAATACTATAAATATTGCAATTCCAACAATTTTTTTGACTGGTTTTGTTGGGAGTTTTTGTCCCCTAAATAACGATGTTTTTGACATATTTAATAAATTGTATTTAAAGTTATGAAATTTGTTGTCACCCTTACAACACATGTCAAAATTTACTTTTAATATACCATGTTTTCTGTTCTAAAGTATTTTTATTTTCATTGCATTTACAATTTTTTTGATTTATTAACACGAGTTTGAGAACAACCAACTAAAATCAAAATTAATAGGAATGAAAATGTTAAAACAAAAATAAAGACACGAGGTTTTCATATTCTATTACGATGTAGGTGTGAATTTTTTCTTGCTTATTTATATAACTGTCTGTCAAAATTAGATGTTTTTGATTTCAAAGTTTATTCATATGGTTAAGCGACTATTAAAATAACATTATATTTAAGTTTATTATAAGATGATTAAGACGATGTAGTGGCGGAAATGATCAAGTCATGTCTTCATCGTATCTAAGAATTAAACGTTGTCCAAGCGAAAACCTTGACATCGTAGAAAATAAAATAAAAAATAGTGAAGCCCATTTTTCCATGTTTTCTCAAATTTTCCGTTCCTTTTAGTTGTGTAAGTGCCAGTTGTCAGCACCCTCGAACTGACATAAAAGTTAATGCCACTGACTAGGTGAACCTTCTATATGGCTTAAAATAAATGCAATACAACATTATTCTTAGGATCGTTACTATTTTTATTAACTCATGCTACTCAATACTTTTTCATCATATTTACGCACCACCCTAGAAATATTCTCCTTGGCTTCTCCTTAATATGCAACATATTTTAATCATACTTTCTACATATATTTCAAAATATCTTTGCAAATTTGTCACCTCTCAAAACTTAAAAAATTAATAACTAGATCAACTTATCAAAGTTAGTGTATCTTGTGGATATTGCATGGACCACTTCATAATTAAATTTCTAAAATAATGACAATTTTTGTCTTGTCAGATAAGTTCAAACATCACCTCTTATTGCCAAAAAAACATGTTCTGCTCTAATGTGGTATGCAAGAAAAGGTAAGTTTAATTATTCATTATAACTAGCAATTGCACCGTCTATTTAATGCAATGTTTGTTGAACATTAAATTTTTCTTAATATCTACAATCAAATCATTGTCTTTGTTCAATAATAAATGTCTTAATCGCCGCCAACTTGAAAAGCCCTACTTTTTATTGGATTTGTAACTTTTAAAGATAATTGCAATCACATTTTTATGCATTTTAATAACATAAGCATGGAAGGTAAACAAAGAAAAGGTAAGCACAAGTGAAAACATGGTATATACTCGCGTAGGGGAGTTGACTCAAGCTCCTACACACCCACAACTCCAATGACAATGTTGGTCGATTTTTTGACGCTATGTTGTCTATTAACAAATAGGATAAGTTGATGACAAGGATGCACTGGAGGGTACGACAGACAAGGACAAAAGCTTACTACACTCAAACATATGCAACCTTCCTTTCTAAGTGGTGTGAAGGAGACTCTACAAAGCCTCCAAGGATGGGGAGAATGTGGATTTCACGTTCAATGGTCTAGGACTTTCCCCCTTAGGAATGGGTCATCATCGTCCCTCAGTAGCTCCGCAAAGACCTCAAATTTGGAATTGGGTTACACATTTAGAGACTATGTTGCCTCCTCTACTAGGCTTGTGCATTGTGCAAACATTCATGTTTTTCTGTGGGTATGTTGGTGAGCTCATTCACAACATCATGTGCATTTTATTGATGTCCTCCAGCTGTCTTGTGAGATAGTATCTCCACCTCGTGTATTTTTGTTTCATGACTCCATTTCACCCTTTTTATACCTTCACCACCATCCTCCCAATTGGGCCATAATAGGAGTTTAGAGCAAGACATAGGAAAACATTGACACTTAATGGAAAGAAGATTTTGTAGATGTAGTTGTGAGCACTGTCGGTGGAAACACCCTGGGGCCAATCTTTTGTTCTGCAACATGCTGCTCACTGTAAAATAATAAAAACAAACCCACCTTTCAATCACTCATATTGAGTATTAACATGTGCATGAAATCAAGAATATAAGGAACCCTAAATGTATAATTCTCGTATCTAACATATGTGAAGTTTGTGATTTAAACATATGCAAATTTGCCTTCAAAGTATTCATCGACCATGTCTTGCTTTTTGAGATATCTCTAGAGTACCTTGCATCGATGACCTACACACCTCACCCCTTTCTCCTTCAAATGATTGACACAAATGACACATGTTTCATATGTGCATGATCGTAAGAAAGAAGATTTTTATTTGCTTCCCCTAGCATTTTCCCCACCCTTTCACTTCTCCTCCCTTAAAACCCTTCTTCAACGCACATCCTCCTCCCTTGATTTTTCACTCCCTCCAATTTAGCTTTTCCAATGCATCTCCTTCGGCGTTTCCATTGCACACTTTGCGTGCGATTGCTAGTGTATAATAATCCAAAAATGCCACATGAAAAATCTGTTAATGATAGCAAACTAGCTTACCTTCTTGCAATAGGGCAGCCCCTATACTGTAAACACTTGCATCTCTCCTCTTCAAAAAGTAGCTGCAAGTTAGATAGTAGCAAAAATGGTGCATTGCTGATTTTATGGTCCAATTCTACAAATGCATTTTGCTTAATTCTAACTCAAGTGGAGGACTTACCACTTGCAGTTGTGGAATGCAAAGGCGCTGTTATTGTTGATAATGATTTGATGAACTTTATCAAGCATTGAACAAACCCTATAATGCTCTTTGTCTCAGTTACATTGGAAGGATTGAGAAAATGGCGTGTCCACTTTTTTGGGATCAATTCTCAACTCTCGATTTTCAACATGTCCCGAAGAGACTCGACTATTGTGCGAATTCACATTTCTTTTATTGAGCAACAACTTATTCTCCTTTAAAATTTGCTAATTTTGTTTCAAATGTATTAAATGCTCATCATATATCATCCAAGTAAACAATGATACAAAAATATGTGATTTTTCTCAGTACCTCATTCATTGGCCTTATGAAACTAGTTACAACCCAAAAGGAAACACAAGTCACTCACACAAACCTTGCCTTGTCTTGAATGTTGTTTTCCGCACATCCTCCTTAATTCTTACTTGATGATCTGGATTTCACATCTGATTTTGTATAATATAAAACATGCTGAAGTTGTCTCAGCAAATCATCAATCTGTGGAAGAGGGTACTTGTTCTTGATGGTTATCTTATTCAAGGCCCTATAACTATTACACATCCTTCATTAGCCATTTATTTAGCACAATTACAATAGGAGAACCACATGGAGAAATCTTAGCAAAGATTTCACATTCATCTAACGAAAAATTCTAGTTATTTCTTTACCTCATTTGCTTCTATCACGAATTGCTGATAGCGACCAATGTTGGGGAGAGTACAATTTGGTAGCAAATGGATCCCATGCTCCATTGCTCTCTTAGGTGGCATACCTTGGAATAGTCAACTTCCTGAAATTCTGCAACAACTCTTTCGCTTGCTTTTGTTCTTTGTTAGTAGACATGCTTGAAAAAACATTTTTATTCAACTACCTCATTTTCCTGCTTATCTCTCAAAAGAAGAAAAACGAACTTCCCACTAACATTAATCAATCCTTTGGATTTATTGGAACTTACCAAGAAGATCTTTGATTTACTTTCATATGCATTGTCATGTAGCTTTCCCCATCTTTGACCAAGTTGTATTTGTTGGATTTTCTCATGAAGTTGTGATCTCTCAAAAATATGCATGGGCTGCCAAATACTACTCCCCATGCATCAAGAGGAACAACATCTAACACAAGCTCATCAAAGAAATGCTCATGTATCCCAAAATTTAACTTTGCATTATTTGACAACCTCTATCTCTACTTCTTGTTTTAACTGACACAATTAATCAGGATTTGGATAACCATATGTAACCAACCCAAGCTTGTTTATCAACTCTTTAGAAATAAAATTTGCTTGCGAACAAGAATAAAAAAACTTCAAATTTTGATTTCTTGATTTGAATCTGAAATGAAAGAGTTTGGCAAGTCAACTTTTACATGAGCCTCATTACTACTCGAGCAATACTTCTCTTCGAATGGAAGTGCAAACAATCCTCTCCTCCACATTGGAGCTGCTCCTTATTCCCTTGTTTCCTTAACCCCAAAGGAAGACTGGGTTTTTCTTTCGGTTTCTATATATATGCAATTCCAGATGTAATGTCCAACATGTCTTGTCTATATAACCATCAAAATCACAATGCACATTTTTTTCCTAGTTTCTTTTCTGCAAAAGTAGTTTCATGCCAAAAGGGAAAAGGTAACTTTCCATTTACCTTTCCCTTTTGGCATGAAGCCACCTTGCTATAATTGTGTGTGAGAAGGGGATGATGGGCTTTTTCTTGTCCACCTAACGATGATGGAGTAGCCAATTTCAACCTTTTAAAGGAAATTTGTGGTTCTTCACTAATATTATGCATACTGAAATACACGATAAGTTTGTCTAACCAAGGATCATTTTTTTCTACATTTACATCACCTTCATATGGCTGAATTTTTATCTTGGCCTCCAATTTGAATGGAGGTTGAGTTTGGAATGCTTGGTTGGCATAGGAATTCTCCTTCTCATTGGCTTGAGGGTGCTCTTTGCTCAGCTCTTTTTTGTTTTGGAAACCTTCATGGAAATTTTTAGCTTCCCCATGAGATCCTCCATGATCTTCTTCAACCTATCAAGCTTCCCAATGGAGTAGGAGAAGCTTTCAACATCTTCCAGCCTGATATATCTTGCTTCATCATCTTGAGGCACTCTTACTTTCTCATGAGCCATGCTTTTGCTTGTTTATTTCACTTCCTTGTGTATATATCTCTTGTTGCAAGGGAACGAATTCACCTTATCCTTTTGCACTAGCTATTCTAGTCACGTGTGGATGCAAAATGGTCACACCCCAAGAAAATCACTCAAACCAAGGAACAAAAAGCTGCTCTAATACCGATCTGATTCGTAATTGGCATAAATGTTCACTAGCTAATTCACCGATATAAATCTTATCTTATGAGAAATAAAATTTGTTGACTATGCGTGTTGTCTTCCTTGTTTATTGTTTAAGAAAACAATAAATTTTCTTAAAATTGAGTTAGTGTACGTGATGAAATTCTTGTAGGTAGTTGCATACATAAAATGAAACAAATAAGGAATTGAAGCACAGAGAAATACAGAGCTCAACACAAGGTATATGCACTGGAGAAACCCAATGTGGGAACACTCTAGAAGAGTAATGGGTATGCCTTCTCTTGCCAACATTTCCTTGCAATTTTACAAGCCAATTGCCTTTCAGGCTTCCCTTGCTCTGCAACTTGCTTCAGCACTCTCCTGCACTGCCATTACATGCTACAACTCCTAAACTTCTCAACCAAGAAGAATAACATGATCATCAAATGGACTGAATAAAGAGAGTCCAAATGACATATGCCTTCAAAAGGACAGAATTCCAAGTGTTGGAGCTTCCTTGGATTTGTGGAAGTCTGCTATTTTATCAGTATGGGTTCAGCATGGTTTGAATCTGTCTGACTGATATGTTCTGTGCAAGATATTTGGTTGAAGATGAATCTGCCTGATGAATTCAACTGCAAACAAACCCGTCAGGTATGCATGTTTTCCGAACCGCCTTTAGCCTCTGGGTGTCCAAAACGGTCCTGAACCTCTCTATACCTGTCACGCCTCTGTGTCTTCTGCCAACTTTGTTTCTTTGCTGAATTTTCATGTTAGGAACACTAGAAGTGTTTCAAGTTGCTTTACTCAATTATTTTGACTAGTCAATGAAATTAGTGGCCTAGTTGTACTTAATCCAGCTGACTTTCATGATCCAATTCACATGATAAAAGGTGCTATTTCGCAGTTTTGGCTCTCTTGTCTCCTATTTATGGGTTTTCCTACTTACTGAGTATATTGTAGCGCAACTTAGGAAGTTTGTGTTCCCCATTCGAACCAAGAAAGAAATTGTGGAACAATAGATCTTATGATGTCATGGTTAGCAAAAACTGTTGAGGAAGAGCATTTGCCATTTACTGTATCCTTTGAATTGTATGCTTCCAAAACTTGCTGAAAAATAACAAAGCTAATAGATACCTTTTCTCAAGGTGCTTTTTTGGTCTAGTCCATTTTCAGCCTTCCTTTCCTCTTTTATATAGATTCGCTGCTATATTGTTTTTAGTTCACATATTTCATTCTATATCAATCAGCTGATTTTACTGTTCTTATGCTGACAGATTCCATTGGATTTCATTTTCACATTTTTAGGTATGTTGAACAGTTGGTGGCTAGTGCTGAGGCTGCGGTTGATGAAGTTGTAAGGCGAGGGGTAAGCCCTCCAATCTAAATTGCATGGAATTGCTGTGGGTTACTGATTAAACTTATAACAATTACGCTCGTAATTGTCACATCCTTGCTAAAAGAGTTTGTGTACATGCAGGTTGCTCATCCAAACAAAATAGCCATTGGTGGTCACTCGTATGGAGCATTCATGACAGCAAACCTCCTTGCACATGCACCTCATCTTTTTTGTTGTGGAGTTGCTCGGTCAGGAGCCTATAACAGGACACTCACTCCCTTCGGATTTCAGGTTAGCTTCACTCATATGAGAGTTCAAGTTGGTACTGCTGAGCTTGTATTGTTTGTTATGTTTTGTTGTAATGTGCTTATTAATCTTTAATGGAATTTGTTTTTTAGAATGAAGAGAGGACGCTATGGGAAGCAACAAGCACGTATGTTGAGATGAGTCCATTCATGTTAGCTAATAAAATAAAGAAGCCTCTTTTGGTTGTGCATGGAGAAGAGGATAATAATCCTGGAACACTCACAATGCAGGTTTGCAAACTAACCATGGTGACATATTGCATCTTTATTTGCATTTCATTTATGGTGTGAGCTCATGCTGATTTGAAATATGCACTTAATGATCCATAGATGCTAACTTTGCCTGTTGGAATTATTTTTATGTGAAAAGCTCTGTATTGCTTTCTTCACCCATAATCTCATTGACTTTAGATGCTAAAGAATATCCATTTCTTATATTTTACTGATATATCCTTCTTGATATTCCCTTATAATGATTCATATTATGCATGTACCAAAAATTTGCCTTCTCAATCGTGACTATAAAATTTCTTTAAACACTCATGTTCTTGGGGATTTCAGAAGACTTGAAACAGTTTGCATTCACTGTTTTAACACAAGCTAAATTACGGGCATAGTTGGTTAATGAATATAAACCTCCATTATGGGAATAATAACATGTGGCTATATGGTGTTTAGGATTGTTGAAGGCCAGGAATTTCAAAGTAATTACTAACATCCATTAGAAAACTAGTTTGTCCAAAGTTTTTATTATTGTCATTTGAAAACATTTATTGAGCTATAAATCTTGCAAAAATGCTTCAAAATTTTGGAGTCTTGTGATATAACTTCAACCTGATCTCATGTAAAGAAAATTAATTTGGTTTAACTTCCTGCTTATCTTTTGGTGGCACTGGACAAAATATTGTTGATCTACTGAGTAGTATGTGGTTGCCAGTACACTACTGACCTGCAGTAACAGGTACATACAACCCTAGAGGGAGGTCCTGCCACAGATAGCTGTAGCCAGTGAAAATGGCCTGTCTTTTCATTTCTTGTAGGATCTTTGAATACTGTTCCACTTGTTATGACAACCCCCATTTGGCCAATTTTCAACATTTTTTTCTATAATATGTGGTGCAACATTTTGATTATGGTCCTAATGCTTATTCTTCACCTTTATGAATAGTACCTTCATTAGTCTGCTGCATTGGTAGAAAGCTCACTTTTCTCCAGTGGGAGCAAACATTAGAGAGTTGGGTTAAAACAAGTCATTTTTGGTCATTGTCATCCATATACTGTGTGAGGGTGATTTACTCTCTCTCTCTCTCTCTCTCTCTCTCTCTCTCTCCCTTCGGGTTCTAATGTAAAAACTTAGAAAGCACTCACTGGTTTCCTTCTAGGCTTCTGATATGTTGACCGTGTCTAAACATTGCAGTCTGAGCGGTTCTTCAATGCACTTAAAGGACATGGTGCACTCTGTCGCCTAGTGCTTCTTCCCTTTGAAAGCCATGGATACAGTGCGCGTGAAAGCATAATGCATTTGCTTTGGGAGTGTGACAGGTGGCTAGAGAAGTTTTGTGTAAACTCGCCAGACATTGGTCACGATTCCAAATCTTCTAGCCAAAATGAGAATGTTGGTGGAGGGGAAAGGTATGCATCATCTGCAAAGGGAGGAGATAATAACCAAGAAAAAGAATTCGAGCAAGATTCTTTCTATTCAATACACAGGTCATCTTTATGACAATTTCCATCCAACATTTATGGACAATTGTTTGGATCATGTCAGGGAGCCGTTTGTGGCACGTGTTCTCCCACTCCAATTGATCTGCCATTGCATAAGGATGGCACGATATTGTTCAAATAAAATTTGGTTTGTTTAATTATATTTGATATTTCTACCCTCTTCACATAAGTCCCTGGTTTTTGTTGTTGAGTTGCATCTTTTTAGTATATATGATATCTATGAATCTGCTTGCTGCATTATTCTATATCTGAAGATATGATCTTTTGCGAACTTAGAGATGGTACTCTGTAGAGATACAGAATTCTTATCATCATCGAGATCTTGCACAAAATTGACACATCCTTTTCGTTGTTACTAAAAACAAGAGTGAAATATCTTGCTAGTTGCCTACTTCATAACCTAAAATTGTTTCTGACGGGATTTCAAACTGTTGTTTTTTTTTTTTTAATTTTAATTTTACAGTCATGTAAGCGGAGCTTTTATCAAGATCATTATTAACCAAGGCTAATGAAAACTATCGAAGAGGAAATTAACTTGTGCTAAGAGAGATTACATCATCATAGTGACAAGCAAAAAAATTCTAATGGTGTTACTTGCACAAATGCAATTGCAGTATATAAATCTATTGGTTAAAAGGTGAATGTTTGCACAATTTTCTTTTCCTAGCACATGGCAGGTGCTTGGCAGAATATATTCATTTATCGAGTCAGTTACCACTTAATGGTTTGGGTTATAAAAGTTAAATGTAAAGGTAGGTATTTGGGTTACTTCCAAGTGAGAAACCGTTTTGGTGTATGGGACCCCCTCACTGAAGCCCACCACATGATTTTTTTTTCCTAATCCCATTTACCTCGTATATTGTTCATTCTAGGCACGCGTAGCCTATCCTATGCTGGATGAACCTGTGCCTCTGTGGACTACATAGGTATTCACCATTAGGCCCACTCATGTGGTGTTGTCTTGATAATTTGAAAACAAACAGTAAGACAGAATCTAGTTTATTTATTCTTAAAAATTAAAAGCAAACTATTTGACAAGAAAATGTTGTAGTAGAGTTTTAAAGATGACATCTAGATAAACCTGTACATATTTTGTAAGTTGTCTTTCATGATGGAGAATTTAATTGATTGAATTGAATCTTATCTTTTGTTTTTCTAGAGCAATCTATATTTTTATTAGAGAAGTAAAATGTTTCCATCGTCTTGTATTTCAGAATCCCAAATAGCCCACTAAATATAATATTATAGTTTATCTTTGTATCTGCATTTCCCACCCACTTTTCTTCTATGCTAAGTCCCCAATTTTCAACATTGAAAAGACTTTGTTCACAGATAAAATTGTTGTTTACATTTCCTTACAAGGGAAGATAAGTCGTGCATTATAACATGATCTAGTGGCTTCACTCTATTGGGAGTGACCCGAGTTCAATTCTCTTGGTGGACATAGGAAATGGGATTCGACCTACCAAGATAAAAGGGGTTTCCAATCCCTTCATGAAAAGCACCTTCTTTGTTTAGGCTTGAATTTAGGGTGGCGTCTTTTCACACTTCAATTCGATATTTGGGTGGTAATGTTGTCAATATCCTCCAACATTGCCAGTGGTTTCAGTTATGCCTTGTGGGCCTTCTTTTGCATGTGGTTGTTATCTTGTGATGCTTTGCAAACCATTCATTATTACAGGTTAGAAAAAAGTGGCATATCATGTATAAGTTGAGGATTTTGTTCCGCTATAATACTCTTTATCGAAGAGATAATCTACAATTTTGTGGACATTCGACACCATATTTCACGTTGTGGAATTTCTTTCATATTCCCTTTAAGACATTGGAAAATTATAAAAGAATAATGACTTTGAACTTGAGGGTGTAGGACTTAAACATATAAAACTTCTTTAAAAATGGAGGAAATTATAACACATTTATAGAAGAAAAGGAAAAAAACACAAGTAAAAATAATGTGGTATATGTATTAGAAAAATAAATACACAAGAAACATGTATAATGGAGATAGAAATTTATAACCAAAGCAAACAGGAAAAAGAAATATATTCAAGACATCAGATGTTGAAATATTTTTATTTTCTCAAGTACTTTCATGACTAATGGTTTTTTTAAAGAACATTTTCTGATTGCCTCTTTGATTTTTACAAAGACACCTTCCTAATTGAAGTGGTTAATAAGTATTGACATTCCATGTTCTTGTTAATTATTGTTCTTTCGTTTTTCAATATTTGTCTAGCAAGATGAGGTTATTTGGTACACGTCTTGTAGGCATGGTTAGCATGATTTTCAAGATGCCACTTTGTAATGTTTTCCCACGAGCTGCTTTGGTGTTACTTCAATAAAGGCACCAGCCTTCCAAATTTCCTTAGTGTGTCCCTTCCGTTTATGGGGTATAAAGAGAACCAATCTTTTGTTTTTTCTTTTTCTAGGAAGTGTCGCTGAAAACTATTATAGATCACATGTTGATGGCTACATTAAAAGTGTACTTGGGTTGGAGGTTGCTTCTATAGAAAAATTTACTTGTTCAAACTAGAATGAAGTAATAATGCGTGTAAAGTTTTCATTTGCTCCATATGACTAATTAGAAATAGGCCCACTCAAGACACAATGAGGATACATGCTCTTGATTGATTAAATGACCTTTTTAGGTGCTTTTAAAATAGAGGAAATAGATTATACAAGAGCTCGAAGAAGTAACCTTTCTTAGCCTAGTTTTACTTTGGATGATTTTGTATAACCCTACATGGTGCATCTAAAAGTGGGTATCATATGAGATTTGTTAGGGCTTTTAATGGGGTGTTTACGTAATAATCCATGTTTTAAATATGTGTTGATGGACATCTGAATATTGCCCTTCATTTTTGGAATTTACCGCTGTTTCTTCATTCTTATGACAATATATCATTACAAAAGTTGTAAATTAAAACTATTTGTATGCACTCACATGGTATTTACCATGTATAAAGGGGGACATCTCCTATATGGTGTTTAAGAAAATTCTTAAGGTTATATGCTTTTGGCAAACCACAACCATTAATGCCTATGTGGTGTTTAAGATAATTATCAAGGTTAAAAGCTTTTGGCAACCACAACTACGAGTGTAAGTAATTTTTTTACATGAGCAATTGGCATTTGGTGGGATTAGTCTTTTGTATTGTTCATCGACCGATGTTTCGGTAAGGTGAGTAATGATGTATTAAACTTTTAAGTCTTGATTATATTTCAAAATTCCAAAGTAGAGGCATTAAGCAATTGATGATTTTGATATAATCTAAACTAACTTTGAAACCATGAGAAGGATTTGTTTTGTCAAAAGTCCATATGCCCATATAAAGCCTTCCGTTTGAGTAAAGCTCTCTTAGTTTAGCTTAGGGTTATATAATGAAGTACACAATCGAGTACGAAGTTCAAAATTGGCTTTAAAAAATGTAACAGTATAAGTTAGTCGTGTTGAGCAAGAGGTGGCCCTTGAACATGTTTGGCCTAAGAGACACAATTCACATTTTTGATCATAAAAACAAACAAAAATGATTTGTTGACTTCACAAAATTGCGAACTACATAAATGCTATAGAAATTAAAATATAAGATTCAACATATGATACATGTGCATCTCCCAAATGAGGCTCAACATCGATATATACCACCATTGGAATGTTGATTCAAGTTGGTTAGAATATGTTGAAATTATAAATGTATGTTTTCAAAATGTACTTTATACATGCCTAATTGATGATGCCGATTTTAACGTCCTTCAATGTGACTCACTTAGATCCTTACTACAAGGTGTGATTTAAGTGTAATGGGGAGTTGTCTTTGTTTACACCTACCATCACTATCCACTTATCTTTGGAAAATTAGATTGTCCTAAAAAAGTAGTGAACCAAATAATTAATAAAATGATACATCTTTTAAAGTAGGAAACCAAAATTTAACACAAATAAAGGAGAAACAATGTTTAACATTAAACTTGTCCAAACATGGTCCATCAAAGTCATGTGCTTAGTTAGACAATTGTTTTGATGGGTGTTTAGATTGAGAATAAAAAACTTTGATGGTCTAAATCTTGCATTTCATGAAGATTTTGATTGTATATATCTATGTGATCACACCTAATATTATATTATAAGTGTCAAGGTATAAAAGAAGCCCTTCATCTTGTATTTCTTTTAATACAACTTGATTTAAGGTGTTTTAAAATCTCCATCTACCAATTTCATTGCATAACTTATGCGGGATAGCTCTTAGTTTTGCAATCTTTACTCCTTTTGGAGCTTACAATCTTAAATGGGTAGGACATTGTTCAACTTTGGGGTTGATGTTCGTAATAGCATAATTTTCTTTTACTTTTGTAATTTTCACAATACAAAGGTTTTCAAACTTTTTATTTTTACTTTTTGATTATGGGTTTTGTATCCACCTTATTTTTCACACTTACCGATGATTTCTCTTTGAAGGTTGTTGGCACATTAACCTCTTTGAGTGTATGCCTTAATGGTTGTACCAAGAGTAGGGTTTAGATTATTAATAATACTTGATGAGAGTCATTGTGGTGCTAGCCCTAGCTTTATGTCATAATACCTTCGCATCATCTTTTTATAACACCTTCAAACCAACTTCAAATTCCCTTCTTACCCTTTCCAAGTGTTTTTTTAACCTCCATTCTCTCCTCTCCTTTTACCTTTTATGGATTGTTTGCATTTGATAGTACCAACCATGATTGATGTTGTTGGGTACATATCTATTTTTGGTCAATGACATCGACCACCACTATATTATTTGAAAATAGGCATCATTGTTGTCATTTCTCAAATATATTATTGTATAATACATTCTTCTTCCACTCACAAATCTTCCCTTAAAAGTTTAGGAGGTATAAAGTTTCAATGACACTTATTCTTGAAGGTCATCAAATGAGCATTGATTTACTAGGAGAATCAAGAATAGAAGCTACACCAACAAGGTCTACCTTACTTTTTGGAGTCCCCATCTTTGATGCGCTTATATCTTCTATCTCTCTCTCTCTTGAGATATTCACTCATGACAACTCTCTCATGAGGTGCTATTGACCTTGGAGGGGTTTAGTGTGTTGACAATGTATTGACAAAGGTAAACATCCCTAACTCTTTCTCTTTCCTTTGTATTGGTTGATTGATTATTTTGATATCTCATGTATTAGACTAGGATAATGTAGCATATCTTTGTCGATAACATTACTTCTTTTACAACACATGTTTATCACCAAATGACATTATAACCCATCATTTAGCTCTTGCTTATTATTTATACCATTACAAAGTTTAGCTCTTGTTTATTATTTATACCCTACTACTCTTAAGATTCTAGTAAGAACCTATCCTCATATCATAGACGTAGGCTTTGGAACACTATGTCTTTGATATGAGTGTGGATTACATACACTTTAATTTTCACTTTTATTGACTTTTCTCTTCGCACGTACCATTGGTGCATTAAACCTCAAAGTGATGTCTTACGAGGCATTATTAGGATTGGGGATGATTTGAAATAGTCGTTGGTTAGTAGTATTTGTGGAAGAGATTTTATGTGTCTTCCATGATACCTTAGATATAGTATTCTTTAAATCATATGAGGGAGAGGGAGAGGGAGAGGGAGAATCTTTCTCCACCTTGATTGAGCCATATTCATGTTTTTTCAAAATATCCTATCATATCAACTTATGATGTCTCTTGGTTCTCATCTTAGCTTCTTAACATCACCAATTTATTTAAGTATAATTTGCTTTCCAAATTTATTTTCGTCCACCAATAGAACTCTTAAAACTTATCTTTCTTTGCCTACCATAGAACATCGTTGTACCATTCCAAAAATGGATTGGAATTCTTTTCCTTGACTCAACCCTTGTTTGCATATTGCATTATGGTCACTTCTAATTCTTAGAAAATCACCCGTGATCTCACTAACAATGTGTCTCCACTAGATCTCAACAAAACCAACCTAAAATGAAGACTTAAGAGTATGGGGAGAACAAGAGGATGATCCTAAATACTCACCTATGATACACATATTTATTTAAAGATCCCTAAATATGATAGAGAATTTCTTAACACGAGAAATACAATCCTCATTTTTGATTCAAACCACTTCTAAACCGTCATCTATAGTGATCAATCGATCCCACACTCCATCTTATGAATTTTGGGAACATCTCAAGGACCGAGTAAAAAAACTCTTATGTAGCCACCAAGCTCCTAGCTAAAACCCTTACAAGTGTCATTTTATATTGGTACCATACACTTCCGTCTAGATCCACTTTTGAACTTAAAGGTTTAGCCAGTGCTTTAGTTGAAGAATTTCACTATCATGACTTACCTAAAAATACCATAAACATCTTTATCAATTACAAACGATTCAAAAATGAGACAACTCGAACCTTTATCAAACAATGGAAAGCCTTGGCCGACAATCTTGAACACATGTGACTAATCAAAATCTCTGTAGACTATTTCTTATGGTCTTAAAGCCTCACCTTCAATACAAGGTTATGCCCCTATCTCCATCAACCATGGAGGAAGCCGTTAAACAATCTAAAAGACAGAATTTATCTTGTTAGATTTTTAGAAACCTCAACCTAAACAACAACAGACACTTAAAATCCTCATGTGACCTTGAAACAACAATGTCACTAATGACAAAGTGAATGACACTCACAATCATGTTAATGCTTCAAATAGAACCATTCACAATATTGACTCCTCTCAAGGTTCAACCCCTCCCAAAGTTAAGGGAGTCTCCTTTCCTCACCCATCCCATTAAGAAGACTGTCATTAACCTCCCATGAGAGAAGAATGTAGATAATGACTACTTAGGTCTCAACCGAATCCTATGGAACCTTCTTGACTCGTCCCGATGGTATTACAATAACAAATTATTTTGGCGACATGCCAACTAGGGACATTCTTACGAGATCGTTGATTGCTTCGAGCCATGACCTATGCTTTCTTTCTTAGACATGACTTTTACCATGAAGCCATAAAAATAAAAAGGAATAATGAAGCCATAAAAGTGAGAGACAAAGCATAATAACATGATCAACATGATGTTGTACATAAGACCACCCCCATTTGATTATCTACATCAATCTTTTCCCAACACACCATAAGGTTGATAAATCACATTAGTACGCTAATGATAATTAAAATTCAACTCCTTAGCCAATACAATTGAAACTAGTTTCAACCCTAATCTTACCAACCAAGAAAACATGGTCTTCATATGAGGTATAGAACAAGTAATTGCATGCGTTGACTCTAATTAGAATACATACTCTCTTAAGAATTACATGACTATTTAGGCTTATCGTACAAGTCAAATTTCCTCTAACAACCATATGAAAATTCAAACTTCAAAATCTTGTCCAAATTAAAAACATTGACTATCCCGAACCTATAGGGCCAATGCTATTATTTGCAACTTCGTCCCATAAGATTACATCATCCACCTTGTTTGAGAAGAGTTGATGTACATAATCAACTATTTTTTTCAATATGTACAATTCTCTTTTTAGGTTAGATGTCACTAATGCATGTCTCTAGAATGGGTGCCTTACGGGGCTCGCTCTCGGGATAGGGGTATGGTTATTCACGTAACCATTGGGTCGGGGATGATGAATGGAGAGAGAACAACGTTCACCCAATTTATGTATTTCTCTTGCTCATATTCCTCTTATTTTTCTCCACATTTCTTTCGACATCTTACTTGCCTATGACCCCATTTCTTCAACCTTGCATGACCTCCATCTTTCATGACATTTTGCACACATCCCCTTGCATTTTCCTCCTTTGCTGACGTCATCACCCGCGAACGATTGTGTCGGTGCAAATTCAAAAAGCCCGATGACGCATTTTCCCACGGGAGATGACATCGGTATAAATACCACAACTCTTATTTTCACATCATATTCATTAGATCGGATAAAAGGGAACTTTCCATTAACTTTTATCTCATGCGCCAACTTACACTTGCTCGCTTAACTCTTGGATGTATTACATCTTGACTCTTGGCTTAGAGATTCTTCTTGCTTGGATTGGTTTGCTTGCACTTTTGGGTCATCTATAATGAGCTAGGACTGGATTGTTTCCCCTTCTCCACCTGAAAGATGTTCTCTCTTGGTGTATGGTCCTTTGGGAGATAGATGCATCAACGACCGCCCCAAACAGTAAGTGCTCTAACCCACTTTTTCATTTTGTATAGAGTAGTTTCCTACATTCGATGCATACTTTATGTTAGCTTAGTATTTTATGGACATGCTAGGTTAACATATTGTATTTCAATTCTCTATTTCATGTTACATGCTTTCCTTAGGTTAGCATAAAATTTGTATGTTCATTTCATATTTCATTACCCCCCATAGTTCTGATACCTCCATAGGGTTCCTTCCTCTTCTTCAACATAAGGCCTTGAAACCTTAGTTTGTCCTAGTGTAAGGGTTACTTCCCTTGGGGTATGCGATCATAGTGGTCCCTATACCCCCTTTAATTCTATCTGTTTGTGTGTCGGTCTTGGTGTGTCCTTCACTTGTTGCCTCAAATACCCTGGTTGAATAGATGATAAGAGTGCACGGTGTCTAGACACATTTTTTTCCCATCATACACCCTTGGTGAAGCCAATATGAATATTTCTTTTGTTCCTTTGATCAAGAACAACTCATTAAAAGCATCCATTTTCATTTTTATCTTGTTTCAACCCTTAAAAATCCACAAAAACCCTAAAAATCAATTTTTCCAGATACCATCGGCCCATGTGTAAAATCTATGTAGGGATGAGTGTGTGTGTCTCAACTCTTACACCATCAGACACTGTGCAAAATATGTGGAAAGCTGAGTGTGTGTTTAGCTCATTTTCATTCTCGACGCCATCGGCCCTTGTGGAAATTCATCCGTGGGGCCGAGTGTGTTTGTCTTAGCTCATTTTAATTTCCAACACTATCAGACTCTGTGTAAATTTTGTGCTGGGCCAATTGTGTCTGAATCACAGTTTTTTAGAGTCCTATTTTCAATTTCAGTTGCACACTAATGTCTCTTCTCGTGGATCTTTTTGGCACATTGAGTCGCTTGAAATTTTCCAAGGGATATCCCTTTGTGCCTACATCTCCTCTTCATGCTCCAAAATGCTCTAATCCTACAAGCACCAATCTTCCCACATGCCTCGATCCCACTTGTGAAACTCTGTTGTCCCAACCCTATCCCTCCGATCGAGCTAAAGCATGGTCAATCAATAAAATGTATCATGGTTGAGGTTTGGCGCGATCGATACTAGATCCATCATTAAGAATCTTAACATAAATGAATGTTTTACTCTTGACAAAGATGGAGGTTTCAAAGATACCTACCAACTACCATGGAAATAACTAGGCCTCATTCTAATCAAGAAGCACTCAATCATGATCAGGCTTCTCCTTGCAGAATTGATCAAAACGAGTCCCCTAAAACTCCCACTAATGAGCATAATAATCACAAACAAGCACTTGACTCTAAAGGTCACTCTTCTTCTATAGACCTTAACGTAGTGATAATTAAACTCCTAGAACAGATGGCCTTATCCTAGGCTACCACCACAACTAGCATGATTTAGATGCATAATCAGATGTTACAATTAATATCTCGAAATGTTGTGCTTAGCATGCATTCTCATACACCTCCTCGCTTGGTGGGTGTGCATGGGAATCCTATTCCTGCTCCATCGATCCAAAGTGAGATATCACAAAAGGTCCAAAATGAAAATATCAGTCCTTAGAAATATCTCATTCTAACTGTCAAATTCAACACCATACAAGCCCCATGAAAAATATCATGGGCACCATAGAACCTTCACACTATCAACGTGCCTTGGCTCAAATGAGGTCTTCCATATTTGAAACCAATACCATTGACATGTCTTACAACCTAAGAAAACCATAATACCCTTTTGTACCTCAGCAATAAGCTTCCCAAAATAAAAATCCTCCTTTCCCGTAAGAAAACATCACCACTGTGGAACATCTTTTGTAGGACCAATGACGTCTAAAGATAATAATTCCTCTGGTGTCTAGACTACATCAACCCATCGTGGGAACATCTTTTGTAAGGCCTATGGTGTCTAAAGTTGCCAATGTCTCTACATAATAAATTGGCCCCTCTGTCAAAACACAACTTGCAAGGCCAATAGTGTAGAGGAATCCCCAAATGATGTTGACCCTTCTTTCTAACTGTGTGCTCGAGTCTCATGTTTCTCCACCGGTCACACTTCCACATACCAACATTGACTTAGCCGAACCATTTTCCATAACAAAAACGGATGAACGGGTTACCAACTTTGAATACGAGGCCAATTACCTCATGGGTGATGATCCTATTTATCGTGCCTCGGTGGTGAGTGACACACCTTTGCTCCATCGGTGCCATCCTCACCCACTACATCGGTACCTCTATCAAACACTCCCACTAGCCCTCTATAACCTATGAGACCTCCCCCTACCTCTTGCGCTTACGACTCTTCGACCATTTGGGAAAAACCATATTGTACATGACATGAGGCTCTGGGGCATGATATTTCTGATTGTAGAGCCTATCGATGCCATATGAAGAAGCTTGAAGTTGAGGTCAAACGTGGCCAAACGAAGAAGGCTACACAACCTTCTGCTTCAACTCCTTTCTTATTTTATCATCACGGGTATTTTACACATACGACGCCCGATTTTTAGGTTATGTGTCGCAAACATCCTACCCTCAAAACCCATTCATGCACTCGGAAGCATAGGGACGAATCCTCTCGAAACCGCCCACCTTCCCCTCAACCGCCTCGACCTCAATCTACATATGAAACACCACCTCGTTATGAATCTCATTAATCTTTCTTTTGCCTCAACTCTTGCCTCTGCTTGGGCTATCCACCTCACTTGGGTTTATCAATATCTCTCTTTTGACTTGACATGACCTAATGTTGGAATGTCACGGTGTTAATTCCGCTTATCTTGGCTTCCTTTTCCCCTTAAAAATCTCTTTCTTGTTGGAATGTCGCAGTCTTGATTCCGCCTATCTTAGCTTATTTTTCTTTGACATACCCTCTTACTGTTGGAATGTTGCGGTCTTGATTCCACCTATCTTGGCTTATTTTTCCGTGACATCTCTTACACTTGGAATGTCATGCTCTTGATTCCGCCTATCTTGGTTTCTTTTTCCTTGACATCTCCTATTGTTGGAATGTTATGGTCTTGATTTTGCCTATCTTGGCTTCTTTTTTTACCTCGACATCTACTACCATTGGGATGTTGCGGTCTTTATTCCGCCTACCTTGGTTTCTTTTTCCCCGAAATCTCCTACTGTTGGAATGTCATGGTCTTGTGAATCCTCGCTTAGGCTCATAGTCTTTCTTGGATCTATTTACCTCTATTATTACTATGACACTCTATCTCCAATTCTAAATCCATCCCATGGGCCCCTAGCTAGGTGATTTAGGTCTTATTTTACTAATGATTCTCTAGTGTTTCCTTTCATCTTTTCTTCTCCATGGTTTTAGCAGCATGTATTGCGCCCATACATGGTAGGACAACAAACATTATCAGGTACACATCGGTGGGTATATTTCATTTTATCTAGTCTTTTCTTTACTTTCCTCATTTACTTTCAATTTCAATGTTATATTGTTCTTTCCGATGACTACCCCATGTTTCGCTATTGCGACATGCGGTAATCAACGGTTAGGGCATATGTATACACCTAATTTTTTACACTTTTTATTTTCATACATGTTACTAACAATTCTCTTTTCAAGTTAGAGGTCGCTAATGCATCTATCTTTGGAATGGGTGCCTTAAGGGGCTCGTTCTCAGGATATGGGTATGGTTATTCACGTAACCATTGGGTTAGGGATGATACATGGAGAGAGAACAAATTTCAGTCCCATTTATTTATTTATCTTGCTCATATTCCTCTTATTTTCCTCCAAATTGCTTCCGACAATGATCTCCCCTTTCTTTCGTGATCATTTTTTTTGCACATCCCCTTACATTTTTCTCCTTTTTCCTCCTTTCGATGCCATCACTTGTGGCGATTACGTTGGTGAAAAATCAAAACCTGCCGAGGCCTTCGCCCACGGGCGATGGCGTCGTATAAATATCTCAACTCTCATTTTCACATCATTATCATTAGATTAGAGGAACAAGAACTCGCCATTAGTTTCTCTCTCTTGCGCTAACTTGCACTTCTCGTTAGCTTATGTATTTCTTACATCTTGACTCTTGGCTTGGAAATTATTGTTTCTTGGATTGGTTTGCTTGTAATTTTGAGTCATCTACAATTAGCTAGGACTAGATTGTTTCTCATTATCCATACGAAAGTTTTCTCTCTTGGTGTATGGTCCTTTGGGAGATAGATGCATCAGTGACCGCCCCCAACAGGTAAGTGCTCTAACCCACTTTTTCATTTTGTATAGAGTAGTTTCCTACATTCGATGCATACTTTATATTAGCTTAGTATTTTTGGACATGCTAGGTTAGTATATTGTATTTCAATTCTCTATTTCATGTTACATGCTCTCATTAGGTTAGCATAAAATTTGTATGTTCATTTCATATCTCATTACATCTCATAGTGCGATACCTCCACAGGGTTTCTTCCCTTTCTTCAACCTAAGGCCTTAGAAACCTTAGTTTTTCCTAGTGTAAGGGTTACTCCCTTGGGGTATGCAATCATAGCGGTCCCTTTACCCCCTTTAATTCTATCCATTTGTGTGTCGGTCTTGGTGTGTCCTTCACTCGTTTCCTCAAATACCCTAGTTGAATGGATGATAAGAGTGCATGGTGTCTAGAATCATTTTTCCCATCATACATCCTTGATGAACTGACGTGAATATTTCTTTTGTTCCTTCTTATCAAGCACAACTTTGTAAAAGAATCAATTTTCATTTTTATCTTGTTTCAACCTTAAAATCCACAAAAATCCTAAAAATCCTAAAATTTATTTTTCCAGACACCATCGGCCCTTGTGTAAAATCTATGAGGGTGTCTGTGTGTCTGTCTCAACTCATACACCATTGGATACTATGTGTAAAATATGTGCAGTCTCGAGTGTGTCTGTCTTAACTCATTTTCGTTCCTAACGACATCGGCCCCCATGGAAATTCTATGTAGTGTCGAGTATGTCTGCCTTAGCTCATTTTAATTTCCAACACTATCGGACCCTATGTAAATTTTGCGTAGGGCGATCGTTTCAATTACAATTTTCTAGAGTCATATTATTAATTTCCGGTTCGCACCAATGTCTCGTCTCAAGATATTTTTGGCACAATTGATCCGCTTGAACTTTTTCAAGGGATATCCCTCTGTGCCTACATCTCCTCTTAATGCTCTAAAATGCTCTAATCCTACAAGCACCAATATTACCACATGCCTCGATCCTGCTTGTGAAACTATGTTGTCCCAACCCTATCCCTCTGATTAGTTAGAGAATGGTCACTCAAAGTAGAATGTAACATGGTTGAGGTTGGGTAGATTGATCCTAGATCCATCATTAATAATCTTAACAATAATGAATGTTTTACTCCTAACAAAGATGGAGGTTTCTGAAGGATACCTACCAACGCCATGGAAATAACTAGGCCTCATTTTAATCAAGAAGCACTCCATCATGAAGAGGCTTCTCCTTGCAGAATTGATCAGAATGAGTTCCACTAAAACTCCCACTAATGAGCATAATAATCAAAAACAAGCACCCAACTCTAAAGATCACTCTTTTTCTATAGACCTTAACATAATGATAATCAAACTCCTAGAACAAATGGCCTTATCCCAGCTACCAAAAAAACTTTTATGATTCAAATGCATAATCAAATATTAGAGTTAATATATCGATATATGGTGCATAGTATGTCTTTTCATACACATCCCCATTTGGTGGGTGTGTATGGGAATCTATTCCTCCTCCACCAATTTGGATTGAGAAGGTCCAAAATGAAAAATATCAGTCCTTAGAAATATAGCGTTCCAACTATCGAAGTCAGCATCATACAAGCTCCATGAAAAATATCGCAGGGCACTATAAAACCTTCACACTATCAATGTACCTTGGCTCAAATGAGGTCTTCCAGATTCAAAACCAATACCATTGACATGTCCTACAACATAAGAACACCTCAATACCCTTATATACCTTAATAATAGGCTTCCCAAGACAAAAAAACTCCTTTTCTAGACACCATCGGCCCCTGTGGAACATATTTTGCAGGCCGATGGTGTCTAGAGCTGAAAATGCCTCTACAGACTACATCGGCCCATGTGGAATATCTTTTGCAAGGATGATGGTGTCTAAAGCTGAAAAATCCTCTACAGACTACATCATCCCCTGGAACATCTTTTATAGGGCCGATGGTGTCTAAAGCTGACAATGTCTCTACCGACTACATTGGCCCTAGTCAAAACACAACTTGTAGGGTCGATAGTGCCGAGGAATCCCCAAACGATGTTGAACCTTCTTCCCAATTGGTGCACGAGCCACATGTTGCTCCACCGATCACACTTCCACATACTAACATCAACGTAGGCGACCCATTTTCCCTAACAAAAATGGATGAACGAGTCACCAAATTTGACTATGATGTTGATGACCTTATGGGTGATGATCCTATTTATTATGCCTCGATGACTGAGTGACACATTGCTCCATTGGTGTCATCCTCACCCATTACATTGGTACCTCTATCATACACTCCCACTAGCCCTGTACAACCTATGAGACCTCTCCCCTACCTCTCGCCCTCACGAATCCTTGACCCTTTGGGGAAAAGCCATATTGTATATGACATGAGGCTCCAGGGCACGATGTTTCTGATTGTAGATCCTATCGACGCCATATGAAGAAACTTGAAGTCAAGGTCAAATGTGACCAAACTAAGAAGGCTACACAACCTTCTGCTTCAACTCCTTTATTCTGCTATCATCATGGCTATTGCATGCATACTGATGCTAACTGTCGGGTTCTGCATAGTAAGCATCCTATCCTCAAACCCCTTCATGCACTTAAAAGCGTAGGGACAACTTCTCTCAAAACGCCCACCTTCCCCTCGACCTCCTCGACCTCAATCTACATATGAACCATCACCTCATTCTGAATCTCATTAATATTTCTTTGGCTTGAATTCTCACATACGCTTGGGTCATCACCTCTCTTTTGAGTTGACATCTCCTATTGTTGGAATGTCACGGTCTTGATTCTTCTTATCTTGACTTCCTTTTCCTGAAATCTCTTACTTGTTGGAGTGTTGCGGTCTTGATTATGCCTATCTTAGCTTATTTTTCTCTAACATACCCTAACGTTGGAATGTTATGGTCTTGATAACCCCTATCTTGGCTTATTTCTCCCTAACATATCCTACACTTGGAATGTCATGTTCTTGATTCCGCCTATCTTGCTTTCTTTTTCCCCGACATATCCTACCATTGGAATGTTGCGGTCTTGATTTTGGCTATCTTGGCTTCTTTTTCCCTGACATATATTCTTTTTGGGATGTTGTGGTCTTTATTCCGCCTACCTTGGCTTCTTTTTCCCTGACATCTCCTACCATTGGAATGTCATGGTCTTGTGCATCCTTGTTTAGGCTCATAGTCTTGCTTGGATCTATTTACCTCTCTTATTACTATGGCACTCTATCTCCAATTCTAAATCCACGAAATCCATCCCATGGGCCCTTAGCTAGGTGATTTATGTCTTATTTTACTAATGATCCTCTAGTGTTTCCTTTCATTTTTTCTTCTCTAGGGTTCTAGTAGCATGGATTGTGCCCATGCGTGGCGGACAATGAAACATTATCAGTACACATTGGTGGATATATTTCATTTTATCCAGTCTTTTCTTTACTTTCCGCATTTAATTTCAATTTCAGTGTTACGTATTGTTCTTTTCGATGACTACCCCATGTTTCGCTATTGCGACATGCGGTAATGAATGGTTGGGGCATATGTGTACACCTAGATTTTTACACTTTTATTTTCATACTTGTTACTAATAATTCTCTTTTTAGGCTAGAGGTTGTTAATGCATCTATCTCTGGAATGGGTGCCTTAAGGGGCTCGGTTAGGGATATGGGTATGGTTATTCACGTAACCATTGGGTTAGGGATGATACATGGAGAGAGAACAAATTTTAGTCCCATTTATGTATTTATCTTGCTCATATTCCTCTTATTTTCCTACACATTTCTTCCGACATATTGCTTGCTTATGACCCCATTTATTTTGCCTTGCATGATCTCCATTTTCATGGCATTTTGCATACATCCCCTTACATTTTCCTCCTTTTCCGCGCCATCACCGCAATTACGTTAGGTGCAAATTCAAAATTATTGCGCGCCTTCACCCGTAGGTGATGACGTCATTATAAATACCCCAACTCTCATTTTCACATCATCATCATCAAATCAGATCAACAGGAACTCGCCATTATCTTTTCTCTCTTGTGCCAACTTGCACATGCTCGCTTAGCTTTTGGATTTCTTACATCTTGACTCTTGGCTTGGAGATTATTCTTGTTTGGATTGGTTTTCTTGCACTTTTGGGTCATCTATAGTGAGCTAGGATTGGATTGTTTCCCCTTCTCCACCTAAAAGTTGTTATCTCTTGGTGTATGGTCCTTTGGGAGATAGATGCATTAACAATTACCCCCAAATAGGTAAGTGCTCTAACTCACTTTGTCATTTTGTATATAGTAGTTTCCTACATTCGATGCATACTTTATGTTAGTTTAGTATTTTGTGGACATGTTAGGTTAACATATTGTATTCCAGTTATCTATTTCATGTTACATGCTTTCCTTAGGTTAGCATAAATTTTTATTTTCATTTCATATTTGATTAGCGCCATAGTGCCGATACCTCCATAGGGTTCCTTCCTCTTCTTCAACCTAAGGCCTTGGAAACCTTAGTTTTCCTAGTGTAAGGGTTACTTCCCTTGGGGTATGCGATCATAGCGGTCCATGTACCCCCTTTAATTCTATCTGTTTGTGTGTCGGTCTTGGTGTGTCCTTCACTCATTGCCTTAAATACCCTGGTTGAACGAATGATAAGAGTGCACGATATCTTGAAACATGTTTTCCCGTCATAAAAATTCCTTCGCTTAAGTTTTGTCATTAATAATGAAAGTCCAACCAAGGGTGATAAAATAAGATAAGAAATAAGTAACATTCAAAATATCAATAAAGAGATAAGGACAATAGAGGTGCATAGATGGGACATAGATCTCAGGCGCTCTTGTCCGTAATGGGAAGTCGTATACAGTGCTCAAAATGTCATACGGTGAAATAAAAGATGAGTAGGATGTCAGCTGGTATGGAAAACTATAAGTTGTCAATAAGAAACAACAAACAATAAAGACGAAAAAGATAAAAAAATTCAAATCAAAGTGAAAGGGTTGTTAATGACTAATTCTCTCACTTAGGAATCATGTATATAAATGAAGTATTTAGAGGATATATGTATATAGTAAGTGTGTGATTTAGTGAGTACATTGTTGAGGCACGACCTAAGGAAAATGCCCCCATTGGGATGTATTTGGTTGTTCATTGTGCTCTTTCTCTCACTATTAAAGTGAAATTCCTAATCATCAACTTTCCCCTATCTTATAACATTTCTTCTTAATTGACCATGTACACATGATATGCACATTGTTGCTTCACCCACTTGTCAAGATGTCACATTCCCTTAATCGATGCCTATTAAATTCAAGGAGACAATAACTTGTGTGACAATGATGAATTTTTTAACAAAGATAAATTCAAAGTTTTCACTATTAAGAAACTACAATATGTAGACTTTTAAGAGTATCAATGCTTTAATTACCCCATTGACACCATTTAAAGATATACTGGACATCTCGAATTAGTGGGAAGAACTCCCAAAAATATCATTGATTTGAATGATGACGAGATTTTTGAAATAAACCTTAAAACAAAAAGCTCGATCTTCTCGACCTTATTATTACACACTTGCCTCCCTCTTTTTGGCCATGATCTCACGGAAGAAAACTTACGCACTTCGTATCACCATTTTTACCCATTGATGTTGATATGTACCTAGGAAGATGATATTATAATGTATAGATGTAGATGTGGATGCCTAAATATGGCACACCCCCTTAGTTATATGTTTATAATATATGGGGTCACACAGACAATTTTGAAACTAGTTATATTGGGGAATGAGTTGATTAGACCTACATCCGGATTAGGTATTATGCTTAAAATAAGAGTATTGTATGCCTATATAAATGAGATGAATGTTATTATGAGATAGGTGATGTATGTGAAGAGTATTCTATTCATAGGAGGAGTTGGAGGTACCCCCTCAAAGTGGAATTTCCATATTGGGAGATATTCTAGAGTTATTTATTATTTAAGGAGTATTGTATGGTGTTTCCATACTTTAAAGGTATTATTATTTTATTTAGGGATATATTGAATATATCTTTGGCCACAAATCTCTCTTGTGTTGTGTTTATTTTAATTGTATTTTGTATATTGTTCAAATTATTCCTTTATTGTAGGTGAATATCTTCTTTGTTGTCCAAAATTACACCCCATGTAATTGTGAAATAATTATAAAAAATACTTAACCATCTTTGTGCTCTAGAAAATCCTCGGGATACTCGATTCATCACATGGGTGTGGGAACTTAGTGTTCCGTGGGAATATCCTAACTGTAAAACAAAGGTATGAGCCATCAAGGGACTTAGGATTTTTTTGGATAGATGGTATTGCACATAAAAGGATAAAGGTTGGAGTTAACTCAAGTAAGGTTACAATGCACTTGAAAAAAACCATTAGGTACCACCAGTGAGGAGGTGAAAGTTAGAAATGACTAAGCTCAAAAGTTGCGGAACACTATCCTAGTGTTCAGAAGACTTCTCAAATTAAAAATTTCATGGCATATGGAAATGGAAGTCTGCATGGTGGTCTAGAAAAAATGGAAGGTCTGCAATGTACATGGGAGTGGGCTTGGTTCTTCACGGATAAAAGAAATTTGAAAAGCCATGGTAGAATCTGCGAGAACAAGGAAATAATTTGTTATGGGTTTTAAGCACAAGTGAAAGCCACGAAACCATAATGCCACATAACAAAATATTAGTCTTTCGCGGTGTTGTGTAGGAAACGATAACATGTGGAATCCTGCGGGAATGTCCAACGCACTAAGCAAAGAGAAAATAGTCAGTATCCACACAACAATGAAAATCCCTGGATGATGAAGAATTAGGGCGTGGGTGGTATAATGCATGTAAAATTATGTGATGATCATAGAAGACACGGCATAGGCAACATATTAAAATAGAAACATCAAATTCCGCATGGCATCTCAAAGCCACACTTGTTTTTCTCAAGGTGACGTTCAACCCCTCCACCGACCTAAATTTAATGAATTATGGGCATTGTTTCTTCTTATGTAGAATTTAATGGCATGCGATGGAAGCCATGTTAGGCACCTACACCTTCCTGTAAGAATGTAGGGTGATTGGTCCTTGGTGGTTTGATATATCATTTTGGTGCCTCTTCTCCTTCTCCCTTCTTCTTCTCATTTTCTATGAATATAGTACTCACGAAATGTAAATGGATCCCTCTTTGTTGCAATGACAACATTCCAAAATTGTGTCTGACTTCCCATGAGTTTTAGACCTGAAATTTGGTCTCTGTAATGTATTTTACACCTTCTCGCCATGAATGTAATAGACTCTGCATCATTTAAGCAATAAATCTCATGTTTGTGGCTATTCTCTTACATATGCTCATGTTTATTGTGTTCTTTAATATTTGATTCCTTCTTTGGCATGTTGTGTGCCTCACACTGCAGATTTCCATTCTGTGTGTTGTCAATGCATGGGAGGGGTTAGTATATGTAATTTTGGGTCTATGGCACTTGTCTTCCCTTTCCTTCCTAAATTTATTGCATTTCTTCCCCTCGTGGAGAGTGATCACCACTTCTTTTCAAGTGCTATCATCGCCCCCTTTAGCTTAGGTTTTGCTTTTTGCATTTCTCTCTCCATAGTCCCTTGGATGTGTTAGTGTAGGTTAGCTTAGAGGTAGTGTTAGCATTAGGTTAGATAGGTAAATGAAGTTGAGCCTCTCGGGAGGTCTATCTTAAGTCGTAAGTCCCACACTTGGAGACACTCCCATGTTTCCTCAAAATCTTGGATCTTCATGATTTAAAGAAGGGTGCAATTTTGAGCTCCTAAATTTTGGAACGCTCGGTGGGAGAAAGATAGAAACACTCTATAACTTCACTTTACCAAGTTTGATGTGTTTTTGGTGATATACAACCTTTGGAGGCATTTCCAAACATATTTGGCGACTCCACCGATCCAAAAAAACCCATTTATCTCATTTGTGGACCTTTTCCTTTCTTCCTTTCCTTCACCTTTCCTTCACCTTTCCATCCACTTTCATGTTTTCATCTCATTCATGGATCTTCAAAGAGCTCTTACATTATCTCATTTCAATTATTCCCCCTTCATTTACATCGTGGGATGATATGCCCAAAGCATCTCTAATAAAATTTCCTCTCTTTCATGGAAATGGAGATCAATATCCTATTGATCACATTCAAGACATAACCAACCATTATGTCATTCATAATATCGTAGAAAAAAAACATTGTTCCTCAAACTATTTGTTTCATCATTTAGAGGAAAAGTAAGAGATTAGTGCAACAATCGGCTCCACAATCCATTTCCGATGGGATCAACTAGGAGAATAACTACACAACCGGTTTTTAGGAGAATGCAAATATCATTTCTCTCATGGAACACCTCAGCAAAATACAACAAGATTCAATGGAGTATATCTCATATTTCAACATCAGATTCATAAGGACTTGGAGAAGAATCCCTCAAGAATTTAGACCCTCACAAGGTATGACATTCTTGTATTATTTGAGGTCCTTGGATGTTGATTTAGTTGTATTGATCCAAACTCTAGGAGGAAACACTCTTCCTCAAGATTTTGACATTGCTATACAAGCTGAGAAGAGTCTCATTCAGGTTGGCCAAAGGAAACCCATTCCCATTGCTCCCATTCTTCCCTCACCTTTGAATCATATTTGTCTAACAATGCACTTAATCAACAACTCCTTACTTATGTATCACCTCCAACCAGTTTCACCATGTATGATGATTGTAGAACAATTAAAGAATGGTATGATTCTAATTGGGAGGTCAAGATTGTGAAAAATGTACAAGGGAGGGCACCTAATTTGAAGAGAGATCAATTAGACTCAAAGGATGTGGATCTGTTGGAAGAAAAGATGTTTGTAGAAGAAACAAAACATAATTTAGATCAATCTGCATGAACAATCATCAAGATGAAATTATGCATGATACCCTCATTCATGGGGATGAACTTAAACGAGATGGGAAAATAAAAAGGATTATCTCATTTATTCCCAAGATTTCATGTCCAATAAGATACTTGGCTAGTTTAGAGCCAATAATGGAGTTTCACCAATCATGCTCATTTGAGCACGAGGAAAAGCTTCAAAACACTAAAGGACAACTCCAATACCTCCAAAGATTAATTTTAGACCCGATGTTATCACCAATTTTGACTACGCAAAATTGTTTAAAAATAAATAAATAAAATAAAAATGGAAATTTTGTAATTTTTCAAGTGTTACTTTGTGTGGTTTATCACTCTCACGACCGTCTCATTTTTGTGATCGTTCCGGTCTTCATTTTGTCCTTTTCGGGCAAGAAATCCTCCCGCCAGTCTCGAGTTACGTTAAATATTAATTAATTGATTACTCTTTGTTTAATACAATTAATTTTTAATAACTTTGGAGTATTTAATTAAATAAATGTTAATTAAAATTCATTCGACAAGTTTTTTCCGGGGATGCCCAAATTGGCTTCCCGAGCCCAGATTTCCCCTTTCTTGGAAAAATTGCTTTAAATCCCGTTCATGGGATTTCTTCCCCTAATTTCCAAATTAATAAATTGGCAAACGGGCAAAAAATCTTCTGATTTCCCACATGGGGAAATAGAATGGAGATTGCTACCCATTTTGCCATTCCCGTTAGGCAATTGGCGTTGCTTTCCCCATTTCCCAGCAATTGATTCCACTACTTGGGAAGAGGAAAATTCGGTTTAACCCTAATAAATTCCTCCAACGAACTCATTGGCAAGAGTCATACGAAGCTTTCTAAATTGCTTCTTACTTCCTCTAAGAAGCATAATAATATTTTTATCACATTCCTCAAACTCGAACACCATAGTGAAGGAGAAATACATGCAAAAAAGAGAGAACAACCAAAGTAAACAGCTTTCTCATGCAATTGGCAAGAAGATAGTCCAAATCAGCCAAGGGACTACAAAAATAAAGCTTCCATGTATTGGAGGAAGGGCAACAGTTAGAGAAACTTTTCACGCATTTCCCGAGCAAGAGTCCAAGTGCACAGAGGAGAAAGTAAGAGCCCACTCAGCCCACTCATTATAGAAGGAGGAACATTTTCAATAAAGAAAGAAATCAAAACTTAAATCAGATGCAAAGGAGTTTGGGCACTTTGAGAAGGAAGGAGAAAATACAAAAATGCGTAGGTTTTAATGATACAACAAAATAAAATTTCCATGCATTTTTCTGAGCAAGAGTCTAAGTGGCCAAGAAGAAACATTTTCCCACACATTGGAGAAGGAGGTTGGGCGTTGAAGAGGCAAGGAGACAGAAAAGCATTTCCAACGCCCAACTAGGAGAAAGTAATAGACCACGCTTGGGGGAAAAAGACAACAAGAAATTTTTTTTTCGCACGCATGGAGTAAGGGATAATCCAAAATAATAAAAGAGATAAAAATATCATTCCCATGCATTGTCGAGGGGGACAACAAAGTAACAAGAGCAAAACATCACGCAACCCAAGGAACAACTTAAGAGCCAATGCAACTTTTCCACGCACCCACCAGGTATATCCACGCAAGCAAGGAGGAGTGAGTTTGTTTTAATGTATTTGCAGGGATTGGATAAGGAAAATAAAGCTTGTATTTTGTCTTTAAGACCATGGGAGGTAAACAACAGTCCAAGAGCATTAGTTAAATAAAACAACTTTCTACACATTCTTTAGCAACTCCCATGTAGGTTCCGAGTCAAATCATCACTGCATACTCCAAAACGCAGCTAAGAAGAAGATTCACATGCCAAGGAGAAGTTGTCCGGGCAATAAACCAGGCAGAGGAAATCATCCAAACGCAGCCAAAGAAATAAAATCATTTCCACGCATTTGCAAAATCAGGAGTCTTCCAACACAAAATACCAGCAGTTCACGCGGAAAGGAAGAAGTATTATTTTCGAACGCTTCAACACATCAATCAAAAGATATTAGGCACATAGAGAAGCAAAGTGATATTAATTTTTTTTTTAAATTGATCCGTGCGAAATGTTAAAATTGGGAGATTTAAATTAAAAAAATTATATATCGTTGTATCTCCAGATTTGAAACTCGAGCTTAGTGTCGATATATTTGCACTAACAAAAATTGTAACCGGATTTGGTTGTTATTATTATTATTTTTATAATAATAATAATAATAATAATATTAAAATGAGTCATATTTTTCTTGCATTGACGGGGTTTTGGAGACTGAGACCCGACCCCACTTGCGTTGTTTTACGTGCTTGAGTCATTCTTCTGTGAAATTCATAATGGCCGAGAAATCTAACAAATCCGTAGGTAGATCAAGGAAGCCAATGGAGAAATCGAATAAGTCCGCACTCAAGTACGAATTCCAAGGAATCATCCCTCCCAGTTCCATTAAGTCAACATACGACAATATCACTGATACAAATTTGGGTCACATCAATGTGCAACAATTCTATGAACGGGTGAAAACTGAAGGCAAAACCATATTCTCGGATAGGCTTTACCATAGTGGTCTACCTCAAGCAACAACATTTCCTGTCTCGGTGCAGTGTCCAGAGTTGGTTATCGCTTGTGCGGAGCATTATGATCCTGAGAGACAAGGAATTTTTAAAGATAATCACAAGCCTTTCCTCTTAATCACACCAGAGCACATTGAGGAATTTCTCGACATACCTGACTTTCCTGAGAATGTGGATATCACTCACCAGTCAGCGCAAGAATTTTGGGATGAAGAACCCATGAGATGGAGCAAGATGGTTAATAACAATTGGTTAGTGACCAAGAGGCCTCGAATTGATCGGCTTCCCAAAGATCTACCGCATTGAGTTCGTGGAAGAAATCGGGGACATGATTACTCTCCTAAGTCAAGTTTTCAATTTACCCTCTGCTAGGATTTTCCACCCATGGATGTATCAGTTTATCTGTATCATCCTTACCAAGAAAGAGTTTGTGGATTGGGCCACCATCATCAGTAATACCCTTCACAAACAATTGATAGAAGTTAAGATGATTGGATGCTTCTACATGACATCAGATATCGACTTATGCGTAGAGAAGAAGAAAATCTATTTTCGGACTTGAAACAAGAGGAGTCATGGGGCCGTCAAACAATGTTTTTCATTATTACCTGCAACTTAGTTTCAAAAATAGCTCTCACCATTTTAGAAGAGTCAATGATGCATTCACCTTCCACGTGATTCGAACTGAATCGGAATACAAAGGAAATATTTTCTAAAGAATCCATGAGTGTCATTTCCCAATGGGGAACATGGTTTATTCAATTTTCATCCTTTTCCTACATTCGTGTGAGTGGTTTTGTTGGTACTCCATGGAAGCTTCCTAAGTACGTCAGTGACAGATGGGCATTAATGGAGCTTGCGCAAAAACTATTCCAAGTTCACTATGTCTTCTCAGTGACAAGCACTATTCGAATTCATTTCCCAATCCAAATCAGGGAATACCAATGTCCAAATATTTTCATGCACAACTCATGGAAAAAGAGTTCAATCTCATCACAATCCATCCATATGTGAAGAGACCCCAGTTTGATATCAATGGATATATGCAGAAGATTATTGGAGCAAAGTATCAACATAACCCTACCACGAAAGATTTCTGGGCTGCCTCTTCGGATGAACATGAAGTAAGAAGATGAGAGTTTTCTCGACTAACACTTGCTCAGATCAAGGCCTTCTGCATCAAGAACCCTCCCGATCCATTCATAAATGATGATGAAGATGTCATTGATCCCTCATATGATGCAGTTGCTTTTACCCCATTGCCTCGAATTGACTGGACCAAAAGAGATGAATTTTCTTTTGATAGAAAGAATCAACCGATTCTTGAAAGAAGCATATCTTGAGTACGACAAAGAACTTGCCAAGTTACAATCAATTCAAGATCATACTTCAGGATCACAAAACTTGCCAACGAGGAGGAGGCCTTCATTCAACCAAAGGCTCTTCTCGATCAACCTCTGTACCATCCATCATACATAACATGCAAGAAAGGAGTGGTTGCCAAAATCCACTTCGCCAAGTAACGTGTCACGAGGAGAAAAATCTAAAGACCCTAACCCCGAAGAAGGAAGAGAGTGCGTGTATCAAGATTTTCTACCTTGAGTAGAGATTCTTCTACCCACATTGTTAATAGTGCTCAGAAGCTCGTGGCAAACGATCCTCAGCCATGCTTTGAACAAGCATCCACTCAGGTGCAGGTAGTCCAAATATCAAACACTTCGGAGCATGCAGTTCATGAAGGGATTTCCCAAAATCTCCCGAATAATCAGGAGGTGGATATTGAGGTTATTTCTCCCCAAATCGAGGTCGTAGATAGGATTCTTGCAGGATCTCATGATGTCGAGAACAATGAGAATATTGATTCGAGCTCTAGGATTTTGTATGTGGAAATAGTGCATGATACTCCTTCCTGGGTTGATTTTGAGGTTAAGAAAAGGAAGAGGGTTGTCAAGGAAATTGACATTGATTTTGATGCCCTTTTCAAACTTTCAAATGACGTCATTCCAAAGAAGCCTAAGGTGCTTTCTCAAATAATGGTGGATAATGACGGAAATAGATTTGCAGATCTCGCCATCCCACAAGTTGATAAGGAGCGTGATGCCATGACACCTGCTGATTATGAAGTTTCTAGACTTGGACTTGGGAGGTCTACATTAGAAAGTGACATGGCGATGGCTCGAGATTCAATTGATATCGTGCTAAAGAGACTTGAGAAATATAAGTCTCAGAACTCTCAGCTCAAGGCCGAAAAGAATCAATTGGTGGAATATGTTCAACATTTGATAAATCCCATATCATCCACTTTCCTAGTACCTGATGCAGTGGCTGCCCCTGATGAAGAAACTCTCAATTTGTCAAAAGAAATAAACACATTAGGCCATGTCACTAAAACTTGGCTTTCAGAGATTCTCATTTTAGGCCAAGGGACGATCAAGACCGCGGTTAAGCTTCATGAAGATGTCAGTGCGTATCTTGATCCAATTCTTTCTTTCAAAGAAACTTTTGTTTCTAATATATCAAATTTGGATGAGATATTGCCCAGTTTGCAGGAGATGATGAGTATGGAATCCTCAGTTTTAGCCATTGAAGGAATTCTCAAATTTGAACATCGAGGGACACATTTTCTTTGGTGTCTGCATCTCAAATCAAGGAAGACGCTTCTCGAGGATTCTATGATCCATTATGAGAGCATATGCAATGAAGCCTTCACTTCACTCGCCTTGATTCAAGAATTCATAGCTGAGATTCCTTGTAACCTCGTAAATGAGCATAATCAAAGGTGTTCATCGGAATAGGTGGAAGAGCAATTTTCACAATTGTTTAAGGACATGTACACTCCCGCCAACAATTTCTCATCAGTTTCAATGGAGCGGTGCATCAAATTAAAGAACTTATTTGAGAACGCTCAATCAAAGATTATTAATTTAAATGATATGCCAAGTAGGATTCTTGAATTGCAGGTATTTTGTGAGGCTATTCTTTGACCAAATGAACCTCCAGAAGAAGAAAAGATGTTTGAAACTTTGGGAAGGTTTAGATCCTTTCAACTGGCAAAAGCGGCAGATCCTAATTTCATCGATGGTTCAGGAGATAATTTTCTTGGTATCTAACGAAGTGGGAGAGTCCATTTCTCATACGCTTGAGATAGGCGGACCCCATTTCAATGGATAAGGCACTGGTTATTATTGTATATTTTAAAAAGTGGATTTTTAAGAAAAGGATGTTTTTATTTGCTTTTGAGAAACTATGGATAACTTAAGTGATTTCTATTTTTGGTTGTCTTTAATAAAGTTGGTTAGAAAAAGTTAAGGTCACTTAAGTGCCTTATTTAATGATCATGTTAAACCCTAACTACTTTGTAACCAACTTTTGGGTTATAAAAGGAAGTGAGGGGCTCATTTGTAAAGGTGACTTTGAGAGAGGAGAAGAAAATACTTTTGTGCAAGCTTTACTTCAAAGAAAGAAACTTTGTGTTCTTTTGAGAAGACATTTTGGAGTTAATGAAATATGAACTTTGTGTCCCATTCATTGTCTCTTATAGCATTTGATGTTCTTATGTTCATTAGATGTTAGTGTTTGAATCTTGCATGCAAATATTGTCTTTGATCTTATTGTCAATGTTATTAACTCATGTGTTCTAGTTCACAGTGATCAAGATCTCGATTATCTACTTGCTCATGTGTGTTCCCTTTTACACATTCTTGTTTAGCTAACTCAAACTCCATTTTATTTGTGTTATTTATTCATCTTTCCTCTTCGTGCAATATTAGGCTCTGTTTTTACCTAACTCTTGCATGTTCTTTCAATTCATTCCATTCCACTCCTTTCCTTCATTCCATTCCATCTCCCTCATTCACTTTTCTTTCCATTGATGTTCCAAAACACCCCCACATACAATTTTGAATGTACAAATGTAAATACAGTTTTGGTTTTCAATAAAGGTAGCCTCACCTTCATTGAGGAGGGACTTCGTTCCCACACTGTTGCATGTCATTTACATGCGTGAAAATCCATATGCTAACAGTTTTGGCGACTCTGCTGGGGAATTAGGAATCGTTAACCAGTGCTTGGTTAAATCTTTATGACTATCCCCTTTGCACAAGCTCCAATCTTCAACCAACCTTGTGCCTGATGAAGATTTTCAAGGAGACATTACTACTAACCTTGAACAATAGCTTGGGAAAACTGTGAAAGCTTGCAACAATTTTTGGCTATTGATAGAGCCATTGACAGAGAAATCTACATTGAAGACCTTAGAAGAAGAGCACCCGCACTTGTGGCCAGAAGACCTCCTGACATGTGTTGATCATTGTTCACCAACACGGTCCTCTTCCACCAAGGTAATAAGTTGTATGACTATTATAGGTAACCCACATATCTTGCAACCAAATATTGTTTTTGCAGATAATGAAGAAGATAAATCATTAGATTTGAGGCAAGCTATTTGGGAAAAACGCACGAATAACTATTATTTTCATATCACCACATCGATTGACTAGATAACGAAGAAGAGGAAGCCGCGAGAGTTGCTAGAGCTATTCAGGTGCAAATAGCTCAAGAAAGAGAGCGAAGAGAAAAGGCTAGAGCTAGTCGAACATGCCAGTGATCCCTTCACAATAAAGATTTCAAACTGGAAGGAAAGAGGTTTACGCGAGGAGAAAAAGCTAAAGGTCGATCTGATCCCATTTTTGAATTTCAAGGAAATTTTGGTTTCAAGTTATCTCCTCCAAAGAAGAACACACCTCGTAGATCTGCAATCCTTGCATCAAGTCCTGAAAGAGCAAGCAAGGAAGGAATCACTACTAGTAAAGAAATTTTCCTTGCTTACGTTGTTTTACCTTCGCATACCACCTTTCCCAAAATGGCAGTCAACGTACCATGGGGAAATGCCATAGGCCCATTGGCCCTACCAGCTTGACATGACCTTCCAAGAGATCGAGGAAGATTCTTCCCAAGTTCGACGGAGATGCGAAGATGTCACCAGATGACCACAGTTCTGCTTTCTTTGATGCATGTGTTGTTTTGTCAGTAGAATATGAAGATGTTGCTATTCGCCTCTTCGTTGAAACATTGCATGATGTTGTTGTAGATTGGTTTCATCATCTGCCCAATGGATGTATCAAAAATCAGAATGATAGGAAAACTAAGTTTGAAAATCAATTCAAGATGGCAGAAGATAAACATGCTCTTCTTGCCCAACTATCTCAAGTGAAAAAGAACCAATAGAACCTATGAGGAATTTCGTGGCTAAATTCAACAAAATGGTGAACAAAGTTCCTATCGGGATTTGTCCAAACCTTGATGGAAAAAAATGTTTCTTTATTAACGCACAACAACCAGAAGTGTGTGATTAGCTGAGAAGGGATAGAGTGGCTACTTTGGAACGTTCTCAATCCTTGGCCATAGAAATTGAAGATGACTTAATCATGGCAGGAGAATTTAAGAAAAATTTCCTCAAGGGAAAGAGTCAAGAAACCCCCAACGCTTCAGAAGCTATACTCACTAAGTTGGCTGTGCTGACTTTAAAAAAGCAAGTTGCTCAAAGTAGTAAACCTTCTCCTTACAAAGACATCCCAAGAAAAGGATACGTTCCCAACAAATCCAGGATTGCAGGTGCTCCGATAAGGCTTGCTATTGAAGCAACTCTCGCAACTAACTCAAAATGTGATGTTATTGAAGAAAGTGATGATGAAGTTGAAGTCGTTGAGGTTGATGAGGAAGAGCTGAATTCTGGAACATCTGAACCTGAAGTTGAAGATCCTGAGGGAGAAAGTAAAAATTGTATGCAATGGAAAGTTACAAAAGCTATGGGATGAGGCTAAAGAACCTCAAAGCTTTCTGCTTTTGTCTCATCCATGCATCATGAGATGAGTTCTAAACAAGATAACTTATACACTAATGAATTAAACTAAAACACTATAATTTTATCTCTAACTACTCTATGATTACTTAAAACATAAATTGAACCTAGTTAAACCTATGAACAATCAAATTAGGTTTGTTGTTTCTTCAATGGAGGTGAAGAGGTCTCTCTAAAATGGCTACAAGACCAAGTTAACCCCTCCTACTAACCTACTATGAAGTTATGGATGTGAGATGGATGAGCTTGTCAATAATGGAGGATAGCCAAGATCAAATGCCTATTTGCTTAGCTAATGCAAATGAGGTCTAATGCATTGATCTCTAAATGTGTGAGAGAAAGACTTGTGAGTGAAGTAAGGTTGAGAGGTAAGGATGACCCTTCTATTTATAGTTTTTCAAATGGAAGAGTTTGGAATTTGGGTGCATGTGGGACTAAAGCTCTTTTAGATTAGATTAGGATAAACATTCTTTAGGCTAGTTAAACTTGATTAACAAATGATTAGAGACTCATTGAGAGTCAAGGGGTATGGATAACCAATTTTGATTGATAGATAGCCTACGAAGCCAATAGAAGTGGTCTAGAGAGAACTAGGGAGGTTGTAAATGGTCGAAAAGAGGAATGTTTAGCTAAAAAGAGAGATATTGGCCAAATAATTTGATCATAGGAGGAATACGACCAAAAAGTGTCGTGCATGTTTGAATTTAAAGAACTTCAAATATGCGGCATCCGAGAATGGAGTGAAGAAGGGTTGATTAATGAAGTGTCGTTAATCGGTTGAATTGGAGAAAATGCTAGGTGTAAGAATATTTTAGGTGTCTACATTTTCCCCTCTTTGAGGTGGCGTAAGTGATGTCACTTCAAAGAAAGTAGACAAGCATAAAAAAGTAGAAAATTTTGAAGGGATAGAAGAAAAATGATTAGAATGGAGGATGCCCCCTCGATTGTTGATGGGGATGATGAAAGAACGTGATCCCATCGGCGATAAAAAGATGAGAGAAAGAGAACAAAAGAAAGAATATTGTGAAGAAGAAGAAAGGGATATTGAAGAAAAAATATGACGAAGAGGGAATTGAGCTAACATCTATCCAATGCTTTTTGTCAACTTTATTTGTCATCATATTGCTAATGATTTTTCATCATCGGTCCTTTTTAAAAAGAATGAACAAAAGTGTAGTATGACATGAAAATCCATATACGAACAAATTTCCATTACTAAAAACACCAACTCCATGCAACATACAAAATGTAATGCAATACGAATGAAAAAAGTAAAACAAGCTAAACTAACAGAGAAACAAGATGCAATATTTTTGGATTCATCGAGCTTTAGTTTCGACCTATGCGAATTAACGACAAGGGTTATGATGGTTCCCCAAGCAAGGATACATGCAAGGGGAATAACGAAGGACACTTCGGTTCGATGATAAAGCAGTGTGCACTACGAAACAAAAGAATGACTCGTTGTGCCCAGTAATTTATAAGTAAGCAACCTAGCTTTTGTTGATGGAGGTAGATCAAGATGATCGTGAGTCGCTTATGAGAGAAATACACAAGTTGCAAGAACAAGAACAACGTTTTGTAGAATGATTTATATTGTTTTTGATGTTTTCAAAACATATTTGATTGTTTTTTATGATTTTTCTAACATATTTTAAAGTTTTGATGATTTTGAAAGTTTTTAAAACTATGAGAAGAAGATGAGGAAGCGTGGATGCCCCTAGCAATAAATGGGATGTACAAGGAGGGCATAAGGCCACGTGCGTGTGAGAAAGGTGAAGATGCAAAAATGCCCTAACGATTAGGTGGGAGTATTCAAAGGCAACCTCTTCACAAGTAGAAGCGAGACCTAAGGCCATTATGGATAGGTTCAACATGATGGTGAACGAAACCAAAAGTTATAGGAAGAAGCAAAGATGCCCCCAAAGTAAGTTTGCCTAAAAGCACATGATAGAAAGGAAGGTGAAGATATTTTGTTTTTGTGAAAGGGGATAAAGGTGTTTGAAAACATGGCAAAAAAAGTAATATTATACACATGGATGTTCTAAATGAAGTAAAGAATGATGTGAATGATATAAATGTAACTTAGAAGCCTCGCGATTAAGTAAGTTATTAGCCCAAATTTGCACAAATCGTGAGATCAGATAAGGACTAAAGTAAAGTCCATGAGCAAGGTCTAAGAAAGACACTTGGTAACATACTAAATTGGTCCATTTATCAAAGGTGACTCTACTGCTTCATTCCTCCAAAGGATTCTCAAAACTCCCAAAGATGGGAAAACTCAAAATATTGTGGCGGCCACTACACCTTCAAATGAAAATATTGAAACTTTCTTTGTGTCATTTTTGATCAACGGATGCAAATTAAGTATTTGCATTATAGACTTTGGAGCCTTGGATAATGTGATGCTGGAAAAAGTAGCACATGCTCTTGATTTGACTTGTATAAGAACATTCGGATCGTGTTACTCCATGGAAACCAAGAAAGTTCCTCTGATTGGGCAGATTAAAGACGCCTAAATGGTTTTAGCCCAATTCCCTCAAAAGCGAGTTAAGGTAACTATTTTAGTTGTTGATATTTCTGCCTCGTATGGAATGTTCTTGAGCAGGAAATTTTGTAGAGATTTGGGTGGCGAGATTCAAATGGACTAGTCTCACGCCATGATCCCTATCAATGGAGAAATGAAGAAGCTTATGCCAAAAACTCAGGCAAAATTCATGGTGACGAAAATTGATGATCCCCATGCACAGGTCTTGTTCCAAGCCTCAAGTATGGGTAACTATATGATGACTGCAGAAATTCATACCCCTGAGATCACTTGCCAAGATTCCAATGAGATCTAGACTCTTGAGTTCGATGGAAGTTGTTGTTCAATGGGTTCTGGTGTAGGAGTGGTGCTCATATCTCCAAATGGTAAAATATTTCCTTTTTCCTACAAACTTGAATTTTCAAATACTAACAACACTATAGAGTACGAGGAATTAATCCTTGTCCTTCAAGTCTGCAGAGGAGAAAGGGATAAAAATTTGGAAGTCTTTGGAGATGCAGAATTGATTGTGAAACAAGTAAGAAATCAGTTCCAAGTAAAGAATGATCATTTGAGACACTATAGAAATAAAGTGTGGGACGCGATAGAAGCTTTTGATGTTTTTTCCATAAAATTTGTCCCTCGTGAAAATAATGACAAAGTAGATTCTCTAGCAGTCTCAGCTTCATTAATGATTCCTCATTCAGAGTTTGATCAAGTCAAATACACCATTAAAATGTTTTTAGGCCAAGTGTTCTTGATAATGTAGAAAATTGGCAAGTATTTAATGATGATCAACAAATTATTGCCTTCTTGGAAAAGAGGGATAATTTTGAACAATTGTACTTTGAAGGAAGTGATTATGCATTTCGTGAATCAACTACCTCACCCATTCAGGAAGGAGTTGAGAATGAAGATCTTGGTGATGGCATCATCCAACTCAAAGGAAATAAAATTCCCAAAGGATTGGTTTCACTTGAAGAACTTTTCGAAAAACATGACAGGTTTATCAAAGAGAAAGAGCAGGAAGGACTTGCAAATTCTATTGACTATGAGCAAGTTAACATCGGTACCAAGGATAAACCTCACCTGGTCAATATCGGTAAGTGTTGCTCACCTGAGGAGCATAGGAAATTCATAAGCCTCCTTACCAAATATTTTGACATTTTGGCTTACTCATATGAAGACTTGAAGTCTTTCTAACCCAAGGAAATGGAGCATGCCATACCCTTGAAGCCTAGTGCAGTTCCATTCAGGAAAAAGAAAAGACAATATAATCCCAAGATTGCAGGGACAATATTTCATGAAGTTCAAAAGATGTTAGATGCGTGGATAGTGTTTCCTATTTGACATTCGACCTAGATAGCTAATATTGTGCCGGTTCCCAAGAAAAATGGAGAAATTAGGATTTGCATGGATTTGCGCAATCTTAATCAAGCTTCCTTGAAGGATAACTACCCATTTCAAATGGACCATATTCTCAGTGCGTGAATTGGATCGGAAATTCTATCTATGCTAGATGGTTTCTCTGGCTATAATTAGATTGAAGTGGCTAGAGAAGATCAATATAAAACCACGTTCACCACCCCTTGGGGTACGTTCGCATATAGAAGAATGCCTTTTGGTTTGATTAATGTCAGGCCATGCTACCTTTCAAAGGGCTATGGATATGGCATTCATAGATTATAAAGACAAGATCATCGTGATATACCTACAGATGAATTGACAAAAAATATTGTGTTCTCAAAGAAGTGAGAAGATCACCTAAGAGATTTAGAGAAAATATTGCAAAGATGCAGACTTCATAAGATTTATCTAAATCCAAAAAAGTCCGTGTTCAGAGTTACAAAAGGTAAACTCCTAGGTCATATTGTTTCTAAGGAAGGAACTAAGATTGATCCTGAGCATGTTCAAGCTATCAAGAATATTTCCTTGCTTACAAGTAAGCCTGGAGTCCACTCCTTCTTTGGGAAGGTGAAATTTTTGAGAAGGTTTGTGCCAGATTTTGCCGAGCTGACTAAAGAAATCGCTGATATGATGAAAGGAAAAGAATCCTTCAAATGGTCAAAGGAAGGTAAAGAGGCATTTGATCAAATCAAGGGTGCTATTGCAAAAGCTCCTACATTGGTGTGTCTTGATTTTAAAAAGGATTTCATAATTTATTTTTATCCTTCGCGCACACAATCTCCGCCATTTTGACTCAACACAATCAAGAGGGGATCAAATCTCCTATTGCATTCATGAGTTCTGGATTCAAGAAACATGAACTTAATTACACTCCTCTTGAGAGACATGCGTACGTGGTGGTGAGAGCCCTGAAACACTTCAGGTACTATGTGTTGAATTCTCACACCAAAGTCTTAGTTCCAGACACCATAGTTAAATCGATGCTGACACAACATGAACTAGGATCTAAAATAGGTAATTGGGTCTCCAAGATCCAGGAATATGATTTGGATATCAATCCTACCAAGTTGGTTCGAGGAAGAGGACTCGCCAACTCATGGCGAGAATGAACCACGAGATAACTCTGAAGAAGAACCAGTTGAAGAAAATTTACCATCGGTAGTTTTTGTCAAGTTACCACGATAAAATGGTATTATGATATTGCCTACTTTTTCACATATGGCGAGTGTCCAGAGAATCTGACAGCTAAGGAGAAACAAGCTATCAAACTAAGAGCTGCTAGGTACATCATTTGGGACAACACGTTGTTCAAGAAAGGAGTTGACGACATGTTCCTCAGATGTGTTGATAAAGAACAACAACCTAGGTTGTTGGAAGCTTTTCATAATCATGCTTGCGGTGGTCATTTCTCCGCCCAGTAACAACCCATAAAATTCTGCGAGCACATTATTACTAGCCCACTATGTTTTCCGATGCTCAAAAATGGGTGACAAAATGTGAAGCTTGTCAGCAATTTGTTGGAAGACCAAAATTGGCACTTTGTGTTTGAATCCGCTTGTCATTAAAGAACCCTTTCAACAATGGGGTTTAGATTTCATTGGGGTTTTGAATCCTAATTCTAGTGCTGGTCATACTCACATGCTCACCGTAACTAACTACTTTACAAAGTGGGTAGAAGCTATACTAGTGAAACAAACATCTATTGCGGTAATCTGTGACTTCATTAAAGAAAATATATTGGTTCGTTATGGAATTCCACACAAGATCGTGATAGACATTGCCTCAATTTTTTCTTCTGTAGAGATGATAGCTTTTTTTATGGGTATGGGATATCTTTGTCTCATTCTTCAGATTACTACCCTTAGGGAAATGGTTAGGCAGAATCCAGTAACAAGAACATCATTACTATCGTGCGCAAGTTAGTTGAAGAAAATCAAAGAATTTGGCACAAAATGTTATATGACGCATTGTGGGCTGACCACATAACTCCCAAAAGAGCAATTGGGATGCCTCCTTTTCAACTTTTGTATGGAACCGATGCTCAAATTCCCATCACACTGGAGTTACCAACATTAAAATTAGCCCAAGCAGTTGATGATGAATGCTTCACTAATGCATTAGATAAAAGGTTGATGTTCCTAAGAAAGCTTGAGGAACAAAGAAGTCAAGTGGAAAACAGATCGAGGAACATCAATCCAAGGTAAAGAGGTTGTTTGACAGGAAAACCAAAGAGAGGCAATTCCAAATCAATGACTTGGTCCTTCTCTGGGACAAGAGACGTGAACAGAAAGGAAAGCATGGGAAGTTTGATTTGCTGTGGCTAGGCCCTTTCAAAATCAAACATTTATGTGGAGATAACACCTATTACTTGGCGTATCCTGATGGAACTCATTTACCTTTGCCCTACAATGGGCAATATCTCAAGCAATACCAAAATTGAAAACGGGTTGTTCCCTGTATGTACATAGGTAATTAGGATTTTGGTTTGTTTCTTTTCCCCATCTTTCGGTCTCCTCTCTTTTGTATCACCCCATTTTTTTGCCCCATCATTTTGAGATCATGTTCATAAATATTTTGGTCTGGGTCCGTTGTTGCGTCCATGAAGTCCTTGTCCCCAATTAGAGCTAGTTGTTATTAACCAATTTTGACTGCACAAAATTGTTTAAAAATAAATAAATAAAATAAAAATGGAAATTTTGCAATTTTTCAAAAGTGTTACTTTGCGTGGTTTATCACTCTCATCACGACTGTCTCATTTTTGTGATCGTTTCGGTCTTCGTTTCATCCTTTTCGGGCAAGAACTCCTCCCGCCAGGTCTCAAGTCGCGTTAAATATTAATTAATTAATATTTAATTAATTGATTACTCTTTGTTTAATAAAATTAATTTTTAATAACTTTGGAGTATTTAATTAAATAAATGTTAATTAAAATTCATTTGACAAGTTTTTTCCAGGGAAAAATAAGCTTCCGCTTCCCATTGCCGGGGATGCCCAAATTGGCTTCCCGGGCCCGGATTTCCCCTTTCTTGGAAAAATTGCTTTAAATCCCCGCTCATGGGATTTCTTCCCCCAATTGCCAAATTAATAAATTGGAAAACGGGAAAAAAATCTCCCGATTTCCCACATGGGGAAATTAAATGGAGATTGCCAGCCCACTTTGCCATTCCCGTTGGCAATTGGCCGTTGCTTTCCCCATTTCCCCTGGCAATTAATTCCACTACCCGGGAAGAGGGGAAGTCGGTTTAACCCTCATAAATTCCTTTGTCAAACTCATTGGAAAGATTCGTACGAAGCTTTCTAAATTGCTTCTTACTTCTTCTAAGAAGCATAATAATATTTTTATCACATTCCTCAAACCGTGAACGCCATAGTGAAGGAGAAATACATGCAAAAAAGAGAGAACAACCAAAGTAATCAGTTTCTCATGCAATTGGCAAGAAGATAGTCCAAATCAGCCAAGGGACAACAAAAATAAAGCTTCCACGTATTGGAGGGAGGGCAGCAGGTGAGAGAAACTTTCCACACATTTCCCTGAGCAAGAGTCCAAGTGCTTAGAGGAGAAAGTAAGAGCCCACTCAACCCACACATTATAGAAGGAGGACAATTTTCAATAAAGAAAGAAATCAAAAATTAAATCAGATGCAAAGGAGGTTGGGCGCTGAGCAGGAAGAAGAAAATACAAAAAATGCGTAGGTTTTAATGAGACAGCACAATAAACTTTCCATGCATTTTTCCTGAGCAAGAGTCCAAGTGGCAAAGAAGAAACATTTTCCCGCACATTGGAGAAGGAGGTTGGGCACTGAAGAGGCAAGGAGACAGTAAAATCTGCTTCCGACGCCAACATTTCAGCAGAAGAGAAGTAAAAGGCCACGCATGGGGAAGAAGACAACAAGAAATTTTTTTTTCCCACGCATGGAGTAAGGGACAATTCAAAATAATAAAAAAAAGACAAAAATATCATTCCCACGCATTGGCAAAGGGGGACAACAAAGTAACAAGAGAAAAACATCATGCATCCCAAGGAACAACTTAAGAGCCCATCCAACTTTTCCACGCATCCACGAGTGTCTATCCATGCAAGCAAGGAGGAGTGAGTCTGTTTTAATGTATTTGTAGGGATTGGATAAGGTAAATAAAGCTTGTATTTTGTTTTTAAGACCACGGGAGGTAAAGAATAGTCCAAGAGCAGCAGTTAAATAAAACAACTTTCTACACATTCATTAGCAACTCCCACGCAGGTTCCCAGAGTCAAATAATCCCTGCATACTCCAAAACGCAGCTAAGAAGAAGATTCACGTGTTAAGGAGAAGTTGTCCAGGAAATAAACTAGGCAGAGGAAATCATCCAAGCCAAAGAAATAAAATCATTTCCACGCATTTGCAAAATCAGGAGTCTTCCAACACAAAATACCAGTAGTTCACGCGGCAAGGAAGAAGTATTATTTTCTGACTCTTCCACACATCAATCAAAAGATATCGGCAGAGAAGCAAGGTGATATTAAAAAAATTAAATCGATCTGTGCGGAATGTTAAAATTGGGAGATTTTAATTAAAAAAATATATATCGTTGTATCACCAGATTTGGAACTCGAGCTTAGTCTCGATATATTTGTATTAAAAAAAAATTGTAACCGGGACTGGTTATTATTATTATTTTTAAAATAATAATAATAATAATATTAAAATGAGTCATATTTTCTTTGCATTGACGGGGTTTCGGAGACTGAGACCCGACCCCGCTTGCGTTGTTTTGCATGCCCGAGTCATTCTTCTGTGAAATTCACAATGGCCGAGAAGTCTAACAAATCCGTAGGTAGATCGAGGAAGCCAGTGGAGAAATCGAATAAATCCGTACTCAAGTACGAATTCCAAGGAATCATCCCTCCCAGTTCCATTAAGTCAACATACGACAATATCACTGATACAAATTTGGGTCACATCAATGTGCAACAATTCTATGAACGGGTGAAAACTGAAGGCAAAACCATATTCTCGGATAGGCTTTACCATAGTGGTCTACCTCAAGCAACAACATTTCCTGTCTCGGTGCAGTGTCTAGAGTTGGTTATCACTTGTGCGAGCATTATGATCCTAAGAGATGAGGAATTTTTAAAGATAATCGCAAGCCTTTCCTCTTAATAACACCAGATCACATTGAGGAATTTCTCGACATACCTGACTTTCCTGAGAATGTGGATATCACTCACCAATTAGCGCAAAATTTTTGGGATGAAGAACCCATGAGATGGAGCAAGATGTTAATAACAATTGGTTAGTGACCAAGAGGCCTCAAATTGATTGGTTTCCCAAAGATCTGTACCATATTGAGTTCGTGGAAGAAATCAGGGACATGATTACTCTCCTAAGTCTAGTTTTCACTTTACCCTCTGCTAGGATTTTGCACCCATGGATGTATCAGTTTATCTGTATCATCCTTGCCAAGAAAGAGTTTATGGATTGGGCCACCATCATTAGTAATACCCTTCACAAACAATTGATAGAAGTTAAGATGATTGGATGCTTCTACATGACATCGTATCTGACTTATGCAGTAGCAAGAAGAAATCTATTTTCGGGACTTGAAACAAGAGGAGTCATGGGGCCGTCAAACAATGTTTTTCATTATTACCCGTAACTTAGTTTCAAAAATAGCTCTCACCATTTTAGAAGAGTCAATGATGCATTAACCTTCCACGTTATTCGGAACCTGAATCGGAATACAAAGGAAATATTTTCTAAAGAAACCATGAGTGTCATTTCCAAATGGGGAACATGGTTTATTCAATTTTCATCCTTTTCCTACATTCGTGTGAGTGGTTTTGTTGGTACTCCATGGAATCTTCCTAAGTACGTCAAAGGATGATGGGAATTAATGGAGCTTGTGCAAAACTACTCCAAGTTCATTGTCTTCTCAGTGACAAGCACCATTTTTGGAATTCATTTCCCAATCCAAATAGGAGAATACCAATGTCCAAATCTTTTTAGTGCACAACTCATGGAAAAAGAGTTCAATCTCATCACAATCCATCCATATGTGAAGAGAGCCCAGTTTGATATCAATGGATATATGTAGAAGATTCTTGGAGCAAAGTATCAACATAACCCTACCATGGAAGATTTCTAGGCTGCCTGTTCGGATGAACATGAAGTAAGAAGATGAGAGTTTTCTCGCCTAACACTTGCTCAGATCAAGGCCTTCTGCATCAAGAACCCTCCCGATTCATTCATAAATGATGATGAAGATGTCATTGATCCCTCATATGATGTAGTTGCTTTTACCCCATTTCCTTGAATTGACTGGACCAAAAGAGATGAATTTTCTCTTGATAGAAAGAATCAACCGATTCTTGAAAGAAGCATATCTTGGTACGACAAAGAACTTGCCAAGTTACAATCAATTCAAGATCATACTTCAGGATCACAAAAATTTCCAACACGAGGAGGCCTTCATTCAACCAAAGCCTCTTCTCGATCAACCTCTATACCATCCAATCATACATAACATGCAAGAAAGGAGTGGTTACCAAAATCCACTTCGCTAAGTAACGTGTCACGAGGAGAAAAATCTAAAGACCCTAACCCCGAAGAAGGAAGAGAGCGTGTATCAAGATTTTCTACCTTGAGTAGAGATTCTTCTACCCACATTGTTAATAGTGCTCAGAAGCTCGTGGCAAACGATCCTCAGCCATGATTTGAACAAGCATCTACTCAAGTGCAGGTAGTCCAAATATCAAACACTTCAGAGCATGCAGTTCATGAAGGGATTTCCCAAAATCTCCCAAATAATCAGGAGGTGGATATTGAGGTTATTTCTCCCCAAATCAAGGTCGTAGATAGGATTCTTGCAGGATCTCATGATGTCGAGAGAAATGAGAATATTAATTCGAGCTCTAGGATTTTGTATGTGGAAATAGTGCATGATACTCCTTCCTGGGTTGATTCCGAGGTTAAGAAAAGGAAGAGGGTTGTCAAGGAAATTGACATTGATTTTGATGCCCTTTTCAAACTTTCAAATGATGTCATTCCAAAGAAGCCTAAGGTGCTTTCTCAAATAATGGTGGATAATGACGGAAATAGATTTGCAGATCTCGCCATCCCACAAGTTGATAAGGAGCGTGATGCCATGACACCTACTGATTATGAAGTTTCTAGACTTGGACTTGGGAGGTCTACATTAGAAAGTGACATGGCGATGGCTCGAGATTCAATTGATATCGTGCTAAAGAGACTTGAGAAATATAAGTATCAGAACTCTCAGCTCAAGACCGAAAAGAATCAATTGGTGGAATATGTTCAACATTTGATAAATCCCATATCATCCACTTTCCTAGTACCTGATGCAGTGGCTTCCCCTGATGAAGAAACTATCAATTTGTCAAAAGAAATAAACACATTAGGCCATGTCACTAAAACTTGGATTTCATAGATTCTCATTTTAGGCCAAGGGACGATCAAGACCGCGGTTAAGCTTCATGAAGATGTCAGTGCGTATCTTGATCCAATTCTTTCTTTCAAAGAAACTTTTGTTTCTAATATATCAAATTTGGATGAGATATTGCCCAGTTTGCAAGAGATGACGAGTATGGAATCCTCAGTTTTAGCCATTGAAGGAATTCTCGAATTTGAACATCGAGGGACACATTTTCTTTGGTGTCTGCATCTCAAATCAAGGAAGACGCTTCTCGAGGATTCTATGATCCATTATGAGAGCATATGCAATGAAGCCTTCACTTCACTCGCCTTGATTCAAGAATTCATAGCTGAGATTCCTTGCAACCTCGTAAATGAGTATAATCAAAGGTGTTCATCGGAATAGGTGGAAGAGCAATTTTCACAATTGTTTAAGGACATGTACACTCCCGCCAATAATTTCTCATCAGTTTCAATGGAGCGGTGCATCAAATTAAATAACTTATTTGAGAACGCTCAATCAAAGATTATTAATTTAAATGATATGCCAAGTAGGATTCTTGAATTGTAGGTATTTTGTGAGGCTATTCTTTGACCAAATGAACCTCTAGAAGAAGAAAAGATGTTTGAAACTTTGGGAAGGTTTAGATCCTTTCAACTGGCAAAAGCGACAGATCCTAATTTCACCGACGGTTCAGGAGATAATTTTCTTGGTATCTAACGAAGTGGGAGAGTCCATTTCTCATACGCTTGAGATAGGTGGACCCCATTTCAATGGATAAGGCACTGGTTATTATTGTATAATTTTAAAAATGGATTTTTAAGAAAAGGATGTTTTTGTTTGCTTTCGAGAAACTGTGGATAACTTAAGTGATTTCTATTTTTGGTTGTCTTTAATAAAGTTGGTTAGAAAAAGTCAAAGGTCACTTAAGTGCCTTATTTAATGATCATGTTAAACCCTAACTACTTTGTAACCAACTTTTGGGTTATAAAAGGAAGTGAGGGGCTCATTTGTAAAGGTGACTTTGAGAGAGGAGAAGAAAATACTTTTGTATGCAAGCTTTACTTCAAAGAAAGAAACTTTGTGTTCTTTTGAGAAGACATTTTGGAGTTAATGAAATATGAAATTTGTGTCCCATTCATTGTCTCTTATAGCATTTGATGTGCTTATGTTCATTAGATGTTAGTGTTTGAATCTTGCATGCAAATATTGTCTTTGATCTTATTGTAAATTGTTCTAGTTCTAGTTCATAGTGATAAAGCTCGATTATCTACTTGCTCATGTGTGTTCCCTTTTACACATTCTTTTTTAGCTAATTCAAACTCCATTTTATTTGTGTTATTTATTCGTCTTTCCTCTTCGTGCAGTATTAGGCTCTGTTTTTACCTAACTCTTGCATGTTCTTTCAATTCATTCTATTCCACTCCTTTCCTTCATTCCATTCCATCTCCCTCATTCACTTTTCTTTCCATTGATGTTCCAAAACACCCCCCACATACAATTTTGAATGTATAGATGTAAATACAGTTTTGGTTTTCAATAAATGCAGCCTCACCTTCATTGAGGAGGGACTTTGTTCCCACACTGTTACATGTCATTTGCATGCGTGCAAATCCATATGCTAACACCAGACTAAGGTATTTTTTTGTTTTCATTTGGTAGTAAGAGAGGAATTCAACTACAAAACAATTCTCCACTCTCATTTAAGACCATATTTATTGTGAAATTAATTACATGGTCTAATTTTGTAAAGAAAGGAAGTTACTCCTCCCATCCCATGTTAGGATTTGTTTATTTTCCTTCCTTCGGCTAGAGTAGGGTAGATTAGGTTTGTTTATTACAAAATAAGTTCTTGTGCACACTCTACATGTTTCCTCTTGGGACATGTATTATTTTTTTGTGGTCCTTCGTTGATGTTGCACAGTTCAATCAAGCAAGTTTTATGGCATAAATTAGATAGGTGGAGAAGAAATTCACATGTTTTATTTAAAGTTTGATAAGATCAAATTCAAATAGTTCTAGGTTAGTGCTAAGTTCGTGAGAATTCGGAGATTGGTTTTAAAGGTTGAGATAAGTTCTCAAGGTTATGCTTGATTCCATGCCCGATGGATGCTTCAAGGCTAGTAATCTTCATCATCTCATAGACATACGTCCCTGAGGTTGCCAAACTATTGTCCAAAATCACACACAATGTAATTTTGAAAAATTTATTAAAAAAATAACTTTTTGTGCTTTTGAAAAGTTGTGAGATAATGATTCAGTCTTTTGTGGGGTGCATGGACTTAGTGTTCCACGGGAATCTCCTAACCCATGAAACAAAGGTATGAGCCATCAATGAATTAAGAAACTTTTATGGAAATATAGTGTTGCACGATAGAGGATAAAGGTTGGAGTTTACTCAAGAAAGCCTCGTAAAGCACTTAGAAAAAAGCTCCACAAAGTCTTTCTGAGTGAGGAGGTGAAAGTTAGAAATGTCTAAGTTCAAAGCCACAAAACACTATCCTAGTGTTTTGCTGACTTCTCAAAATGAATAGTTCTATGGCATTAGGAAATAGAGGTTTGCGGGTGGTCTAAGGCACAATGAAAGGGAATCGATGCACACGGAGTGGGCTAGGTTCTTCGCGTATTAAATAAATTTGAAAAGCCAAGGCGCAAGCGCGAACAAAGCAAAGAGTTTGTTGTGGGTTTTTCAACTTGAATGAAAGTTGTGGGAACCATAATGATCATAATAAAAGATTAGTCTTTCATAGAATTTTGGAGGAAATGGTAACACATGAAAATATGTAGGAATGTACAACTTTCCGAACAAAGAGCAAAAATCAAAATCCACACAATAATGAAAATTTGTGGATGATGAAGAAGTAGGGTACGAGTGGTCTAATGGATGTGAAATTATGTGACGATTGTAGAAGACATGATGGAAGACACAAATTAAATTAGAAACATCAAATTCCATAGGGCATCTCAAATCCACACTTGCTTTTCTTGAGGTGACATTCGACCACCCACTCAAATTTTTTTATGAAGCATGGGTGTCATTTGTTTTTTTGTAAATCGATGGCGTGTGATAGAAGCCATGTCAGGAGCCCACACCTTCCTGTAAACATCTATGGTGATTGGTCCTTGGTGGTTGGATCTCTCATTTTGGCACCTCTTCTCATTCTCCCTTCTTCTTTTCACTTTCTATAAACCTAGAACTCACGAGACTCTACAGGATCCATCTTTGTTGTAAACACGCCATGTAAAAATGGTGGCCAAATTCCCATGAGTTTTAGACCTCGTATTTGGTCTTTGTAATGCATTTTTGTCTTCTTCCATGAATGTAATTGACCGTGCATTGTTTAAGAAATAAATCTTGTGTTTGTGGATATTCTTAGCCCTATGCTCGTGTTTATTGCGTTCTTACATCTTTGTTTCCTTCTTGGCCATGTTGTGTACCTTTTACCCATGGATTTCCATTTTGTGTGTTGTCAATGCACGTGAGGGGCTAGTCTATGCGGTTTCAAGTATGTGGCATGTCCGTATGACCTTTCCTTCCTACATTTTATTCCCTTTTTCCCCTCTCGGAGAGTGATCACCACCACTTCTTTTCTCGGTGCTATCATTGCCCCCGATAGCTTAGGTTTTTCTTTCTACATTTCTCTCTCACTTGGTCCCTTGAATGTGTTACTGTAAGTTAGCTTAGTGGTAATGTTAGCATTAGGCTAGATAGGTAAAGGAAAATGACCTTCTCCGCAGGTCCTGTCTTAGGTCAGCAAGTCCCACACTTGGAGACAGTCCCATGTTTCCTCAAAATCCCGTATCTTCATTATTTAGGATAGGGTGTAATTTTGAGCTCCAACACTTACCAAGTGGTATCGAGCATCAATTTGGCCACAAGTTGGCTTTAATCCCCGATTTTCAAAATTTATTTATTTCTTGTAAATGACTACGAAATGTTTTGTTATGTTTATTGAAGTTGCACTAAATTTCCAGGAAGCTATAGTCCAAATTTAAGTATTTTTTGATCTTTATTGAAGAATTTATTGTGATTTTCATAATTTTCCCATATTCGTTCCATAATGCATAATTTTAAGATTTTTTCTGGTTTATTTGCATTTTTCTGTAAATCTCTCAAAAATTTAAAGAGGCTCATTTTATGTGTTTTTGATTCGAGGCTGACATCTTGCCAAAATTAATAGGTCACAACTTGGTCAAAGGAGTCTGTTCTTGAAACCTTAAGTTTTTTTGTATCATGGGGATGTGATGTTTATATGGAAATTGTGAGATTGATACTAGAGAATGGTGGATCCAATTTGAAGAGACGTATTTTTCATCTAAAATGACACAGCTTTTATTTTCATGTTAGGGTTAGTGGTCCAACTTGGACTTGGTGTTCTTAGTTGAAACATGAGAGGTCAAGTTTGTTTTAGAAGGAAATGGAGTAGGATTTCATGGCTAGATGAGACACAAAAATGAAAAGGAACATAATGATGATGTTGAGGAAGAATAAGAAGAGGGTTCAAATAATACAACTCAAAAAAGGAAGCTTCCATATTTTCAATTTCATGGATGCATTTAGAGGAAGAAGGTAATTGTAACCATAAACCATAGTAAAAATATAATTTCATCAAAATAGTTGTGGTTGAACATCTACATGTTTAAGAAAAGAATATGAAAGCAACTCAAATGGATGGTATGTAGATTTAAGTTTTTGAAGATTTGAGTCTCTTTATGGAAAAACATGTATTACAATTAGATATTAATGATTTTGGATATGGGTGGTATGAATATTGTTTTTGGATATATTTGGTTAGAGATTTTGAGAATAACGAATATAAATGTACAAAATAATTTCATGAAGATCCGTTACAAGAGAATAAGGTAAACTTGTGGGTTATCACACTTAGTGAATAAAAAGAAAGGTCAAGGTTGAACACGAGGATGAATTTGAAGATGAACATAAATAAGAATTAAAGGAGGAACAAGAAACAATTAAAAAATAATATGAAAAGAATAATTTATTTACTTTAAAAGAGAAAGGCACTAACAATCGAAAGGTGGAAGAGGAAAATAAAGTAGAAGAAAAGGTTTAGGAATCCTAATTTTACAACATCATCATGAGAGGAAAAATTCATGGAGGCATGCCAGGAATATTATAGAAACATCAAATATATATGTATAGGGCATTGAAGTAAAAATCATTATGTTTATACTTGGAATTAATGGAGTAACAATTATGGAACATGGAATCTATGGTATAAACACTAAGTCAATGCATTAAATCCAATGAGGAAAAAATATAGTCATGGGTGGAATCAAAATAGCACAACGAATTATGGAATGAGGTTTAGAGATGTATCACCCACAAAGATCACATATGAGTGGTTGGATAATTGATCATGACAATAAGTTTGCAATGATTTGAATTGCTCTCATCACATGGTTTATTCTTATGTTTTAGGGACAAAACATGTCAAAGGAGAGATGTCATGTTATGCAATTAGGTATATGATATTATAATGTATATGGTTCATGGAGATGGTGACATATAGCACACATCCCCCATAGTTAGTTATATGTTTATAATATATGGGGTCACATAGGTAACTTGTGGAACTAGCTATATTGGGTAATGAGTCAGCCTATATTGGGATTTTATGTTATCCCTCCAATAAGAGTAATGTATTCTGTATAAAGGAGGTGAATGGCATTGTGAGATAGGTGATGTATATGAAGAGTCTTTTGTTCGGTAGAAAGATTTGGAGGTATCCCCCTCGAAGTGGAATTCCCATATTGGGAGATCTTATGGAGTTATTGTTTTCTTAATGAGTATTATATGGTGTTGTCCTAACTTAAGGGTGTTATTTTATTCCCGAATATATTGAATATGGCCCTTAAATTTATCTTGCACTATATTTATCTTCATTATATTCTATATATTGATCTAATTATTCATTTATTGTATGTGAATATCTTATTGACCTCCTCTTAAGGAAGTTACTTCTTGAACACCTAATGAAACCATTATAAAATCCCTTAACATTGGCCATATTTATAGGATGACCATTCCTTATATGAACCCTTATTATTTAGCTACACCCAAGATATCAAGGCGAAAATTCTATGATATTGAAAATCATTACAATTTACCTTTGACATTAGAGACTCCAACCAGTGGGGGCCTTTCATTAGTGCTCCACATCAAGAATCCTTACAATTTAACTTTTACTCTAGTATTAATACCATAAGTGTCGTACCTCACTCTAAATATGAGGACTGAATTTTATCCCGAAGACAACAATGTGATGGATGATGACGACTATGTTGCTTCTTTCTAGCCAAATTCCAAACCAAACACTACTTTGGTTCCTTTGGTTATATATATCATGGAAATGACCGCTACTCATCCAAATACATATTTTCCTTTGCCAATTTTCAAGTTATTATAATATTTTTTGATTGATACATGATCATCTTAGGCTTACTTGTAATCCCTCACAACCAAAAAGAGTTAGAGTATAAAATAAATGTTGTGAAACCTTACATAAACCTTATACACAATGTTTTCTTGAATAAGAAGATGTTGTGGCACAAATACTTGGAGTTTTTGCAACCTAAATCCTCTTGCATATAAATCATGCACAAATGTGCATCCAAACTATTTATAAAGACTTGCACCCCAAGTTATTTTGCACCCTTCATGAAGCATGTTATTTGAAATGCCTATTAGTATCAATACAACCATACAAACACATGTGGGATTTGATCCATTTTCTTCACCCAAGGAAAACTTAGAAAACACGGTATAATTTGATCAAACGAAGATGATTTCATTGAGGAAGTTTCTAGAACAAGGTGATTTGCACATATTGTATAATATTTGCAAGAGTATCTTTACTTGTAAATGCATAATTATTCTCTCAATTGCTTATATAGATGGAAGGGAACAATAATGTGTAAGACAACTTGTCCATATAATAGTTACTAAATTGAGCCGGTGAGTAGTTTTTTAGAGATCCATTATCTAAGGAACCAAGTCTAGTTCTATAGAATCTTAGTAGAGTCTAAAATCTTAGGAATGCATTTTTAGAGAATTTATGAAGCATATTTTCATAATACTATGGTAAAATGGGTCATGTGAATGTTCCTAATTATGTAATTGAGTTTTCCTCATAGTAATAGAAGAAGCCTTTATTGTTTCGACAAGATGTTGTGGGATATTTCTTTGGAGAGATATAATTATGAGAATTTTCGCCACATGGTACAAGGAATCCATTAGTCAAGACTCCTAACCATGATTTCATCATTTATAATATTAGAGCAATAATTTTAATTCCCATAGGGGTGTGTGTGAATTTTTATATTTAATACTTTCCATGTGTGTAGGTTGGTAGAAATTAGTTACACACATCTTCCCACATTTGAGTTGTTGGGTAGATGGTGCAGGATATAATATTTTGGTTATTGTTGATAGAGATGACACATATATTATATCTTGTGCAAAATAAGCTATGATGTTGAGACTAGTAGACTTGATAGAGACGATGAGAGGAGTACAAGTCCACTTGGAGGCTATGGAAGTTTCTTAGTGCAAAGGAGTTCTTGTGGATGAAAATGTAAGTGATGATGAGATTACTTGAAAGCGCAGCTTGAGGACTAGTGATGTAATGTGGATCATTCATATTTACAACAAATGCTCCATTAATAAAACAAGCTCTTAATACAAAATATTTTATTAAATCAAAACTCCATTACTTAAAAACTCTTTTATTTTATTACATTGCTCCTAAAGTTTTTAATAAGATTTTACAATAGGTTGACCATGGGACCCAACCAACTAACAAGCCCAATCAACTCACAACTAACTTTTAACCCATAACACTAACACCTACCATAAAATAAATGTAATGCATTAATTATACTTTAATGAGAATATTTATTTTACTAAACCTAACGTAATAACACACTAACAAAACATATTTAGATCACAATATCCTACAAAAATCCCTCTTATACAAAGGGATATAGAAGAGGATGATAAGTCCACCAAGTTTTTAGTCTTTGTAATGTGATGTAGATGGTGTGCTCAAAACTATGGAAAACCAAAAATCATGATGAACTCATTGCATGTGATCTATATCAACCCATGTAAGGAATCACATCCAATCATAGTGTGTCGTAATGAACCATGTGCCAAACAAGAGCAAAAACTCGATAGCTCAAGATGACACCCACTGGGTAACCAAAACCCCCAAAATGTGCTCATGTACACTATAAAGATGGACTATCTCCATATCTCTGTCTAGAAAAGCGAGAACCAATATCATTCCACAAAACTCTCATACTCTAAAGATGCTAAGATGTGATGAACTAGCTCCTTTCATATCATCGAAAACCCAAATGCAAACTCTCTCGGTAGAAAAACTACGACAACACTTATAATTTGTGATGATCTAGCTCCATGCATAGTCATCAAAACCCCATACTCAAAATATATCATATCATCAACTAGCTTCATGCATAGTCATCGCAAACCCAAACTCAAACTCTCTCCTAAATATATTACCAAACTATATAATCTACAATTTGTAAAATATGATGTGTCAATTGTTAATATGAACATCCATTACTCAAAAAAGGATATCAATATCGTGGGACATGTCGTATGTTCCATCCTCAATACTACAATCAATTAGGACTAATCTATGTCCAATACTATATAATTAATTGTTTATTCCCCAATCAGTTGTAGTGATCAATCCTAAATAGTCTCCATGTAATACTTACGAGACAACTCCTTACGCTACAAAATCAACTTAATTAACAATGCCTCAATATATCATGGTATAACATATGGAGGATCTAAAACTCCATACCTAATCAATATGTGATATACATCCACAATCACTACATATGGTGCGTAAAATACACCACATTTCAAGATACATGTTGATCAAATCATCAAGTCATATAAAAAGAATATCAAATAAAAAGGTTTAAAAATAGGATATTTAACAATTTTAAATCATGTGCACAACTAAATATATCAATATTTAGTGTCTCAACCAAGTCTCAACAAATGTGAGTCAACAAATCAAATCCACATCATTTGTAAATCAATAATCGTAAGTGCTTAAGGATTCATATCCACATTACATGGCTTGGTCAATAATGTCATGCGTAGATCCACAAACTAGGTATTGATCACAAATTTATGAAGAACAAAAGAATCCACTAATCCATGATGAATAAAATAATCCATTAGATAATCTAGATTCTCTTTAGAATATCACCACAATTTACATCAACTCATAATATCATTCACTCACCGACATATCCATGAAATCATAATCCACAACATCACAATAAACCCAATAATCAAAAACTTGAAATATGAGATAAGATGTTCTCCCTTGTTAGATGAGAGTAGAGGATCATATGATATAACCCCTTAAAAAGTATGTTAAATCAATAACACAAATTATCTTGATACATATATAATACATACAAAAATCAATGATGCCCTTTTGATTTTTCATCGCGAGTCTCCATTAAGCAACCCATTCATAATTTCAACTTAATGGGAAGAGTTTCGTAGGTCACCATTTTAGGTTTTCAACTTAAAAATCAATGTGTATAATTTCATATAATCAATAATCAATTAATAAAGTATAATATATCAATGTCTACAACCTCATATAATCAAATCACATAAAACACTGGCCCTTAGTATTATCATGTGTTGCATATTTTGCTTCCTCAAAACAATCATGTTTCTTAACAAACATTTGACAACTCTCATCAAGAATATCATCATCAATAATTTCCCAATTAGAATGGGAAATCTCTAGAACTAGATACATATCAACTTAAAACACCTCAAAATTAGGATTATAAAAATAGAGCTAGAATATGGGTAAGTATTAGGAAGTCTTAATAAGGTCAACAAGGCTAAGATCATCATCAACAAAATTGACACTGATAAGATCAACATACTCAACATGAATAAACAAGTCATCATAAATAATAAAGTATTGGAGTCTCTTGTAGGATTTTGACAAAAGATGAACCTCGATCTCCATTTGAAACGATCTACCGAACCAAAATACACATGCGACATAGAATCAGTAGGAAGGTCTTAGACATAACAATATTTGAGAGAATGCATATGTTGACCACATGATAAACAATGGTGTATATAAAAACAAGTATTATAGGTATGAATTAGACATCCAAAACGACAACAAGTTTGGACTTCAAGAGTCTTAGTACCAAATTTGTTTGGATGTCATGATAAATTAGAAGACTTAAATTTAATAGAATGGCTAATAAAGGCAATTTGATTTTTTTAAAAACCTCTTGCTATGAATCTAATGGGTTTTAAATAGAATGGCTAGTAAATGAAAACCTACATTACCTTTATATCCTAGACTAAAACCATTTTTATTATGCTTTATTTTCTCCTAGACATACACAACATATGTAGACTCTACAATGGTGTTTACAAGTGTTTTTTCACTAGTGAATGGTTTACCAAATTTAACCATAGACTCATTAAAATATTTAACAATAGGATCCTTGGCAACATTTTATGACCTTTGAGAATTGATATGATCTTGTAGATGAACTATCTCTTTTCGCAATAATGTGTACTAGCTAAAATACTACATGAAAATGGACTTAAACTGCCTCCAACACTCTAAAATTGTTTCTACCTTCCAATTTGTGCTTACACTAACTTGAAAAGACAATACACCATCTAAATACATTATTCTCATGGTGTACTTAGTAAAAAATGTCGACAAAATCAAACAAAGTAAGGAACAATGCCAAATTTTGAGTCGAGTAACACCAAAATTGCTCTCAAAATCATACAATCCTTATATCTCCCTAAATATGTGAAACATACATATACAAGTTCCGAATAAAAAAATAATTACCTAGAAGTTATCATAATTTTTCTCACATAAAATGAGTAGTCATATGAAAAATTTAACTAGTATATACAATATTTATGGAAAAAACACATTTTTCATTAGGTTTAGGTTAGAAAAACCCCTAAAAATGTGCACTCGTCAAACTAGTCTATTTTGTGGGGATTAAAATCTCATAGATAGTCCTCCAACATCCCTTCTTGTTCATATTGTTAAAATCGAGGATTAATTTAGTTTCTATAAAAGTGTGTTTTACAAGAAAATATGGTTTGACAATGAGGTTATGGAGAAAAAGGAGATAATGGATAGTGGTTTTCATAATTAATGGAATATCTCCTTGTTTCAAAAAGAGATTTTTGGTAATTTTTAGGCTTGAACTATTGATCTAACAACTAGGAAAGGATAGTTATAACAAATCAACAATAATCAACTCATATAAACATGTGACAAGCCTTAAACTTCACAAAATGCTATTTAACATTTGTTTCGATTATGTAAAACCCCATTATTTTAAAAAAAAATACAACAATGAATAATTATCTAATTAATTTTTTTCCCAGTAGAAAAATTAACTCACAAAAGTATTTTGGAAGCACCCAAATATAAGAGATGGGATACACACCCTTTTTCCTAAAAGATATAGAAAAACCACAAATTTTCAATGCAAATTACTAGTTTCAATATCCCTCTTGCAAGAAACACAGAGGATATAGATTATTTTACATTCTATGTGATCACAAACTATTTTTTACTTTTTTCTATGTCCCAAAATGTTTTTCCATATAACTGGAACATTATGCCATTTCTCGACTATTCGGACTATTTATTTGAGAAGTTTGAGCCAATTTAATAAAAAATCTTTAGAAGTCAACATCTTCTAGAGATCTTATATTCTAGAAGACTTATATTCTTCGTAGTGAATTGATTTAATATAATTTGAATTGAATCTATATTTCGAGTAACTACTCAGTAACTAACGATACATAAGTAATGGATTATAGTAAATTATAAGTAAATAAACATGCAAAGATATAAAACCCTAAGCAAGTGAAAAGAGCAGTGACTTAGCTGATTTTGTGTGATCCGAGAGTGATTTGGGATGATTAACTATTGGTACAGATCGTGAGGAGTGTCGTCAAGACTCACCAAGGCTTCTAGAACTCATAAATGTATAGGAAAGAAATGTCCATGAGAGAACATGAGCACCAGGCGCTAGTGATCGATCTCGGACACTAGTGCCCACTTAGATGCTTAGATTCGATATTTTAAGGTTGGAAGAGCTTCGCCATTGATCCTATTTTGTCGTTATGGTTTTGAATCAATGTCATTGGTCGCATATGTAACCTGAAAAATAGATAACTAGCTTCACATGCGAGAACGAAGAGTTAGTCTAACCCTGACGATCACCCGAAGAGTGATCTTACAACCAAGTGTTGTGCTACATCTCGAATCCATATAGTTACTTATGTATGTGTGTGTAATGATGCCCTAGGTTGCCCTTGTGCAAGTTACAATATGATAGTGGGCTAGATCTAGATTGCTCCAAGTATGCAAATGTGTGAAATGGAATAAAATGAACTTCCCCTCCTATGATTTGTATACAAAGTGAGGAAACCATTTTCCCTTGTAGGAGTGTACCCGATAAATGCCTTTGAAATGCACTTGTTCCTTGATGCAAGAATAGGCGATGATATATAATGCTTATAGTGCGTGGCCTTTTATTTGAGAGCAATAACTAAGTATATTTATGATTCCCTTGTTTAAATTTTGTAATTGAAAACTTAAAGGTCAACCCAAAGTTTTAAAAGGTGATCAAGAAGTAAAAGAGACCCCAAATAGTACGAACAAGATAAAGAGGGTCAAGAGAACACATGAGGGACATGAGCGCTTGGGTTCTTATTTCCTAATTGGGTGCTAGTGTCGAGGCCATATAAGATAATTTAGTAAAGTTCCAACAAGGTTGTAAGATGTGTAAGGTACAGAAAAGTGCAAGAGATAAAGAAAAAGGCCCAAAAGAAGTTGTTAACCACTAGTTTTCTTACTTAGGAATCATGTATATATTAGTATGCTTTAGAAAATAGAAATGTACCCAAGTGCATAGATTTTGTGTCTACATTCTCCCCCAATTTATGTTGCTAAGTGAAAACTTGATAACATAAAGTAGATAAAAGGTGTGTACCTTGTAATCCTATGGATAAGATTTTTTCCGATAGCGTGCCGAGTGGACAAGTGAAGCGTGAAGTGATCATAATGTGAAGCGTGGAAACTAGGAGAAGGAAGTAGACCCTAGGGGTGAAGTGTATGAATTGTAACATGTTGTTGGATCTCGGGCTTGCTGATGTGATCTACTTCTTGTTGTATATAAGGATGAACCTACAAAAGAAGAGCAATAAAGTAGTCAAAGTTCCATATATGAAAAATCAAAGTAATGTATGTATAAGTAAGTAAAAAGTGTGTAAAGGAAAGAGTGCACATGATGTGTAAGAGAGTATGAGATAGAAAATTTTCCTATTTACTTTGGAAATGTTGTCGATGGTGAGGTTTTGGGTGATTTCACACCAAGAGCAAGTTTTTTGGGTGATCTCACGCTAAAAGTGGGTTTTTTGGGTGATCTCATGCCAAAAGAAAGTTTTTAGGCGATCTTGCACCAAGAGAAGAGTTTTGGGGAGAGAGGTCTTCTTTTCTCTCCTTCCATGACGCTTCCCAAATAAGTTCCACTTGTAGATGGAATGTCCTTGATTGTAACCTTTTCTAACATGTTGTAATATTTTATAATTGAAATGTAATTGATTGTCCTGGATTCTATATCTCAAGGAAAGTGCTTGATACTAGAGAACTATAGTGTAAACTACTAGAAACTGTGATGAACCGAGAAATTGAGTGTGTTTTCCTAGGACAAAAACACCCAAGGGGACATAAGTGCCCATCGCTACTATCCAGGACTAGGCGTTAGTGTATGCTTTGTGTCTATGATCCAAGTCTAATTCTTGACTACTCTTTAACTATGTTCCCGTGCCATTTTTGTGTTGTGTTGTTTTGTTTTGGAGATATATGATGGTATAGGGGTGATTCTTCCACCCTATAGATGTCCCCCTCATTTAGGGTGTGGGCGAAGACTATAGGGGAATGCATCCCAAAGGAGAGGACTCGATACTGATATGCATATCTGAGAGTGGATACCTATAGGGGGTAGGGGATGTGCATGGTAGAAACCAAGGTACATGTAAACAAGATAGGCTAGTAACAAGTGTTAGTTGTAAAAATAGCTAGCATGAAAGAGAAGACAATGTAAAAAAACTAGGAAAACAAGATAGACCACAAAAAGTGGGTTTCATACATGGGACATCACTCACAATTTCACAAGACAATCAGGGCTGAAGTGGCCATAAGAAAACAATAGTCAAGCAAGACATAGGGCATAGCCCACAAACAATAATAAACAATAGCAAGCAGAAAGTGATAAATAAGCATGATTGTGTATAATCCTACAAGGTAAATGCTACACATGAAGCACCCAATAATGCTAGAAAGATAAATAGTATGTCAAAGAATTCATAAATAAGTGAAAAATTAAGTGCCTAGAAGTAGTAGATATTGTAACAATAGGACTGTGATATGCGTAGGATGAGAGTAGTAAAGGTAGATGCCCCCAAGAGCCTCGCCGAGACCGGTAAAGAGACGTTTCGAGCATCATGCATCATGTGAAAATTTGAAAAAGTCATGCATTCATCTCAAGATACCAAGTGAACGTGCATGTGTGTATAGAAAATGATGATGACATACTTAGTATCCAACTAACATAGAAAACAAAATGTACCATGTAAACAAGATAAGATAACAAGAGTAAATGCAACTAAGATGTGAAAATGTTGTGTGAAGATGATGGTGTGTTGTGTTATGAAAGATGTGTATATGAGAGGGGTCGTGTTTCCCTCGGTGAATGTGTGTGATGTGAGGTTCATTTAAGAATTACACCCTCAATAGTCAAGTATGAACCATATAACTAGAGTGTGTCATCGGGTAATGAAGGTAAAGTATGTGAACCAGAGATGTGGTAATGCTAAAAAGATAGTCACCGAGCAGAGAGAGAGAGAGAGAGAGAGAGAGAGAGAGAGAGAGAGAGAGAGAGAGAGAGAGAGAGAGAGAGAGAGAGAGAGAGAGAGAGAGAGAGAGAGAGAGAGAGAGAGAGAGAGAGAGAGAGAGAGAGAGAGAGAGAGAGAGAGAGAGAGAGAGAGAGAGAGAGAGAGAGAGAGAGAGAGAGAGAGAGAGAGAGAGAGAGAGAGAGAGAGAGAGAGAGAGAGAGAGAGAGAGAGAGAGAGAGAGAGAGAGAGAGAGAGAGAGAGAGAGAGAGAGAGAGAGAGAGAGAGAGAGAGAGAGAGAGAGAGAGAGAGAGAGAGAGAGAGAGAGAGAGAGAGAGAGAGAGAGAGAGAGAGAGAGAGAGAGAGAGAGAGAGAGAGAGAGAGAGAGAGAGAGAGAGAGAGAGAGAGAGAGAGAGAGAGAGAGAGAGAGAGAGAGAGAGAGAGAGAGAGAGAGAGAGAGAGAGAGAGAGAGAGAGAGAGAGAGAGAGAGAGAGAGAGAGAGAGAGAGAGAGAGAGAGAGAGAGAGAGAGAGAGAGAGAGAGAGAGAGAGAGAGAGAGAGAGAGAGAGAGAGAGAGAGAGAGAGAGAGAGAGAGAGAGAGAGAGAGAGAGAGAGAGAGAGAGAGAGAGAGAGAGAGAGAGAGAGAGAGAGAGAGAGAGAGAGAGAGAGAGAGAGAGAGAGAGAGAGAGAGAGAGAGTAGCTGGGATACAATAAGTGAGGTTCATGGAAGAATTGTACCCTCAACAATCAAGCATGAACCATAGAAAAGAGTGTGTCATCAGGTGATGAGTGTATTGTATGCGATTGAGAGTAGATGTTACGAAAGATGTATCATTAAATACTGAGCATGAAGTGTAGATGATATGAGGTTCATTTAATAATTGAACCCTCAACACCAAATATGAACCACGGAACTAGAGCCTGTCATCAGGTGATGAATGTATTGTATGCGATTGAGAGTAGACACTACGAAAGATGTATGGTGAAGCACTAAGTGTGAAGCGTATATGATATGAGGTTCATTTAATAATTGAACCCTCAATAGTCAAGTATGAACCATGGAACTAGAGTGCTTCATCGAGTAATGACGATACAATGTGTGTACCAAAGATGTAAGATTGCTTAGAAATATAGACATGAAGTGTGAAGCATGAAGTGTAGTAGTAGACATTGGAGACAAACGATAGTGATTGGGGGAGGAGATCGAAAGTGTGAATCCTAATTGTGTCAAGCCTTCATGTGTGTAAATAGTGTCGGAAAAGTGGGGTTGAATGGAATATGAGGCCAATAAGAGTCATGTATGAATAAAGTGCAAGTGAATGGGTCGAGCTGCGGACTAGAGATGACTTGGGGAGATGAAGGAGGTGGCATGAGGTCCAATGTATGTATAGTTAGTTGGAAAGGAATCATGGTTGTAGTAGAGGGAGGAGGTTGCTTAAATTGATACTCACCTGGGCCAATAGAAACAAAGGTGTCTTGGAAATAGGATTTGTCTATCTCAAGAGGAGTAAAATTGAGGTTGCGTAATTTTTCATCAATAATCTCTACAACATTGACCTCATCATTAGAATCATCAGTGTTGACATTATCTTGTTGGATAGCATTATCAAGGATATTAAGAGGAGTGGAGGTGGATGTAGGGTTGAGAGGAGCAATGAAAGGTGGGATAGTGGTAGTGATAGAGGGAGATATGGTGGGTGAGATAAGATCAGTGGTATGTGTAGGGATGGAAGGGATGCATGTGGAGGTAGAAGAAGTAGTGGAAGCACTAGATTGATTGACATTGTATGTATTGATATTATGGTATGGAATAGGATGCAACGGAGGTATGGGCATGATGGTGACTGGGTCTATACGAAAGAACTTGAATGGTTTAGGGTTAGCAGAAATGGTATGCTCATATCCATCATGTAAGAATTTAACACACCGATGAACCGTAGAAGGAACAACATGCATGGCATGGATCCATGGTCTACCAAGTAAGCAATTGAACTGAAATGATGTATCAATGATATAGAACAAAGTGGGAAGGGTTTTGGGTCCAACCTGTAAAGGTAAGGTGATGGTGCCTATGCATGTTCGAGTAGTAGAATCATATCCACGAACAAGGGTAGAAGATTTAGTGATCAAACTATCGAAATTTGCAATTGCATGAGTAATGAGAGGGAACATATATTTATAGTGGAGCCATTTTCAATTAGTATGCACTTGATATAATGAGAACCAATAGTAGTTGTGATAAGAAAAGGTGAGGAAGGGTTGCGGTGGCGGTAGGAGGGATATCCTCATTACTAAAGGATATGGCATGTGGTAGGTTTTTAAGGGATTGAATAAGATGGGTGAATGCAATAGGAAGCTATCACTTACAATGTGTATGAAGCACGTGGAAGCCTATGATGTGTGAAAAAAATATGGTGCGTTGCATAAAAGATCATAAAGAGAGTTTTTTTCCGGTCTATTCTTTAGTTGCTCAATGATATCATAACCTTTAGAGGTGCTGGTAGGGACTGTGGAGGTAATAGGGGTTGAAATAGAGATGGGTGGAGTTATTGGTTGCCTATTGCATCGAGTGGTGACCACATTAATAGTTGGGTCAAGCATTGGAGTATCAAATCGGGAGGATGTTGGTTAGAACTTGCATAAAATAAACAACAATGACAGTTGTGCGAAAACCCTGGTGGGTGCATAGGATGGGTAAGAGGATTGGTCCATAAATTCAGAAGAAGGAGAGAGGATCCGATGCATGTTTAGAAGGTAGGGTTTGATCGCAGTTGGGTTCACCAAATGATTTAATCTAATTGAATTAAATCTATATTTTAGAGTAACTACTATAACTAATGTTATACAAGTAATGAATTACAACAAGACACAAAGTAAATAAGAATGCAAAGATATAAAACACTAAACAAGCAAGAAGAGAAGGTGACTTAGCTGATTTCATGTGATTCATGAGTGATCTAGGCTGAGTAATTGTTGAAATATATTGGGAGGAGTGTCATTAAGATTCACCAAGGCTTCGAACTCGAAATGTTAAGGAAAGAAGCATCCATGGGAGGACAGAGGACACTGGGCGCTAGTGACTAATTTGAGCGCTAGTGTTCACTCGGATGCTTAGATTATGATCTTTTTGCGCTTGGAAGAGCTTCGTTGTTGATCCTCTTTATCGATATTCACTCCAATGTTGCCACCACATCTGTAACCTACAAAATAGATAACTAGTTACACATGCCCACAAACCACATCAAACCTAATAAAGAAGATACAAAACAGGTGAAAATCGTACACAAATTTTAGATACGAAACTTCACATACAATGATATTGTATTCAATATTCTAGTTCTCTATTATTTTCTCATTGAATACATCCGAGATTACATCTACAATATATAGGAGAGTCTGCTCCTATATTCAAGGAGAGATTATCTCCACCAAATCCTATTTGGTTGGGTTTTTTACTTACGTAACAATACTCAACTCTAATTACATGAGTTGTTTATAACAACTCCAAACCATATATATATATATATATATATATATGTTAATATAACAATAATATATTACCACTACCTTTTACATTTATAAGCATAATGTAATATTACAATATTACATTTACATTCACCAACATATATAACTTATCAATGTGAGCACTAGAGATATGTTTTCCTAACATTCCCCCTTAGTGCAAACATGGGGAAAACCTTCTTTGTATTGCAACATGCCACTTCGTAGCTTGCTCATGATTTGGATGGTTTCTAGGACAATACCAACAACCTCTGGATGGTTTTCCAAGTGGTTTACCAACAACCACACCAAAGATAGTTTTCCCAATGGATTACTAACAACCACAACTATAGATAGTTTTTCCAGTGGATTACTAAAAACCACAACTATAGATGGTTTTCCAGTGGATCCAACAACCACAATATCATGATGCTGCAGTAGTATCATTAACTCTCATCACTATCTCACTTTAGGGAATAACATAGGAAAATCTTTGAATTCTGCTGCTCATACACACAAACTGAAAACTGGAAATAGAACATTAGATCATGTTCCCCCTCAATGTGAAATTTCCACTTATTCAAATAGGAACACTACAAACTGAAACTAAAATTCTAAAAACACAACGGAAAGCATACTGAAAGTAAATAATCACACCACAAAAATGTCACCATATTTGATATGTGCCCCTATCGTTGGTGACTAACAAGAGGTCACCGATTGACCTCCTACCTCTAATGCCTTTGTCCTCCAAAGAAAATACTTCTAGATCATTTGAATATGACTTTGAGGTTCAAGTGCAACATGGACGTCAGTTACCCAAAATGTGTCTGGAAGGCAATTTTTTTTTACAATTTGACAATATAAATATAAATGACTTATGAAAATAGAAATTTGACGACACAAACTATAACACTTTAATAATTAACACTTGACACTTGACTTTAAACACACACTAGACCTAAAAATTCCTATTATCTAGAAAATAATATTTAACTACTTTCTAACAACTATACCAAGACAATACCAAATGACTATAAACGTGAAATAAGTAACTCGATAATTATTAAATTTATAACATTCTTAAAAAAAGATGACTTGGTTCATTGTTTATTTTATCTTGGACTATAGGGGAGAGGACCCGGTTGTGGTGCACCCTATCTTTGCACAGTCACCGCGCCACGTCACTGCCACCTGGGCGAGTAAAAACACCACCAATGGATGCAGCACCAAATTCTTGACCTCCAACATTGCACCGCCACCTCACTGCCACCTCAGCGCCACGTGGATGATCCGCGTTTGTGGAGATGTCAAAAAAGTTGGTTTTTGCATGGGACCAAGTGTTGTCCACTCGCCGCGCCAGTTGTTGTCCGGGCTACCGCCATGCATTGAATGCTCACCCACCAGCCGTTAATGCACGCGGGTTGGTTTATGGACCCTGCCACCGCCAAATCGCGCCATGGGATTTCATGGGAAATGGAGACGGAGCTCGTTCAGTCTGGTTTTTGGCGTGTTCGGTTGCAGAGCTCGAGCGACCATTTCGTGGGATCTTGCAGACCGGTGGGTGCGTGCGTTTTCTCCACTCCTGACCGACTTCGTCCTCGGCATTGGCTCGGCCTGCTACGAAGATGAGAAGAAAAGGCAGAGGTGAGAGGGTTCTCACTCAGGCAATGATCCTTAGTGTTTTTAAACACTGCACTACTATGGAAAGTTTGTTGTTTGCCATTCAGCAAAAGAAATTTGTTTTTTCACCCGTCTTATTTTACAAATCCAAGCTTAAAATCGTTGGTGTATTTGTCTTGTTTATGAGCGCCAGTCTCGGGTTTATGGGTGCCATGCGAGCTCATGTTCAGTTGCTTATTACTGTTAATGGGATTACTGTAACTTTTAATGCGTTTATGTCTGTTAATGCGTTTATGAGTGCCATGCGTTTATGCGAGCTCATGTTCAGTTGCTAATTAGAGAGCGATTTTCCTTTTAGAATTGTTATTTTTCATTTTATTTCTCCTTATATTTTTGGAGGTGCAGTTGACACTCCCTTTATACAATAAATTCAAGTAATATCTTCTTCTATCTCAATTATTCTTAATCTCTAATAGAATATTTACACCGATAGCCGTTTATTTACAGTCGGGGATCCACCTACATTGTGCAAATCAATGGTGAGTGACTTCTCCATGCACTTGCAAAACCATTGAAAACAGACCAACCGTTGATATGCCTATAGGGTTTCGACATGGTGTTGGTTAAGGTTTTCCTAGTGTCCCATTTGGCACGGAGTGCCTGCTACTTTGGATGGGAAAAACCACATACGTGTCTTTTCATACTATCACTGTGGAAAATGGTTCATAAGATTGATTTCTTCTGCATTACAGACATTCGGCTTCTAAATTTCCTTCATCTCAGAGTTTCAGAAAACTGAACTTTTACTACAACTTCAATGAAGATATCTAGAAATTGTTTTTTTAGTGTTTGTATATTTTGAAACAAGAGGAACTGAATAAACAGTATTTTGTTTAGTGCGAGTTAGAAACATATCAGTACCCAATTTTTTTAGTGTTTATATAGAAACAAGAGGAACTTTAATGAAGATATCTAGTAATTTCTGCTTCACCTCTTAGTGTATCCAATTGTTTTCTTTTTGTATCAGTACCCAATTGTTTTTTAAAGTACTTAGCAACGATTACCTCATCATTGGACTTAACGTAATCTATTTTCTAATACCCAATTACCCCTTTAAGCAATTTCTAGCTCTAATTATACACAAATTTTTGTGGACAAAACCGATTTAGATAATAGGAATAAATATTGCAAATTGTTGAGGGTTGGCATAAAATCTCACCACCAGAGATTATATCTCAGTTGCTGTATACAAATGTCTTTCTTTCTATGGAATTTTATTGCCCAAAATTGTATTCTAGCTTAAAGTGTCTTCCTGGTTCCATCATGGGCCAAATGCCTTTTTTGGCTTTCAAAGTTTGAAGATAACTTTCATCATTTTTGGCATTACCACTCTCTGTTACTGCCATTTACATTGTTTTCTGTTGTAATTGCTCGCTTCTGTATTAGCGTTCTCTCGATCTTGAGTCTAAATGTTTGAAGTGTCTTCCATGGTTCATATATACATGTTGCTTTTGTATTAGCGTTCTGCATTGCACCGGTTGTGGTGCACCCTATCTTTACACGCGATCAACTGCACCACATCATTGCCACACCGGTCGAGTAAAAACACCACACCATTCGCCGCGCCGCTTGTTGTTGTCGCGCCATTTGATTTTCATGATCGATTCGCGAACTTACACGCATCCTCTTTTCGTATTCCCTTAATTGATTTGCAAGTTCCCTCTCCCTCTTCTCTTGCTCTTTCCTTTGTTGCTTGTGTGCCTTCTCAATCTCTTTCTGTTGCTCCTTAGCCTACTTCTCCCTTTCTCTTTCAAGCTTCTCCTGCAATCTTTTTTCTTTTGTTGCAAGTCTAGCAACCTTTTTTTCTTGTGCCACTTCTTTTTTCATAACTTTAGTTTTGCTTGTTCCTCCTTTTTTCTTTCCGCATCAACCAATAGCTCCATGTACTCAGGTGCAGTCAAAATATGTGAATGCCTACTCAGTCTAATAGAACCATCTGATTTGTTTATGATCTCCCTTGGAAGTCGTAGAAAATGGGAAAGTAACGTACCGCGTCCATCTTGGTTTTCAGTCTCTTCAGGGTGTTGAGGTTCATGTTGCATAACTTCTAAGTTAATTTCATTTTCTTGAGCATCCTCTTGAAATTCGACTTCATCTTGTTCATCCTCATCTCCAACATCTGCATAGTAATGAATTATTGCTTCTTGTTCTAGTCCTTCAGGAAAGGAAGGCAGATTTAAGCTTTGATCTTCTGTGTTGGATGGTAGCTTGTAACCCAAGTTTTTCATGGCATCCTCTAACCATTGTGGCGGGTTAACTTGACTTGGCAAGGACAAATCATTGTTACTTACAAAATCTGAAGACCCCTCCTTATTGTTGATGATGTTACTTGGGTTTCCAAGAGCACCGTTTAGCTCCACTCCATGTGTTGCAGCTGCTTCCATATCATCTCTAGAGTCAACATTTTGCATGAATTGAGTTTCAGGTACCACCTCTTCACTGTCATTTAATTCAGGATTTATTCGTTGAGATAGGCTCAAAATGTTTGTGACATCAACATCTTCCTCACCTTGCATGTCAAATGCCTGGCTGCATGCCATGTCATTTAGGAGAGCATCATAATTCAATGGCCAAATACCAGTTCTTTTGAAACCTGCAATTATGTTAGATGGTGTTTGTGCCTTTTTTAAGGCTCTACTTGCAAGCTCAACAATGTCACTCCTTTTCACATCTGCACATTTGTTCTCTGTCATCCATTTGGTCCTCTCAGCTCTAAAATATGTCTTGAAAGGGCTGAACACACTCACGTCAAGAGGTTGCAACTTATGACTAGTATGTGTTGGTAGTGTTATCAAGTCAATGCCCAATTTTTTGGCCTCCTCCATAGTTTGTAATGCTACATGGCTGCCATGGCCATCAAATATTAATAGGTGTCTATTATTTGGAGAAACACCACCCGGTATCGAACGTGAAAAATGACATAGCCAATTTAAAAACAATTCCTTTGTCATCCATGCATTTGGAGGTGCAACCATACATGCTCCAGGTTCATAATTTTTAATGTAATTCTTTACCATTCTCTTTCCCTTGAACAAATAAAATCATGGGATTGACAAACCTGCTGCATTGACACAACACAATATAGTGATCCACTCCCTGCTCTTTGGTATTACCTTTGGGACATTACGACTGCCCCTCTTTGCAATTACACGAACTCCACAATTTCTTCCAGCCTGCAAACCAGTCTCATCACAATTCCAGATTTTATGAGCGCCGTATGAATAGGTTCCATAGCATTTGGCCAAATTATCATAAAATTTGGTTACTATTGCAGGGCGCAAGTTTAAAGCTCTATCCCTGTCAAGTCCCTCAGCGGTTCGGATTGCAAGGTCTGGATGACGTTTTCTGAATCCAGCCCACCATGATTTACCAGGAAACCCATCTCTGAAGGGGTTTTGTCTTGTTTCACAAATCTGAGCAACATTTGCCTTTAGCTGCATTAACTCCAAGCCATGACCCATATCAGCCATTTCTTTGCACCATTCAACAATTTCCTCTTCTTCTTCTTCAGTTAGAACTGTTGGAGGACCCCTCCTCTTTGTGTGGGTGAGACCATTTAGCCAATAGTGTAATGATGTGGGTGGAATGGAATACTTCTTTGCTGCTGCTCTAACTGAGAACCCATTAAACTCAACATCATCTATCGCCTTTTCCATATCTTCTTTTGTCCAACCTCGGATGACACTAAGCTTCTTTGTTGCAGATGTTCTTTGAACCGAGACAGTGGGTGGGTTTCTACATTCTGGTTCATTACCAGTTGGTGCTGAATTATCCTCTTCATCACTTAAATTATGTGATAATTGTACACCTCTCACTTTTGGCCTCCTTGATCTTCTAGCAATAGCACCTTTTCTCATGGTGTAAATGAAATACCTGATTCACAACATGAAAGATGATTGTTGGAAAAGAAACTATAAATATACCAAAAATGAATGCTGGAATATGCTAGAATATGAATGATTTTGTTTCATTTTTAGGAATTAATTGACTTGTAGTTTTCATTATGACAATGAAACTTGTATGGAATATGTTGAATACAGAAAGTGCTTGGATAGACAATGTATATTTGACTAAATGAGCACAATGTTGTATAGTTCAACAATGTTGTATATTGCATTTCAGAATTCACTATATTGTTCGTTAGAAATATGGAAGGGAAAATTTATAATGAAAACATTAACGGCTGGTGGGTGAGCATTCAATGCATGGCGGTAGCCCGGACAACAACTGGTGCGGCGAGTGGACAACACTTGGTCCCATGCAAAAAAACCAACTTTTTTGACATCTCCACAAACGCGGATCGTCCACGTGGCGCTGAGGTGGCAGTGAGGTGGCGGTGCAATGTTGGAGGTCAAGAATTTGGTGCTGCATCCATTGGTGGTGTTTTTACTCTATAAATTTTCCCTTCCATATTTCTAACGATTGGTAACAACTTAGCTTTAAACTCTATAAATTTTCCCTTCCATATTTCTAACGACAATTCAGCAAAGGATTGGTTTCATCAAGTCACATTAGATTTTTTTGAAAAGGATTTGTCGAGAGGATTGGTAACAACTTAGCTTTAAACTCTATAAATTTTCCCTTCCATATTTCTAACGACAATTCAGCAAAGGATTGGTTTCATCAAGTCACATTAGATTTTTTTGAAAAGGATTTGTCGAGAGGATTGGTAACAACTTAGCTTTAAACTCTATAAATTTTCCCTTCCATATTTCTAACGACAATTCAGCAAAGGATTGGTTTCATCAAGTCACATTAGATTTTTTTGAAAAGGATTTGTCGAGAGGTTTGGTAACATCAAAAAAGTAGCCAGATAAACATGTAAATATGATGGTTTTTATGAAGATTTTATGGTAGATTTTTTTTTATCTAGTTGTTTAAATGGTTAGACATGTATATTTTGCAAAGAAGATAAGAATTTTACCACTCTGTATGATGAATGCAAGAGATATTATGGTACATACCTATATCTATAGAGTTTGACAATCCTTCTATTCATTTATTTACTCTTTTACCTATATCTATAGAGTACATACCTATATCTATAGTGTTTTTACTCGCCCAGGTGGCAGTGACGTGGCGCGGTGACTGTGCAAAGATAGGGTGCACCACAACCGGGTCCTCTCCCCTAGTTGTTAAAGCTAAGTTGTCGTTAGAAATATGGAAGGGAAAATTTATAATGAAAACATTAACGGCTGGTGGGTGAGCATTGCTAGGGGATAGGCACCGGTTGTGGTGCAGGGTCCAATAATGGAGATAGTAGGTGAAAGACATTGACTGTATTGTATTGTATTATTATTATGTAAACATGGAAGCATGAAATGTTGAATAAGACAGTTTTTAAATTGGTCAATATTATCTTATTCATTGATAGAACTAAAAATTTTCCTTCCATATTTCTAACGAAAACTTGACAAACTACTGTATTCGTCGGACTCTTCCTATGTAGTTTTTAAAGTTATGTTTTCAATATAAAATTTTCACATATGATCATAATACTTTCCAAATTTCTATGTATACAATAAAACTTATGCTAATATCACAGTGATGATTGGAAAAAATACTTTTCAACTGGAGAATGAGATATCTGGAAAAAATGAACAATACAGTGAATTCAGAAATGCAATATACAACACTGCTGGACTATAGAACGCTGTTGTGGTCATATTCCGACAGAGTTGTATATTCCAGTAGTGTTGTACTTCCTAGCTGTGTTGCATATTGTATTTCAGAATTTACTTAGCATAAAAAGAATTTACTATAGTGTGCACATACAACACTGATGGAATATACAACACTGTTTTCAATTTAAAGTTATGTTTTCAATATAAATTTTGCACATGTAATTAGAATACTTTCCATCTTTTTATGTATACAATTAAACTTATGCCTATATAGCAGTGATGACTATACACTAGAGAAGAAGAATATATGTTCCCAAAGAAGTGTATTTGTTGTTTGCACGCACTGTCATGGCATATGATTTTGCAACGTACAGAAGATATGGGTATCCTGATTAGGCAGTCCCACTGTTTCGCTGGGAACAACAAACTGGTCCCCAACCCGATCAGTTTACATTTGTCAGTTTACATTTGACACCCTTACTTCAACAATAAAAGTATTCAAGACATTAAGAAAAATGAATACAATATGATTTTCCTGGACTGGCATTCTGTTAATGTCTTGAATACGTTTACTGTTTATCTAAGGGTAAAGGTAAATGTCATTTTTGTTTATTTCACAGTGCACAATGTCTAGGTACACAAGTGGTTTGAGTGCATAACGGACCTTCCTAGCACGGGGACACTTCTGCCGTGACTCCTCCAGTTTTGACCTCATGGCCTGATCTCATGTTTGTGTAATGATCGTTGTTTTCAGAAATAAGCCACCTAGATAATCTAACCTTATGTTTGTGTAGCCATGGTCTTTTTCACAAATAGGTCAACCAGATGGAGAAGATATATAAGTTAACTGAGTTTTCAATTAAAATTTAAACTAAGTGAATTTAAGTGTCAGTTTCAATTTTTAAGCTTGCAATCTCCTTAGACTAAACGCCTTGTATTGTAGGTATGCTATTCATAGAGAGAATTCTGAATGGACAGAAATAAGCCAAGGTTTCAGGTTGGAGTTTCCTTAACTGTAGTTTCTTAAAATGACTGTAGGATATGCAGAAAATGCTTTTGTTGGAAACGTAGGTGCACTGTTTGATAGAATTCCTCAAAGAAACGTGGTCTCATAGAATGCCATGATGGCAGGATATGCACAAATTAGATTTGTTGAAAAGACTTCAGAAACTTTAAAGCAAATGCAATTGGCATATACAACTCTGCTGCAATATGCAAACACTGAAAAAATAAATAGAGGGCTTGAATTATGAAATAGTTTGTAATTCATAAGTGTCTTACCTGAACTGCACTGCTCCTCACTTCTTCAACTTTGAGAGATGAAAACTGCATGAACAAATGGAATTGTAATCCATCCTTCAGCTTTTATTCTATCATCCTAAATTCTGATTGGTTGATGTTAGTTGACATGGATTCAATATGATAGTTCAATCAAATGGTTGAGATTTATTGGGATTTAATCCAATGGATAATATTTTAGTTGGTCATTTTTATTATTTTATGCAGCTGGTTACACAATTTATTGTTCATATGGTACTGAGTTTTTAAACACTTTGAAAGGTGAGCCTGACCATAATTTCATTTATTGTTATGCAGGTGTTTACTTGGGATTGAAGACTCTTACATCAAAAATAGTGCATTATATTTGAGATCTGGTTTGGAAAGTCTTGAGAAATGACTTGTTGAAGTGACTGTAATAGATATGATGTACATACAATGAAAATATTACTTAATGAATAGTTGACTGTATAGACTTGGTTTTTGTACACTTGTATATAAATTAATATATATTTTTAGTTCTATCAATGAATAAGAGAATATTGACCAATTTAAAAACTGTCTTATTCAACATTTCATGCTTCCATGTTTAAATAATAATGATACAATACAATACAGTTAGGTAATATTAACTTCACATATCATTCAAAATATGTTATTTAAAAGGTGAATGTCTTTTCACCTACTATCTCCACTAATGGACCCTGCACCACAACCGGGTCTCCCGTTAATATCATAACAAATAAAAGACTAAAACTCAACGTCTTAGATCAAACTGCAAACTGTGTGGTGGTTGGGATAGGTGGCATTGATGGTGGAGAAGATCATGGGATTTCAATGAGACCTTAGAATTTGTGAAGACGCCAAGCTGTGCGCAATTTTTCATAACTGCCTTGACGCCTTTGATAAACAGTTATTCTCTCAGACTGCCTCGTTGGAGAGTTGAAGTTGAAACACTTTATCAGAACACGTGATCTGGAATTACTTGTTTCTTGCACTAGTTTCGTTGATTAATACGAGCGGAATGCTATGGTAGGGAGATCGACACTGCACATTATCTATTCCTCACAAGGCATGCACATAGATCAATGAATATTATCAATTAGATCAGATATGTAGGTGTGATGATGAATGTATGAGCTCGAACGAGGCACACGGCACACAAATGCAATGGATGGCACGGGGCACCATCTATTCTGGCGATAAAATCACAAGTGTGGTATACACACTTTTTAACACTTCGTTTTTTTCCAAATTTCTGGTTTACACACAGTTCAAAAAAATTGTAAAACTTGTGGATTCAATCCCAGAACCTGCCATTTATATGCATATGCCTCTACCGACTTGCCTAGAAGCTGTGGCATGCTCCAATCATCTGTCAATCACATTTATTTCCTGAAAAATGTAATATACACACAGTGGAAGAATAGTGGGTTTCACCCTACATAAAGCGCATGTCCATTATTTTGTCGCCAGAATAGCCACAGTCATGGCGCGGAGAGCTTGGGATCCTAATACCAATGAAAGAGGATCTGATCAGAAACAACTTTGACTGTCCAACGCGTGAGCTTCGTGGTCTTCACTATGAGTGTAGATTCCCAACCGAGAGGTAGATTATCACTTTGAACACAAGGAGTTCCAACAATGAATTACAGTTTTTGATGTCGTTCAATCTTTGGATTGAAACCCACATTTCTTATGCCTTCACGCATTCACAAGTATGATTTCAGGATTTGAAATATGATCGACAAGGTCCAATACTTGGCCGCCATGGTTTTGACTCGGTGATTAAAAAAACATCCCACACCCAACGCTAAATTTTTTTCTCATGCAACGCTTACACATATCACTCCTCACGCGCAACTCTGCCAATGCCTCTCGTAATGGCTAAAAAAACTTTCAAAAACTAAACTAGCTTAATCTTATATCAATAAAATTCCCCAGATTAATAAAAAACCATACAGAGGGGCAACCAGGAGTAACAACGGAGCTTCCCCATTCAAATCTCAAGCTCCCATACCCTCTCTAATACCAATTGAAAAATTCACACCAATTTTAGATACGAAACTTCAAATACAAAGAGAAAGTATTTAATATTCTCGTTCTCTATTATTTTCTCATTGAATATATCCGAGATTACATCTTCAATATATAGGGGAGTCTGCTCCTATATTCAAGGAGAGATTATCTCCACCAAATCCTATTTGGTTGGGTTTGTTACTTACTAATAATAATAAACTCTATTTATATGAGTTGCTTATAAAAATTCCGAACCATATATACATTAATTTTAATATAACAATAATATACTAGCAATCGCATGTATACAATGCAATGTGAACGCCGAATGGTATAAGTTACCTATTTGATTTTTTGGGATTCGATAAATGTGGGAGGGGACCCATGTTGCAGAATGGAGTACCTTCATTGTGAAAAGTGTAGAGAACACATTTTGTACGTGTGGCTGTAAAGTGGAGAGTGACTAGTGACCAAACAAAGCAAGACTTCCAATGCCATATTCACTTCAAGCCAACAAGTTTGTATTATTGTACATGATACTTGAATAAAATAATTTGTGAAGCTTCTGAACATTTTGTAAGGCAAGATGAGAATGTCCTTGACAACCTCCTTTCAAGGAAGAAATGAAGGGTAGTGGCAGTTCCTCACATTCAATTTGTTGCAGAAACATTCGTACTAACTGATTTTAAGTGTGTAATAAACAATGGGAATGTGAGGATATCGGGAGGATCTTGTAGATGTAAATCACTCAGACTAATCATACATGACCATGCCTTGAATGTGTGTCTCGACTCCCAACAATCCCAAATCATTTTTTTCATTAAATGTTGGCAACAGAACTACCTATGCAATACTTACCCCTTTACTTAAATCTCTTGTATCATGACCAGGCTTCACAAATTTTGGTCTTCATTGCGCATCACGAGTATGTTGTGGTCTTCTTTCAATGCGCTTATTAAGATGGAAATTACTATTTTTAGGAACCTAACAGAAAGCAATCCTACCTATTATGGTTGAACAGGCTATTCATTTTGCATTGAAAGAAATGCAATTAAGCAACCAACTGCTATCTATCATTCTTGACTTCACTCAATTGCAAGCTTCTTGTATCCAAAATAACTACCAACAAAAACCAGGGCACAGATATCCCAAACCAAAAAATTACCAAAACAAAGAATGTTCCAAATGGAACTGTACCAGAGGACTGTTTACCCCACATGAGGGCATTGAGGATAAATAAAATGACAAAAGCAATGCCAGGGAGTGTGAAAGCAGTTTTGATTGCATTCGTTTTCCACTCTATCCACTTAAACATTTTATACAGCCTTGCAGAAGAGTAACCGACAAACAAACCCATGAAGACCCACAAGAAGACCATAGTTGTTATCAATCCTCGACCATTGGATGGTGAAAGAAACCCAAGCATAGCAAGGTGACAATAAGGATAACAAAAACTATGAAAAGGAACCCAAAATTGTTGTAGAATTGATGAAACCAGATGGAATTTAAGATGAAGAATAATTCAATGAAAACAACTCCATATGCCAATATGCGTCCTCCGATGAAAACATGCCACTTGTACCACGCATCCTCTGGAATTTTCCTGGGGCCTTTGTTTGTCCTAAATGGATGCTCAATTGCAAGATTCTTGTAGCTCATTTGACATCACTTTCCTGCAAGATAGTTCAATGTTATTTTCTTGTACAATAGATCAACAAAAGAACAATTAACAAAGTTATGAATATTTATGCAAAAAGCAATTCTCCCAAAGACCTGAACTCCAGTTCCTACATGAACACAAAGTAAGATTGCATTAGTTGGGGGCCTGAATACATCTCCATGGCCTACTTTCTTTGCCACAAAACCAATAAGGAATAAAACAATAATTAATGAATTTATTATAGAGAACCCATGGATCCGATCATCTGTCATGAGAAGATATGCATCCCAACGAGAAGCCCATTTGACATCACTTTCCTGCAAGATAGTTCAATGTTATTTGCTTGTACAATAGATCAACAAAAGAACAACTAAGAAAGTTCTGAATATGTGGTCTTCTTTCAATGTGCTTATTAAGATGGCAATTACTATTTTTAGGAACCTAGCAGAGCAGTCCTACCTATTATGGTTGAACAGAGTGTTCATTTTGCATTGAAAGAAATGCAATTAGGACAGAGATTGGGAAACAAGGCCCTCAAACACCTCAATATTTTTGGGTTAGCGGGGTTTCTTTGCTCAACTTTCTCAGTTAATGTTTTATGATATTTCCATAAGAAGGATCTAAAAACATTGCACTTGTAAACTCACCTCTAGTTGTTCATGCAGTCTCCTCTGAACCTCAAACTGCATCTGGAGGGCCTCATTAATCTACATGCCACTGCAATACAAGTGAATTATATCACATGTAGTATCCAAAATTATAAAAAAGAAGTGGATGGCCATGTAAGCTCAAGTCTTACTATGTCATGTTTGCTCCCACCATGTTTGAAGCAATATTGGTGGCACCTTGAACTTCAGATGTCCTACAAGCTACTGCAAAACAACCTACAACAGATCCTCCATGTGAATTTGCTGCCAGGAAACTCATATATAATGGTGTTTCGTATTTGTACAAAAGAGGGTAGTGGAGGAACAAAGAATAAAGAATAAAAATCATCACCATCCTTATGTGGTCAAAATTTAAATGTGGAGATGCTTACCAAGCCTATATTTCTGCAAAAAAGAAAGAGGGTCTATATTAGTTAACGATCCATAGAAAATCTAATTTGAAACACTTGTATAATTACATTATACTTGAAACAGTTGCAAGGAAAGAACTATGCTCATTAATAGGAACATGAATATATTGTATATATGAATCAATACTGGTTGCAAAAACAACGTTTAGTATGCCCAGTGCATGTAAACTACAAAAAATCATCCAAACCATGAAGTAAATCCTCCAAAACTCATGTGTTTTCTAAAAATCCAGGGGAAACATTTAGTGTTGTTAATATAAAAACATTAACATGAATATAAATTATTCTTTAAAGAAAATATAGTAAAGCTTTATTATACATGCATAACAGAGAAGATGTCAATTTGAGGCTGGAAATCTTCAACCTGCTAGAAGAAACAAATGACAATCATAAAATGTTTGCTACAAAATCAGTTGCTTGAATGAGGGGTAAGGAAGAACAAATAACAGGGTTTTAGATAAAATATTCCATATCTTCGGCAATATTTCTTCAAATGAAATAATAGGTGGATTCAATCCTTGACAATATTTCTATAGCCCATTTTAAGTGTTAAAGTTCAATACGTGTATAATAGGTCAAATAATAACAGAACTTTCCATGATTACAGACTGCAACTTGTAGAGCACCAGAAGAACCAATTAACCATATTGGAAACAAAATTGATAACACCAGAAAAAATATGTTTAGTAAATCATTTATAAAAAAATAGTACAACTTTATTATACACGCATACCAAAAAAAACAAGAGCAATATAAGAACTGGCTACATTAATGGAACTAATCTGATTGCTCAAACAAAAGCTATGCCCATACGGGAGCACATAACAAGGTTTTAATCACAATAATACATAGATTAAGACTTAGGAGTAGCTAGGAATTACCCTAGTAATATTATTGTTATTTAGCTCAGTTTCACAGAGAGGGAAGCTTACATTAGCCATGAAAGGCTTAGGAATACTCTTTGATAGCCCATCAAATCCTAATATCAGCTCCACCAAATTATCAGATAGGTTCCAGATAGAAGCAGGTATGCTGCCGCTGAGCTCGTTGTTCTTGAGTTGCAGGCTGCTCAAATTAGGCGCACTCCCCAACTCATGAAGAATCTCTCCTCTAAGGTTGTTGCTGTTTAGATTCAGGTACTGTAAATATAATAGCAACCCCAATTCTTTTGGCACCATACCCATCAATCCAATCCCTTGCAAATGAATGGCACGAACTGAAACCTTGGGGTTATACGCCAAAGTTAAACTATACTTTACTTTTGGAAGAGAACAATTGATAGGAGTAACATTGTATAGCCATGAAACTCTTATCCATCTGCATAGAGGCCTAGAAACATTCCATGATAACATCGTAGGATCGCTCAATGTGCCAGACAATGTTGATTGCACCTTGAGAAGTGTAGAAACTTCATGATTAATCACTAGCCCATCAATGCAACAAATCAGGACTAAAATAATACAGAGTATGAGAATCATTAGAGAGGAAAACTGCAACCTCTCGTCCATAGATCTCACAACTCTCCCACCACAATCCATTGCATTCTTTTTTAAATAATTTCTAAAACCATAGGTAAAATCGTCTGCTCATAGGGCCTCACAACAACTCCTGCAAAGAAACCCACTTGAGCTTCCAATACAATGGATTCGCACATCAGATCTTGGTTTATTTTGAAACTTTTGGGGGTCAACAGAAATACCCACATAGGCTTCTTCCTGGGTAATCATTTCCTAAACAGGGAACACTAAACTTTCATATCAAATCAAATAGTTTCTACTTATTCTTTATGATAAAATGCAAGTCTTTAACATTTTACCAAGCATAGACTTCCAAGGTTCACCTTTTATTTATAGACCAGTCTGAATATTCTTAGGCTTGTAATTAGTAACAACTCTTACTTGAAGCTTAACGCATTTAGCAGCTCGTCATTTCCAATTTAAGTGAATAACCTTGATTTCCCCTAATGTGCAGTCTGCGAAGAAAAATCATTCAACAAGGAGCTTTACGCATTCGTTAAGAAGCAAAATGAGCTTTGTAGGTTGGATTTCAATGTAAACTCCAACGATCACAACTCGGTGTTCAATTTCAAAGACGGATCTCCAAGAGCTCGGTGTTTAATATCTAAGCTCTCTTCGCTAAAAATAAACGAGACCTAAATTCCAAATAATGAAATTTAATAAAACAAAAATAGAGGGCCTGTAATTAAAATAGATATGTGTACCTAGTGGTTCCAACGCTAGATCTCCTCATTGCTATGTTATTGAAAAGAGAAATCTCCATGAGGTGGGTTGAATCATCACTTTGTCCACCGGAGCCCTAACATAGCAAACACTAAATCCGAAACTGATTGGAAAAGAATGGAATAGAAACTTTTTCACTCAGGGATACTCCTATACCTACGATGATCTCATTTTTCTACCAGGCTACATTGATTTTGCCACCGAATCAGTCGATTTATCTACACACCTCTCCACCCCATCTGTAGGTTATTCATACGCACATTCAACAAACTGCTACCCTCACTACGATGAATTCCATAAAAAAAAGGGGCTAAAAACAGTTTTTGAATTTAAGCGCATTGAAAAAATGTTTGGGAGGCCATCAAATTTAGCATCGCTACAGAAACATCCGGAGGTCCTTTCCTATACATCAGAATTATCAAGGAGAGGAAAGGTGTTGTTAAAATGCATTTCCCTTCATTATCAAGGAGAGGAAAGGTGTTTTATTAGCCAGGTACATCAAAAATTTTCACTAAACCCTTCCTTCACTTGTGTTGGTTTTGTGCCCTCAACGTAACAACCCTATATCCATGTTTAGTAATATTTCGTAGTCCGCATCAAATTCTATTTCTTTTCCTGATCCGACTTCAAAATATGACAGTAAAATTTGAGACTGATTAAGGGGTTTTCTCCAAGAGTTGAGGATATGTAGAAGACCACGGTTCAAAACACCGGACCCTCTCAGGAATGTTATTCGATAGAAACCATCCTCGCGAGTTGTACAAATATGAGCTGATCGAACAAGGAGAAATGAAAGGCATGAGGTAGGTAGGAGCTTTACTTTCCTTATCTATTTCTACTGATCAGCGACATCAAATTCGTAGCGCTGCAGATATTTTTGTCTTGTCTCTTCCAAATCTGTAAGCACAAATAAGTGCTTTTGCCTTTGTATATCACATTTTGAAAGTTGTGGTGAATGCCGAACACAAATATCAAATTGGTTGGGATGCAACTTCTTTTTGGAGGGAAAATTCTTCATTTCTATTTTTCATATTTGACCCTCTTCTGCGATGTTCGCCCTCTTCAGAAAGTGTTGCTGATTTTGTTCGGAAGTAAGGCTAGCACAGTGTAGCAACGCAAATTATTTGTGGGCTGAGACCCGAAGGCATGGCACCCTTGCAAGACCATCTTGGCGCTTTGCCAGACCCTATCTTGTGTTTAATCCTTTCTCTCATGGAACTCAAATTTGCAGTCAGGTGTTCTGTCCTCAGCAAGAGATGGAAATATCTTTACACCTATCTCCCTCGACTGAAATTTGTTACATCTAAACTGTTGCCTTCTACTCACGATGAGCTAGATAGAAACCGTATAATTGAAGACATCATTTCTAATGTGTTGCTCAGCCATAGTGGTGATTTAAAGGGTTTCAGCTTGGATGAAAATTTCCACGAATGGAATGTGTGCCCCATTAAACTATGCAAATGGGTGCCGTACGCTGCATTGCACAATGTACAACACCTTTCTCTGGCCCAGTTGGCCCAAGATAATCCTATTGCACAATGTACAACACCTTTCTTTGGTCCAGTTGGCCCAAGATAATCCTATATTACCTTTGGAACATTCAATTGTGAGGTTCTCAAATCATTGTCTGTGGTAGACTACAACATTTATACTCCCCCAGATTTCTCAAGTTTCAGATACCTCACTCACTGTTACTTCTTCTCTGTAAATGTTGAAGACCCGGCCTCGTTAGTGTACTTCATATCAAAGTGCCCTGTTTTACATCATCTTTACTTAGAGGATTGTGTCCTACACAGAGACCTCGGCGAACTTACCATCTCTGCTCCAAATCTTCAGACTTTCAGATTACTTGATCATGGCGATTGGGACAGAGAAGATGTAGTAGTTGGAACTTTAACACTCAGTTGCCCTAATCTGTTGCATTTCACTTTAAATTTGTCTTTCCCAAACATGTGTCAAATGTAATATAATCTTGTTAGATGAATTTTCAAATAGACTTGTAAGTGCTGACCTGACAAGCAATGGAGATTTGATAGAATTAGAGATCTTTATGTGGGAAGAAGAGAGTGAAGATTTTGCAACCAGATTTGTTGATATAGTTGAGGGTTTCCAAACATTGAAACAACTCAAGCTCTTCAGCTGGACATGTATTCAAAGCAATAAGTTTCCTCTTATTACCAGACTTCTACAGCGGCTTCCAGGTCTTGAAATTTTGTCTTTCACTAGGCGTCCAGGCCTTGAAGCTCTGTCTTTCACTAAACATTTTCCAAAGGTAATAAGTCCTGCCATGAATATGTTTTCACTGTTAGTGTTATGTATAAAATAAAATATCTCTTATGGTAAATGTTTTGCCTCAGTTTTTATTTACTGGTTTTAAATTTCGTCAATCATATTACAATTTTGACCATATAGTGATATGCAGAGAGATCAAAGACCAAAGTCGAGCCTTGAAAATGTCGCACTCGTTGTTGTATATGTTGAAATTGAATATTATTCAGCGAGAGAAATTTTGTTGTTGGATTTTCTACTCAAAAGCATCCCTTCACTGAAAAATAATGACAATTGAAACCCCTAGTGCTACAGGTGATAAGAAGTACATTGATTTTTTACATAACCTCTTGCATTTACCAAGAGCTTCACCCAGTGCAAAGATTAAAGTTTCTCATCACGGAGGTCTTGAAAGGTAGTCTTGACACTTACCTAATTGAAGAGCAAGTTGGAAAAAGGACACACTTCCTTATCTGGTTATACTTATAGAGAGTGCATGTAATCAACATAAATCTGTGGATGTTGGTTCCCAAGGAACTGTACCTCCTCCTCCCACTGCTTCAGCATAAGATGCAAAGAAAAAGAGTGAAAAGAAGACTTACAAGTTCAAGAAGATTGAAGACTTCCATCCAAACAAGTCTTAACCTTGTCTAGTAGAGTATGAGAATCATTAGAGAGGAAAACTGCAACCTCTCGTCCATAGATCTCACAACTCTCCCACCACAATCCATTGCATTCTTTTTTTAAAATAATTTATAAAACCATAGGTAAAATTGTCTCACTCATAGGGCCTCACAAAGAACTCCCGCAAAGAAACCCACTTGAGCTTCCAATACAATGGATTCGCACATCGATCCTGGTTTATTTTGAAACTTTTGGGGTCAAATGTAAATACCCACATAGGCTTCTTCCGGTAATCATTTCCTAAAGAGGGAACACTAAACTTTCATATCAAATCAAACAGCTTTCTACTTATTCTTTATGATAAAATACAGGTCTTTAACATTTTACCAAGCATTGACTTCCAAGGTTCACCTTTTATTTATAGACAAGTTTGAATATTTTTAGGATTGTAATTAGTAACAACTCTTACTTGAAGCTTAACGCATTTAGCAGCTCGTCATTTCCAATTTAAGTGAATAACCTTGATTTCCCTAATGTGTAGTCTGCGAAGAAAATCATTCAACAAGGAGCTTTACGCATTCATCAAGAAGAAAAATGAGCTTTATAGGTTGGATTTCTATGTAAACTCCAACGACCGTCACCGGTGTTCAATTTCGAAGATGGATCTCCGGATCTCGGTGTTTAATATCTAAGCTCTCTTCGTTGAAAATAGACGAGACCTAAATTCCAAGTAGCGAAGTTTAATAAAACAAAAATAGAGGGCCTGCAATTAAACCAAATCTATGTACTGGCAGTTCAGTACTGGATCTCCTCATTGTTGTGTTATTGAAAAGAGAAATCTCCCTGAAGTGGGTTGAATCATCACTGTCCACCGGAGCCCTAACATAGCAAACGCTAAATCCGAAACTGATTGGAAAAGAATAGAATAGAAATTTTTTCACTCAGGGATACTCCTATTCCTACGATGATCTCATTTTTCTACCAAGCTACATTGATTTTGCCACTTAACCAGGTGATTTATCTACACACCTCTCCACCCCAGTGTAGGTTATTCATCGGCGCGTTCAAAAAAGCTGCTACCCTCACTATGATGAATTCCATACAAAAAAGGGCTAAAAATAGTTTTTAAAATTAAGCACATTGAAAAAATGTTTGGGAGGCCATTAAATTTAGCATCACCTGCAGAAACGTCCGGAGGTTCATTCCCATGGGGGAATGCCTTTGGCGTAATTACCACTACCTTTTAAATTTATAAGCATAATGCAATATTACAATATTAAATTTACATTCACCAACATATATAACTTATAAATGTGAGCACTAAAGATATGTTTTCCTAACGTGGGATTCAGACCGACCCCCGACGGTCACCCGAAGAGTAATCTTATGATCGAGTGTCGCACTACATCTCGAATCCATGTAGTTCTTTATGTATGTGTGTGTAATGATGCCCTAGGATGCCCTTTGGAAATTTGCACTATGATAGTGGGCTAGATCTATATTGCTCCAAGTATGTAAATGTGTGAGATGGAATAAAATTAAATTTTCCTCCTATGTTGTGTATGCAGAGTGATGCAATCCTTGTCCCTTGTATGAGTGTGCTAGATGAATGCCTTTGAAATGATCTTGTGCCTTTATGCAAGATTAGGTGATGATAGATAATGATAGTGCTTGGCCCCTTATTTGAGAGAAATAACTAAGTATAAATATGATTCCCTTGTTTGAATTTCATAATTGACAATTGAAAGGTCAACCCAAAGTTTTAAAAGGCGACCAAAAAGTAAAAGGGACCCAAAAGAGTAAGAAAAAAGTAAAGAGGTTCGTGGATTTCCCAGGAGGGACATAAGCACTTCTGAGCTTCTATCATAAATGGGTGCTAGTCTCCGAGGCCATAAAAGATAAATCAATAATGTTCCAACATGGCTGTAAGATGTGTAAGGTTAATAAAAGTGCAAGAGATACAACAAAAGGCCCAAAAGAAGTTGTCAACCACTAGTTTTTTTACTTAGGAATCATGCATATATTAGTATGCTTTATGACCTAGAAATGTACTCAAGTGCATAAATTTTGTGTCTACATGATCCTCTATATTATATACTCAAGCATTTTTATTTTTAAACTTGTGGGTTTTCAACATGTTCATTGTTTCATATTAATGAAAAGATTTATTGAACAGAACGAAAACCAAACTTACACAAAATCAGAGCCTTTTGTATGAATTTCAAATAAAAATGTCCTCGTAATCTAAATGGCTCCATAGATGAGTTTGCAGCGGTCCGAACTTTGATTTCAATGTTTTTCTAGTTTTTGGTCAATTTTCAGCACTCTAGCACAATGAAATAACACCAAGAATGGATTAAAATTCCCAAAAACAAAAAAAAAAATCATAAGATTTTCACGAATATTCAATGTTTTAAGAGACCATCACCAAAGCTATGATATATCTTCATTGCATCCTCCTCACATTTCTTCATATCCCATTGTCAATCGCTCTAATACCACTAAAATTACAACACTAGATTTATAACAAAGACTCCATTAATATAACAAGCTCTTAATGCAAAATAATTTATTAAATCAAGACTTTGTTAGTTCCAAACTATGTTATTTTATTACATTACTCTCAAAGTTTTTATTAAGCTTTTACCGAAGTTGGCTATGATACTTAGCTTATTAAAGACCCAACCAACTCACAACTAACAACTAGCTTTTAATAATAACATTTATTTTATTAAACTTAAATTACTAACACACTAAAAAAACATCTTTGATCACAATGTCCTAACAACTAGGATGTCGTGCAAGAACATATTGACATGTAAGATGATCATTTTTGCATGAGTGATCAAGAAGATTGGTAGCAAGCCCAAAGTGGATTTTCCTAGCTATTATGGGGGACTATGTTTGGAAGAATTTTTACTAGATTGTAGAGATGGAGACATATTTTCCCATACGAAGTTAAAAGGTCATACATATTTGTGTTGGGAAGAATGAGATAACAAGTAAAAATGAGGATAAGATCAAGAATTGTGATATATTGGTGAGGAAATTGAAGACTAAGTTCATATCTATGGAATACCAATCATATTTGTTGCGTGGTTGTAAAATTTTCTTCAAAATGACTTGATTGTGAAGAAATACATGAAAGAGTTATATTATCTCACTATCAAAGTGAACCATGTGGATGACAATACATAAAATATCTCAAGATATGTAAATAGATTATGCATTTCCATTACGAGATGAATTTAAAAATATTAGAGTGAGATATACGGAGGAAGCCTATCGGTTTGTGATGAAGGAGGAAGAGAAGTTATCACAAAGACAAAAAGGTAGTGTGTGAGGGAAGGGAAAGTTTTCGAGAAGAGGTGGAGGGTTGTGTAATGATACATAAAATCATGCACACGAAAGTCAATTGAGTTCCTCACATGAGCAGAGTCATGAAAATAGGTGGAGGTAGATATTCCTTTAGAGGAAGAAGGTCGTAGACCATGACGTATGCACATATTCCAATCTCAATTTCCTATACTTAGCACTATTACATGACATTTTCTCCTCATTAACACTCATATATCACTCAAAAAAATTATTACATCAATCTACATAGTCCATCACTCCCAAGTGTTGTGTGTAGAACTTTCCAATGCCTCACTCCCTACTTGTACGATATTTCCAAATAAGGACCAAAATGCTAAATGGTTTTGTCTAAAAATGGAATTTTCATTCTAGGATACCAATGATTATTATCTTAATTTGATATCTTTTTATGGATTGGTAATTTCCTCATGGTTCGACTTTAATATAAACTTATACATATGAACCCCTATATAAGAATGTCAAATTCACTCATTTACTTACCCAAAAATTTCAAGAGCACTACTTGAATTCATCATTCCAAAACACACAAAACTAGATCCTAAATTACACTAAAGCAACAACACACATTAGGATAAACCCCCACATAGGTTTGAAGTACTCAGGTAACCATGTTCAAAATTCTAGCTTCCCAAGTTGTAAGCCCTCAAAGCTAAGTCAAGTATGAGCACACTAAGGCACTACAAAGCATTATAAAGTGTATATCAAATATGGTTGCATCCGTGCCAACCTAAGTGGTGAAAAAATTACACTTCAACCCAACCACTAACTATTTTGTAGGGTATTCTACATATGGTTAGGGTTTGAAGCTATTTTAGGTCGTACATATGGTTTCACACTTTTACAAAACCTAATTCTCATAAATAGGCATACTACATTCGATCATATAGGCATAAAAATTTACATAACACTGGATACAATCAACATAAAAACCAACAAACATATTTGGAACTATCAAATGATTCTATATGCATCTTATGGTTTCATCCCTACTCATATTACACTCCAAAACTAGAAATGAAGCACATGTAAATCAATTCCAACTTTTTACCCTTCTACCAAAGTCATATCAAATTCTAGAGTTGAAGAACATCTAAGTGCATTGCATCTCCCTTCTTGTGTCTTGTTGCATTTAACACTTGTTTCGATTGTAATATTTTTAAAATTGATAATATAAGTATATTATTATTTGTACATCAATGTTAAATTTATTAATTTGAATATATATCTTATTTCTAACCCTAATCCAAATTTTAATATGTAACACACACACACACACACACACACACACACACACACACACACACACACACACACACACACACACACACACACACACACACACACACACACACACACACACACACACACACACACACACACACACACACACACACACACACACACACACACACACACGCACACGCACGCACACACACACACACACGCACGCACGCACACACACACATGTACACACACACGCACACACATGCACACATGCACGCGTACACACACACACGCACACATGCACGCGTATGCACACACATACACACACACATGCACACATGTACATGTACGCACACACATACATACTGAGACACTTATTCATTTTTGGTTATATCATTTAGTAAACCCACTTGTTGATCAAATCCTTAACCTAGTGCAAACCCTAGCTCCCATCAAGTTTTCATATTTTCCTTGGTGCATGATCCTTTACTTTGCTCTTGATTCTCCTTTGTGTTCTCATGGCTCACCCAAAAATATGTTATGATATTTTCCTAAATCCTAAGGTTCTACTCCCTCAAATTTATTTGGGTTACCATCCCTTTAACTAGGTCCATGCCATTCTCAACATGAGAGAGGGGACCTATTTTATGATCATACATGTCTTTGTACTCATCCTAAATTATCTCATGCTTATATTTATTTCCAATACTATAACATCCTTTTTAATACTAGGTTCCAAAGAGATTGTATGAAACCTTTTTCCCACCTCCCAATGCTCATACCAATCTCATACTAGGACCCAAGGTCCATCCTATTAATACAAGATGAGACAAATAATCACATGGGGAAATCAACCTCTTCCCAACATCTTTTGCTTCTGCTGCCAATCCCAATGTTCCACCAAAATGATATAATATATTATAACAATTGAATAATACACCTACTCGATATATATCTTATTATTTTGTTAAAAATCATCAGTTTACAAGTATATTCTATACGAGGCAATACAATCTACTATCCTACCTACTAATACTTAATGTTTTCCTTTTTGTCTATCATGAACACATTCAAAAGAATTTACAAGGTGATTATTTTCAATCTTACAAAGTTTCCTCCTCAACATATACTTCATAAATTCCCACAGCTTATTCATTACTTCTTAGATTCAAGGGTTCCTATTTGAACGAGTGTTGAATAATAATGGATCTGGATTGAATTTTTCCCTAGATGTTTTTATCCAAAACATTGGTATCTCCATGAGGCGAATTGCTAAGACTATCAATATTGCTTGAGGATTTGATAATATTACATGATATCCCAATGACACAATCAATTTGGATATTTAATTTAGCCCTAAAAGTTCCACACTATATTTCATATCATGGACATTGATATTAATTATAATATCCTCTTAAGATGACCATGGATTTATGTTATGGATGAAATATCATCTACTTTTCATCGGTGTGTCAAATTTATACATCATGACTATGAATACACTATTAATATAAATGATAACCCATTCAAATATTCTAAAGTTGAAAATTTTGCTTCTAATGAGCCTATTATTTATCCTTTGACATATCCTATTCTTATGGATAAGTTAAACACACATGTGGTGATGAATTGAGTAACACTCATAATACTATGCATCTCGTGCTGCAACTCGGTCAACCTATACCCAATCAATCCACACAACCATGTGCCCATACCAATACACCCCATCTTGGGCACTATAAGTTTGTATAGTCTACTAGATTTCCACCTATTGAGCTAGAGGTTTTCAAAATTATCTTTACTAGTTAATGCACAACAATATCATGAATTTATTGCTAATTGCTATGATAGTGATGAAAAATGAATTATTGTATCTAGCAATGGGAGTGAGTGAGATTTTGAAATTGGGAGCAAGTGTGAAAACGGAGGAGACCAGGTTACAGGGGATCTGGAGGTGAATCTTCCGGATGGAAGGAAAGATGTGAAATTCACAATAGAAAGAGACAAGGTGGATCTAGCTAAGGGGCCCGCTTTCACATGGGTGAAGGTGGTGTCGGGAATAAACCAAAAAAATCCTTCTTTAACCTTATCCCTATTTGTAATGAGAACAGTTTCTCTTTGGACATCCTAGATCAGGTTGGAGAGCGTGTTTGTGTTTCAATGAGTAACACAATTCTGGCAAATATCCTGGGTAGTAGTCCAAATATTGATGAGTTTCAAAAATGGGCTATTCGAAGTGGATGCCCAAAGGTTCAATGGAGATAATATCTTATGCTAATTCCTTTTTGTGGTCTCTTTGTCCTTAGAAGAGGATTTTTAAACATTCTTCTTGGGGGCATGCTTTATGGGTTGATATGTGGTATTGGTTCAAAATTGGAAACCAGGTTTCAATCCACTTGAGATCACTATCAAGGAATATCCCCTATGGGTTAGAATACTTTGGGGCTTCCCTTAGAATATTGGGATATGGACATCTTACAGGGAATAGCTAAATATATTGGAGCTTTGGTTATCATCGACCTGTCACTTGCACTAAATCCCGACTTCTTTTTCCCAATTCTATGTCAATGTGGCTCCACATGCAGACCTACCTCGATGAATTGATCTTAAATAAAAATGGGGATCCCATAATCAGAAAATAGAATACAAGTTTGCACCATTCATGTGCTTCACATGTTTTAGAGCAAGGAAAAATGTTAAAATGTGTCCAAAAGCTAAACAAGAGGCTACACCAAATCCTAACTCAAAAGAAAAAAAGAAAATTCAAGAGAAGAGTCAAAAGGAATAGGAATCATGAATCAAATGCCAGGTGGACCCTCAAAGAAAGGCCCCACATATATTTAAGTTAATAAACCTTTAGAGGTTAAGGAGAAAAGAATCGAAGAGTTAGCATCGGTTTTAGAGGAATTTGTTGTTGAGGAAGGTCAAGAAAAGGTCAGTGATGAGGTAGTTGAGCTAGATATAGAAAAAATAGAGGAGTTAGTGGAAGTTGCGGAACTACGGAAGATAACATCATTGTATCTATAGTACCATAAAAATTGGATTCTAGCTTCTTCGCTCAAAGAGCGTATTTTGAGACAAAAATATTCTTGATGAGATAGTTTGATTCACTTTCGAAGAGTCTCAATCAAAAGAACCCAAGGAAAATTTGTTAGTAAGCTCAAAGGAAGAAGGAAATGAGGATATCAAAGAACCAGCTCCCGCTTCGATTTCAATGGACCTTCACCAAAAATAAAAGTGACCCCCAGAATTAGAGGAGCTTATAATAAGGAAAATGTGGGGGCCAACAAAGCCTCTCCAGGGAGACCATCTGAGAAAGAAAAAAGGAAATATCCTCCAAGAAGGAAATAATGGAAGGACAACAGCGATCATTGGTGATTGGCCAAAGAAATGCTTCTCTTAAATGATTATAATTTCTTGGAATATTAGGGGTTTAAATAACCCCAGTAAGCATGGATTTTTATCTGATATTAGGAGTATCAAGAAACTGACATCATGATGATTCAGGAGACGAAGATGAATCAGGAGAGGATGGAAGACTTTCATAATTTTTTTGGAAAGATGTGGGTTTCCACTGTCAAGCTTCAGTGGGAGCCTCGAGGGGTCTATTATGCATGTGGAATAAGAATGTTTTGGAAGGCAATCCTCTATTTAATAGTCAGCATCATATTGCCATCAGTTTCACTTTAATTAGTTCCAAAAAACATTTTATTCTCTCAAATGTCTATGCACCCAATACCACAACTGGTAGAAGGGTGCTTTGGGAAGAGATGACTACTTTTAGAAGGATGTTTAATGAACCAAGATGGGTTATAGGGGGAGACTTCAATACCCCTTAATACCCTCATAAAAGAAAGGGGTGTTAACTTGTACACGGAGAGCATGGAAGACTTAGCCAACTTCATCAGTTGGAATGGGTTATTTGATATGGCACTCAACGGATCTAAATACACCTAGACCAATATGTGTGATGGGGAGAATATGATTCAAATAAGATTGGATCATTTCCTGGTTAATTATCAATGGATTTAGGAACAACAATATTCTCTATCCTCATTGGCTCGCATTGGATATGACCATAATCCAATTGTCCTCACCACGGTGAAATGGGGCATACTAAAGGTAGACCTTTCAGGTTTGAAAAATGTGGACTACACACCCAGACTTGGAGAATATGATAGAATAATGTTGGAATATTAAAGTCATAAAAACGTCATGTTCTAGGTATAAAAAAATAAAAATGTAAAATCAAAAATCAAGACTTGGAACAAAGAAATCTTTGGCAATTTTTTTACAAAAAGTAAAATTTCTGAAGAACTCTAGGAACTAGAAGAAATAATGGAACAATGGGGATTGATCAATGAAGATAAGGATAATGAAAAGGCTCTCCTAGTGGAATACTATAATATCCTAACTAGAGAAGAGATTTACTAGAAGCAAAAATCCATGATAAATTGGCTTAAAGAGGGTGACCATAATACAAAATTCTTCCACATCTCAGCCACTATTAAAGAAAATAAAGGTAGGATTCAAGAAATAATAAAAGAAAATGGTGTACTGGCTACAAAGGATAAGGATATTTCAAACACCATTGTCTCTTTCTTCAAAAACTTGTTTACAAAAGGTCAGCTCCCTTCAGAGATATTTATTGCTGAAACTCTAAATCTCTTTAAGCCTGTCATCAACCATGAGGAAAATAGAAAACTCATTTCCATTCATTAGGGGAAGAAGTAAAATATATTTTATCTTAATGGAAGGGTAGAAAAACCCCATGACTTGATGGGTTCCTTGCATTTTCTTCTAGATGTATTGGGATATAGTTAAAAAGATGTTTTTACTTTAGTTATTTAGGATTTCTTTCGTATGGGTAGCCTTGAAAAAAAACAACCACACCTTTATATCTCTCATACCAAAAAATCCAAGTGTTAAGGACTTGAGGGAATTCAGACCAATAAGTATCTATAACACAATGTACAATCTCATTTCAAAAATTATGCCTTTCAGAATGAGGGAAGTCCTTTGTAACTACATATCTCCAAATCAGGGGGCTTTTGTGTTTGAAAGCATATATTCTCGACATTATCATATCCATCGATGTGAATATTCATTCACTGGAGAAATCTAATAGAGAGGCTATGATCATAAAACTCAATATGCAAAAGGATTATGACCGTATATCATGGAATTTCATGTTTTCCCTTTTGTATAAATGGTGGTTTCACCCTAATTTCATCAAAATGATCCAAGATTTTAATTTTCCCCCATTTTTCTTGTCATTATTAATGGAAAACCGAATGGATTTTTCAATCCGAAAGGGGTATTAGGCAGGGGGACCCTCTTTCCCCTTTTCTCTACATTATTGTTGCAAAATCTTTGAATAGGATATGTTCAAAAGCTCGATTTGAAGGTAGACTTGAGGGAATTAAGGTAGCTAATGGATTGGTTAAACAAAGCATACAATAGTTTTTGGATGTCACAGCTTATTCTCAGAAATCTTCTTGTTCAGAGGCGAGCTCATTCAACAATAAAGAACAAACTTTATGAAGAAGTAACATGACAACAAGTTAACTTCAAGAGCTTTTGCTTCTTCATCAATGTTAAGGAAGAGCATCAGACTAGGTTAGCTAACATCTTAGAATGTAATATAAAAATTATTTTAGATAAATACCTTGGTAGGCCTCTTTGTGGGAAAAAAAGGAAGAAGGGGATGGAACAAATTGATTGAGAGGTTCCATAAAAAAATTGCATCCTGGAAAGGTTCTTTGCTTACACAAGCTGGAAAATCTCAACTTCTTCAAAGTTGTTTGTAGGGAGTTGTTGTTTATATAATGTCCATTTTCATCATCCCTATGAGAGTCAAGAAATATATTGAGAGTATTCAAAAGAGGTTCTTATGGACATGATCAGAAGATAAGACAAGAATCCCTTTAATAGCTTGGGAAAAGGTCACTCAACCCAAGGATAGGGGATCTTGGGTTGAAGAATCTCCAGCTTATGAATCAAGCCTTAATAGCTAAGGTGGGATGGAGATTGCATAAAGAAGAGGGAACCTAGACAAATATTTTGAAAGTGAAATATTTGCGGAACTTTGGTAGAACTTTGGGTTTTTCTCTGAACAAGAGCTCCCTAGAGGATCAATTTTTAGAACAATCTCTGTTAGACTAGGAATCTACTGGTTAAAGGGACCAAATGGAATCTCAGGGATGGTACAAATATTAAATTTTGGGATGATCCTTGGATCAGGGATAAATCACTAAAAATAGAAGAACCATGGAGCTACCTAAGACAATTTTTATCTTGGAATTTGGGGAGTTGGTATGCAATTATTGGAATGAGGAGAGAAGATGGGTTCATATTATTCGCACCCAAACTATTCGGGCCCTCAACAACCCTTTGATGATATTAATTATACTCTAAAATAATTTCATTTACCTCATAGAAGTGCCCAAGATGAATTGATATGGAGGAACATGGACTCTGGAGAGTATGAGGTGAAATCTGGTTATCTTCTGAACTTTGAGCAAATTGAATCAAAAACTATTGGAAGAAGATATGGAATAAGAACCTTATCCCCAAAATCAATTTTTTTCTTCTGGGAGGTGGTTCAAAAAAATATTCTAACAGTGGACAAGATAAGAAAGAGAGGTATGATCATTATTAATAGATGCAGCTTGTGTAAACAACAAGAAGAGATGATTAATCATATTTTTTTGGAATGCACCTTTTCTTTCCAAGTCTTCTCTACTGTCCTTAATTTTTTCAGGTTAAAAATGGTTCTTCCTGGAGATGTCTCTTTACTTCCAAAACAATGGTGTTTTAATTTCCAACATGAAATTACTAAAGAGATCTGGAAATGTGCTCTACCTCATACTATTTGGGGCATCTAGCTTGAGAGAAATAATCGAATCTTCCATAATCAATCTTCAAGCATAAAAATGTTGTTGAGAAAATTAGACAAAATCTTAAGGAAAATTATCAGATCATTAAGATAAATTCTTCTAAGTTATTCCCTATCTCGGAAAGAAGTATCCTTCATGCTATGAACCTTAGCCCCAAAATCCTAAATAAAAATAGGGACACACAAAAAGAGAGTTAAATGGGTTAGCCCTCCCGAAGGATGCCTTAAAAAAAATTTGATGGCTCGGATAAACCAGGAGAGAACTTCGGGGTCAGTGGCCTTGTTCATGATAATTTTGGGAGATGCCTAAGAGATTTTGTGGGGCCATTGGGAAATCATACTAATAATCATGTGGAGGTCAGGGCTATGCTTTGGGGCATAAAACAATGCATAGCTTTGAATATCAAATCCCTCATCATTGAAGGTGATTCGTTATGTGTGATTAAATCCCTTAAAGAATAGAGAAACTATGGATGGAGATTAAACAATATAATCATGAATCCAAGGCGTTGCTAACATCATTTGAAAACATGGAAATCCAACACATTTACAGGTCAGGTAATAAACCCACAGATGGTCTTGCCAATTATGGTAGTAACATTATAGAAATACCGACGTGGACAAGGGAGTTTATACCTTGGAAGAATATTTTAAATTTGGTTAATAATGATACAATATTGGAGGTTATGTAATGATGGTGCCCAATTTTCAAATATTCAACACCGTAAGAAGATGTTTCATCTCTCGGAAAGGAAATGTATTATGCATTTTTGAGTTTAATATTTTGGTTTGGGATTAGTGGTTCCAGTTCAGTTGTTTCTAAATAAATACAGGTGTTCGACTCAAGATGGGCAAGTGATGAGTCGAATGGAGCCGAATTATTTCCTCCACCTCAAACATAAAACCACCCTTTGGAGATTGCTACGTAGAGGATTCTCAAAATACATTCAACCTATCAAAGTTAATGACCCTCAGCTCTCTGTGGAATTTGGAAAGGCCTAGGTGGAGGGGAGTTTTAAACTGAGGGGGTTTAAATTAGGGTTACTAAGGAATCCATTGTAGAGGTTATCGGGTTATCTATGGAGGGTCTTAAAATTTTCAAAGATAAAACTAGGCGTAAACATGAAATAGCCACTTTTTTTTCCCTAGTGAAAGAATTGTGACGTATGATGATGCAATATCCCGCGCTTGTCTTCCCGATGATGGGAAGATGTTTTGTGGTTATGAAGTATCTTAATTTAGAGGGTAAATTTAGGAAGATCTTCTCTTATCACTTGTCTATTCTTAACTACTTGAGAAGGGATCAAGCCATGAGCTTGCCCTCTGTTGCCTTTCCAATCCCCTGTCTTCATCCATTTCTGATTTTAAGAACGAGAAAACATATGTCTCCCTTTACCAAGGCATAATTTCATTACTTTTTCCAAAATGGAAAACCATTAATTACTACTCAACCGACAACCACAAGTGAAACTAAATCTGATAATGAAACCCTTGTTGTGGCCATGGAGTGTCTCAAGAAAGAGAGTGGGAAGGAAAATCTGAGGGCATTACGGATGTCCTCTCGTAATTTGAAAAAAGATTCCGAGAGAGAGAGAGAGAGAGAGAGAGAGAGAGAGAGAGAGAGAGAGAGAGAGAGAGAGAGAGAGAGAGAGAGAGAGAGAGAGAGAGAGAGAGAGAGAGAGAGAGAGAGAGAGAGAGAGAGAGAGAGAGAGAGAGAGAGAGAGAGAGAGAGAGAGAGAGAGAGAGAGAGAGAGAGAGAGAGAGAGAGAGAGAGAGAGAGAGAGAGAGAGAGAGAGAGAGAGAGAGAGAGAGAGAGAGAGAGAGAGAGAGAGAGAGAGAGAGAGAGAGAGAGAGAGAGAGAGAGAGAGAGAGAGAGAGAGAGAGAGAGAGAGAGAGAGAGAGAGAGAGAGAGAGAGAGAGAGAGAGAGAGAGAGAGAGAGAGAGAGAGAGAGAGAGAGAGAGAGATCTACAGGCGAGACACCATACTCATTGTTAACAAGAACCTTTTCTAGGAAGTCATAGATTTTCACCATAAAATCGAGGTCCAAAATAAGAGGATTGGGGGCTTGAATGTTGAGATTGTTATGCAAGAACAAAGGATCTCTATCTTACAAGATCAAGTTACCAAGGTCGAGGGAGGTAAGTAGAACATGAGGCTTGTGTTGATTAGATCTAACAATGAACATACCTTGGATAGAGAAATAGAAGAAAATGTTGATAAAAGGCCCAAAAGGGTGGTCATAAAAGTTGCAGGATCAAAAGATAGCAGGCCAAGAGTGTCGGAACCAAAACAAAGGCCCTACTACTAAGGAAAAATGATGGAAAAATTTTGGCTGACCTTTTGGGTTTTTTATGTTTTTTTCCTATTTCGGATCTTAGTTATGTCTACTTTTTGTCTCTCTCGTTAAAAAATTGTTTTTTTAATATGACAGCCTCTATTTGGTCTAGATTTTCCTTCCAGCTTAAGACCGCTTGACTTAGCTCCCTTTTCTCTCTTTCGATTGGCTTCTCCGATCGTGCTTCTCTTTTTGTAAAGGGTTTTTGATTCCTTTAAAACCAAATTTTATTTACCTTATCTTAAAAAACTATGATAGTGATGATGATACTATATAAATATATGATGAATACTTTTTCAAACTCAATTTTAATCCAATAGATGAGGATGAATCTATGTTTCATACTATAGTTACATCTACTCGACCACAGGGAATTATTGACTCAAATATCTTATGGAAAATACTAAGATCACCTCTCCTTCTAAAGAGTCGACTATTCCTAAAAAAATTATTCCCATTTTTGGAACTTGCAATCGTATTCATCATGTTCTTTTTAGCACCTTTGAGCCTAATTAGTGGCAATTCTATAAATCATCAAGATAAAAATCACTCACTATGAGTAGGCCATGCCTTATTCAACATTCCATTAACACTCTTGATTCCAACTCATTACTATTCTTGAAAATCTAGATACACCAAATGATCTCTTTCTTATATTACTTGACCTTAATTGGCTAGTATTACTTGTTACAGATAAACCACACAAATAAAAAGATATCTAGGAAACTTAGTAATCTATTTTTGCATCATATTATTAGACATGATACAAATCATTTTCAAGCATTAATATCTCAAATAAGTGTATTGAAATATAATGACACAATCAACATAATTAATAGTGGATCCATGCAATTAAAAAGTCACTTCCTCTCGTATACACTTGAATCCAACAATCACCCTTGATTCGATACTTTTATGTGAACCCTTTATATACAAGGCACATATTGGGAACATGTCCCACTCAATTTGGATACAAACAAGAATATATGTACATATGATGCATTACACACTCTTGGCATTACTCCATTAGACATTATGCCTCTCCTTGCTCCATCTTGTGACTTTTAGGTGTACATTATGTTACTTACCAAATATGGTTTATATGATCTAGCAAAAAAGTATGTATCATGTTTGATCCTCAACCCACCCCTCTTTCCTTGGGTTGATCTTGGCTAACACATTTTTAATGACACTATTGATGAGAAAATCACAATAATACATTCCTTTAGCTTTATACATCTATTAAAATTAGACATGATGGTCTCCCGATTATCAACACAATAAAACACATTGAAATACACTATGGTAGAACAATAACAGCCCTATATAAATGAAGAATACATTGTGATACTATGTTGGATTCACAAAACCGATAATTAAATGAAACTTGACTTCAAAATTTCTACCATATGGATGATCTAGGGGCCGTAAGCTATGAGTTCGATATGGATTACTTTATTTAATTTGTATAACACACCTATTACAAATATTCTAAAATGTAAAAAAAATTCAAATAATTAGATAAATACAAAAACATTCAAATACGATAAAAATATGTAATCATGACCTACATATGACCTGATTTGCTAGTTATTTACTTTACACATGTTTTTGTCACATGGTTTGATAGATATCATATTCTATTTACTCTTTACACACATGCATTCATGAGGTATTTGATCATGACGTAGGATAGACAAAAAAATCTACATGATGATAGATTTTAGATCCCTCTTCTTACATAGTGTCCATGCAACATTTGAGGGAATCAATTTCATTATAAGGTGCCATTGTTTCATTACATGGTGATATTTCACATTCTCATCATGCTCATTTTTTATATTGTTCTTTTTGTTATTTATTTTGACTAATGTGTATAGTACATGTGCCTTGTGCGTAGATAGGTTCTCTTGATCTACGTGCTTTTGGGATACTATCTACTATTGTATTCACTTGCTTTCTTGTATAATTTTTTTCCCGTATGCAACCTATAGAATTTGATGTGAATATGTTTGTTACAATTTTATGTCTCTTGTTTGTCGCCTTTATTGCCTTTTTCTCATGCTCACTCGTGTGTACAACACTCTTGTGTTTTGTGCATGTGGCTTTTCCCTTTGCTATGACTAATGTATGTGAAGTTTATTTCTATAATTGTATACTTTTCTACTTTTACGCTTCTTTTTCTTGTTTTTATCTATTCATACCATGGTTTATACCATGCACACTTTTTTAGATAAGATCTCTAAAGTGGACACCTACATAATCATTCAATGTGATCCAACGTTGACTATACACTACACCCGACATGAACAAACATCATTTCTTTTAAGTTGGGAGATATATTTCACATCCCAATCACCTCAAAAGATGAGACTTTGTGGGATTATCGCATGGATATTTATGGAATTCAAGAACACATACATAATAAAGAATTCATAATAGAATGAAATAAGGTATATATACACATCAAATGAAATAGATACAAATTAGGATCATATTTCACATAAGAAAAAAAAAGCATCCAAGAGGGGGTAGAATTATCTCGATGTTACTTGTTTAGGATGTACTTATTCATATTGGGTAGTTTCTCAAGAGTAAATTCAAAATTTATGGAACATACATTTTTACAGGGTTTATGTATGGTTGGTATGCTCAAGGGTAAAGTTTACTACATTTCAAGACAAAATGTGGGGATTAATATTTCATTTTATTATGATTTTGTGCATCTTGAGCACCGTTTATAATACATGGTATGGGCGCATGAGCCTCCTTCATTTACATTCAACATTACATAATTGGTGCATTGAGGCATCACATAGTGTGGGCATGAGTATACTTCATTTTATTTTAACTTTGTAGTATTTTAAAAATTTAAGCCTAGATCCATCTATAGTGGTGTGGTCCATGGGTAGAATATTTTGGGGTGAGTAGAAATCCTTGTGATACCCTTATTATCACTCTTTTTGGGAGTTTTTTTGATGTATGGAAATCTGTGACACCTTTTCTCTTTTAAAAGGATCTTTGAAGTGACTAGAAAGTCTTGTGACACATGTTTTTGTGTTGGTTCAAGTTGCGCCCGATTCTGTTGGCTTTAACTTCTCCATTAAAAATTGGGGAATGATTACCCTCAATCATCTAGTGAATAAGTTCTCCAAGAAATTAATCAAGGAGTTTCTCCATTAACAAGACAAACATGTGTACTCCTTCCTTGCTTTGTTCTCTTTTTCAAATTTGTAAGTTTCAAGTTTCAAATACATTTTCAAATATGAGTTAAATTTTATTTAATTTTATGGATGTTAACTATACTATGTGTCGTAGGTTTCACTATGGATTTTTTTATCAACAATTAAGTGAATCAAGTACCTTAAGTGAAGACAAAGTGTGTCTAGACACTCAAGTATATTTTTCTTCAGCAAAAATGCATTTCCTAGCTTAAAGTGGGGGAATGTAGATAGATCAATTTGGTAATTTATCACTTGATAATGTTAGTTTTGAATTACTCCCTAACTTATGACTTGTGTGCACATTCGAAGATCTATTTCCTATCCTTAACCCTATTGCATGAATTTATCCTCATTAACATTGTTTAGTTGCTCATAGAATCACTTACATAAATTTAAAACATAATATCACTCACAATTGTCATACCCATAAATTTCTAGCGCCTCATTCCTTTCTCATATGATACTACCAAAAAGGGACCAAAACACCAAATGGTTTGTTATGAATCTAGCAATTTCATCCCAAACCACCAAATGGTCATTTATTCAATTTGATATATTTTTATGGGTTAGTAACTTCCTCATGTGTTATCCTTAATGTGAAATTATACGTAGCAAACCCTATATAAACACAATAAATTTACTCATTTACTTACCCGAAACTTTCAAGATCACTATTTACAAATATCATTCCAAAAACACTCAAAAATATCATAAATTACCCTAAAGCAACAACACACATTAGTAGTAGCTTCCACATAGGTCTGAAGCACTCCCAACTAGGTATAATATTCTACCTTCCCAAGTTGCAATCCGTCAAGGAAAATTTAAACAAAAACACAAAAAGCCATTATGAAGCATCACCAAGTGTATATTGCTAAAGATAGTTGTATCTGCATATGTATCACTTCTCTAGATGGAGAAATATGTGTAGTTTGAGGCCTCTTCATAGTAGTGCCAACATAAGTGGTATAAAAATTACACTCAACCAAATAATAACCATTTTTATTGGTATCCTATGCACAATAAGGGTTTAAATTTATGTCGAGTCATACATAGGTTTTACATTTTTGCAAATCCTAGGGTTTCACATAAAAGTATAATGCACTTAGCTACACAGAACATAAAATTAAAGAATGATAACAATAAATTTTACATAACTTACAAACAAGTACATACCCATATGAGAGTTTCCCTACTCATCTTACACTATCAAAACCAGAAATAAAACACTTGTAGATCAATTCCATTATTTTTACCATTTCCCCATAGTTATATTAGCTTATAGAGTAGAATTTCAACTAAATGCATCTCCCTTCTTATGTCTTTTTCATTTAACACTTGTTTCAATTGTTTTATCTTACAAATTGATAATATATGTATATCCTTATATGAACATTAATATTAAATTAATTAATTTGAATATATATTTTTCTTCTAACTTTAATACAAAGTGTAATTAGTAATACATATAATTATTCATTTTTGGGTTGAATCAAGGGAATAATATAGGTAGAAGATTCAAGATAACATTTTTCTATTGTGGAGAATTTAGTGATTGTGTGTTCAAGTGTCTGCAAGAAACACATAATAACAAAGAGTATTGTTTCAAATAGTTTCTAGAAGATCCAAAGTGTAGATAAGATTTCATGATGAAGAAAGTGATGGTGAAGCCGACAAAGGGAGAAAATACACCAATGAAAGGAAATAATCTATTCATAAAAATATGCAATTTTGGAGGTAAGTGTTGCAAAGTTATTAGTGATAAAGGGTAGATGATGGTACACTTTAAATCCCTTAAAAGATACTCGTGTAGAAGTGGAGAGAGAGTTATGAAGGTATTGTTGTTTTCGAGAAAATAGTTCCTAAATGAGGTGAAGAATAAGAATGAATGTTTTTCATTAATTCCAAATATTTTATAGAATAAAAATATGTAGATACATGACACAAGAAATTTTGTGTGAAGTGGAAAAGATGCTAGCCAAGTTCACATATATCATGTCATGCGGATAGTCCATATAGTTTACCACCTATGTGTAATATCAGTAATCATTTGGATTTAATTATATGGTTTATTTTACTAAATAAGGCTTCATATAGGTTCAATCCTATGAAGACTGGGGAGATGAATAAGAAAATGTGATAATTTCTTGAGAAGGGGTTGATCACGAGTCTCTCAACCCACACACAATACCTATAGGATTCAAGAAAAAAGGGGGTGAGTGGAGGGTATACACTAATTCTAGAGCCATAAATAATATTACTATGCAATACATATTTCCATTTCCATGCATGGATGATTTAATGCATTATTTGAGTGAATTAAAGTACTTCAATAATATTATTTTGAAGAACGGGCATCACTAGATCAAAATAAGAGAAGGGGATGAGTGAATTATTGATTTAAAAATGCATGATGGATTGTATGAGTGGTTTTCCATTCCATTTGGGTTAACCAATGCGACCGAGAATGTTCATGTGACTCATAAATGAGGTAATGTAGAATTTTCTAGGAAAGTTTATCATTATTAATTTTAATGAAATTCTAATTTTCTTTGAAATGTATGAAGAAAACTTCGTCAATTTATTAAAAAGTGTTGCATTATTTATGCGAATAAAAGTTTCAAGTAAATATAAAGAATTTAAATTTCATGAGAGAAGAACTCATATACATCGGATTTGCAATATATCAAGTAGGATTGACTATGGATCATGAGAAGGTATGAGCTATTATGGAGTTGACATCACCTAAGGGTGTTTATTAAAACATTAAGTTTTCATATATTGAAAATCTTATGTAGCAAGTTCAAGAGGTTTTAGTGAAATATTTGCATTGATCATGGAGTTTATGCGTGAAGATAAGGAGGTCAGATGGAACGTAGCCGTATAATATGGATTTTGAAAGTCAAGAAGAAGATCATGAAAGAGCTAGGGTTGGACTTACTTGATTTCAAAAATTATTTGATGTGAATTGAGATGCAATTGGAATATACATCGAGTAGTGTTGAGTCAATATGAGAGATATATTGCATATTTATCGCATATTTTTGTGAGAAAATGAATGAAAAAATTAGAATATATACAACTTATGATCAAATGTTTAGCACCATAGTAAAATACATGAAGAAGTGGAGGCACTAAAATATTTGGTTCAGATTTACACACTAAACATAATAGTTCTTCATAATTTTGTATATGAAAACACAATACATATAAATAGGTTTGTATTTTTCCTTAATAAGAGGATTCAATTCTTATAGCCGTGTAACGAACTAATTTGTTACGTGAGTTCTTATTGCTCACATAACCATGTAATATTACACACTAACAAATGAATAAATTAATTGATATGTTATTTACCAAATAATAACCTCACTTTTACATTTATATCTAACCCATTAAACTAATGTGAACACCAACTATTATGATTCCTAACATTCTCCCCCTTAGTGTGAACATGGGGTAAGGAGCACTGAAAACATAATCGTATGCCACCGCATACTTTAGGTCTCACATATTGCTATTTGAATCTTGTTGCACATGATCACCTACATATGAGAATTTATCTCACTTTCACTTCTAGTTGAACATATTCACCGACCGATCATCTTCCAAAAAGTACGTGTTAGAGGATCTCCACAATCAAAGGATCGATGTAGTCACATGCCCTCCTACACAACTATTTTTATAGTTATGCACCTTCCACACCATATCACAACACATTCAAGAGAAAATTTTGGAATTACAAACATAATCGATATTCTCGTTTTATTTTGCACTCCAAAACACAAAGTAAACACACAAACCGAAAAAGAGAATACCACCAATGTCAGATGTGGCATCGTTGTTAGTGGTTAATGAGAGGTCACTAATTGAACTCCTTCCTCTATTACTTCCATCCTCCAGTTGATGTGTTAAATAAAAAAAGTAAACATGAAGAACATTTGTTTCCACATTGTGTTTATTATTTTATCCTCGAAAATGTGAAACACTTTATTTCTTAAGACGTTGGGTAACACTGAAAATGCATTCATGAGGAAATTTTTTATTTTAAAATTTTAATATTTTTGACACTCTTTAGATGTTGATCGACTATGACACAACGAGGACGATAATTTACTCATATCTTTGATATACACGTCATGGATTTAATAACATACAATGAATTTGATACTTTAACTATATAGATTAATGAATTATTATTTTGATAGCCCGTAAAATGGAAAAGTTTTTATTCATTGACAACCTTAACCTAGACAAGATGATAAATAAGATAAAAATTAATATTTAATTACTTATTTAATACTCATATATAAAGAAACAAATATACTATTGTGAAACTATATTATGATACACATCACCATTAAAAACTATATTGAAAAGACTCTCCTTTTAATTTAAAATAGTGTAAACCTATAAAATAACAACATATATTATAGACTAAAAACTAAGCACATAAGCTAATAGAAAAATAATTAGTGACCCAATAAACATAAAAAAATACTAAACCAATGCTATTTTTGATGAATATTTAATACTTTGGTTTAAATTGCGCATAAAAAAATCTACCAATTATAAAAGACCCGTGTGTGTTGTATTTTTTTCACCAAATGTGAAATTCCAGCCACAAAATGTCTATTTGATAGTGATTTCATGAATCTACAGTTCGAATATGAAATTGTGTAAAGAACAAAGTTGTGCATCTCTTTCTTATCTTTCCAAAAAAAGAAGACATTAACCCAATATCATACAAGTAAAATATAATTATTTTATCGAGCACTATTTGCTAGAATTTTTTTGACGTGATCTTTTAACCTCCTTTTTGTTGTTGCAATTGTAAAAAAATTCGATTCTAAAGACCTTTATGTCAATAAGTGATCCTAATCAAACAACACACTCACAAAAAACAAAATCTCCATATATAGGGGCAATAAAGAATATAAATGGAGATGCCCTTTTCCTCACTTAAAATCCAAGACAAGCTCTTAGAGATTCAACCAACTATGATACCAAATGAAATATTTGGTTCATATTTACACACTAAACATAATAGTTATTCATAATTTCATATATGAAAATATAGTACATATAAACATGCTTGGACTTTTCATTATTAGGAGGAGTCAAGTCCTATAATCATGTAACAAATTACTTTGTTATGTGATTTGTTATAACTCACATAAGCATATAATATTACACACCAAAAATGAATAAAAAGTGAGTTGCTATTTACCAAATAAAAACCTCACTTTTACATTTATATCTAACCCATAATACTAATGTGAACACTAACTATTATAATTCCTAACATGCACTACGTGTTTCCCAAAGATTTCATGTTTTACACATACCAAAAAGTATTTAAATCTATAAACATTCAAGGTAATGTGAATTAAAGACACATGAAATGGGTTAATACTCATTTATTTTGAAGCTTAGAAGTGTGAAGTCAAATAGAGTTACAAATGTAATGAGTAGAAGGTGAGTCTTGTTAAGTGATATACAAATGAGAGTGGTAGGGTGTGATGTGACAAAGCATGTCTATGTAAAATATGAAGACTTTGGAAAAGAAGATAGATAAATCACAAAATTAGTAAGTGTTGATTGTATTCCTTCATTAGAATATATATTACAAGAAGGGTTATTCAAATACATACAATTGTGCATGATTAGAGGTTAAATGTGAGAAAAATTGATCCAAAAGGATTGTGAAGGATAATATATTAGTTTTGAAATTGATAAGACCTTGGTGAAAATATGTGATAGATACTATTGAGTGTGGATAGATATATATGATCTCATATATGTGCAATGATGCATCTTTTCCTAGTTGGCAAAGGGAAGAGTCACAATGTATGGTCTTATAACCACTTCTGATAAAAATGAAACCTTGGAAGTACCTATATGGATTTTTTTCGGGGTTTCCTATAAAAATAATGGTCATGGTTATATGTTTGTTATTGTTGATAGATTATAGAATATGGCTTATTTTATTTCTTATAAGAAGACCAATAATGCTACACATATCAATAACTTATTTTTCAAGGAAGTTGTGAGAGTGCATGGATTTGCACATAATATTGTGTTGGAAAAGGACACTAACTTTGTGGGTCACTTTTGGTGCTCATTATGGAAGAATCCAAACATGAATTTACAATTTAGTTATACTTATGACCCATGTATAAATGACTAGATAGAATTTGAAAACATTAGTCTTGGAAATTTTCTCCCATATTTGATTGGAGAAACATTAGTGATGTGGGATTCTATCCTTGGATAGGTGGATTTTTCTTATAATAAATATGTTAATATGAGAACTAAGGAGTTTTATTTCTAAATATTTTATGGACTACATCCAAGGGGAGTTGTGTAGTTGTGATACTTACCATACAAGAAATAAAGAAGCATAAAATATGAAGCTTTTTTATAATAGGTAAATAAGGTACATGTTCAAAAGGATAGAAAAAAACATAATATAAACAATATGAAATTTCAAGAAGAAGAGAGTTGGAATTCTAGGTTGGAGAAACAGTTCTTGCATACTTGTGTAAAGAGAGGCCTAAAAGAGAACAAATGATAAACTCAAGTGGTACATGTAGAGTCATAAATAAGTTTTTTCAAAATGAAAATGAGATAGAGATACCATATGGGATATAAATTTCACCTATCTTCAATAATTTGGATTTGTACCCCTAATTTGAAGGATAGACTACTTTGGTGAAGTAGATTGTGTAAAAATATATTAGCTACACTAGCTATCAAAACAAGAATGTGAAGAAATTGAATATATTATAGAAGAAATATTTATGTAAAGGCATTGAGTAGAAGGAGTACAAAGAATATTTGGTAAAGTAGACAGGGAAAAAGTTTAGGATGCATCTTGGATTAGCACAATGAATATTTTTAAACTTGGCCACTTCATTAAATAACTTAAGAGCCATGCTTGAGTGAGGTCTCAAGTTTGTTTGTACTTGAAGTGTATGATGTAGTAGCATTTAGGTTCACTTGCAATTTTCTATCATCCAAAAAGAGTGAAGAGTAGAAAATAAAGCTTGTAAAAATATTTGTAGCCTTGTATAAAACCTTGTGTTCTGTGTCATTTGAATAAGTGGAGGGTTTGATACAAATAATAAAAAGAAATTCATATCGTGAAGCATTTTCAAAGAATCTATGCACAAATGTGTACCCACACACTATACGAATACTTGTGCCCCAAGTCCTTTTTCATCCTTAGGGAACATGTTATTTTGCGTGTCTATCAATTTTGATACGATTGTGTGAGAACACATGGGCCTTGATCCTTTTCTTCACCTAAGGACACACTAGACAACATGGTATAATTTGATGTGATGGAGATGATTTCATGAAAATTTAATTGTAAATTGGTTGTGGGCATCAAAAATGATTTGAGAATTTAATGAAATATTTACAAGAGTGTCTTTACTTGTAAAGAAATATTTATTATCCCACCTAATGTTATAAATAAAAGGGATAAATTATGTGTAGGGAGTTATGTCCATCTAGTAGTTGCGAAATTGAGCCAATGAGTAGTGCTATAGAGATCCATTTTTCAAGGAGTCAAGTCAAGTTTTGTAGAATCTTAAAAGAGTATGCGAGCTTAGCTAGAATAAATACTAGGATTGAAATTATTATCTAATTTCCATAGAGTTTTTAAATAATAATTTGGAAAAGTGAGTCATGAGAATGTTCCTAATTATGTAATATTTTCCTCATATTAATAGAATAATCCTTTATTATATCATGTAAATTGTGTTTAGATATTTCTTTGGTGAGATCTACATCTAAGAATTGTGGGTTGCATGGTCTAAGACATCCTTTTTGGGACCCCTAATTGTGATCATATAATTATTGATACTACACCATTATATAATTGACATGATGCTTTTTTATTAGATAAGGTAAAAAATAGGATTGGCTCCCGGAGGCCTTACATAAAAATATACATTGTGATAGCACTCATACAAAATAGAAAAAGATATACAAAACCAAAATGAGAGTTAAACATGCTTAACTCAATAGGAACCAGTACATAAAATAATAGGCGATCAAACCAAAACCAAAAGTCTACAACACAGAAAACACAGCTTAACAAAAAAAAACCTAATCAGCCAAGAAAGAGACTAATTTTCTTGTGACATTTGGATGGACCGCCCTAGGTACTAGTGGATTCTTCCCGCAAATGGTCATGAGCCAGGTCCTTCTAAGTCTCCTTCCCACCATTCCTCATTTGAGCTTCTCAAATGGGATTGAAATTTCTCTTCTTCAATAATTGGCATGATGCAACTTGTCATAATGTTGAATATTATTGATAATATAAAAAATACATAAAATTACTTGAAGCATAAGTGTATGAATAAGATACACAATGACTAACCCATTTTCCTCCTCAAAATAATATTAATCACTTCATGGTATTTTCTTCCATTTCTACACCACTGTTGAGTGACTTAACAATAGTATCATTCGTGGTTACCTTCTGCTCTACCTTGAGATAAGGATATATTTTTCTCCGAGATTTCACTCTAGTTCTCAATCATAGGGGCTACACACCCTTATCTACACATTTAAATGTTAAAAATGATAGGAGTAAGGTTATTGTTTACTTGTACTTACTTCATATCGTGACATTTAATACTATCTATTTCTGCATTACTTTAATACATTTTACATCTTGGGTTTATGTAGCCATTGCCCTCTTTCGAGATACTCAAAGGTAAATGTATTTTACCATATTTTACCTCTTGGGTTTATATAGCTATTGTTATCTTTCAATATATTATGGTAATTTGTTTTTATAACCTTTTTTATTCTTGATTTTATATGGTCAATATCTTCTTTCGAGCTACTTTGATAGTTTCTTTCTACTACATTTTCCCTCTTTGGTTTATACGACTATTTTCCTCTTTCGAGTTACTTTGGTAATTATTTTTTATGACCTTCTCCCTCTTGGGTTTATACACCCATTATCCTCTTTCAAACTACTATGGTAATTTACTTCTTTTACATCATTTTTCCTCTTGGTTTTATATAACCATTTCCGTATTCAATCGCTTTGGTAAATTTTAGGACTACTTTCCCTTTAGGGTTTAATCTACCATTTTCTTTCTCTTAAGGTCATCTAGTATGATTCTATCACAATTTATGAAAATTTATACCTCGTGGGGTTTCATTTTCTATATTTTTACCCTACCTATCAGTAGGTTTACACATATCTTATGCCATCGCCAACTATCTAAAACTACTACACTTACTAGTTCATATCTTACCATATTCATTCGATATGAAGCAAAACATTTGTTGTGGTTAGTTACTAGCTTTATCCATCAATATATCACTCTATCTTACACTTTAGTTGGATATGAGATTGTACTCTTTCCTTAGGGAAGATCTAGATGTGCACAAGAATCTTGGTCAGTAGGTTTTCTTGAATAGTGGTAAAGTGTAAGATCTCTAGTGTTGTCATATTTTATATCCATTTGATCAACCTTTATAAATCCTCTTGGAAGAACAAAAAAGACCATAAAATTCAAAATACATAATATCAATATTAAAATAAAGAAAATGCAATAGAAAAAGGAAAATTATTCAAGCAAAATTCAATTACAAATTAAACAAATGTGATATCATTAGAACACCTATATCCTAATTCAAATATAAATCTTTACAGCTGGCCTCATTATAGAACCTGAGGTACTTCATGGTGATGTATATTTTTCTCACTAAGGCAGGAGGCTTAAAATATATCATTTGTGTTGTACCTTTCATGAAAGTATCTAATCCTTGCATTATGACTACGAATTTTTAATCGGGTTCCAATAAGTTGGAAGAACATTGTGGGAAGGTATGAAAACATTTGAATTTTAGTGCATCTCATATAATGACATGGTATAACATAAGCTGAACATACATGATTGGGTTCCTTCTCTCCTTTATGTCAAAAACCCTTATTCACGTTCTCTTGATTAGATATATCATTCTCCTCTAAGGATCATATATCCCCATTTTGGTGCCTTATTATAGGTGATCTTTCCTTTAATCCTCTTGATGAGATATTTTTGATAGTTAATCATGTCCATACTCTTTTGAAATTATCTTCTATAGTTTTTATCCCTTGAGTGTTGGCTCCAAAAAATTTTTTATGAACTTAATATGTTAATACCTCGGGAATCATCCCGATTTCCTTATTGATATTCTCTACACCAATACCATTTCATGCAAAACAATTACACACTAAGCATATCAATATACATATTTTGATATAATAATTCAACTAATTAGTCATAATATAATATGAATTATGCCAATCTTGAGATTTGAATATCATTGATTACAAAAAGATGAAAAAACATCTATTAGATCACGAGAATGGAGCAAAATTAATAATACAATATTGCAGATGTTGAATTTGAATACTCATATAATTAAAAAAATAGGGAAGGAAATTGTCAAGGTACATAGAAAAATCTAAGAGATAGTGATTTTGTATAGATAATTTTGAAAATGGAAGATAGTATTGACTTCAAACCTATATGAGGTAGACTATATCAGAATGAACTTTTCTAGAGGCTATGAACCCCTTGGGGTTGATTGCATGAATTTTAATTCTTATATCTAGGTTTTCCTATACATGTACTTCTATTTTATGAAAATGGAATTATTTGATGAGAAATTGAATTGTATTCTTCTTTGTCACAACCTATAACTTAGCTTTCTTGAAGATGGAAAACCTAAACAAGGGTTTAAATTTTAGGTTGGGATGACCTCAACCACCTCCCAATGGTTGAGTGTTTCCTACATAGTAATAAAATGAAGAGGCCTTAAATATATTTAGTTTTTCCATAATCCTATGATCAAATACAACTAGAAATATTGAAATAAATGTACTTCAAATGAGCCACTTGGTTTGGATTTGACACTTGATAACGTGACTTTTGGCCCTCAGTATGTTTTGAATTTATAATATTTTCTAATCCAGAGTGCTCTTGGAATATTTGGGTCTTTTTATGTATTGTCTTCAAGTGATGTAGTGATTTCCAAATGGTGTCTAGATGGCATGAAAGGATTTGCATGACTTTTTAAAAATAAAATAATTTTCATTAGTTTTCCCACTCAACAAACCTTATACTCTAGTTCAATATGATTAAGAAAAGTTACCCATATGAAATTATGATTATTACGTAGGAAAAGTACATGTTCATGAAACATGGACACATTCAAGGTTGAACATTTTTAGATCCCACAAACCCATCCAAAGGTTAAGAAATATAGAATTAAAATATATTTGGGCTATCTAAAATGGTATTTGGCTCATGTATATACTCTAATAGTTATGGTGATGCAAAACTAGAGAATGGGGTAAACCTTTTGGACTAGAGTGTGCTTAGATGAGGAAAATATAGTGAGTAAGGTCAATTATGTACTTATGGAATGAATGTTTGTAAATGTGCAACAAGTATATTTGTTAAGTGTCTTGGAGAAAATTAAGAGTACTAAAATTCACCCATTTTAATAGAGTATTGAAAAATGATAGGTTGAAAGGAAAATAAATGTAAACCTCAAATATCTTGATCACAATATAGTTTTGATTAAAAACCACAACTTTTCTCCATGCATAAATGTATGCAATCAAAAATCATAAGTATATTAAAGTTCAATAAATATATACATACGCAAAATTTGAATTTGAATTTTTTCCATAATTTAAATTTGAAAACCTGAAAGAAATAAGGATAAGAACAATTAGACCTGATTGGTATATCAAACTAAAATGCCATGATTGTAAAATAAATTGGAGAGAACTTCCATGGAGTGTATATGCACCATTTGGAGTAACTGCAAAAATTATTGGAATGAAGAGTACCTTGTTAGGAAATGATGGTTTTTTTCACTTGTGATTTGTAAACCTCTACTTTGGAAATCTACGAGACCACACAATTATGGTTTCTCCTTCCAATTATTGAAAATGACAGAAAATTGAGAGCTAGTGAATGAATCTTAGTTGTTAGAACTACTTAACAACAAATAGAATGAAAAATTCAATGCACAACACCATATTTTTATCTTGAAAACCATTCGAGAAGGAAAATTGCTCTTTCTTCCCACTTTTATATATTGGCCAATTCTATTAAAAGAAGATACATATTACAATAAGTTGAAGGAAGATAAACAATGTCAACACCTCCCTTATGTACTTTCTTGCTCTGTCCTCACACACCTTTCTCCTACAATTTAATTTCAGCACTGATGTCTTCTTTCTCACTTCTCCCATGAATCGATGATCTGAATCCACTTGTTCTTATTATATTTATAGCTTCTCCCCATGTCCTCCCATGCACTGGAGAATGAGAAGGGGCATACAGGGAAGAGACACAATCCAGATGCTTAAAATCAATGAATATTTGTGGATGTATTTTTTTGTTCTCATTAGTGAAAAGACCTCTAGTGAATGTATACTAGCAATTACTCAATCCTCACGATGGTTACACAACCACTATTCTGTGCACATGGGTGGTTATGCAACTACCACTCTACACAGTGTGGTTTTGTAACTTTATAGTTTACTCTTCAATTTGCTAAATTTATCTTCTGGTACTGGTTGTTATGATGAAGTGGTGTTTTCCTAGATCCCTATGGATCACACCTCCCATGCTTAGGAGGCTTTTGGTCCCACAAAATCTTAATGGGGGAGTAGATGAGGAAATAATTCCCTCACTTTCTCCTTTGAGTACCACAGGCCTACCTTGATATCTTCCCCTTGAGTCCAACCTTCCAAGACTCTTGTGGACCTCTCCTTGTCTCTCTAACCTTTTTTGAAGCACCACATCCTCATCCAGTTTGCATCGTAAATCCAATACATAATATTCTATGGAAGGTAGCAACTGACATTATTCTTCCTCATCAAACATGGATGGCTCATATAGGTGCAATTTCTCACAATTTACTACTGAGTACATCTACATGAAGTGTGGAAAATCAAGTTTGAAAGTGTTCTCTATAACCTGTTCCAAGTATGGTGAAGGTTCCATACCGTAGTGGCTCGATTTTCTTGCTTGACCTTATAGTCTCTCCTTGCTCAATTAAAGCCAAACCTTGTCTCCAATATGAAGTTTGTGATTTCTACGATGCTGATCATTTCTAGCCTTATACTTGGATTGATATTTCTCTAATTGTTCTTTCACCTTGAGATGGATTTTCTAGATCCTCTCAACAAACTTTGTTGCTCTAGTCACTTTTGAATCATGTATCTATCCTTCTTCCTGCTATCCAACCGCAATGTCCAAGTGGATTGGTAGGTAGATACCCCAAACATGATTCAAAAGGTGACTGCATAGTGGATGTGTGTACTACCCTGTTGTAGGAATGTTGAATGTAGGCTAAGGACTCATCCCAAGTCTGTGGATACTTACTATTGTATATCCTCTAATCAGCTGCACCAAAGTCATGTTCACCACCTCCGTATGGGGATGGAAGGTCATGCTCCTCTATAACCTAGTGTCCATCTTGTCCCACAAATTAGTCCAAAACTTTCCCAAGAACCTAGAATCTCTATCAGAAACAATAGACTTTGGCAAACCAAAATGCACCCATACATTAGCAAAGAAAAGTTCAGTTGCCTCACTTGCTTTTATTGTCTTTTTACATGCCATAAGAACACACTTTTTACTGAATATATATACAGCAACATATAGATAATCATGGCCATATTTAGACATAGGTATTCATCCTACAAACTCCATAGAGATATCCTCCCATGGATGAGTAGGGACCAGAAATAGCATATATAAACCTTCCTTCCTGATTTTAGGATTTCTTGTACAACAAAGTTTACATCCTCTTATTAATTTTGATACTTCTTCTTGCATATTAGGCCAATAGACATACCTTCACAAGTGAGCCATGGTATTTACAACACAAAAATGTCCTGCTACTTTCAAGGTATGTGCTTCCCTCATCAATAGAAGCCTTTATTATTTTGGCACACAAATCTTTCCCCATATGTGGAGTAGCCCATATTTATGATAAAAATATTCAATACCCATATTTTTATCCCTTTTGGACTACAACTACTGATATGTCACCCCAAAATCATTTTCTTGAACATATGCCTCTTTGTAAGCTTCCTTCATGAAGGGCTCAAAATGAGAGATAATGGCCAAACTACATATTTTCTCCTGTGTGGGCAGCCTAGAAAACATGTATGACTCCAAATTTATGTTATCTTTCTTATACTTGATCACCAAATGGAACTATTAAAGGAATCCCATCCACTTGTAGTGTCTTGCCTACTGTAATTTAGATTGTGCTTGCAAATATTGGAGAGTTTTGTGGTCAGTATGCACAATAGTTTCTTTACCCAATAAATAATGTTTCCATTTCTTTATTGCATGAACTAGTTCATACATATATTTATCATATATTGAATATCCCTTAACTGTTGAAGTGAAAGTTTTAGAATGATAACATACTAGCTTACCTCCCTGTAGCAACATTGATCCTATAACATAATCACTGACATCTGTCTCTACTTCAAATGGATGTTTTAAATTAGGAAGAAAAAGTACTGGAGCATGACTAATTTTTTATTTTAATAATTCAAAAGCCTTGTCTTGTTCCTTACCCCAGTCAAAACCCTTACTCTTTGCGGTTGTTGTGTGTAGAGGTGTTGTAATAGTAGAGAAGCCTAAAATGAACTTCCTCATGTAATGTACTATTCCCACAAAATTTATATTCTCTATAGCTCCCATTGGTGTTGGTCAGTTGGTGATGGCTTCCACCTTCTTCGTATCCACTCGTAGCTCTCCTCCTCCAACCACGTGCCCAAGATAGACAAGTGATTGTTTAGCGAATTCACACTTCTTCATATTATAAAGCAGTTGTTTCTCCTTGAGAACTTACAAGACTTGTTGTAAATGTATTATATGTTCCTCCCATGTGGCACTAAAAATCATAATATCATCTAGATAAACAATGACACATGAATCTATGAATTCCCACAATACATCATTCATCAATCTCATAAATGTAGGTGCATTACATAAACCAAATGGAAGTACTAACCACTCATACAAACCCTATTTTTTTAAAAGGAAGTATTCCATATATCCTCCTTCATCCTAACTTGGTGATAACCAAACTTGAGATCCAAATTTGTGAAGAACTTTACATGCTGAAGTTGGTCCAAGAGATCATCTATGCGTGGGAGTGGATATCTGTTCTTTATGGTAATCTTTTTCAAATCATGGTAGTCGATGCACATTCTCCAAGAACCATCCTTCTTTGACACCATCACAATAGGAAAACCACATGGCAAGGTGCTTGGATGTATTACCCCTTGGTCTAATAACTCCTAGAGTTTTTTTTACCTCTGTACTCTCCAACAAGGATTGCCTATACAACCCGATATTTGGTAGAGGGGACTCTAGCAATAACTAAATCTCATGTTATACTTATTGGTTTGGTGGTAACTCGCTTGGAGTCCTGAATACTTCCTAAAAATACTAAATTATGTTATCCAAATCCTTCATCCCTTTGTTAGAAATATATGAAATTTCTACCCCTTCTTGTTTATCCTTTAATAAAAGTAAACAAAATTGATTATGATTTTCCTGAATTAGTATATTTGCTTGGTTAGCACTTACTATAGAAAGTTTTGACTTATGCTGGTGTTCTGGATGTTGAATCGACTCCATCCTTGACCCATCTATATCATTTCTCCCTTATCATGAATATATAATCCTTGATATATAAGTAAGGACTCCCAAAAAAAACATCAAATACATCAAGTGGAATTAATTCTACCTTCAATACATCTATATACTGAGAATTTATCCCAAAACTTGAACTTACATCTTCTTGTTACCTGAATTTCTACACCCTTCTTCACCCATCCCAAAGGATAAGGATGTGGATGCTCATAAGTTTCAAGACCAAGATTCTTCACAACCACATTAGAAATCAAATTAGATTGAGAACCAATATCAACCAAAACATTTACCTTAGTCCTCTTGATTTGGATTTTGATCTGAAATAACTTACTCATCTCTTCCTCTTATTCTTGGCTATCCATGTTGGTGGCCATGCATCCTAGCCTCTCATCTACATCAAAATCATCTTCTATTTCCACCTCCCCATATGTCTTTATAGTTGTCATGGATTTCTTGGAATCCTTGGTTCAGTTCTTTAGATGTAATTCTAGATGTAACTTCCAACATGTAGCGTCAATATGACCATTGATATCATAATTCTTACAAAAATTCTTAGGATATTTACAAGTATTCAAAGTGGTAGCGGTATTTTTACCTTTACCTTTCCATTTACCTTTGTTACTTGTTTGTCCCTACTCTTTCTTTGGCTAATTTGCTAACTATTTTTTCCTTAGCTCTGCTTCTCCTTGCTTCTTCTCATCATCAATGTAATATGCTTGCACACATGCTTCATTGAGATCCTTTGGCTTCATGGAGATGACCTTCCTTTGAAGGTGAGTGTGAAGTCCTCCCAAATACTTGGTCATAATATCCTCATCCTCCAAGTCCATATTGAGCAACATGGCTTGTCTCCAAAACTCCGTAGTGTAATCCTGCACACTTTGACCACTACTTTGTCTAAAATAATTCCATTTAATCATCTGGTCAATCTTATGGCCAATAGGATAATTTTTTTCTAAGTAATTCTTTAAAACCCTCCCAAGAACTTACAATATGACACTTTTTCTTTTCACAAGTGGCTAGATGGGTTTCCCACCAAACCAAAGCATGTCCTTCCATTTTGATATGTGCAAAGGTAATCCTTTGTGGCTCAAAGTTGACATTATGAACACAAAAGTAAAATTTTAATTTCTTTAACCATTTATCTAACAATTCGATCTACTTGTCCTTAAAATATGTTGATATCCACTTTAGTTTCAGCTTTAAAAGGAGCATGATCAGATTTTACGTTTTATTTTTCAACCGGAGTTTCTTATTCACGCTCTTCCTCATTGTGGCTCTTTCCTACGGCGAATATTTTGGCCAAAACTCAAACCATTGAGTCCATGGAATCTTGCTTAACTATTTTTTTCCTTTGTTGATCTAAGAGTTATTTTTGGTGTTTAAACAACCTATCCATCATGCTTTCTAGCATCTCAATTCTATGGACCAAGTTATCTTCTTCCATTTGATCTCTAACCCTTTGTTTCCACTTCTTCGTAGATATATTTGGATCACAAGGTAAAAATTCTTCACCTTTAGACCTTTTCATTGTCATACAAATCACACAAGAATGAATACCACAGTCCCTTGGATATAATTGTCATCTCTGATACCAAATGATATGTAAACCTCTACTTTGGAAATCTACGAGACCACACAATTACTATTTCTACTTCCAATTATTGAAAATGACAGAAAAATGAAAGCTAGTGAATGAATCTTAGTGCTTAGAACTACTTGCAGCAAATATAATGAAAAATTTAATGCACAACGCAAAATTTTTACTATGAAACCCCCAGTTTGAGGAAAACCACTCGGGGGAGGGAAAATAAGTTGTTTAGGAAGATAAACAATGTCAACACCTCCCTTATGTATTTTCTTTCTCTGTCCTCACACACCTTGCTCCTATAATTCAATTCCATCATTGAATTCTTCTTGCTCATTTATCCCATAATCAATGATCCGAATCCAATTGTTATTATTGTATTTATAGCTACTCTCCATGTCCTCCTATGAACTGGATAATGGGAGGGGGAATACAGGGAAGAGGAACAGTCTGTACGCTTTAAATCGTGACTTTTGTTGGATATATATTTTTGTTATCATTAGTGATAGGACTGCCTCGGTGACACACAATGGCGGTTACGCAAACCAAAATGGAGGTTATGCAACCTTCATTCTATGTAGAGGGGTGGTTACACAACCACCACTCTGCACAAAGTGACGGTTCTGTAACTTTATAGTCCGCTCTTTAATATACTAAATTTCTGTTTTAGTGTTTGGTTATTACGATGAAGTGGTGTTTTCCTAGATCCCTACGGATAAACTTGTAATGGAGATGAAATGAATAAGGTTAGGAACAACTAGAATTTATTAATATATCTAACTATAATTACATGATTATAAAATTACTTGGAGAGTTTCATGGAGTGTACATACCTTGTTTAGAGTAATTGCTAAAATTCTTGGAGTGAAGTGTGCCTTGTTAAGTAATGTTGAATTTTGTCACTTGTAATGGAGATGTGATCTTTATAAAGGATAATTCCACACATGATGAAACCAATATAGATAGGTGAACTTTATTAAGGAGGATTTCATGTAAAAAACCACTTATGGAGATATTGGAGAGTTTGAAATACACAAAGTTTAGTGAGACCAAATAAAATTTCAAGGGCTATGGTGGCCAAATAAAACTAAAATTATATGATGAAAAAATAAAGCTCAAGGGATACAATGCCAAAATGACAATGTAGGGAAACTATTATGGTGGAAGTACAACTCAAGTGGCTACGATGACCGGGTATCTCACTATAGATGAAGAAAAACCAGATTTAAAACAATTGAAAATCACTAATCCATGTTGAAAAATCTTTAAGGGGGCTATTAAATAGTTTTAAATGATCGGTAGACCTTGGAAAATTACGTAGTTACCTAAATAAACCTAATTACTAAAGAGCAATTAGGATATATTTACACCAACACCCTTGAGTGAAACTTAAGGATTACATGAAAAAGATGACGGTAAACCTCGAAAATGGGTCCCGAAAACTAGTTTTGACAAGGTACCCATGTAAAATATGTACTCAAAGAGGATTTTTTAATCCATCACCAAATAGGTGTACTTGATGGGCTAAAATGATCATTAAATAAATGCATAGGGTAGGATGAAACCTTCACTAATTAACTACTATAAGTGGATATTGTAATACAAAGGATACCTATGAGAATAATCAATAAACGAAAAACTAGTACATCACACCACCCTTTAATGATAAAAATGGTGGAGTGGAAGAACAAATCATGAACAAGTTAGCAAAAAAATGTTAAACTCGACATAAAAATAAGAGAATCACCATAAGGATTTTATTGTTAGTATTAGGGGATACATCAAATAGATATTAAAAGAACACCAAAGTAATTAAATATACATAAGATCCACCAAAATTTTCTTTTCTTTGAAGGGAAACAATTAATCTACCCAAGAAGTTATCATGAAGATGTGAATTTCTCCAAGAAGGGAGCACAAGTAGAAAGAAATAATGGTGTGTAGATAATGCAATTGAATAATATAAGAAATATACCGGTGGAGTCCATGTAAGGATTTCTAGAAATGCTACCACAATAAATCTAAAATCCATCCAAGATGAAAATATATGGTATAAGTGAGGCATTTTTATGTGTGTCATGCTCATAATGGGCATGTGTAAATAAATATATGAATGTGCTTCAAATTAAGACTTGTGACTCTCATGTCCATGCCATTTTATACACGGGAAGGAATATTATTCTTGGATGAAGATAATGATGTGTTAGGAATATAAAGTGCTTAACAAATATGGTAAATTCTAAGATCCCTTACAAAAACCCCCTTTTATTTAATTGGTGAATCTTTAAATATGTGTTTTGAAATCATGAAAAATAAAAGGGAAAGTTTAATATTTATACAAGATAATTTCAAATTAAAATCAAGAAATCTTTTTGTAAAAATGGGGTGTATGTCATAGAGAAGTAGGAAATTATAATGATATGTGTAGCCGACTTGGATTGCGCATATGTAAGCAGGTCGTTGTACATATGTGTAGTGGGTCAGGTTACACATATGTAGTCATCTAGTTGTGGTGCTTGAACATTTGGCTGTATACCATGTGCCATCTTTCACTTGTATCATGTAGACACCTGGTTGTATAACACGTCTCCCTTTATACAATTGGCCATTTATGTTATGTGGTCATATGGTTCATGTATCTCGGTCGGTTACATCATATAGTTGCAATAAGCAATCGATTGTTAATATAGAAATGATAACCTCTTTGTGTTGATTCATTTTAGGTGAATAAAATCAATTCTATGAGACATGCTCTATACTATAATGGAATTGTATATTTACAATAGAAAACATATATATATATATAGGTGAATTTGGCTAGTTTTTCTTTCGAGGTAATGGTGATATATATTCCAAATTGTAGAATTATTGTAAACCATTGGAAAGTTGACCCATAAAATTAACTTATATTCTAATAATTTAAGTGACCTAGTGTTATGTACTAGTCCTCAAAAATAGCCAAATGCAAATTTTAGAAACCCAAAATTTCATGAATTAACAAAAAATCGCCACTAAAATCATCCTTGCTAACACAAGTAACCTTAGGTTTCCCATGATTTAGTGATGGTTCAAGTCTCACAATCCTGAAAATAGATAAATAATACGAAATATAATAATAGATGAAGAGTGGAGTGTACAAAACTAGTGCATATATCTCAAGAAGTGGTATTGATGAATAAGAAACACCGGTTGGTAGCTAATTCCATGACAATAAGTTGAACTATGATTTTTGTGGGTGTAATAATTCCTTGTGCATAATGTTTGAGTCCACTTCCTAAATTACCCATGATGTGGAAAATTTGAGACCTATCTACACCCTAAATAATTGAATAAGGGTTTTGTATGAGGTTCTTTCCTTATTTATTAAAGAGACATAAGGGTTGTATGAAGTTGTATATTCTAAATCAAATAATAAATTAATGTGTAAAAATAAATACAACTTTTAATATAATGTGTGATATAAAACGATAAAATTATTTCTTAAAACACGAGGAGGGAAGAGTTCTTAGCTAAATAGAGAGGTATGAAGAGGATCCAGATGTGAAGATTGTTGAAGATATGGAAGTATTTCGTCACTAGAATTTTAACTACAAATTAATTTTGTATAGAACCATACATCTTGTCCTGGAGGATGTACAATTTGGTTCTTGGATGTAAGGTCTTAGAACAATGGGTGATAATTTTATACAACTTTAGGTGGCCATTAATGGCTTACCAAGGTATGCTTCATTATCTCGTTGTTAGGGTTCAAAAATATATGACACCTTACGACCTATAATGGATAAAGCCCTAAATACTTGCACCAACACTTCATGAACATGATTAGATAAATTTTTAGAAATGAGTGTGTGATGGAGTTAGATATACCCTAAAAATAAACTCATTTGAACAAATCTAGGCATTACAATACATCCCCTTGTAAGCGATAGAAAAATCCATGTAGTTATATTATCAGTAAGTTAAATAGTGTATGTAAATGTAAGCTAACCCCTTATCACACCCTTGTGTCTCTTGAAACAAAGATAATATGTGTAAATATAAAAATAAGTAAAGTGTACCTTGTACTATAATGAGATATTGTTTTATGCTTTAGATGCTTAGATTGATTCCCTTTTCACCCTTAGTACTTTGGAAATGCTTGGTGCCGAATTTTTTTCTTGCTATGACTTGGCTCTCGGACCTTTGGAGGATTATAGATGGGAAGCTAAACACTTGAACTTGATTTGATTACTTTAAAACTAAGTAGTGATTCCTCTTAATGATGTGCTACTATTTTAGGAATATTTAGGATATCTTTGAGTTCTTTAGGAGTGTATTTTCGCAATAGAGCTTGTGATAATGTCAATTGACTTCATGAATACATTCATAATTTATTATATATGATTTTGTAGATCTATAAGATAATAAATTACCCAAAGAAATATGTAAAATTAGGAAAAGTTCCATTAGATAGTGAGAGACAAGATTGCATAAGTCAACCCATACCATAATATGGCCTATTCATGGTTTGTACGGTTTTGATAAATAATTCGTGATGTCTAAGAATTTTTTTGGGCAATATTCTAGGAGTGATATACTAATTTGGAAAAATGCATATAATTTTATGAATAACTAAGTCATGTTTGTAGTAAAACAAGCCATGTGGGTGGGATATAGATAAGTCAAGTGGGCTTAGGATATGTATACAAGTGATAATATAAAGATAAATCCAAACTTGTCATTTCCAAAGGATAAGTTACTAGATGTAGGTGTCTACATTTCCCCCCTTTATGTATAAAATTGAAAATCACATACTGAAAAGAAAAGATACCTGATCATAAACACACATTTTTTCTTCAATAAGAGTTGTCACTTTGTGCTTTGGTGTTGGCATGCTCCATGAAACCTGAAAAATAGAGCATCTAGTCCATTTTTATAAAATAAATTGAACCGTAAGTCAAATTTTAAATAATATATTTGTATCTTTGAAACTTGAATTTTTAACATATAGAGTAAAGAGACAAAAATGGAAGGATTACACCTATTTACTTTATTGAGGGAGAAACACATGTATTGTTTCTTTTGGAGACTTGGATTCACAATGAGATATCAAAGGATGGGGGTCACCAATTCCAAAATTTGTCAAAGGATATGTCATATTTGGGGAGGATTTGAGTGCGTTTGACCCAATACCAAGAAGAGAGGTGTCATAGGACATGTGTCCCAAAGAACCTAAAATTAGCGGAAGAGCTTCCTACATAGTGTCTGACACTCTAATATCCTCTAAAAAAGAGTGAGATGAAGGATTCCATAAGTTTTATGACCACCTTAATATCTTCAATTCCCATAGACCACATCATTATAGACTAATCTATCCCCAAGTGAAAAACAACAGAAATTCAAAAGGTAATGGTGACCCATGCCTTTAACGTGTGATGTAAATATTGAGTATGATATATGTAAAATGTTGAGTATAGAAAGATAAGGAGACCCATGACCCCATACCATGTATAAAAACTATTCATAAGTCATGAAGTGTATCAAAAGAATGAAGTACCCATACTTTCCACATCTTGTCTTTGGAATGCAATATGATTTTCCTTGAATTGTATAAGTTATCCCTAAACCTGTATCATAAACATATACTTGTGTGTGTGCAAATAAGCTAATTATATAATTTCTTATATATATTCCCCATTATGGAAACATACATCCTATACCATACAATATGATAGTTTCATTCCTATTGGATAGTTATATTGCAAAGAAAATCTATCTATTTTGTATCTAATACTATTTATGAGGATTTGCACCTTGTAATTTTTTTTGTATGTAAGTCCTAACTTTGGTATGTGCCATCAATATATATGTAATGAAATCCATGTAATGACCCATATTTTTAGGCACATGAGATGTAAAAACATAATGCATAACTTAAAAACATGATGTGTACTCATGTATGATATATCCGATAATATACATTGGCTAAGATGGAAGGATGTATTTGGTGGCCAATGTTGATATCTTGTTCCAAAAAGAAATGTGCATGGCAGAAACCATGAAACAAATAGATGGAAACAAGTAAGAAAGTAGCAATATGGAAAGTAGCAATATATAGTGATAAGCGAGTGCGAGAGGAAAACAAGAAATAATCTAGAAATTAATAGTATATAATAATAGACAAGAGTATAGGAAATCAAGTATACATGTAATCTAAGATACAAGTGTACAAGCAAATTCATATCAAAGGCATGGAGCCGTAAACATGGGGCATAAAGTCTCATATGACATGTAGAGTAAAATTCAAAGGATACATACATAGAAGAAATCATACAAGTACACATGCAATGTCACATATATCAAAGGCGTATAACCATAAACAAAGGATACAAATGTGTCACACATGAAACCATTATAGCTAATAGGTTTTAGAAGCCACAAAAAGGGACACATAAAATTGTACTAAAATAATAATAGAAAAGGAAATAGGATGCATACATATTAATAATAAATCAAGAAATCAAGTGAGTTAATACAATAATAAACATTAGCCCGAGGCACATAGAGAAAAAATAATCTAGTGCTACAAAAGACACATGTGTTAGCTAAATTAGTGCAAAAATAACATATACAAAAAATATTATTTTGAGCATAATGAGGAATTAAATTAAATGTATGAAAAAAAAATCACCTAAATAGTGTGGGAGATGCCCCCAAAATATTAGGGTCAATTGGGAATGGTTAAGGCCATAGCCTATCATTGTGCATCAATATGTGTTTTTCGCATCAAGCTCAACATACCTTGTGAATGCATGCATGTAAAAATTATTCAAATATAATATCTATCAAACTATATGAAAAAACCATATGTAAAATAAAAATCTAACAAACCAAGCCACACATAGATCTTGATTTTTTATTTTTTCAAATATCTGAATGTTTTTGTATTTATGTGATTATTTGATTATTTTGTATTTTTTTGGAACTTTTTATTCCTTTCAAGGGTAATGCAATAAATAACCTATAAAAATTTAGAGGATGGGAAGAACCATCCAACAAAAGAGTCTTGGGCCTCAAATAAGTTGTATGTGTAATATTGTTAGGATGGACCTCATAGGAAAGGATTGTCATGCCAAGTAATTTCATAGCCCAAAACGACCTCTAAAACCATGGTAATTTTTTTGTTACATCATTAATTATTATATTGTTTAATTGTTATAACACCATAAACTAATTAAGCATTTATTGTTTCCCATAGTCCATACCAAAGAACAACTCTCATAATTAAGATTACATAATTAATTTCCATATTCACTCCAACAGACATGACACAAAACAACATTATGTCTAAAAAAGAAACAATTAAATATCAAATCAACCCTCATCATAGGTCCCATTGGTTTGAAATTCATTAACTCTTAATTTACCCTTGGATTCCAAACATAATATTCTCCCACATGTAATGCTTAATAGTATTACGTCATCATCTGTAGAGCATGAATATTCTACTCATCATAATGTGTCATCACACAAGTAACACTCACATATTTTCAATTATTTTACCATTATACTAACCAACTTGATATCATTTTAATATCACACGAGTCTTACAACACTCGTGCTAAGTAGGGAAATAAAATTCCCAAGAGGCATGAATCCCTATGGAAAATGAGTCATATAAATGTTGTGAAAAGTTAAAAGTTTCATCTCTTGTTATTCATTTTACATTGAAACTTCAACGTATTAGGAACAATTCAATATTTGTAACGGAACACGTGTTTTTACAAATATGATCAAGAAATAATCTACGAATCCCAAGGATATACATACTTCTCCCCATTTACATATGTATACAAGGAAAAACTCAGCAAAGTGAAAGACAAGCAAATAAACAAAAACAAACCTTTCTCTAAGCTTCTCTTGCAACCTCAATGATGAAATTGTTGAAGTACACACATACTTGTTGAATTTATTATGGTTGTTAGATTTTGGATGCTCTAAATTGATCTCCAAATGAAGGAACAGAATGTTATGAGTAAATTGGACACAAGGATGCAAATTTGAATGAAAAATAAGAAGAGTTCTCGATTGCACAAAGCTTCCAAGGATTATTTGTGAAGGATATGACATGTTATTTATAATTGAAGGAGAGGTCATGGAGTGGTTGAAGGTTTTTAATGAGATCATGAATGCATATTATTAAAATAACATTAGAGGAGGTTATAACAGTTTGAATGGATTGAATATTCATTGAGTGATAATAAGTTATCATTGGAAATAATTTTGTATCTAGGAAGATGGTTATACATGTAACTTTGTTGCTTCCACCTTTGTAGGATTCTAGAAGTGGAGTTGAGTGGGGTGACTAGGATAGTGAAGTGGAGCTTAAGTGGAGGATGAGTAGGTAATTAACCATTTAATTAAATAATTATTTAATTAAATTAGCCAAGGATCATAGGAGTATAGTTTAAGTGTAATTAGAATTAATTTAATTAAATTATTTGACAATTTTTCTTCTCCTATTCCAAGTTAATGAAATAACATGCTAGAAAACAAGAAACTCCAAATATGGGAGGGTTTAAGGCTACCTCTAATGTTTGATAGTGATGGTGATGGAAGATGGGCGCACAAATCCTTTCTACAATGAGCTTGATGACCTGCACAACACAAAGGATAACTACATAAGACAAGATTAATAGATTTGTATGGTGGGCTACCTAACCAAATCCAAAGTTGAGAATCAATGAACTTTTTAGGAAGGATGTTAGCCCACTTATTTAGAAAATTGATTGAAAACAAGGAATAGGTAACATATAGAATATAACCAAAACAAAAAAATTTAGAGATATGTTGAAACAGGAGATCGATAATACATATAATGATAAATTAAGACAAATAATGCAATCCAGGATAGAGGTCGATGGAGATTAGAATAGCTGACTATTATATGTAGCAATAGATGGTCATAAGAGAACATAGAAAAGAAAAAAGGCTGAAAACAACAAATTTGGAACATGCTTATGGATTTTGAAGATGTCTTGGCTTAGCAAAGGGACATAGAAGCAAAGAAAACACAAATTTCATGTAGATGTGGTAAATAGTGGGGAAGAGGAGGTCGACAGAAACCAGAGGAAGCCAAAAGTGATTGTGACAAAAAGTGAGGTCCTGGGATTTCCATCAAGAAGAACAAAAATATTGATGTATCGGGGTGTTGCGGGATAAAGACTAATAGCAGAAAAATAACAGAGGTGGATTGGGTCAACAGAGACTTGAAACATTGATGGTGACCGAGGCTGAGATAGGCCTCGGTGAGGTTTAATGGGTGTTAAATGAGCTATGTGAAGTAAACAAATCTAGATGATGTGATTGCAGAGCTAAAAAAATTGGTGAAAACAAGAGAGGTCTTCCAACAATATCCAAGCTCCAAAGTGACTTCAAGAGGTTGGGCAACTCACAAGAAGGATAGAAACATACAAAAATTTTTCTGAGGTCGGATCTCAATATTTTCATCCTCATGGGAAGGGGGTGATGGTCTATATATAAGGTCAACGGTGCTCGATAGGGTCATCGTAAATTGTAGGGAGTTGTTGATTTTGCTTATGTGGATGATGTAAAACTTGAGAGATGCATCCTAATTAGGTGGTGATTTGGGCTAAAAGTTAATTTGGTGAGTTGGAAGAGATATTGAGTTACTGAAGGAATGGGAAATAATGGTTGGATGGGTTTGAAGTAAATTTAATGAAGGCAAGGGTGGCTGGAAATATTAAATAGGGGTAGGTGGTGATCATGCTAAAATGTAAAATAGAGCCTTCCAATCTAATGCAATTTTGCAGTAAATAAATGAATATTGAAATACTAAAGTAATACCCAAGACACTAAGTAATGAAACTATGAAACCCTAATCACACAGAGGGTTAAAAGAGCCTTAGCTGATTCCCGAGAGGTTTTTGGCCAAACATGTGTCGTAGTGGATACCGGCTAAACAGAGATGGAGGACCGTCATTGACGAAGCCTGAAAAATGTAGATTTGAAATATTTTTCTAGAGTAGGGAACTTGGAGAAGGATAGGGGCACCTATGGGTGCCTTGGTCTAGATTTTGGGTTCCTTGGTATGCATAAATTCTTAGAAAACCTCCTTTGAGGTGTCACAAGAGGTTTGCACTTATTTGTCTTTTGTCTCATGTATGTCGTTGTGAGATCATTGAGTTTGTTGTAAACCTGCAATAAAGATTAGACCTATAAAACCCTTAAATAGACATTAAATTCTAAAAAATAAAGATGTAGAATGAGGGGTCAAACTATCCTCATCCACCACAATGGTGGACTTATAATTGAGTGTTGCACTACATCTTAGACCTAATGTAGTTATGTGTGTGTATGTGTGCACAATTGTTCCCTAGGTTACTCTTGTGCTAGTTGCACTAGAAGTAGCAAGCAAGTAACTAGATGTCCTTCAAGTACGGTCAAAAAAATGGTCCGACGGAATGCTTTGGAAACAAATTATCGAAAAAGAGTATGCGATGTCCTTCAAATATGAGGAAGAAAACAATTATGTGTCTTGGTGGATGGAAAGGAAAAAATGGCCACAAAGGTGAACTTAAGGTGAGATATGGTGCCTCGAGAGGGAACACAAAGATGGCCACAGAGTGGGCTTTTGGATATGATGAAGGATTTTTTACAAGATAGGTAAATAGGAAAAAATAGCAAAAATTATGTGATGGATTTGTGATGTGACATATTTAGATTAGATATTGTGTTGATTTGGTTTAGATCGTAGATGCATTAATTAGATTGGATATGAGATGAGATGTTGTTATGAATCGTGTTTATATGGATGAAATATATGTAAGTAGATTTTTCAATTTTGAATGTATAAAATAGATGTATAAATTTGATGTGATGTGTTGATGTGATATGGGCTTATGGGTAGAGCATGTACATGGATCATGGTTATGTTATGTTGATTATATTATGAATGTGTATAAAAGATGATGTGATGAGGTAGGTGTAGATTTATAATGGAGATGTGGTTTTCATTAGGAATTAGATATTGGATGTGCTTTGTGAACATAGATGTGATAGATTAGAACATAGATCAGAATGGAAATTCATGTTCAATGTGGGTGAGTGTGATACAATGGGATAACAAAAATGGTTAGATTGAAAGGTATGAATAGAACATGACCTTGTTAGGGTGATCCAAATATAGGAAGTACACTTTCATCATAGTAAGGAGTACACATAGGATAGATGCTTTGGGACTAGATTGGAGGTAAAACGTGATAAGGAACACAAACAAAGCAATGCACTTGCAGCCATATGGCAGGTGTTAACACACAACTAACGATAGTTAGTCATATGTAAGATTGTGAGGGAAGGTGGAAGGTTTTCTTATATACATGTTATAGACACGACAAGGATTTTATGTATAGTTTGTACGGGGGAATAGTTTCTCCTCAGATGGTTTTCCTAGGTTTATGCCCCAGCTCTTATCATTATTGTAAAAAACTAATAAAAGTGGGAAGTTTGATGTCAATGGAAAATTTGATTGATGCGGGAAGATTTCCTAGATGTGTGCTTTTGTATTAATGCATTTTTATTTTGATATTTTGAAGGTTGATCGATATGGGAATCCTTTATTGCCATGATATAATAAAGTAGCCATCCTTCAAGGGAGTGGTCTACAATTATGGATTTCTGATTTGGATTTTTGGCTTTTGATTTTAGATGGCAGGATAAAATAGGTAATAGTTTTCCTTTGAGGATCAGTCTATACTTTTGATAATATTTACTCAGTAAATTTGAATAGTTTTCCTCGAGGAGTAGTCTATATTTTGATAATATAGCTTTTATTTTATGGTTGTCCTTCAAGGAACAGTTTGTATGAGCATCCATAATTTTTAAGGTTGAGTTAGGGATAGCCTAGTATACCAATCGGGAGTAGATGTAATGTGTAAATCTATACCTATGGATCCTTATCATGGTTCCAATAGGTAGATAAGAAGGAGATGAATGTAATGATTGGGGTTCCCACCTAAAAGGAGGAACTTGTCCATAAGGAATATGCTATAAGAAGAGTCGGTGCTCATATTCAAGGTCACATATAGGATAGTGACAGAAGACCACATAATTCCAAATCATTACGATGGGAAATGGATAAGGTTAATGATGAAAATGAGATCATTAATGTGACTAATGACACATTAGTAGGTGTGTTAACAATAGAAAGGTTACAAGTGCAAGGTGTTGAGAGGTTCCTTTTTAGGTTTACCATCAAGGGAGGCTAAGTGGTGAAGGCTTCTAACTCTCGTGGATCAAGAGATTGGGTCGACATGGATGATGGAGGGTTCTCATGAAGTCCCTATGTTGACATGACGGTGGATTCATTAAGAAGGGTGGGTATGTCGGGAGGTAAGGCCTTATGAAGATGTGGATTTTCTACCCCCATATAGGAAAGGATATAGTTATCATCACGACATTGAATAATGTCGATGATATGGGAATCCTTCTCTACCATATTAGGGAATTTAAGAAGAATTGACCTAGTTTCACCTTCATCTTGATAGGTGACTGGTCCTAGAGTGATCGTAGAGATTTTTAAAAAAATTAGGGGAAGGGACATGATATCATCCATGTCCATCGTGTCATTAGATGAGGAAGGGGATAATGGATCCATATTCATGGGGGATTCATAAGAAGTGTGTGCAAGAGAGTTGGTGGAGTATTCTTGGAATCCTAATCCATACTTCTCATGGGGGTAGTGGGATTAATCAAGGACAAGATCATGTATACCTTGTTCATAGAATCACAACCAAATCCCTACATGCATAGTGGTGGAGATAGGTGTAGGTGAAAGACTTGTTGTAAAGGAAATCAAATCCATTGGTGTATGGCTTGGTATGGGGTTGATTATCAACGTGGGAAGAAGGGTGATCAATGCCACCATAAATAAGATTGGTTTTCAAGTAAGGTGGGCCGAAGGAAATAATATCCCGATGTTAGATTGGTACATGGGAGCTTTTTCGGGTCTACCAAATTGATTGAGTGTGGGGAGATAATTAAGAGTGAGGAGTTGATACTCCTTGGTGAGAGATGTTGCATCATGGTTTCAAGGATTCGTCAATCAATATTGAGAAAATTAGATGTAAGGTACAAACAAACTAGTTGAAGCTTGTAAAAATGAGTCTTTCTTGGGGATGAGCATGTCATTTTTCCTATAGGTATTATGACATGCTTTAAAAGGAGGAATATATGTTAGAGTGTGTGGATTCACCCTTTGTTCATACTTAATACAATGATGAAGGGTGGATGGATACAACGCATAGCATAGATGCATGGGCATCCAAGAAATATGTTGTATTGAATTCCCTTCTATGATGTAGAAGAGTTCATGAAGGAGTTTCTCACCAATGTTGATAAGAAGGATGATTGTTCCCAATGTAGGGGCAAAAAAATGTTAAAGACTCGAAGGACCATGGGTGATTGGGCGACAATAGTGTTGGGAAGCTTGAGTTGATTGAATGTGTGGGATGAAATAATGTTAATGCTAGCATTGTTATCAATCATGGATCGTTTGATGAAGGTGTCATTGATATGAATGGTGATAAAGAGGGGAAGGTCATGATATCAGGTAGAGATCAAGATCTTAGATTTATTAAGGAAATATTTTCAAAATTTGTAATAGCTCTAATGAGGGCTGCAAAATGTTGGGTTTCATCGGTTGTGATTCGGATGTGTTGTAAAGCTTCGATGAGAGCCTACCCGATGATGAGGTGAGATCACTTTTGTCAATGAGAGCATGCCAATGAATTGTTTTTTAGTTCCATTGAATCCCTACTCACCGATATGATAGCAATGTCCAAATCCCTCCTATATGGCCGATGTGGTAATGCGGAGAACTACCAACCCTATGGAACTATTCCTCCAGCTTCTTGAAAATATTGATTTGTATGACCACAATACCCCTAAAATCTTAATGTGGATGATGTGGCAAAGCAAAGAACAAGATGAAGATGAGAAATATTCCATCTTTTCATGATTTAACGAATAAAAATTTGTAAAACCCTAATTATAGATTTGCATATGATAAATATATGCTAAAAATCTGCTGTAGAATATAGGTACACAAACAATAAGTTAAAGAAGTATGAAACCCTAAGTGAGAGAGAGAGGGAAAAAGAATTAGTTGATTCACGCTAATACAAAACTATGTAGACTTGAAAACTCGATGAACAGTAAAGGGTAGACCACCACAACTATGTGCCATAAATTTAGGAGCCGTCGATATGTCAAGGGACTAGGGAAAGGGTGCCTAGGCACTATAGACCTCTCTTGGGCATCTGTAACTATGCAAGAGCTCAAAAAATGATCTTTCTGGTGTCACAAGGTGGTTGTTGATATTATTTTTTGGTCGCCTGTATGTCACACTATGATCGCAGAGTTCATCATGTAACTCTACAAAGAGAAGATGACCTACAAAACCCTCAAAATATATCAAATCCAAAAAATAAAAGATGCAATATGGGGAGTTTGACTGATCCCAGTGGTCACTCGAATGAGTGAAATTAAGATTGAGTGTTTCACTACATATCATATTCCATGTGGTTCTTGTACGTGTGTGATAGAATCATGCCCTAATAAGCCCTTGTGCAAGTGCACATGATAACGGGTGATAACTAGATGTACCAATGTAAATAGATGTGTGGATGGAAAAATGAAATTTCCTCCTATGCGTGTATGCAGAAAATGTAGTCCCTTGTCCCTTGAATGAATGCTATATGAATGCCTTTGATGCTCTTAGATGCATTTGGATGCAACCTTAGGTGATGATAATAGATGCTTAGAGCTTGGTCCTTTATTTTGGTCACATAACATTGTATTTATATGATTCCCTTGTTTGAATTTCGTAATTGAAAACTAAAATTTTGACCCATAAGAAAACAATATTCCCAAAAGATTAAAGAGGCCCAAAAAGAGTGAGTAAGATAAAAAGAGGTCGGGGCACCCAAAGGGGACTAGGGCATCGGCGTCCCGGATAGGCGTTGTGCGTCCTGTCTGGGAAATTTTTCTAGGGTCATGAAAGATAAAGAAACAAAGTTTAGATCAATGTAGGGGTGTGAAATAATAAAGAGAAAGCATAAAATATAGAAAAGAGGCCAAAGATGTAGTCAATTATTAGTGTTCTCGCTTACGAATCATGTGAATTCAAGTATGTGTTTTAATACCTAGAAACATTCCCAAGTGTGTGATTTTTGTCTACATTTTCCCCCACACTATGTTTTTGAGTGAATACTCGATAACATAAAGAAGATAAGAGATTCATACCTGATAACCGTTTAGATTATGATGATGATATCATGTCGAAGACACAAGTGAAAGTATGAAGTGATAAAAAGTAAAGCATGGAAGATAAGAAAGAGGAAGTAACCTTAGGGGTGAAGAGTGTTTGTGTCATTGTACCATGTTGTACTTATTGTGCTTGATGTAGGGTTTTTTCTTGTTGCATATTAAGGACATACCTACAAAAGAAGAGTGAAAGAGTAGTCAAATATGTGTATATGATTTTTTTTGCATAAGTATGTGAAAATGTGTAAAAAGGAAAGTGTGCACTTATTTTGTGAAGATTGAAAAGGATGAAAAAAACTGTCTTGAATCATTGTAGAAGAGTGATTTTTTGGGAGATCTCATACAAAGAGTGAGTTTTTTTATCGATCTCATGCCAAGTGCAAGTTTTATGGGTGATCCCACACCACAGAAGAAGAGTGTGTTAGGGAGAGAGGTCTAATGTTACTCTCCTTCCATGAATGCTTCCCGAATAAGCATCACTATAGATGGTATGTATCGTGTTTAATTGTGTGTTGCTTCGTGTTATTCTAAGTTGAAAATGATATAAAATGTATTATGATTGCTGGACGATTGTGCCTTTAATGTGAATATTGCTCTGTGAACTACTTAAAACTGTGTTGATATGAGAAAGTAATTGTAATTTCCCCTTGGTCATAGGCACCCAGAAAAGGTTAGGATCACCCAAGCGCTCGTGTATGTATCTAGGAACTGGTTTCTATGCTAAATTGAGGACATGTGTAAGGTTAGGGTCATTCTATAACTCTAGCTTTGTTTAGTTCCTGTATTAAAGCTTTGATCTTCTGTATGGGGTGACTGATTCACCCAATGTATGCCCCCCTCTTTTTTTGCACATGTAACAAATGATAGGAGCATGGAATACAAAGGAGAGGAACTAAAATAATACCCTTCAGGGAGGAGGTAATTTTCATGGTAGAAACCAAGGCACATGCAAACAAAGTGGCTAGAAACATGTGTTAGTAGAAAAAGTGACAAACATGTTATAGAAGACAATGTAAACAAGAAATATTTCGAAAAAGTAGACCGTAAAAACTACGTTTCAAACATATGACATCACTCACAATTTCATAAGAAAATAAGGGCTGAAGTAGCCAAAGAATACAAACAATGAATAAGCAAGACATAGGGCATACCCCACAAACCATGACATACAATAACAAATGACAAACAATATCAAGCAAAGTATCAGACAACCATGGTGGCAAATAGTTATTGTAAGGAAAATTTTGCACATGAAGCACCTATTAGCATATTATAAAGATAAAGAGTATGTCAAAGCGTGTATAGATCAATGGAAAGTAGTGTGCTAGTAAGAATATGAAGTAGTATAAAATGAAACAATAACTTCGTAATAAATGAGGAAGTACATGTAGATGCCCCTAGAGCCTCATTAGGATTAGTAAGAGGTAAAATGCCAAGCATCATTGTTGAGTATAAATATCTATAGAAAGTTTACATTCATAACTATAAAACAAGTGAACATGCTTGTGTATATATAAAGGATACATTGACATACTAAGTATCTATCTAGCATGTGAAACAAAGTGTACATGTAACTAGTATAAGAAAGAAAGAGTATGTGTAACCAATATATGTAGTATATTTTGAATGAGTAAGATGGAATGATATGCAATGTCAATGTGGGCGGGAGCAGCGTTCCCCCAGAGTGGATATGGGTGAGCATGAGATGAGTTTCATTTATACAATAACCCTCAACAATCAAGAATGAACCATAGAATTAGAGTGTGTCATTAGGAAATGGTTTGAAATGTGTACTAGGTAGATAGAACATGGATAATAGAGAGTAAAGCTGGAGAAGACGTGAGGTTAATTTCATATCTATACCCTTAGTAGTCAAGTATGAATTGTGGAACTAGAGTGTGCCATAGGGTAATGATGATACAAGAGTTGTATCAATGTATGTAAGATGAATGAGAAAGACTAGATGTGCAGCAAAGAGCATGATAGTAGAAATGATATACACCGATGATAATGCTAGGAGGAGGGGGAAGTAAGCATGATTCTCTTAAGTTAATCATGATGATTAAACTATCCAAAAAAGTTAAGCGCAAGTAATCATCCGCCCGATGTTTGAGGAGGTAAAGGCGTGTGACCATACTCTAAGATTAGTGGTGTATGAGACGTAAAATGGATCGGTGAGTGATACCTATGTGAAGGAGACCGAGGAGGTGATGAGCACCTATGTGAAGGAGACCTAGGAGGTGATGAGCACCTATATGAAGGATACCGAGGAGGTGATGAGAACCTATGTGAAGGAGACCGAGGAGGTGATGAGCACCTATGTGAAGGAAACTGAGGAGGTGAAGGAGGTGGTGAACTCATATGTAAAGAGATTTCCTGAGTAGGGGACTTAGGTTAACAAGATGGACTAGTAGACCGATGAGAATGAGTGAGTATTGTGTGAATAGGAGAGATTGGTGCAGAATGTGCCTTAGATTTGAGAGATCCAGGTGACCTAAAATATTGAGTGAGTGTAATGGAAACTTCAAAAGGAGGCTGAGGCAACGATGTGGATGGTGGAACCTCATTGAGAGTGAAAACATGCTTATTATGTACATTAATTTGAGACACAAGTGGGTCATGGAAAAGATAGCCTTAGTGGCACGGAGGTAAGGAATACCTAAGAGTATGTCACAACCTTTGATTAAAGATGTCACAACGAATGATGACAAAGCATGGTGAGAATCCCAACTATAGCTCAAAGCTTGATGAAGCCATAAGATTTTGGAATTGGATATGAAATTTGAGATAGTGGATAGTTGATAGCAACAAGGAGTGTAAGAGAGCATGCACCAATAGGATATGATGTATCGATCATGGTGTTGTTGAAATCATAAGATCCGATAAAATTGTTGATGTGTAGTGTATTAGAATAAAATGTAACTCCGATAATTGTGATCGAGAGAATGAAATGAGTAGTGGAGATGCATCCACATGAGAAAATATAAAATCAAGGGGCCTCGATGAAGGAGGAGGCACATCATGATATGTATGATTGGCCTAAGAATCATCAACTTGTTTGTTATGCTTAGGAGAGGATCATTAAATATTTTGAGCTTTTTGTTTTCATTGACCGACGTAGATGTTGAAGGCTCAAGGAGCTCAATTGCATTGTTTTCAATAAGATCTTGAATGAGATGTCCTAGTTTGAAATATCAATCATTATAATTCACTGATACATTGATGATAGCCACATCTAGTATTTTCGTTATAATTGTGTCATTTAGGGCGAGATGGATCTAGATTAAGTAGAGGAGGAAGCATAATAAGATTGCTCTCAATAAGTTGTGGCAATAGAATATGCAAAGCACAAGGAAATTTTGTGAATGTATGCTTTGGAGGTTGTCATTGAAGCTTTTAGGAGTAGAGATGACGTTAACAGTAGATTTTGCTTCAGTGGGCTTAGGAGATGGATTGAAAGTTGATTTTATTTGAAAATGGTTAGAAGACGATGAAATTTGATCATGATACTTAATTTTTCCCATAGAGATAAGTTTTCCTTCACGTAATCTAAAAGAATGACATAATTGATCAAATGGAGGAGATGTCTCAAAGATGACATTCTCTTATAGAGGTGGTAAGAGACTTTGGACGAATAGATCTTGAATTTCTGAGTCGGTGAGCGCATTACTCATCTTAGCTAGGTTGTTCTTGTATCGTAAAACATAGTCCACTATGTGCTCATTAGATCCTTGTTTGATTTGTGCAAGTTGAACATATGATATCTTATAACCGATATTAATTGAAAAATGAGATAGAAAAGCATCGGTTAGATGTGTATATTAAGTGGGAAACTTCTTATTTATGAAACCCGCCAAAGACCACATGTTTTTGTTTTATAGCTTATATTTAAAATATAAGTCGACCCATTTTTTAAGAGTGGATCATGACCACCCACCTTGTATATAACAAGGTGATCTCATTAGAGATTGGTTACATAGTTGTAACATGTATGTGAGCTATATGTGTGATAGATTACAGATACATGAGGCAAATGAGGTAAAACTCATGAGTGAATGTATGAGGTAGTTTGTAATACCTTATTGAAGGTGTAACTACATGTGGAAATAGTGGGAGTGTTGGGTGAAAATTTTATTCTCAATAAAGATAAGTGATTTCTTAATGGTTTTTTTACCTTTTATGGTTTTCCCACTTATATCTTGTGTCATTGTGTTATTTACTTTCTGTTCATTATATTTACATTTTGTAATCTACAATATAATCATCTAAATCTATGTTCTTAATTACTACACTTCATAAACTATAATCTTTGGCAATTTATATTGTGGATCTATAATTCATAACATTATTCATCCCATAAATTTCCTAACATGGTATCAAATCTGTGTTTATGCATGTGCATGATAGATTTGGATGTTTTTGATTCACATGTGTGAAGAAACTTGAAGTTTTTAATCTATGAAACCCTAGTTGTTCCACATGGCCAACTTCAAGTCTAATCAAGTTCAAAACTCCATTTCCTACCAAAATAATGAATATTGGATGATTAGTTTTTCAGATCTTGCTTGTGTGTGTGTTTTTAGCCTCCTCTACCATTTGTGTGCATAGATATGCATTTTTTCTCCATCTGCGACCTTTTTTATAAGTTTATCAGGCCTTCACAAAAATTCTTGGTTCTTCTTTTTATCGCTTGGCTTATTTGAATTATTCACACTTTTATTTTTTTATAGTTGTGCGACTTTTTTGAATAGTTTGTGCCTTTTATAACCATTTTATGGTTTCCATGGCTTTTTGAATTTTTTAGTTTGTAGCCTTTTTTTAGTTTTGCAAATTTTTAAAGTTGTGGTCTTTTAAGTTTTATGTTTTTTAGACTTTGACTTTTTTTAGTCTTCCATGATTTTCCAAGTCTTTTTTTTTTTTAGACTTACTGGCTTTTTTTAGTCTTTCTCGTGTTTTTTCAAGTCTTCTTACATTTTTTAGTTTGGATTTTTTAGTTTCTATGTTTTTTTCAAATCTTCTATGGCTTTTAGACTTGTGTTTTTTTAGTTATCCACATGCTTTCTTTCTTATTTTTTAGGCTTTGTGATGCATTTTTTTTTCCTATGTGTTTATTTTTCTCAAGGTGGACTTCAAGTTCTATTAAATTTTTCTCATTCCATGGCTTTGAGTTCCGTAGTGTGCTTTCCTTTGTACTAGAGAAAATTTCATGACATGTTTCTCCACCATTCCTCTCTATGTGTTCATTGATATTTTACCATGTGTTTTTAATTTGATCCACACGTATCATATATCTGGATGTTTGAAGTTTTTCGTACACTAAGACTTTGAGCATCCAAAGGCTTTTTCCCTTGTTTAGTGGCTTTTAAAATTTTAAAATTTTATAACTTTTTATTCTCTTTGGGCCTTTACTTGAGAACTTGTTTTTGTTTTTTGTAGGGCTTCCTCTTGGTTCTTGAACTTTGTTTGATATTTTCATCAAGTTACGATCCATTTTATTTGAAATTATAATCCGTTGTCTTTTTTCTACTTTTTTTCATTTTAAATTTTTTAAAAAAAATAAAAAATCCACTTAACAAATTTTTTTCAAATTTTTGTGTTTTTATTATTAAAATGGCTAAAATTCATTTTTTCATGGATAAATCTCAATTATTAAATGGAACAAATTATAGTATTTAGCGAGTTAGGTTAAAATCTTGTTTTATGGCTAGAAAATTATGGGATCTGGTCACTAGTGTGGAGAAACACCCACCGGAAGGCAAAGAAAACCCTGAAAACTTAAGCTCCTTCTCCCAAAGATCCTAAGAAGCCCTATCAATTCTATTGCAGAGCATAAAAGATGAGTTTTTACTACATATAGGACATATGGAATCTCTCTTGGATGATGCTTGGAAACAACTAGAAACCATGCATGAGGGTAGTCACCTCTCCAAGATAATTAAGCTCATTATGGAACTATTTACGACTCCCATGAAGGGGATGAAAAAATAGTTAATTATCTGGAAAAATAAAAAAACATTAAAGCACAGTTAGATGGATGTAATTGTGAATTGTTTTCAAGATAAACTACTTTATTTTATCATTCAGATAAATATCCATGAAAATTCTAAAACTACATCTCCATCTTGAACTCTAAATATCAAAATGAAAATGATTTACCTTGATCTACACCCTTTCATCACTTCTAATTCAAGAAGAGCGTGTTATGGAAAATTTTGATTCAAAAGAGAATGCCTCTCAAGAATTGTTCTCTCAAAATCATAAACCCTCTCAAAATAGAAATAATATCAATCCTAATCAGAAACCAAACCTTAGATCAAAATTTAAATCTAATCCTAACTCTAATTCTGTTAGGAACAATCAAAATTTCAAAGTGAAATTCAATGGCACATGTAACAAATGTGGAAAATTTGGTCATAAGGAGTCTGATTGTCATGTGAAATCAAACAAATTTGTAAAAATACTAAAAATAGTAAATTTAACAATCAGAAGAAGGATCAAAATCAAAACCAAAATCAAAACCATGTAAATAATGTTGAGAAATCTATTTCCTGTATACTTGCACTCTCTCTCAACTTCAAATGACAAACGAATGGATCCTAGATAGTGGTGCCTCTAGGCACATGACTTGTATTCATGATATCCTCACAAATGTTGTAAAATGTGAGGAAAATATATATCTAGGGGACAATTCTATCATTCGATCTAAAAGTTGTGGGAATGTTAAATTGAAAAATGGAATAATTAAGAATGTCTTATATGTTCCTCAGTTGAAAAATAACCTTTTATCTTTCTCTCAATTAACTAAAGAAAACTATAAAGTTTATTATTATTGCAAATAAATGGTATGTGAAAAATGAACTCAGTAACATTATTGCATCTAGTATATAGAAAAAATGGTTTATATATTTTTGATGGATTTGTTTTTAATCATGCTTTTCTTCTTCTTCTAAAAATGATCTTCAACTTTGGCATGAAAGACTAGGACATGTGAATTTTAGGAGTATGTATGAAATGTCTCACCTAAATCTTGTAATAGGTCTCCTAAGATGAAATCTGATCATGAAACATGTGAAATTTTCTTTGCGTGGTAAGCAACATGTTGAACCATTTCACAAACATCATGATCCAAATTCATCTCATCTATTAGAGTTGATTCACAGTGATGTGAGAGGTCCACTTGAAGTTCCCTCTCTCAGTGGAGCCTTGTATGTTGTATGCTTTATTGATGATTTCTCTAGGATGACTGGTCATACTTCATTAAGAAAAAGTTTGATGTCTTGTCTAAATTTCAAGAGTTTAAAGCCTTTGTTGAAAATGCTTCTAATATGAAAATAAAAATAATTAGAATTGATAATGGAGGTGAGTATGTTAGTAAAAAAATTTTGATGAGTTTTGTGTGTCATGTGGGATTCAGCATGAGTTGACAACTCCCTATTCCCCACAAAAAAATGGCATTATAGAAAAGGAAAAATAGGACCATTTTAGAGATGGCTAGGACTATGATTCATGCATCAAATGTGCCTAAGTTTCTATGGAAAAAGCAATGAATATTGTAGTCTATATCTTAAATAGAGTTCCTACTAAATATTTACATCAAACTACACCTCATGAAGTATGGAAAAAAAAAAACAGATATCTCTCACTTAAGAATATTCGGTAGTCTTGTTTCTATCTTTATTCCAAAAGTTAAATGGAAGAAACTAGATCCAACCTCTTATTCATGTATCTTTTTGGTTATGGTTGTCAAAAAAAGGATTAAGAGTCTATGACCCTTTCAAACATGACATAATAGAAAATAGGAATGTTCATGTCTTAGAGAAAACATTTTGTGACACTTCTTGTGAACCCTCCTCTATTTCTCCTAAAATAGAGCTTGATAATCCTTCTCTAGACAATATGGAAACAAAAGTTCAAGAGGATGAATATCCTACTCTAGATATGATGGAGATTGAGGGGGAGTCATCTCAAAATGTGTCACATCCTAGAATTCCTAAATGGGCTCAAAATCTAGTTAAGGACTCTCATCCTGATAGCCTTAGAAAGATGACCCGTAGTCAACATACTTATCATGCCTTGATGACCCTATATGAGGTTGAACCACAATATTTCAAAGAATCCAGTCAAGATGAAAGATGGATCAAAGCTATGAAAGTTGAATACAATGCTCTAATTAAAAATAACACTTGGGAACTAGTCCCTCCTCCTTCTAATCAAGAATTGTAGGATCCAGGTGGTTGTATAAAATTAAGTATAACTCTATAGGAGAAATAGATAAATTCAAGGCAAATGTTTAGTAGCTCATGGGTTCACTCAAAAACTATGGTATTGACTATGTTGAAACCTTTTCTCTGTAGCCAAAATGAGCATTGTTAGGATTCTTCTAGCATTAGTTGCTCAAAATGGTTGGAGATTCACCAAATGGATGTTAAAAATGCATTTCTAAATGGTGACCTAAAAGAAGAAATATACATGCATCAACCTAAAGGTTTTGAAGAACCTAGGTAAGGAACTATATGTGTGTAAACTGAAAAAATCCTTGTATGGTCTTAAACAAGCTCCTAGAGCTTGGTATGCTAAAATTAATAGTTTCTTTCAGGATCTTGGATTCAAAAATATTTTTCTGATAATGATGTGTTTGTAAAATGTGAAAATAATCATATTATCATTATTGTCTTATACGTTGATGATCTTTTGATTACTAGTAGTGATAAGAATTTAATTCTTAGAATCAAAGAAAGATTAAAACAACATTTTTTGAAATGACTGACTTAGGTCTATTAAATCATTTTTAGGCATGGTTATCTTTCAGATCATAAATCTATTGTTGCATCTCAATCTCAGTATGCTACTAATCTACTTAAAATATTTAACATGATTGATTATAAACTTGTTGTCATTCCTATTGAAGTTGGTGTTAAATTAGATCCTAAACATGCATGTGATAAATTTAATCCTACTCTATATAGACAACTAGTTGGTAGTCTAATTTATTTGACTATTACTAGGCCAATATTTCATATGTAGTAGGAGTTGTTTCTAGATTCATGCAAGATCCTTATGAGGATCATTGGAAAATGGAAAAATAATTCTAAAATATGTTAAAGGAACAATTAATTATGGTTTGTATTATTCTTCTTGTGATGATGCAAAATTATTTGGATATTGTGATTTTGACCATGTTAGTGATATTATAGATAGAAAATATACTTCGGATATGTTTTCAAGTTTGGTGTAGGTTCCATCACTTGGAGTAGCAAGAAGTAACCAACAATTTCTATCTCTTCTATTGAAGCAAAGTATATAAGTGTTATGGAAGAAGAAAGGAAGCCATGTGGCTGAAAAGACTGTTGGATGAACTCCATATGGGTGTCAAAGGAAGCACTACTCTTCTTTGTGATAGTCAGAGTTGTATTTCTCTTGTAAACAATCTAGTTCAACATCAAAAATGAAGCATATAGAAGTTCATATGCACTTTATTCGAGAGAAAGTTCTAAATGGTGATATTGATCTCAAGTTTTGTTTGAATCAAGATCAAGTTGCAAGATATTTTCATGAAGCCGTTGTGTGTTGTGAAGTTTTGCAATTTTTGTGCCTTGTTAGGCCTTTCAGAGTTTCCATTGAGGGGGAGTGTGCATGAAAATTCCACCTCTTAATGGCCTGATGTTTCAAAATGGATACTCCCAAGACTATTTCTATGTTGTTTAAGTAAATTGTCATGTATGTGAAGTTTACTTGTAATTCCCAAATGAAGCATTAGATATGTTGAGTTTATTAACTCCATAGTTTGATGTAAGTCTTCATCCTTAATCACTTTATCTTGAGAATTTGTATATGTTCCTTTGTATTGCATTTTTATGGAATCCTTGGAACACTGCTTTGAACTATGGAAAAATAGTGTCTCATGGCTTCTCTAAAACCCACAATGTTTATAGTTGTTTGCGGCTTGTATAAGTCCACATGACACTACGGTAGTGTACTGTGGAGTTGAAAAACCCACGCAGGACTCTACTTTAGTGCACTGTGGAATTGCAAACCCGTGAAAAGTATTTTTGGATGTTAGCCTAAATCATGAGTTGATTTATGGATTGTAATTCCTTTTGTACCAAAAGGTGACTTGGCATAAGGAACAAATGTTAACATGTTTTTGCATGTTTCCCCACTTAACATTAAGGGGAGTGTTGGGTTTATAATATTAAGTGGGAAACTACTTATTTATAAAACCCACCAAAGACCGTGTGTATTTAAAATATAAACATGTCACCCAAAAAGAGTGGATCATGACCACCCGCCTTGTATATAACAAGGTGATCTCATTAGAGATTGGTTACATAGGTTGTAACATGTATGTGAGCTATATGTGCGAGAAGATTACATATATATGAGGAATGAGGTAAAAATCATGAGTGAATGTATGAGGTAGTTCATAATACCTTATTGAAGGTGTAACTTACATGTGGAAATAGTGGGAGTGTTGGGTAAAAGTTTATTCTCAATAAAGATAAGTGATTTCTCAATGGGTTTTTACCTTTCATGGTTTTCCCACTTATATCTTGTGTCATTGTGTTATTTACTTTCTGTTCATTATATTTACATTATGTAATTTACAATATAATCATCTAAATCTATGTAGAGAAGTATCCGTCAGTTTTCTACTCAATAGATAGAGACTTATCGCGTGTGATAAATAAGAGGTGGAAATAATAGAATTAGATGGGAGGAGGGTGGAATTAGGAGGTTGAATAGTAATGGGAATGGAAGTGGTAGTAGAAGTAGGAATAGTAACCTCAATTAGATTGGTGGCTTCCTCATGATAAGTGAATAAGAGTATATCGAGATCTTATGGATGTTATTCAAGTTGATAATTGAGCTCTTGAAGGTTGGATTCAGAAAGGGTTCATAAGATTGAGACATGATAAAAAAAGATGACAAAATACCTAGAAGCAAGGTTGGGTTCGAGCGATGCATTCACTAAATGATTTAACAAATATAGAATTTGTAAAACCATAATTGAAAAGTCACGTATTATGATAAATAAAATCTAAAAAATTGTTGGATTATAGATGACACAAACAATAAGTTAAAGAAGTATTAAACCCTAATTGTAAGAGACAAGGAAAAAGAGTTATTTAATTTGTGCTTAATTTGGGATTTGTGTAGACTAGGAAAAGCTGATGAATAGGATGGGTAGACTATCACAAATGTGCATGATAGATTCAATAGTTTTTGGATATGTTGGGACTAGGGCGCTTAGACTGCAGGCGAGGGCACATAGGTGCTTTAGAGACCTCTGTTGGAGTGCTGTGACTATGCAGAACTCGAGAAAATTATCTTTACGATGGCGCAAGTGCTCATTGATAGTTGTTTTTGTTCGTTTGTATGTTGCGTGATGATCCCAAAATTTTTCTTGTAACCTAAAAGAGGAGATGACCTAAAAACCCTCAAACTACATCGAATCCCAAAAAGAAAAGATGCAATATGGGAGTCGGACTAACCCGGTCACCCCACTAAGTGAACTTATAATCGAGCATTGCACTACATCTTAGACTCCATATAGGTCTTGTGCGTGTGTGATATAATCATGCCCTAGGAAGCCCTTGTGTAAGTGCATGTGATAGTGGGTGATAGCTAGATGTACCAATGTAAATAAATGTGTGGATGACAAAATAAAATTCCCCTATAATGTGTGTATGCGAGAAAATGTAGTCCCTTGTCCCTTGAATGAATGTTATATGAATGTCTTTGATGTTCTTATATTCCTTTGGATACTGACCTTAGGTGATGATAATAGATGTTTAAAGATTGGTTCTTTATTTTGGTCACATAGCATTATATTGATATGATTCCCTTGTTTGAATTTCGTAATTGACAACTAAAAGGCCAACCCATAAGAAAAAATATGCTCAAAAGAATAAAAAGGTCCAAAAGAGTGAATAAGATAGAAATAAGTCAAGGCGTCCATAGGGGACAAGGGCACTAAGAAATGGCATCCTAGGCGAGCGTTGGATTTTGGAGTGATGAAAGATAAAGCAATAAAGTTGACTAGGCTATAGGGTGTGAAATAATAAAGAGAAAGAAAGAAATATAGAAAAGAGGCCAAATACAACGATCGATTACTAGTTTTCTCACTTAGGAATCATATGAATGTAAGTATGTATTTTAGGACCTAGAAATGTACCCAAGTGCATGATTTTTGTCTATAATTCCTCTCGAGGTCTGATTTAGTTGATTTACTGGGCATTTTACCCATTTTTTTTTGATTTTTTGGCTAAGCTTGGAAATGAGGGTCTTGGCAAGGAGGAAAGGATGTCCCCAACATTGATTTTTCTACTTTTGATCGATTATATTGTGTAAGTCCAAATGAAAGTGTAAGTTATCAAAATATCCCTAGGATGGGGTATTTTGGATAACAGTATTTTCCAAACTATTTTTATGAGATTTTTCATTCGATTTGTAACTATTTTTTATATCTTTACCATTTTCACCATTATACGAAACCCAAAATTACCATATTTTCCAAAACTATGAAATGGGTTACAAGGACATTCACCACAATTTCTATAAGTTTTTATAGGTGGGTTCCTTAAAATTTTCCCTGATTCTTTCTTCTCTATTTTCTTTCATCTGGGTCAATTTCATCCTTCCTAATGCCTTTCCCTATCCTTGTGTGTGGTAGGTGTTTAGCTAGCCATTGGTAGGCTCTCAAATTGCGGTTTAATCATCATAATTTTGATAACAAGTGGTAGTGCACGTAAGTATGATCCCCCAAGGCTCACAAAGAAACTTAAACTCATATTCACATTGGGCATAATATGTAGAGATCAAGTATTCTACAGTTTGATTTCTCAACATTCCTTTCCACCAACAATCTAATACACATGTCCATGGCTTATCCAAATCGAGAAAATTTTTAATACTTGTTTTGGCTCCACACTTGTCTTTACACCAATCGTGTAACTCCCTTGGAAAAAATCTGAATAATGTCTCATATAATGGATCATACATGTTGTCTTCAACCCATTTGTGTAGATTGAAATTAACACAAGTGTTGTTGTATATTTGTGCAAAATCTTCCTCACCTTCGTTTAGCCAACATTCAATGTTCTCTAAGGATAGCCAGAATGTCATGTGCACACCACGTCAGAGAGTCAAAGTGAAAGAAGGTATCAACAACAAAACCAAAATGGCACATTGTATTCTAGGTTCAATATAATATGGTGCACTGACACATCACCTAGGAAAATCCTAAGTGCTCACCCGAAGTGTGTGTAACTCTACCGGAGTCCCTCACAGTGTCTGAATGCCAAGATGTATTCCGTTTGCATTCATGGCTAACATAAAATACAATATACCGTATGAATAACATGAACTAATTGCATAAGAAAATTAACCATCAACCAAAAGAGAGTTGTATTTCCATTATAATCATGATGCTTTACAAAATTGAGAGAACCATGACCATTCATCATAAAAGACTCATGTGTAAGGAAGGACTTGTTATGGACTCTAACAACATTAACACTCTATTTGCATACATGGATATATAGGGTGGGAACATGTATATCTAGTCACGTGCGCGCACACACACACACACACACACACACACACACACACACACACACACACACACACACACACACACACACACACACACACACACCACACACCCACACCCACACCCACACCCACATAGGTTGGGAACTTGTCCTCCATCATTTGATTTTAAAATAGATTTTTAAACATATATTCCCTGCTTTCACAACTCACACTTCCTATATTTAAACGCCTAGCTTGTGGTTCTCCATAAGCAATGCAGCTCCTTCTAGAAGATCTATTCTTTGTCATGTGCACTATAATTAAATTTTATTTAATCATGTTACATGTGTTATTAATGGATATTCCTTTTTCATGCATGTTTCATGTCTATTATTATGCCTACATATGCTTCATGCATACTTTATCCATGATTTTTTCTATTTTTAGCTTTCCTTGACAATCACGTAAACCCATGCTTTGTCCTATTTTTAGCTTTGCCTTGACAAATCGACTAGCTAGTGACTTCCCCTTGTTCCTCACGCAAACCTTCTTGTGTGCTTATTCATACCTTCCACATGTCCCTTTCCACACTTCTTAAACCTTTGAAAATACTTACTTCCGCATCCGTGTACACCCTTGCTCACATCCTTTAGCCTTTGTGCATGTCTCATGCTTAGGTATTTTCTCAATCCAACAACGGAGAATTGGTTGAACATTAATAATTGAGGTGGTACATCATGAATAAACCATAAGATTATCAGAGGTCAGCCAAGTTGTGGCTTCACAAGAAATCTAACCAATGGAATTTCAAATTAGGTGATTTTTGGTGCACCCTAATCACCGACTCGGTCCATTTTACAAGTTTAGTAGGATTCTAGAAGTAATCTTCTCAAAACCCTTCACTTGAGGATTCTTTTAAATCCTACAAAGGCCTAAACTAGTAAGTAATTGACATTCATCAATTGGAGTGGAAATATCATCAAAAAATCATTTTTATCTCATCCATACCATGTCCATTTTCCTACTCTAATACATCTATCTTTATGAAGATCCACAAACACTTACCTCTTTGTGTGAACAAAAAAATGTCCCTTTGCATTCATACTAGCCTATAATCCCTCTAAGAAAGGTTTGTCTCCTTTATCCTTTTTTTGAATTCTTTGTTGACTCATACCCTTTTAATCATAAGGAAAACAAGGTTAGGAAACTCCCACATGTAATCAAAACAATCAACTTTCATCATTCTCTCTCCATCTTTTGAGGTTTCTCTCACATCCCTTAAGTGAAGTGATTCCTTTGCTGAAATCATGGTTGGAAGGTTTCGAGAGGTACCCACAAAATTTTTGAGCTCGAACAACATCTCCTTAACACCCCAAAGGTTCTTGTAAAATTTGAAGACCTAATTTCTTGGTTTGTTCCTTCTAGACCACTTTCACACTCTAATCTCGGTAAGCCCAAATTATGTACAGGGTAGTTAGGAAACTCACATAACTTTCAATTCCCATGCCTCCAAGATATCAAATCCCAGATTTTTTATCACCCATTATGGATTTATAGAATCATGTTCAATTTCAAGTCTAGACTCTAAGGAAACTACTACCTTCTTTGTTAAATGCTCCTCCAACCTATGTTTCTAAGTGTGACACGGTCTGTGCAACCATCTTTGTTAAGAAATATGATAATTCAACCATGGAAATTTCAATTTTCTTAATAGTCCCTTCATCCTCAAGACCATGACTCTCTATAAAATTTTAGATCAAGATACTAAGTTTTGGGATTTAAAACTCAAACCTCTAGTGTATTGTAATGGTAGCTTAGCCCGTGGAGTTATTTTCACTTACCAAACACTTACTAATTATTTTCAAGACCTAAAATTTTCACTATAACTTTGTGTTGGGGTAAATCACATGTATAGAATGACAATAGGCTATAATATTCATCAATAAGTAATATTTAACTATATCTTTGTATACTTCAACTATGAAATTAGGGTTTTGAGCCCTTAAACCCTTATGTTTTAAAGTTATAAGTTCTACACCTTGTCCAAAGGAATATTGACACTCTAACCATTGATATGATTAATAACATTTTACTTAAGGACATCATTACCTTCAAGTGCTCATTTCATAAATAATAGGCTATAATTTCTTAATATGGAGGTATCTCAATCACGGTTCACATTTTTGAAGAATAAAAAACATTCAAATGAGTTAACTTTGATGGAATTCCATCTTTAAGCCTTACTGATATCTTAAGTAAAACTTCTCACACACATTTCCAAATGACGGTCCATTGATATATTTAAGAAGAACTTACTAGTATACTTTTGCAATCACAATTCACTATTAAGGTTGTCAAGAAACTCCTTACTAAAAATATAAAGAATAAGCCTTACGGATGATATTATCACTTTCAAATTCATGCAATAGAAGGGGAATCATGAATAGAAAATTTCCTACAAAATCTTATAGCCATACACCAAACAATTCTTGCAAACATGCCATCGGGACTACAATCAATCATGCACTTGGAGTCATATTCACAAAAACAGAGATATCATTCTTTCTTGACAACGTTGCGATGGAAAATTCTTTCTTTATTTTTGTCTCTAAGAGGGCCAAAAAGGATCTTCCTCAAAATTCAATACCAAACTTTACTCCCTACAAATACATACATAGTTTTCATTCTATAAAAATAGAGTTTTATCTTGTTAACCCATTCCATACAAACTCAAGTTCTTCATCCTTTACTGAACCTTATCTTCGAGGAAAATTTTTCCCTTCATTTCAAGAACACAAAGAACTAATGATATATCTTCAACCTAACTTAGGAATATTCACACAATAACATTACATCAAAAACGAGAGACAAGCATGTCTATTCACAGTCTAAACTTCATACAAAAATATTGAAATATCTTCACTTCATGACTCTCTCTCTCATATCCATGAGGAATACATTCCTCTCCTTCATCCCTCACTCCCTTGGAGGATCATTAACTACTTCATTCAAATTCTCTTCATTTTGTTCATTCAATTTCATGTTGAACCCTAACTACTTGGACTCAAGGCCTTTACACATGTCCTTACACACACTAAGAAGGCACTTTATATTATTTTTCATTACATAGACCTCAAATCACTACAAGGATGTGTATTTTTACTTACCTAACTTCTAACATGCCTTTAACAAGCTCACTAGACACCTTTTCATGCTTTAAAGGTTCAAATTTGAAAATGGAGGGAAACTAGTCTTTTGAATTCTTGAGCAACTTGACTCCACTTTACCACTTTCTATTGCATCCTTGGCCTTCACTCATGACTTAGGGACTAATATTCACCTTTCTTGATGTCATGCACATGATTAGGAGGATATTTTACTTTTTTTATCTTCTTTCTTTGATATTCCTACATCAATTTGGTCCTAAAGTGGGACACGAATAGAGCTAAAATTGGGTGTCATTCCAAGTTTGATGCACTTTGGAGTGGGCCATATATTATCACTTCTTGTAAAGAGGCAAACTCTTTTGATTTTTCCAATTTTGATGGAGGGTTATTGAAAATCCCAGCCAATAGGGTTTATCTTAAAAACTCTGTTAAATTGTTTCATTGCATCTTGTAAATATTGTGTTTTTGTGAGTTGTTAGAGGTTTCTTCATGTTGTTATGTGTTGATAAATGTTTGAGTGTCTTTCCCTCAATATTTATGGTTATCTATTGGTTTGTAATAAGTTTTATGCACTCTTTGCATGTTTCACTTAAAGCATGTATGATATTCTCTTTTGTACATAAGTTTTGAGCCCTTGCATCATATGTGGATCATATCAAAGCCAATCTCATGGTAGAAATAAGATAGTTCGATTAAATCTCAATGTACATCTTTCAAGACTCCATATATCGTCTTCGGTTCAATGTTGATTTCTTATAGATCTAAGAGATAAGGTTTTCAAGATGAAATCATTTTATTCAAGATATACTCGAGTCCATACCCAATGGATGCTTCAAGGTAGTTGGTCTTCATCATCTAACATGCAGATGTCCCCTAGAGGTCACCAAACTATTGTCCAAAATTACACCCCATGTAATTTTAAACAACTCGTCTAAAGGACCTAACCATTTTTAAGCTTTAGAAAATTTATGGGAAACCAATTCATTTCTTGCATAATGCGAGAATGTAATGTTCTGTAGATTCTCCTAGTCTCTGCAAAACAATGGGATGAGTAGTCGGGGACTTAGGAAAGATTTGGTAAAATTAGTGTTGTGCGACATATTTTCAACATTTGTAGCACTAGGAAAATTAATACCCTCATGGATTGAAGCTGGTATGAGCATTTTACACACGAGAAAAACCTCTTTGATTAGTATTTTATTCAACAAAATACATATATATATAGGTCTATGTTATTCCTATAATAGAGGAGACCTAACATAGCGCTTATAACAACTCTCAAAGAATATAGGAGTTTTTCTAACAATTTGTAACACATTAGTCCAATTATATATGTTGTTTATATTATAATAAAACCTTACTAATAATGCAATATAACCATCATGTTAGTATAAGATATATTATTGAGGATATTTTAAGTCTCATACCTAAGTTTGAAGAAACCTATATTGGGCATGTGTATCGGGAGGCCAATCATTGTGTGAACACATTGGAAAGTATGGGGGTACAGATCCATGCCAACTCATCATGGTGAAATGAGGGTGAATTACTGTCGATACTAAAGTTATCTTCAATACAAAAAAGTAAATTTAATGTGAAGCGTGTGTGGGGAATCATGTTAACCCGCTCATTAATTGGAGTAGTGTGAAGTTTTATAGCATTCAAATCATGTTGGGATTTTTATATGTGGATTTTATCACCTAATCTTTATAGGTTTTAGGATCGAACTGATGTTATGGGAGGGAATAGGGTAAGATCTTAACCTTCTTCGTGCATTGAGCTCGAGAGACTCTCTTTCATATGGGATATTTTTTAGGAATGGCGAATCACAAGTTTCTTTCAAAAATTGAAAGGACACAATGAGGATTTATCAAAGGAATTTTATAGAGCACCAGACAATGGTGTTGTGAATATCTGCGGTATTAGTGTGTTGGTTTTAGAGGAGTTCATTGGACGTGTTACAAACATGGAGTGTTATGGTAGTAAGGTGTTTAAAGAAAGAACCAGGCTTTAACAAGAGGTCAATACTTTCTTTGGTGATGATGAAAAAATCAATTACATGGAGGATGTTATTGTTTGCTCATCTCTTCTCGGAAGGTGGCTTGAGGTATGCTTCTATATGATGAAATATATAATGTTAGATGGAAAGTTTAGAAAGCTTCATACACAACATTTTATGTTTCTCAATCACTTTCGAAGGGAAAAGAAGATGAACATTCCATTTTTTTTTATAAATCTCTTCAAGTTACTGTTAGGGACTTTCAAGTAGAGAAAATTGTATCTCCCCTTCATCATGGGCTTATTTTATTGCTTGTGAAAGTGGGTAATCCGGTCCCTCAAACTAGGGTTTTTGGTTCAATTCTGGGTGAGGATTGGGAAGATTACCTTACTTTGGCAGATAGACTGAGACTCAAGAAAATGAAAGAAAAACCAAAAATATTTGGATGCAAATATAGCTTTGCAAAAACTAGTAGGGCAAAATGTTGATGAAAATCCTTCGAGGGTTTTATGGGGGGAAATAGTATAATAAACTTCCTTGTGAATAAAATTGATGATTTGAAGGACATTTTGAAGCAAATTAGGGTTGAAATATTAATCTTATCATGAGTGCTCAACACAAAAATGTTGAGGTTGTGGTGCTTTGGGTCATGGGATTGAGGCTTTACAAGGTGAGGTGGTTGAGAAGAAGGGGAAAATGATGAAGTTAGAAATAAGTAGCTCAAGGGAAAAGGATATGTTAGATAGCCGGATGGAGTTCATAGGCCAGAGTTCGAGGACTAGAGGAAAGAGTGCTTAGGATGTCTTTTTCTGTCTTTTTTTTACCACCCTTTGGTTTTTGTACTTATTTGTAATGTTCTAATAGGCTGTAGGATGTTAGTGTTTTGGATCTCTATTTTGGCTCTTTTAAATTCAATTCCTTCTTTACTTGATCCTTTTTATAGATACTTTTTGAGCTTTGTGAGCTTCATTGTAAAATTTTATGTACATGGTCCTTGGAGCCTTATCCAAGTATTATCTATAAAAAAATAATGCAATATAACCATAATACTAATCATTTTACCATATGGTAAAATACAAAATAGTAAGTAATATTTACCATATGGTAAATATACCAATAATGTAAATATTAATTCCTAACGTTCCCCTCTTAGTGTTTACATGGGGAGATATTACATCTCAAGAAAGAGAAACATAATCATATGCCTCCACATACTTTTAGGTCTGCATGATGTCATCTAGGCCTTCTTTACATGACCATTCACTTCACCATAATGAATTCCTGATTGGATGCTCACACTTCCACCAAATGATTAGTGAAGAAGTATGATAGTAAGAGAATCTTAGCGGAGTGAAGATATCCACAATCAGGTTTCCCTCTATCAATTGTTCTCAACACCCACAATGTACATGCTCCTTATTTCAAAATTTAAGCAGGGGAATGAATACCTTGTTTTATTTTTGCACACACCACTCAAAGAAAATTAATGAAATGATATTAAAAGGTGCCACAAGTGTTGTATGTGACCCCATCATTAGTGACTGACGAGAGGCATTGATCTCCCTCCATCCTTTGTTGCCTTGACCTCTGGTTAGATGATGCTAACTCAAAAAAATTGAATTTTGAGGATCAATGGTTATTAGGACTTTAGGTAACAACTTGAAAATGTGTTTCTAAGGAAAAATGTTTTTGACAAGACATCAACACAATTTTGAAGCTTTTGACTTTGACTATAACTTGATTTTGATTATTTTGACAATGACTCTAATGTTGACCATAATTTTAGAAATGAATTTTTAACTTGACACAAATAACACTTTTACGAACCAACCCATTTTGATAAGTGACATAAAATATACAAATTCTAATCCTAGCAGTGACTTAGAATAAACCCATGAGAATAAAAAAAGACACAAAAATACTAAAGATAAGAATTTAATTACATTTAATACACTGGGTTATATATAAGAGAAAAAAACCTTGGAATTGTAAATTGGTAGGCTTGGCGCTCAACCATATTCTCTATATGAAACAATATTCAACACACATTAGACAAAAACGAAGCATCCAAGCCAAAAATAGTGATGGGCACATGGGAGATGTGTTTGGGTACATAGTACAAGGTTGCACGTTGTAATAATGTAAAGGTCAAATATGCTAAGTAAAATAGCAATAGCATGTGAGGTGTACGGTGTTAACACTCAAATCAAAAAATTCTTGAGGCGGAAAAGTAATTGAAAAACCCAACAAAACATTATGATATTTGTAGTTAGTAAATGAAAAAGAAAATGAAGTAGTGAAAAGTGGAGAAGTAGAAAAGATTCAGAGTCCAGAAGAAGTGGAGTAGGTACAAAGGGAAGGTCCACCATTGAATAAGAGGGGATTGTTAAGGAAAGGGAATGGAGATGGGATTCCTCTTATAAGCGTGATTCCAAAATTTCTGCTGAGAAAATTTTCCATATCAACTGAGTGGAAAATGGTGCGAGATCTGATAGGCAGACAAGGTGGGAACTATCGATATAGTTGTGAAGGAAAGTCGTTTTGTTTCCATGCCCCAATTTCAATAGTGGTTCTCTTCAAAGTAAAGCCTTGAGATTTTTGGATTGAAAACAATCAAGCCAAGTTAACTGGTAATTGCATTCGGTGACCTCTGGAAATTACGGTAGTTGAAACATGGGAGGGGTTGTTCGTAAGGCCCTTATATATCGATCTAATTAGACAATGACTAATAGAATCAAATATGGCCGATAAAATAAGTTTATGCACACAATGTAGACGCTATAGTTGTGACGTAAACATGCTTTATTCATCTGACATGTGACAGTCACTCTCCAACCACTGTGAGCCACGTGTATGGTAGATGAATGTTTGTGCTTCATCGACCAAATACATCATAAGCATCGATGTCTATATCAGTTGCCAAAAATGGAGGAGGCTTCTAGCCATAATTACTTTTCTTGCGATTACAAGGTAACTCAAGCTAAAGTACATGTCAATTTCATAATGAAAGATGATAATATGAGCTCCCAAAAAAAATCTAAAAATCCCTAAAATGTTTTAGAACAATCATTATTTCTTAGCTAACACCAATTATAATATCAATTGATCTTATTAAAGTAATTACTAATTACCATGGCTTTACATCCATTATGTTGGCCCAACAAGACTGGGAATTGAGCCTTGTCCAATACACGAAGAAGGATTTGGTGGTCACATCCGTGGCCTTAGATGACCAAGGTGCAAGTTTTGTCCAACACACTTTCCTCACCATGGATGAAGAATCATGATCAAATCTTGCGTGCCCTTCTCTGATTTCACCTCGAGAATCTATTGATATATCCATGACAAACTGTCACGATGACAAGATTCAAAAATGTGACATAGAATATGGTGAAAACCTTTCTTCTACTTTAGAGATAGATTCAATTTTTCGTAATGCGGGATATCAACACAAGGAATCTAGAGTGGTGGATGATTCTAACATTGATCTTGGCACGGATGGAAAATTGACTGTTATATGATGATCCAGAGCTATTCCACAACCATTCTTCTCGTCCATTATTTGACGCGTTCCATTTTAAAGATACAAAGTCTGTGTTGGAAGAGCATAATGTTGAAGGCCTCTCAATAGTTTTGGTCATCTGACATGTGACAAGTTATCTCCAACCACTTTGTGCCACGTATACATGATAAATGTCGGTTCTTTGTAACAAAATAAATTGTAATCATTCATGTCTTTGTCAGTTGTCAGAGGGGGAGGAGGCTTCCGCCCGTGGAAATGCCTTTCAGGATAATAACTCGAGCTTAATAAAAACATGAAAAACATATCAACAAAAATATTCAAAATACTGATACACAAAACATTATTTATGCTATTATATAAATATATACAAATATAGTTTATTATATATATATATATATATTGAATAAGTAAATAATTTTTAAAAATGTAGAACATCATTAATAAAAAACACTATATATAATATATATATTAAATAAATAAATATTTATTAAAATAGCAAAAAAACAAACCAAAAAGTAATAACATATACATAGAGAATAAATAAATAAATATATTACAAAACATAATATATTAAATAAAAATGATACTGAACCTATTTGGCAGAAACCATATATATTTGGCTTTGAGAGTAACGATTTCATCGCAAAAAAAATCCAAATCCATAAAAACCCGTTCGGAGCATTCTTTTGTTAAATCTCTCGACATGTTTCTGGTTCAACCACGCAGCTCTGGAGGATCTTCCGAGAAATTATCATTTCCTTACGGAAACGTGACAATGACAACAACAAAGAAAGACACCAAACGATGCAATGTGGAGAAGATGACAGACATTTAATTTGGCTTCGTTAGATGATGTATCGGGAGACAAAATTTAACGACAAATGCTAGCCCCAGCCATTGCCTCATCGAGAAGGTATGACAATGCGGGCTAAAATAGTTAAAAGTATCCAACCGTTGCGTGCCGCAGTCGAGAAGATGACAATTCATACATTGTCGACCAAAAAATCACAGACGTTGATGTCTTATCGGTTGTCAGAGGGGGAGGAGGCTTCCCCCAGTGAATAGGCCTTTTGGCGTAATTATATTCAATTTTATAAAAATATTAATGTATGTTGTTGGTTTTCATACTATGTTGTGACAGTCCACCATGTGCACTTGTGCTCAAAATTTGCTATATTCATATATCACTCTTGATTCTTAATGTCTTTATAATACAGTATAGTCAGGTTATGGTTAAATGTGGGGGGGACATTTTCCTCTCATCCTGTAGTCCCCAAGACCTCACGGTTTTCAGGTACATGTCCTGCATAACATTGCTTTAAATAAATATTTGTCCATGCATGCATTTAATGTGCTCTTTAGACAAGTTGGGAACATATTTGATGGAGCGCTAGCATGTGTAGAGGTCTTGGGGGTTTGGTGATATTCCATCATTTGTAGGCAGTTCAAAGTAGCACATATGGTGACCCCACTAAAGAATTACAACTCCAACAAACTTAACGTTGTTATCCTCTCTGGCGTAATTTTCAACTCATATGCAATTGCTAGCATATATAGAAACAAGAGGCAGATATAATTATTTCAAACTTTTATTATAAGGCAATTATGAATTTATTTTGTATTTATTGTTTCCATTTTTTTCTCAAATTTATATGCCATTACCTTTATGTCATTTCACATCAATCTGAATAAATGATTTTTCCCTTTCAAATGATAATTTTGAAAAATAAAAACTATAATTTTAAATAGTGATGTTAACGCTGAAATGGAAAATATTGGTGAGTGGAAAAGGAAATTGAAACGAAGAACAAAGCACCCTGTTTGGATCGAAGTTAACGACGAGGAAGCATGACTTTGTGGTTGACACTAAGAAAAAGTGTAATGTTGCAATTCATCTGTAAGCAACCTATCAAGAGTCAACATGGTCGATTTCTCTTGAAAAGAACTCAACGTTCATCTTGCTTAATGCACAAGCTCTTGAGTTCATTCCCAGAGTGCAACCGTCTTGACCGGATCAAATGAAAACACTCACTTAAAGGGTTGTGTTTGTGGATTTAATGCCACCACCACCGTAACTGTCGCCTTCACTATAGGCCTCACTGCTCCAACTCAAACATCTTCATTTTTCTCTTTACACAATATGTGCATGCTCGATTTGAGGTGGTTTTGGGATATTCACGAATCGCTTTTGCTAGAGCCCGTCATTAAACAATCCTTGGATGAGATAGTGCTCGGTAGTAATTTGCTTTCTTTCTTTCTCCTCATTCTCTTGAGCACATGAACTTGTAACCAATGACAATGTGAGCTGAGGGAATGGTTAAGTCCCCGCATACGATGGCGAGATTCAAAACTCCAACATAGAAGCGGAAAAACCTTTCTTCTACTTCAGAGATGGATTCATTTTTTACATGCGAGATGTCAACAAAAGGAATCTAGAGGCAGGAGAAGATTCCCTAATGAATATTCGGACATCGATCTTGGCACGACAGCACAATTGTCTCTTATAGGACTATTCGGAGATGCTCACAACCGTTCTTCTCATCCATTAGTTGATATGTTCAATTTTAAAGATAGAAAGTCGGCGTTGGAAGAACATAATGTAGAAGGCCCCATAACAGATTTTGGTCATTTGACATGTAACAAGTTGTCTCCAACCACTTTGCATGCCACGTGTACGACCGATAAATGTCGGTGCTTGGTAACCAAATAAATTGTAATCGTTCATGTCTCTATCGGTTGTCGAGGAGGGAGGAGGCTTCGCTCATGGAAACACCTTCGGATAATAACTCGAGCTTAATAAAAACATGAAAAACATATCAACAAAAATATTCAAAATACAATATACAAAACATTATTTATGTTATTATATAAATATATTAAAATGTAATATATTATATATATATATTGAATAACTAAAGAATTTAAAAAATGTAGAACATCATTAATAAAACACTATATATATTAAAAAAATATTGTAAAAATTAAACAAACAAATAGTAGTAATAACAATATACATATTGAATAAATAAATATATATATTACAAACGTGATATATCAAATAAAAAAGGTCTTACGACTTGTTTGGCGATGACCATATATATTTGGCTCTGAGAGTAATGATTTCATCGCAAAAAAATCCAAATCCATAAAAACTCGTTCAGAGAATTGTTTTGCTAAATCTCTCGAGAAATTTACGCTCAATCGCGCAACTCTAAATGATCTTCCAAGAAATTATATTTTCCTTACGGAAACATGACAATGGAAGCAACAAAGAGACTAAATGATGTAATGTGGAGAAAATGACGAACGTTTAATATGGCTTTGTCATTTGACGGCGTATCGGGAGACAAAACTTTGGCCACGGAAAATGTTAGCCCCAACCATTGCCTCATCAAGCAAGTATGACAACGCGGGTGAAAATAGCTGAAAGTTTCCAACCACTGCGTGCCACGTATACGGAAGATGACAATTCGTACATCATCGACCAAAAAATCACAGACATTAATGTCTTATTAGTTTTCGAGGGGGATGAGGCTTCCCCATGAATAGGCCTTTTAGGCGTAATTATATTCAATTTTATAAAAATATTAATGTATGTTGCTGGTTTTCATACTATGTTGTGACAGTCCACCATGCACACTTGTGCTCAAAATTTGCTATATTCATATATCACTCTTGATTCTTAATGTCTTTATAATACGGTATAGTCGAGTTATGGTTAAATGTGGGGAGGAACATTTTCCTCTCATCCTGTCATCCCAAGACCTCTAGTTTTCAGGGTGTACACCCGCATAACATTTCTTTAAATAAATATTTGTCCATGCATGCATTTAATTTGCTCTTTAGACAAGTTGGGAACATATTTGATGGAACAGCTAGCATGTGTAGATGTCTTGAGGGTTTGGTGATATTCCATCATTTGTAGGCGGTTCAAAGTAGCACATATGGTGACCCTACTCAAGAATTACAAGTCCAACAAACTTAACGTTGTTATCCTCTCTCTGCATAATTTTCAACTCATATGCAATTGCTAGCATATATAGAAACAAGAGGAAAATATAATTATTTCAAACTTTTATTATAAGGAAATTATGAATTTATTCCATTGTATTTATTGTTTCCAATTTTTCTCAAATTTATATGTCATTACCTTTATGTCATTTCACATCAATCCTGAATAAATGATTTTTCCCTTTCAAATGATAATTCTGAAAAATAAAAACGATAATTTTAAATAGCGATGTTAACACTGAAATGGAAAATATTGGTGAGTGGAAAAGGAAATTGAAATGAAGAACAAAGAAACTGTTTGGATCGAAGTTAATGACAAGGAAACATGACTTTGTGGTTGACAACACAGAAAAAGTGTAATGTTGCAATTCATCTGTAAGAAGCCTATCAAGAGTCAACATGGTTGATTTCTCTTGAAAAGAAATCAACGTTCATCTTGCTTAATGCACAAGCTCTTAAGTTCATTCCCAGAGTGCAATTGTCCTGACCGGATCAAATAAAACACTCGCTTGAAGGTTTGTATTTTTGGATTTAACGCCACCGCCACCGTAATTGTCGCCTTCACTATAGGCCTCGTTGCTCCAACTCAAACATCTTCATTTTTGTTTCTCTTTACACAATATGTGCATGCTCCGGTTTGAGGCGGTTTCGGGATATTCACAAATCGAACGGCTAGAGCCCGCCATTAAACAAGCCTTGGATGAGACAGTGCTCAGGTAATTTGCTTTGTTTCTTGCTCCTCATTCTCTTGAGCACACGAACTTGCAGCCGATGACAATGTGACTGAGGGGAATGGTTAAGTCCCCACACGATCCGGGATGCCTCGTCTCGCTCCTCATTCTCTTGAGCACGCGAACTTGCGGTGGCTTCCAAAATGTGACTAAGGGGAATGGTTAAGTCCCCGCATGATCCAGGATGCCTCGTCTGCTCGTTCAGATCAAACCGAGTTATTGTCATCAAGTTTGTGCTTTGCGCATCTGTGAATCAACGCATATTTTCTATAAATGAATACCTACACCGTTGTTGTTTACTTTTCTGAAATGTAAAAACATTGTTATTTTTCAAACGCTATTTCCCAATCCAATAAATACAATTGAAGTGACACTTGTTGGCTGTAATGATGTAAGTATGGAGAGATTGTTAAGAGGATAGTATTATCTCGGTCGAGCGCATAATTTGGTCTCCCCAGCCATTTCTAGCCTTTTGTAATAACGGTTGGCAATTTCGTTTGTTTATTTTTGTTGGATGCAGCAAAGGAATATTAAATATTATTTTCTTAGCATAATAAATGCTAACATATTTTGGCGTAATAACAGTTGGCAATTCCGCTGCTTATTTTTCTCGAGATGCAGCAAGGAATTTTAAATATTATTTTCTAGGCGTAATAACACTTGGCGATTCCACCGCTTATTGTAAAGAAACAAACCTCCATATAAATCGACATTTTTAATGTTGTTTTGAATATCTCTACATCGCCAGCTGTATAATTTGATGAACGTATTGACAAATACAAATTCTCAGACAAACTTTTTTATCATTTTATTTTCTGTATATTTAAAAATACAAATACTCATACAACTATATATTTTGCATATATTTAATGATATTTTACAATATGATATAATAAATATTAATATGATATATGATATACTAATACTAATACTATATAATATATTTATGATATATTATGGCTAAAATCTTCAAAAGTGTCATATGGTTGTTTGTTTCTCCACGTATTGAACAACAAAATAAAAGTTTAGTGGAAAGATTAGACCCGTGGCCAAACAAACTCACCCACAAACCTAATGCAGAACATGGGGAGCGACATGTCTTATATGGCCTTTCAGACTGTCATTTCCTTGCACTTTAGTTGAGATCCAGAGACGTTAAAGACGCTGACCCAAGCTACATGTAAATTTTTCCAAATTTAACCCCTGGTCGCAACACTCACCTTTCCCACTATGCACCACTGGCAGTATGCCCCTTTTCGCGCTGACTCGTGCAAGGCTATAATATGACCGTACTTCATCAACCGATTGATCTCGATGCATTCTTTGTCCTTTATCAGTCATAGAGTGGGTCGGGTTTTCTCCCAGAGAACACGCCTTTCAGCGTAATTAGAATTTATAAAATATAAAAATATAGAAATTTGAAAAAGTTATTTCTATTTGGCTAGTTAAATTAAGAAGATATTCAAGTTTCATTGATTTAGTGTTCATTTTGTCCATTACCAATGACCATCAAATTTAATATTTAAAACTCATTTTTAAATCTGTAAAACGACGTTGAAACGCCTTGCAAAATCTAGCACTGCCAGGGGCGTATGTCTGGTAAGAAGGGACATTTAATTGCCTGGTTAACATCATTACTCATCGATTATTTTGAAAAATAGAATATAAACATCAACATGACTCTCGGTTTCATATTTAACTTCCTCCCAACAAAGGAAAAGACCCGCAATAATTCAACATGTAAGCAAGTAACCCTCTTTATTTTAAATGGCGAAACAAGGAGGCGTCAGACTTTAGTACAGTCGTCTACAATCATACACAGCTTGCGCTCTGCTTGAATAATGGAATCATTCTATTTCACTTTAGGGCCACAGCGGTTCCCACAGTATCATGGGATCGGAATCCTCTGAAAATAAGTCATTATTATGGTCTGCACTATTATCGTTATCGTTATCCTGTGGGTCACTTTCAGATGAAGAGAAGGGCTCGGATTCTTCCCCCGATGTGTACAATCACGAGACAAGGGACACGAGATTAGCCTGGTCCAAATGAAGTTTCAGAATGTCTGCTTGTGCAGTTGCCAATTGATTTTGCAGTTTTGAGATTTGGTGTTGCAGATGACAAACAGTTCCTGCACACCCATATACAGGATCTCGCAGTCTCGCCTCTGCTTCATACACCATGCTACTTACCACGTCAGCTCTTCGATCATTTGGAAGATCTTGATACATTCAACCACATTTCATGAATAACTGTTATCAACATTATTATACTTGTAGACACAACTATGTAGCAAAGATTACTTTTTTTAACCTTACCTTAAGCATTTTGATAATGTTGCTTGCTCCAAACACCCGATGTGCGGTCGCAAACTTGTGAGGATTGTCTGGAGGAAAGTAAGGCGCGAGCACACATTTCTCTCCGCATCTTCTTCTAAGGATTTTGCACGCCGCACATGGAAATGCAGCTGCCTTTCCACTTCCAAAGTTGTTCATCTGAACATTTCACACGAAATTATTAACCAAAACAGTGAGTATATATAGCAAATATATTGGTCCCAACTCAGCTTACCTTGCAAGTTTCCATTCCTTCTCCACCAGGAATAGTTCGCTAGACCTGCATGATTATGAAGGCATAACCTGCATAATTTCACATATATATTCATGTCCTTCATGATGGCGAAGGCAGGAATGGCCGCATGCACCCAGGACCCCGGACATGTCATTCTCTGTCTAGAGCCATATTTTTCCCTGCTTCGTATTTCCCCATGTCAGTCCATACAGTTCCCACCACGTGTAAGGCAGAGATCAATTCGTGCTTCGTCGACCACCATTTCTCCTACGTTCAATTCTCTATCCGTTGTCAGAGCGGGAAGAGGTTCAACTTATTTTCCACCATTTAGATGGTTGACGATGCAGAAGATTTGGATTTTAGATGTTTTCAGAGCCCCTTGGACTTTTTAACAGAGAACACGTCTTTCAGCGTAATAAACATAAAAATGATTAAACCAATGCACCAATAAATCTAAGGTGCAAGCACATAATGCTTGGATGGTGGATAAACCAACAATAACATCAAAGAGAAAATCCACACATCTACATGTTATTTCCTTTTAACAAATGTATGCCTAAACATGAGTGACGCGTATTGCACCCCTTTTCAACAGATATGTCACTCAAAAATATATAATGTGAACTGATAATTAATAGATTCGTGACCACTCTTCTACTAGGCTATCAATCTTCAGGTCCTAACACTGTACATATCTAAACATGTGACCTGACAAGATTAGATCTCATTCAATGTGAATCAATGGTGCTATAAAGATACAAGTTAATCGTTTAAATGTTGATTGCAACAAATACAAATGAAACTGTGATCTGCGTGTAGCTATTAAATGTCAATATTAAACCGGGGTCAATGAATGTAGTGAGCTCTAAGAAAATATGTATGTTGATGTGAATCCCCAGTGAGATGCACTAAAATTGAATCTCAAGCAATACTAAACAAGAAAGTCTCAAAGATTATGACACCATCGATAGGATTAATGGATAACAAATGTCACCCCTCACCAATTATCACAAGCCCATTTCACTCTGGTACAAAATGAAGTTGGTGTGATATTTTTACACACTGAGCAAAAATCTCTATGATTAATATTTTATTCAACACAATACATACTTGTGTGTGTGTGTGTGTGTGTGTGTGTTATATTCATATAATATAGGAGACCTAGCATATCACCTATAACAACCCTCCAGAATATACGAGTTGTTCTAACAACTCGTTAACACATTAATTCAATTATATAAGATAATTATATTATAATACAACATTATTACTAATAATGCAATATAAATTTAATACTAATTATTTTACCATATGGTAAAATGAAAATAATAAGTAATATTTACCCTACGGTAATATATACAAATAATGTAAATACTAATTCCTAACATTGAAGTCAAATAGAGTACTACGAGTTATATATCCACGGAAGGATAAAGAAATTGGCTAAGTTCAAAATCCGTAAAACACTAATCTAGTGTTATGCGGGTTCAAGCTAATTTTTAATTTTCACGAGTTTTCTCAAACCCATGGAACAAAAAAGAAAATAGTTGAAGGAAAAATTTTTTGAGCGAAGAGTTAGACCCTCACGGATGGTGTAAATATATCCACTCATTAAGGAAAGCAAGGGGGAAATTTGTGAGGTCCGTGGAATGAGAAAATTTGAAGCGTCACAATGATAATCTAGCACAGGGACAAAAAAAGCAAAGTTAAAGATTTCAAATCCATGATGTAAATCAGCAAACCAGAGAGCTAATCACCCAACCACTAGAATTTAATGAAGTATGTTGTCATTGCAGTGGATTACCATGGCATGCGATAGACTCAAGGGGTTCTGATGTGGTTGTTGACATTTATCTGAGGTGATCATGCTTGTACTACAAAAAATATACAAGAAATCATAGTGCCCATGCTCATTCAACATGTCTTCAGGGGATGGATTCCCTCTTGGCGAGTCCTTTCTCCTCTTTCCTACTTCTTTTTCTTCATTCCACAAATTGTATAAATGCAAGTGCATACGCACTTTGTAAGGGTTCTTCTCCCTTTTCCTTAGCAATTTTTGAGCTCTTCTTTATGAAACTCAAAACCTTATGTTGCCGACCTTGGTGCAAACTCGTGTATGATGATTTCCTTATCTCATCTGTACGTAAGCTTATCAAGATTGATTAATGCGAAGTGTGGTCTACCTCTTTCTTTTAGATACCTTGTATTTGATGTGAATATTTTACCCTCTTGCATATTTCATGCTCTTTCTTGAACCAATTTTCTTGTACATGTTTCAATTAGTTGAAATCGTAGTAATAAAATGAAGCAACACCAAGTATGAGAGGTTTTAAGGTACCTCTGAATGGGATGATGATGGATACAAGTGCAAAGAGAGTGATCTTCCTCGCATGACGAGCTAAGTGACTGCCCTGAAAAATGGAACTCAACTGAAAAATATTAGTAGATAGATGAGTGGGTTTCTTGACAATGTCAGTATTGAGAAGTGAAAAATTCTTAGGATGGATGTCAACCCACATTTTGATAAAGATAAGTAAGGTAAATGATGGATATGATATAATGCAACAAAATCTGAGATAAAACAAAAAGCTGAAATGACATAGATAAAGTAGAAATACATGTTTGATCTAAGTAAATCTAAACCAAATAAAACCTGGGTGGGTCGATGGCAACCTGAGACCGGCAGAGATCGTTGATAATGGTGACTAGAGTGGAGACTAAGTCAAACTATGCAATAAAAATGTATATCCCGAAGTCTTTGGAGGCAAATCTGGGGTTGGTGATGAAGCCTGAGATGGAAACGAGAACATAGCAACAAGAGATATGTACTTTGAATCGATAGAAATAATGAAAGAAAATTATAAAATCTTATAGTAGATGCAATGAATATTGATCTGCGGTTTGTGACAAACAGATTGATTCAATGACAAATGGAGCTAATAGAACAAGTTTGAGGTGGTAGTAAGGAAGAATGATAAGATCTAGAGAATGGAGGATCGAGATACTAAAGAAATAGTGGAGGTGACATGTAGTGATGATAGAAAATCAAACATAAATTAAACAAGTCGACGGTGATTCGGTATGGTTAACGATGATCGGGAGTGAATTGGGGATTTTATTGATAAGAATGGAGATTCGAAATAAAGGTATGGAAGAAGGGATGGAGGATGATCGATGCACAACAGAGCTCAATATGGCCGAGGAACCTCTGAAAAATGAAATCACAACGATGATGGGATGGTGGTGGAGAATCAAAGCATGTAAGGTGTGCATTCCAAGCAAAGGGAAGGCTCTAAATCTCTAAAGTGGGACACAAAATCTCTAAAAATAGCTCCCGAAATAGTGATAACGGTTGCGAAGATGAGATGCGAAAGAACGTAAGATCACAAGAAAATCTTGAAGTCTCCTGTCAGTTTGCATCCACTGAAAAATGAGGGGGGTATGGGCATATTTATAAGGTCGTGATGACCCGATGGGTCCACCGAGAGTGATTGCGAATATCCATCCATTTGGGAGGTGGAAGGGTGATGAGCTCAAGAATAATGAGCCCTTGATGAGGTTGGGATTAGGTTTTGGTGGCAGTACGTCTTTGGTTAAGGTTGTTTAGAATGGATAAAGGGTAGGTGAGGGATGGAAATTATTAAATAAAGGCCAAGGATAGGTAAAATTATTAAATGTAGACCTAGGGAGGACAAAAAGAGGCATTTAGGGGGAGATAAATGGATTAATGATAGGGATTTTGGGATAATTAATGGTGATTAGGGATGATTAGGAGAAGATAATTTAAGGGTGCGATTAAGATGGGATTAGAGGTGTTGAATAACAATTAAATGGATAAATATATTTTAGGAGGGAAAGGGAGATTTAAATGGGAAGAGAGGTATGTATGTAAATTGTAGAGCATCTAAAATGTAGAGCATGATTAATTATGATTAATTTGTCCCTGACAATATCCCAACATCATCCATATAATAATTAATCGTAAGATTAATTATTATTATTTAATCCATTTTATCATATTCACCCCTTTATAATTTTATCATCATTTATCATTTATCCCAAATCCTTTTATTTCATTATTATATCCCATCTCAAACCATAATCCTTTAATTCATTAATAATATCCTATTATCTATTTTAATCCTTCATTAACATTTTATAGCAACTTAATTTATTCACTACCATCTCACCTACCACCTATCCCATACACATCCCTACACCTAGCCTTTCCATGTAACCTCACCCTAATGTCATTTATTAACTTAATCTAGTCCCCAATCCTAATCATATCTTCACCTCCTAAATCTAGAGGCTTATATTTCTAGAAGCCTCTCTAAATTTCCCTCTTTCATATTTAACAATCAAATATATCTCCCTCCCTCCATTGATTTTTTTAATTCAATGGAGAATTTCTCAAATTCTAAATTATTCATTCGAGAATTCTCCATTCTTCTCATCTGTGCATTCTCCACCATTGATCGAAGGTCCAACATGGCTTTAAATCCAACCCATCCATTTGAATCCTCCACTCTATCAACTATAAATGTAGCTTTTCTCATCCATAAAGAGAACCATATCTAAAATCTATAACATTTTTTTGTAAATTTGTTTCATCACTTGTCCATTTTATCTTGAATCCAATCCATTCATCTCCATCGATCTATCATCACATCATCATCAGAAGCCAAATCGAAACGCATCTAAAGGGGAGATGTTGTCTAAATAATCCTGAAATATAAAGAAACCAATCAAATAATCCAAGATAAAATCCACCACATCAAAGGTGGATATATGCAATCTTATAGGTAAGTATGATAGTATAATTTCTCTCCTTTTTTGAGTCCATTGCTTTGTTCTGGGTGTATTTGTTGAGGAGATTAGATTAGGGAAGTAAGTTTCTTTATTTTCTCATTTTGGAACACTGTTTAATATTTTAAAATATACATTTTGGCACCAAATTTTATGCTTACTCCCAACTTTTTCATCATTTCTTATCTTTTTTGATCCTCTTGTATAATACGTGCCGAAGTATCAAAGAAGTTTTGCTATAGTCGCTACCCCTTCAAATTTGCAGTCTTAGGGCTCAAATTCTATTTCCATTCAAGACGCTGCCTTTGGTCCAGGTATTGGAACCATGTGCTGTGGTAATTAACTCACATGAATGTAAAATTACACCCAAAACCTA